>JALGPY010000005.1:76576607-77184978 GCA_023055425.1 Linanthus parryae
ATAGATCTTTATACCAAGTATATAGGCTGCATCTCCTAAGTCCTTCATCGCAAAGCACTTTCCTAGCCAATCTTTAACAGATTGCAGAGTAGGAATATCATTGCCAATGATTAGTATGTCATCCACATACAAGACCAGAAATACTATAGAGCTCCCACTAACCTTCTTGTAAACACAAGGCTCATCTTCGTTCTTGATGAAGCCAAACTCTTTGACCGCGTCATCAAAACGTCGATTCCAGCTCCTAGAAGCTTGCTTTAATCCATAAATGGACCTTTGCAGCTTACAGACTTTATTGGAATTCTCTGGATCCTCAAAACCCTCTGGTTGTGTCATGTACACATCCTCAAGGAGGTTCCCATAAAGGAACGCTGTTTTGACATCCATTTGCCAAATCTCATAGTCGTAGTATGCTGCAATAGCAAGTAAGATTCGAATGGATTTAGTCATGGCGACTGGTGAAAAGGTCTCATCATAGTCAATACCATGAATCTGTCTATAACCTTTGGCTACCAATCGCCCCTTATAGGCAACTACCTTGCCATCCATGTCAGTCTTCTTCTTGAAGACCCACTTGCACCCTATGGGTCGAGCCCCTTCGGGTGGTTCCACCAAAGTCCATACTTTGTTGGTGTACATGGAATCCATTTCGGATCTCATGGCTTCTAGCCACTTCTTATAGTCTGGGCCACTCATGGCTTCTCCATAGTTTGCAGGCTCATCATCCATGAGTGGTACGTCATCGGGCTCAGTCACGAGAAGTCCATACCTCTCTGGCTCATGACGCACTCTTCCTGATCTACGAAGTTCCTGTGTTACCTGAACAGGCTCTTCCACAACGTCTTGTGGTTCCTGTTCATGTTCCATTATTGGTTCAGTGGTTTGTGGTTCATGAATTTCTTCAAGTTCTACAACCCTCCCACTTGCTTCTTTAGAGACTAGTTCTCTTTCTAGAAACACGCCGGTCCGAGCAACAAACACTTTGTTTTCGGTAGGGTTATAGAAGTAATATCCTTTAGTTTCCTTAGGATATCCCACAAACTTACACTTATCCGCTTTAGGCCCGAGCTTGTCTGTTTGTAAACGCTTTACATAGACGTCGCAGCCCCAAATCTTCATAAACGACACTATAGGACGCCTCCCAGTCCATATCTCATATGGTGTCTTCATGACTGATTTGGATGGAACACGGTTAATGGTAAAAGCTGCAGTCATTAGAGCATGTCCCCAAAAGGATATCGGAAGATCTGTTTGAGACATCATAGATCGCACCATATCTAATAGAGTGCGATTCCTCCTCTCAGATACACCATTCCATTGTGGTGTTCCGGGTGGAGTGAGCTGGGATATTATCCCACACTCTCTAAGATACTCATCAAACTCTTGGCTTAAGTATTCTCCTCCACGATCGGATCGTAGAGCTTTAATACTCTTTCCAAGTTGCTTCTCTACTTCACTCTTGAATTCCTTGAACAATTCAAAGGATTCGGATTTGGCCTTCATAAGGTATACAAATCCATATCTACTGAAATCATCAGTAAATGTGATGAAGTAGGTATAACCACCTCTGGCAGGCGTGGGGAATGGTCCGCATACATCAGTATGTATGAGTGCCAATAACTCACTAGTCCGCTCGCCTTTCTTATTGAAAGGGGACTTTGTCATTTTTCCCAATAAACAAGATTCACATGTCTCATATGATTCCAAATCAAATGAGTCTAGAAGTCCATCCTTATGGAGTCTAGATATGCGTTTCTCATTTATATGGCCTAAACGACAGTGCCATAGATATGTAGGATTTAAATCGTTAGTTTTAATCCTTTTAGTATTTATGTTATAGATTGGATTATTTAGATCAAGGATATACAATCCATTAGACAAATGCGCACTACAATAGTGCATACTATCAAAATAAATGGAGCAACACTTGTCCTTTATTGAAATAGAAAAACCTTTCTCGTCCAAACAAGAAACGGAAATAATGTTTCTGCTCATAGCAGGCACATAAAAGCAATTGTCTAATTCTAAAATAAGTCCAGAAGGCAAAGATAGCTCATAAACGCCTACAGCTAATGCAACAACCTTTGCTCCATTCCCGACGCGCAAGTCTATCTCCCCTTTTCGCAATCTTCTACTTCTTTTCAAATCCTCCACATTACGACAAATGTGAGAACCACATCCGGTATCCAATACCCAGGATGATGAAATAGAAAGATTGATGTCTATAACATAAATACCTGGTGGTGGTGGAATCACTATTCCAAGCTTCTTATCCTCCAGATATTTAGGGCAATTCCTCCTCCAGTGACCCGGCTGGCTGCAGTAGTGACACTCACCTTTAGCCACACCTCCACTAGGCTTTAGGGCTTCCTTGGACTTCGCAACTTTCTTGCGTTTTCCTTTTGAAGTAGATGCAACTGACTTGCCCTTCTTCTTGTGGACCATCATTATGGCCTTGCCCTTGCCTTTATTGATGCTTTGCTCAGCTGTCTTTAGCATGTTCAATAGATCTGGCAAAGACTTGTTGATCTCATTCATATTATAGTTCATAATGAACTGATTATAACTGTCAGGCAACGATTGCAAGACGAGATCAGTCGCCAAGTCCTGGCCGAGTGGGAACCCCAGTCTCTCAAGGTTCTCTATGTACCCGATCATTCGGAGTACATGAGGGCCTACTGGATTCCCCTCTGCAAGACTACTTTTGAACAATGCTTTAGACACTTCATAGCGTTCATGCCTAGCCTGTTCCTGAAACAATTGTTTCAAGTGTCTGATCATATCATAGGCTTCCATGTTCTCGTGTTGCTTCTGAAGCTCACTAGTCATGGTACAAAGCATGAGGCAAGTCACGTCATTAGAATCATCAACATGTTTCTGACGTGCCCTTACTGCCGCTAGTAGAGACTCATCTTGTGGTGGGTCTGGAATTGGAGTGTCCAAGACGTACAGCTTCTTTTCTTGCTTGAGGACAATCCTCAAGTTTCTGTACCAGTCAAGGAAATTTGTTCCAGACAATTTATCCTTCTCAAGGACAGATCGTAGGGATGAACTCGATGCGTTGTTGTTTGCCATTTGGAATTCTACAAAACGAGAAATATGCAATTTTAGTATTTTGAACAATTTGACTATATTTAACAATGGCTAGATCATTAAATATAGCTCCCACTATTTTTCTCGAATTAATAGCCCTCACTATTAAAGCGGAAAATATCTTTATATTTTCTAGTGGGTCCAAGATCCTTATTTCACTTCTTCTTGAGCTTGCTTTGGCAAGTCACCCAAGAATTTGTTATTTAGGTAGGAACCATTCCAATTGCATCCCATGCAACTCCTGGTCCAATTAGGTGAATAAATTCCTTTTATTCTTTATCCAATTGGATAACTCCTAATTGTCATGCCTCTAAGCTCATCAATCCAATTGACTCTTGACTAGTTGCGTCCAACCTCTTGCTTTCAACATACACGCATTACTAGCTTGCGTCGTCCGCAACACATCATGAAAAATTAAAATCGCCTTGCTTTGGCAAGCCCGAATTTTAATAGGCCATGATCATGAAGGGTGTTTTGGCAAGAGAAGGCAAAACGCAATATTTAATTGAGGGATTTCTTTTAACTTGTTTGGTTGATCTTTATCAACATGGTCTACTTATTTGGATTGGGCTATCCACAATAAAAGACCAACCTTGTTTATTATTATCTTGTTATCGTTTTGCTTGTAGCGCCATACACACAAAATAAATAACAAGGCATGAATAATAAACATCCACAAAAATAAAAAAAAACGTGGTATGGATATGGCCTCTAGACTAATGATATTATCAAGCCAATGATAATATCTAATTGCCCTAAAGTGCCGAGCTCATCTCCATGTGCTCCACCATAGCTGCGCGCCTAGGGATGTCTTTTGGCTCCTTTGGTTCTCCAGTCTTCTTCTCCATGTTCTTGGCTATCATCTAAATATTTCTAATTATAGCCTAACATCTAGAATAAATAAATAATAAAAGCCTCACATGTCGAGGATAAAAAGAACGACTCGCAGGCCGTAAAACTTAATTAATTATTACATTAATTTGATCAGCTCGCAGGCCGTAAACCAAACCACAAAACAATAAACATCCACAATCCTATGCCATATCCATCCACCATGAAATAAAGCACATAATACAGTTAAAACCAATTTTTAACGCGCTTGTTCAATTTTAATGAAATTGGGTAACTAGGGTTTCACAACGGTCCAAAGGGTCCAAGCCAACAAGTGGCCCGAACCCTAGGACCGCCGCACGCCAAAGGGGGCCGCGGCCTTGCTTGGCGCGCAAGGGAGGGGCGGGCGGCTAGGGTTTCGGCCCTAGTCCCCTTCCTCCTTCCTTGTTGCCCAAGCAAGGTTGTTTCCATATGGATTTAATTCCATAATTTTATTTCCATAATTGAAAACCCCTTTTCAATCATGTGCCCATGAACCCTAATTTTTCAAGAACCCAATTATTCACATCCTATGTGATTAAACTCACCAATTCTAACATCCAATGTTAAATTGGGTCTTATTTGATTGAATCAAATTCAATATTGCATCTACTATGCCAATTTTTCAGTTTTCGCGTAATAAACAATAATACGGTGTATGAACTGAAATCGTAAACACATAATATCATGTTATGCTCTACGACCTGTGGCTCTGATACCACTGTTGGGTTTTGACGTAGGTAACGCAGCGGAATAACAAAATTAATCCTACTCAAAGCCCACCAAGGATCACAGGAAGAGACATCATAACATGATTAAGGACATAGAAGATGTGTACCTTTTTTATTTGTGAGATCACACGAAGAATGATGTCCTCGTCTCTACGGTTGATCCACGTCTAGAGGTGAGATCTAGATTCTTCCTTCAATCAAGTGCTAGCTTGAACCTTGGAGGAAGAGGGATGAAGATCAAAGCAACAAATCACCAAAGGCACAAAGGAGGGGGCGGCCCTCTCTTTGCCGTCGGGTAGAGGGGCGGACGGGAAGGGCTAGGGTTTCGGCCCTAGCTCTTTTTGTCTTGCTCTCTCTTTTGCTCTCTCCCACTCTTTGTGTGTTATGACTAATAACTCATGTAGTGGGAAGGAAGCTAGAGCCTCCTTTATATACTCCAACAACTCCTTGTTGTTTCCATAAAAGAGTTTTCTTGTTCTAGTAGGACTAGAACTATTCCCTTCCTTGCAAATTAGTCCTACTAAGTTTGCAAGGTGTTGCACAATGATCCTTCTATTAATTAATCCACATTAATTAATCCCAAATCTAGCTCTACTCTATTTGACGTGTGACCCCATAGGTTTCTATATAGTTGGTAGTAACTATTACTAACATGGAGCGGTGTCTAGCAACACATCCATGCAACCCAACCAATAGAAATAGTCAGTGATCCCGACAAACCTTTGTGCCCAATATGTCATATTGCACTATCCCTTTGTCTCCATATCCGGATTGGACACGAGACATAAACAGTCACACTCGTATATCCAATCCATAGTTCCTCGATCCTGGGAATATGCTTATGCTTGCAGATAACATTACTATCTCTATATTAATTTATCTGAGTCTGGCCAGACATTCAATAAGCCTCATCCCTCGAGTGGCCGTGGATATTTACCCCCATTATGTGGGAGGGAAAAATCCTATCTACATCACTACGATCTATAAGCTTGCTTCCTATCACGCCCGATAGCCACCTTTATGATTACCCAGTTACGGTGTAACGTTTGATAACATCAAAGCGCAATATTTCACAACTAGAGTATCTAGTGACTTCAAGTCCAAGGATTGCAATAATATTAGCACTACGAAAAGCGATTGTGACTTCACATAATCTAATGTATCCTTTTCGTCGTGGGTCAATCCAGTATGCCATTACTCCTAATGCATACCCATGTGTTAGACTTGATATCTCCATATCAATCTACCCACATACTAGTCTATATTTGATTGTCCTATTAATCAATATAATTGACTAGGGATATTTAAGATAAATAACACAATTTATCTAAGGACTTCATTATATTAAATATCGCCATAAATAATAAATGAATATTCTAGCCAAAACATTGTTCATACTAAATCTATGATTGCCTCTAGGGCATCTATTCCAACAGAAGGTTAGTGGGAGCTCTGTTGTTTTTCTGGTATTTTATGTGGATGACATATTGCTCATTGGAAACAACATTTATACTCTGCAATCTGTTAAAGTTGGCTAGGGAAGTGTTTCTCAATGAAAGACCTAGGGGATGCAGCTTATATACTAGGCATCAAGATCTATAGGGATAGATCGAGGAAGCTGATGGGCCTTGTCAAAGTACATATATAGACAAGGTGTTGAATCGGTTCAACATGTAAGAATCGAAGAAATGATTCTTTCCCATGTCGCATGGAGTCACCCTCTCAAAGGCTGATTGTCCTTCCAATCAGATTGAGAAGGACCGCATGAGTAGGATCCCCTACGCGTCAGCTATTGGATTTATCATGTACGCAATGTTATGTATAATACCAGATGTGTCATACGCGTTGAGAATGGCCAGAAGATATCAGTCCAATCCGGGTGAGAGTCACTGGAGTGCCGTCAAGAATATCCTTAAGTACTTGAGAAGAACTAAGGATGCATTCTTCATATATGGAGGGGAAGAAGAGCTAACTTTAAAGGGTTACACTCATGCAAGCTTCCAAACCGACAGATGTGATTTCATATCGCAGTCGGGATTTGTGTTTTTCCTGAATGGAGGATCTGTGAGCTGGAAGAGTTCCATGAAAGAGACGGTTGTTGATTCCACAACTGCGGCCAAGTACAGTGTTGCGTCTAGCGCAGCAAAGGAAGATGTTTGGATTAAGAAGTTCATCATTGCGTTAGGTGTGGCTCCTAGTATTGTGGATCCTGTAGATTTGTATTGTGACAACACTGGGGCGATAGCACAATCCAAGGAAACTAGGTCACACCAAAAATCCAAGCACGTACTCAGAAAGTTCCATCTTATTTGAGAGATTATCGATCGAGGAGATGTGAAGATATGCAAGATTCCTACAAATGAGAATATGTCAGATCCACTTACTAAGTCGCTTTCAGCGCAAGCATGAAGGACACACTAGATCTATAGGCATACGAGATGCACCAAATTGGCTCTAGTCAAGTGGGATACTGTTAGGAATAGATGCCCTAGAGGCAATATTTTTAGTATGATAATTTTTTTTTGCAAGAATATTCATTCTATTATTTATGGCGATATTTAGTATAATGAAGTGTTAGATTACAATTGTTGTTTATCTTAACTATACCTAGTCACGTATATTGATTAATAGTATGATCAACCATAGACTAGTATGTGGGTAGATTGATATGGAGATATCAATTCTAACACATGTATATGCATTAGGCGTAATGGCATACTGGATTGACCCACCACGAGAAGGCACATAGGAGTTATGTTAAAGTCACAAGTGCTTCTTGTAGTGATAATGGTATTGTGGTCCTTAGACTTGAAGTCACTAGATACTCTAGTTGTGAAATATTATGTTTTGATATCGTCAAACGCTACAACGTGACTGGGTAGCAATAAAGGCGGTAATCAGACATAATAGGAAGCATGATTAGATATGGTAGTGATGTAGAGAGGATTTGTCCCTCCCACATAACGGGAGAAAATATCCATGGATACTCGAGGGGTAGAGCTTATAGAATGTCTGGCAAGACTCAAATAAATCAATACAGGATATTGATGTTATCTACATGAATAAGCCTATTCACAGGATCGAGATACTAAGGATTATATATACGAGTGTGACATATTTTTCTCGTGTCCAATCCATATATAGAGACAATAGGATAATACAATGCGGTAACATTGGTCACAAGGTTTGTCGGATCACTGACTATTTCTATTGGTTGGGTGGCATAGATGTGTTGCTAGACACCGCTCTATTTTAGTAATTGTTACTACTAACTAAGTGGAAACCTATGGGCCACACGCCCTATGGATTAAACTGGACTTTTAGAATAATTTGTAGGACTAATTTGCAAGGTAGACTAATCCATATATGGATAGAATTAGTATTGGGGAAAATATGTAGTTAATAAGGAGTTGTGTACTATATAAGGGCACTCCTAGATTATTTTCTCATAATTACATATTATTGAGTGAGAGAAAAAATCAAGGAGAGAGCAAGACAAGCTAGGGCTGAAACCCTAGTCTTCCGCCCCTACCCGTTCGCCACAAATAGGAGGCGGCCTCTTTTCGTCCCCGTTTTGCGTGATCTTCTTCTTCTTCCTGTTTCTAGTATAAAGACGAGGGAAGGACACTGGTGCAATCCTAGATGTGGATACTCATAGAGACGTGGATACAGATCTACGTAAAGTGATGAATTCAGACAAACAAGGTACACATCAATTTCTCATTTACTACGTTATGATGGCTAGTCATGCGATTCATGGAGGGCTTTGAACGGAATCTTTATTTTGTATTTCCGCTGCGTAATCCGTACCAAAACCCTACATTAATATGACATGTCCCTTTATAAGAAAAAAACCTCGGATCATGAGGAATACTTTTCCATTCCATCTTAAGGGACAGGTGAGACATATTTGGGTTCCTAAAGGGGTCATCCACCTAACATGGTTGATCCTGAATATGAATTCAAATTTCACACGTGGTCTAACAACTGGGTTAGGCAGTGAATGGTTTTTGTAGGTTTTCACCAAAATCGAAGAAAAATAAGTGGATTATGGATAGTGGTTGCTCCAGGAACATGAGTGGAAAAAGTTCTTTATTCACTGAGCTGAAAGTACAATCAGGATGGACTATCACTCTTGGTTACAAAGGAAAATGTTATATCATTGGAACTGGTAAAGTTGGTAATGGTTTTGAAAATTCTAATTTAGATGCTTATCTTGTAGATGGTCTAAAGTTTAATCTGCTCAGGGTATCTGAACTGTGTGATAAAGTTAATAAATTTATCTTTTGACAAGGAGAAATGTGTGGTGCAAGATGAAAAATCTGGCAATTGCATTATCATTGCTCCAAGGTCAAACAATTTTTAATCTTTGAATACTAACAAAGTTGAAGGTGAAAGTCTGAAATGTCTCAAGGCTTTGAAAGAGGATTCAAAACTTTGGCAAAAAAATCTTGGACCAACTTGCATACACTAAACAAACTAGTCTCTTAGGACCTAGTAGGAGGACTTCCATCCATCAAGTTTAAGGATGAAGAGGTATGCAAAGCTTGTGCTCAAGGAAAGCAGAAAAATGAGTTCATTCAAGCCTAAGAACTTTTTAAGTACAACTAGACTTATTGAACTGCTTCATATTGATCTATATGTCCCTATGAGAGTTTCAACTCCAAAGGGTAAGAAGAATATGTTGTTTATTGTAGATGATTTCTCTAGATTTACTTGGGTTTTGTTTTTAAGAGATAAGTCTGAGGCACTGTCTGAATTTTCAAAAACTGGGTAACGAGTTGCAAACTTTGAAAAACCTTCCTATTTCATCAATAAGGAGTGATCATGGCAGAGAATTTTATCAACTAGAGATTGATTTATTATTTGCTAAGTATGGTATTTCTCACAACTTTTTTTCTCCTATAACTCCTCAACAAAATGGCGTAGTTTAAAGGAAAAACAAGGCTCTTGAGGATATGTCTAGGAAAATGCTTTTAGAAAATAAATTGTCAAAGTCTTTTTGGGCAGAGGTTGTTAATACTGCAAATTACATTTTAAACAAATGCCAGATTAGGCATATTTTGAAGAATACTCCTTATGAAATTTTCAAAGGCAGAAAGTCAAATATCTCTTATTTCAAATATTCTGGTGTACTTATTTTATTCATAAAAATGGTAAGGATAATCTTGGAAAGTTTGATTCAATGAAAATATCTTCATTGGTTATTCTTTGAATAGCGAAGTCTATAGAGTTTACAATAAGAGAACCAAGCTTGTTGAGGAAAGTATACATGTTATATTTGACGAAATAATGATGGTTCTTCGAGTGAAGGTTATGCAGACTTAAATTTAAAAAAGCATGAGTCAGAGGATGAAGCAGATCCAGAGAATAGTTCTAAGACTAACATGCATGAAAACCGAAGATATTTTCAAAGCCCTGAAAGTGGATCTCAAAGCCTTGAAACATAACCTCAAGGAACATAGAGTGGTCAAGCCACTACATCAAGCTCTCAAGGCCTTGAGAAGATTCATGGAGAACAAGAAACCTGGACACAGAGAAAGAAGTTCAAATATATGTCATCTCATCCAACATAAAACTTCATTTCTAATTCATCCACTAGTACACAAACAAGATCTCAATTAAAGAAATTGTGTGATTTTAATGCTTTTGTGTCTCTTGTAGACCTAAGAATTTGAATGAAGCACTACAAGAAGCAGACGGGATCATTGTAATGCAAAGTGAGTTGAATGAATTTGAAAGGAACCAAGTCTAGAATCTAGTTCCTCCTCCCAAAGACCAGTCTGTAATTGGAACAAGGTGGGTGTTTAGAAACAAGTTGGATGAAAATGATAAGGTTATAAGGAATAAGGCAAGACTAGTAGCTCAAGGCTACAACCAGGAAGAAGGTATAGATTATGAGGAGACTTTTGCTCCTGTGACCAGGTTGGAAGCAATATGAAAGTTACTTGCATTTGTATCAAACTTTTTCAAATGGATGTTACATGTACATTTCTAAATGTTTATCTGCAAGAAGAAGTATATGTTGCTCAGCCTCCTGGTATTGAAAATGATGGGTTTTTAAATCATGTTCATAAGCTTGACAAATTTCTTTATGGCCTCAAACAAGCTCCAAGAGCCTGGTATGAAAGATTGTCAAAATTCTTACTTGAAAATGATTTCAAAAGAGGATTAGTTGACAAAACTCTTTTCATAAAGACACGTGATAAAGAAATTTTGGTACTACAAGTATATGTTGATGATATTATGTTTCGTGCTACTAATAACTCTATTTCCAAGAATTTCTCTAGTCTTATGAGCAGGGAATTTGAGATGAGCTTGATGGGATAGATAAATTTCTTTCTTGGAATTCATGTAACATGAAGAAGGGAATTTTCCTACATCATAATAAGTACACGAAGGAATTGCTGAATAAGTATAATATGTCTCAATACAAGGTTGTCAGAACTTCCATGAGCTCTACAATATCCTTAAACAAGGATCAAAAGGGTAAGACTGTGAACCAGAAAGAGTTCAGAGGTATAATTGGTTCACTGCTCTATCTTACTGCAAGTAGACCAGACATTATGTTTAGTTTTTTTATATGTGCTAGATTCGAAGCTGATCATAAAGAGTCACACTTAGTTGCTGTAGAAAGAAATTTTAGATATCTCAATGATACCAAAGACTTAGGATTTGGTATTCAAAAAAGTCTAACTTCTCTCTGCGTGGCTATTCAGATGCTGATTTTGCAGGATATAAAGTTGACAGAAAAAGTACTTCAGGAAGTTGCCAATTCCTTGGATCATCCATGATAAGCTGGCATTCTAAAAAGCAAAATGCACTCGCTTTATCAACAGCAGAATCTTAATACATGGCAGTAGGATCTTGCTGCTCTCAAGTGTTGTGGATAGCTCAATAGATGAGACATCTAGGTTATGACTTCATAGGTATTCATACCAAATGTGACAACACTAGTGCTATCTCAATTAAAAAGAATCCAGTAAAACATTCAGGGACTAAGCACATTTATGTCATACATCACTTCATTAGAGATCATGTAGAGAAATGTGATGTATCTATATCATTTGTGCCAACAAACTCGCAGTTTGCAGATATCTTCACCAAACCACTGCCATATGATAGATTTTATACCTGAGAATAGATCTCGACATGTTGAATAAGGAATCACTGGTTTAGGGGGAGCATTAGGTAATTTATTTGTGTTTTAATTTTTTGGAAAGTTTTTCAAAGCCTTAAATTTTTTTTGCAGTATAACAATTTTGAAAGGTCTTGAAATCCTTTTTCAAAGTCTTGAATATAAACATGTATACTATATAGTTCAATGATTGGTTCACTAATGTTGGGTTTTATCTCTGTAGATAATTTTCTAACATTATTTTTAACCTTTTAAAACGGATCTTTTTCAAATCAGCATAATACTATTTCCATTCCAAGCGAGTGATAATTCTAAATAAAATTTATTTCCTTAAAAGATTAGGAAATATTTAGTTTCATTCTTTATCTCAAACTCTTAAGTATTTATCTTCTCTCTTTCTCTCTCTCTTCTATCTTTCCAGCGTCTCTCTTCTAAATCCTTAACTCCATGGACTCATGAAGATCCTCTCAAAGAATCAAGATGGTTGGAAGCTCAAAGAAGAAGAAGAAGAAGAAGAAGAAGAAGAAGAAGAAGAAGAAGAAGAAGAAGAAGAAGAAGAAGAAGAAGAAGAAGAAGAAGAAGAAGAAGAAGAAGAAGAAGAAGAAGAAGAAGAAGAAGAAGAAGAAGAAGCTCAAGCTATTTAGTGGTAGCTCCAGTTCTAGAAGTGTCAGTGCTCCAAAGGTACCCTCTCCTCCTCCTAAGAAGAAAAGCAAGAAGGACAAGGATGATCAGATTACTACTTCCAGTAAGAAGAAGTCGGATCAAGCAGATACTTCTTGGAAAAAAGGTGTTCATATTGGGAGTCCAAAGAAGGTGAAGAAGGTAAAAGAGGCTCAGAATCAAGACATGGGAAAGAAGATCCAGAGTTCAGAAACAGAAAAGGGAAGGAGATTCAGATTTACACTAAGAAGAAAACATCGTCCGGTAATAGATCTGTTTCTTCTCATTGGTTCATCAACCATGATTCTTGTGGAATTTTGTTAGATGGTTTTGCATCTGCTCCAATAGCTTACTATAGTATGATCAGTACTAGCATGCTGAATGATATGGATTTGGAGTGTATTAGGAGATCGAAACAGCGTTCAATTTGGAAAATCCTAAACCCCTCTGAGATTGCATACCCTAGGATTACCAGAATATTTTACTTGAATCTGAATTAAGTGAATAGCTTGGGCTTAACTATATCATATAAGGTAGTTGGTATTGAGATGGAGTTAGATCATGCTGAATTTTCTAGAGTTTTGGGTTGTCCAAAGAGGTACAATACAGAAAACTATCCTAGAAAAATTGATGGTATAAAGATGGCTAAGGAAGAGTTATTTTTACCCAATGTAGCCAATACCTCTAAGCAGTTAACTCATTTTGTGGTAATTGTTGACGCCAAAATCTTGTTTACCATATAGATGAGGTGTGTGGTACCAAAAGAAAACTCTAAGGAATGGCTATCTGATAGGGTATTGTATCTGATGTACTTGGTGATGCATGGATATGATATTGATCAGCCAAGCATTGTAATGGAACACATGCTATACTGTTGTACCAAGAACAGGAAACATCCTCTACCTTATGCCAACCTCCTCCCACTTTTGTTTCACCATCTGGAAGTTCCTGTAGAGAAGGAAGAGACAATCACTATTTTTTTTTATGATAGATGAAAAGTATTTTCAAAGAATTGAAATTGTGAAAACCAGTGAGGGAGAATGGAAATTCTACTCTGAATTGTGTGCTGATGAGTTGAAAGCCAAGAAGTTCTCTAAACCTAAATCTTGACCACTCTATTAGTCCTACCTTCTACCACTCAGGACCAATCTCAAGTTCTTTAGAAGGTGGACTTTATTAAAAATGAGATAGATGAGCTTAAGCAAGGACAGTATCAGCTGATTACTGAGTTCAGGCAAATGAAGTACAAGATTGAGAGTGTTTTCAAAAGCATCAATATGGTACTTGTGGAAGAAGAGGATACTGACGCGAATTCATAACAAGTTTGAATGCAAGCGCGCGGTCAAGTAGTAAGTGGAGTATTTTACGACTCCGAGTATCGAACCCAAAGGAATTATACGATTATTAGCTAATTAAGAATTAATCTTAAGATACTTAAGTAACCGGTAAGAAGTGGTTTGATTTGAAGGTTTGTCACCCACAAACAAGTGAATTTAACTAAATAACAACTAAGTTAACTATTTTTTTTATGATTTTCAGTTTAAAAGAAGATAATTGTAGTGAATATGATTATGGAAGAGAACTAGATAATCTAGGGTCCCTAGAGTTGATAATGATTTCCGGAATACGCTTAAGACACTCTAGTAATGATTGATTACACCGGGTCACACTCATTACGCTCTTCTGTCGATCTCACGTAAATATGCTTTACGGTTAACTTTGGGTCCTTTCGGTCCACCTACGCTTACCGTTCCGCTCTAGTTGGCTTGTTAGGTCCGTTCACCGGGTCCTATCTGTAATACCCTGTATAATTTAAAAGGGAAAAATAGTAATTTAAAGAGCTAAATAAAGAATTTCATTGTGAAAAAAATAAAGTTCATCAAATTATAGTATTTTATAGACAAGAAATTCGCATAAGATTTTAAAAAATATTAAGTTAGTAATCGTAGATAAATACGCGGAAGTTTTATTTATTCTTATTATTATTGTTGTTTACGCGTGTACGACCACCGCAAAACTTGGTAGGTGAGACACACCCAATCACTCCAACACTTGGTGCATCACCAACACCATAACATTTTTTCCTACAATTCATCTTCTACCTCAACTTTGCTTCTTCGGACGATTTTTACAACCGACGACAAACCATCACTATCACCGCCACCACATTTGTCAAAATCCCCAACTTTTGTCTCCTATATAAGGCAGCATCAATCATCACCTTCATCTTCACCATCATTTTCATCTTCTTCTTCTTCTATTTCCCTGGCCACCATCAACACCGCCGAGAGAACCACCACCACCGAGAGACCCACCTCCATCACCCTCTTTCTCTAGCTCTCTTTCTCTCTTTCTCTCTCTCTATATCTCTCTCTCTCTCTCTCTTTCTCACACTCTGCTCTGCCCAAAAACAGAGCCACAGCAGCAGCAGTGGAAAAAGCCGCCACCACCGCCGCCTCTGTTCCCGGCGGCAAGAACCCGAGAGCAACCCACTGCCCGATTTCTCTATCTGTCTCTCTCTATCTCTCTTTCGTTACCCATGAAACGACCCGGGAACTCGGTTCAGGGTTAAAGAGACAATCGACAACCAAAAATAGAAATATAGTATTAAGATTACATTTCGCTTAATGTACATAACAAAATTTCGATAATAAGTACAATTTAAAACATAACATTTGTGATCTACTAGGTGATCTAAGTTAAGCTATACTTCTTCGTATCGTTCCAGCGTTCCCATCCCCCACTTTGATTGACGACCTGAGGTTTTAAAATGGCAAAAGCCGACGCAGTTTTGAAGAAAAATGATTAGTAAAAACTGAGTAAATACATACTACGACATGCAAAGAAACGAGTGGCACAGAAGCATGAGTTGAAACAAATCAGAAGATTTAAACAGTAAAACTATCATGTTGGAGAATTTGGAACAACTGGAAGTAACCGAGTAACAAAAACCTCTCAGTTTAATAAAACTGAGAAACCACGAGTAGTTGGTAATATATCCAGTGTAAACAAGTCCATTTAAGAGAATAACTTAGTTCATGAGTAGCCAAATCATTTCAAATCGTTTCAATTGATTAAGGCAATCTAGAGCCAAAAACGACATTAATAAAGTAGTCGATTTTTTATTTCGACTTCAATCAACAGTTTAATTTAGCTGAGGCGTGTCAAGAGCCACCAGCAGGATCGATGTAAACAGAGGGATCACGAAATAATCACTAAGGGTTCCTTCTAGGGTCTATCAAAACCCTATTTCACCCGAGCGTTAAGGGAGCCCATTCGTCAACCCCGCTCACAACATTAGCTAAAAGGCCTTAAGTGTCGACACCCCTATACCGTAGTGACCCTTACAAGTATAAGTAGCACTCTATATCTCTATAAACCCCTTGGCCTCAATATTTTGATACATTTTGGCTCATCGGGGGCGGATTTTTGAACATTAACGTTCTATCCAATAATAAGAAGCATTGCTTTAATGGTCTTAGCCATAAGAAAATGGAGGATCGCTTGACGCCTCCCATTAATAACAGTACTCTGTACATCGTCCTAAGTCTATTAGAGGTATTTTATTTCTTCTCTTTCACATAACCAGAATCGGAATATCAAAATTTCACAAGTAATTTCCGAGTGTTCTCAAAGGAGATGAATAAAATAGTTTAACAACTTTTGAGTGGAAAACATGCATTCTCATACTTTTTCATATAACAAGCATTCATTTGAAACATCACACACATGCGCACATTTGATATGAGAAAGTCGTACATATGTACTTACCACTGAGATGAAGCACAACCAAACTCAAGAAACTAAGCCTAGCACTCCGACGACAACCGCTCTCTCCTACGAGGTCGATGTCTACAATCACACGTATAACGTACTCGTTACAACCAATCACACAAAGGTAATAAAAACGCAACCCTACATGCCACATAGTCCTATATGTCATAAATTAACATATAATGATGTTAAATTATCAAAATAAATCCAACTAAACACTTAGAATTTCAAAAATTCAAGTTTTCTAAAAACGGTGAAACTACAATTCTGGACAGAATTGTAGCTCTGACTTTGGAGGTATATGTACCATATCAAATCATCTCTTAAAATCTTTAAATTAATGTATGATGAAACTATATGTGTCTAATTTCAGAAACATCAAGAAAATCATGCATATATATTATAAAACTCGAGTTATAAAAATAACAAAAACTGCTATGCAGAGACAATTTTGGAAGAAAGTTTCAACTTTGAAGAACAATTACTACTACTTGGAGAATTGGAAAGATGCCCATCTTCTCCAGAATGAATACCCTATGGGTCTTATTTAATCACAAAAAAGATGAGATGCCGTAGGTTTCTGGAAATGGAGGTTTTAACAAAAATGACAAGAGTGGTCCAGAAATGGATTTTCAGAAAACATACAACTTAGAATGAACTTATCTCCCAAACCAAAAAGGATATGAAGTTTATATTTTTTTCTAAATGACCCTCTTTGAGTCTAGTTTCATAATATGTAAGATTTAAAAATTCCACAGAGACAAAATTTAGAGATAATATAAGTTTTTCACAAACTGGTCAGATTGTATGAACATGAAATTTTTCAAAATTCAACAAGAATGGTTCTAGTAGTACATGCAAGTTAAGAAGACTTTATTTTCACCCAAATAGCACCATTTTAATCATGAAAATAACATTTTTACATGCTCTTGACACAAATTATCAAAAATCACTTGAAAAACAAATGCAAGAAGATGACATTCACAACATGCATGTTGGTTCTAGTGTGTGTTTCATGAAATAGTCAAGATTTTGAAGTCAAAAACATGATCAAGCCAAGAATATGAAAAATCAAGTTTGGGGATGAAGAAATCTAAGATAAATTTTCATAAATCAAAGCTAAACATAGACATGCAAGAATGAATTGAAGGGTAGAAGAAAACTTTACCCCAAGATTCAAGAAGATGGGAGGAAAAGAGTGAAATTGGCCTTTCATCCTTGAGAATAATGGTGAAAGAGATCCCCTCCATGATACTATCCTTGAAATCAAGTTTTTGATGATTTGAAGAGTATAAAATGGATGTTTTATGGTGTTTTTGTGAGGTCAACACCCAAAAACGGGTTTGAAGTTTGGAGAGAGGGAAGAAAAAGCTTGCATGAGTGTTCTTGAGGAGAAATGATGTAAAGAAGTGAAGTGATGGAGATGGGGAAGGATGGACTTGATGGAGATGGTGTGTTGGTGGTTCATTGAGTGTAATGAGAATGGAGTGAATAATCCCACAATGGAATGTACACACATAGAAGTGGTAGGTAGTAATTGTTTAATTTGGGTTTGACTTGCATGGGAGAGGAAGATGAGCTTGAAAGGAATAAAAGTCTCCCAACAATTAGTTAGGGTAGAAATAGAAAATGCAAAAATTGAGGGGTGAAAATATAATTTCCAATTAATAGGTAACACTAGAAAAAATAACTTTCATAAATTGTAAAATCTCCAAATAATTTCAAATAAAACACTTCGTATAATTCACTTTTAAAAAACTACAAGTACCTCCCAAGTATAAAAAATAAGTTTCATATAACATTTTTCAAGTTTTAAAAACTAACCCCAAAATAAAAGTATATATCATCATAGATGTCAAATGACACACTTATACGTTAAAACTAACAAAAGGTCATTAATAAGTTTGAAATCAAATTTCTTGAAATTTTCAAATATTTTTCTTAAAATGACCGAATAACCCTAACTTAAATACGGAGTATCACAACCCATCCCTCTGCTCTCTGTCTCACACTCTGTTTGGGGTTGAAAAGAAGAGGCAAAGCAGCAGCGGCGGCAAACCCAGCTGTTGCCGCCTCCAAACCACCATTAATGCCGGCCAAGCTCCACCACGCATCACCCACAGCCTATCGTTGCTACCGGTCAACTCCTAGGAGTCCAAAGACCTCAGTAGAAGGCTCAAACAGAACCCAGAATTCCTCAGTTTCCGGAGTTGAAAATCATCGTCGGTCACATCGACGGTCAACCCGAAACAACTCGTTTCTTGACTGTTTCTGGCCATTCTTGACCTAGGTATGTTCTAATTCTCGTCGTGATTTCATTTAAACAACAAAAATCGTATCTTGAATGCTCGAATCCATGTTTAGTTTGATGAATTTGATATTCATGTAAAGTGTCTTTTCCCTAAACTGGTTTTAGAGTAATATGAGGGGTAACTGTTTGTATTTATGAGAATCTGGTGGGTAGTTGTGGTCTTTTAAGGTCTCTGCCATGTGATTAGGTGGGGGTCATGCTGCCTTTTGACATAACTTGTGGGAACTTAAGTGTAGTTTACATAACCATTATATATATACGTAAAAATAAAAATGTTATTTTTGGATTAAAAATATTTTCTAAAAATAATAGTTTTCGTCCTGGTTAAGGAAAAGTGATTTGGGCTTCGAAATAGTATACGAGTCATTCGTTGAAAAATTAAACAGTAAACATTTTTAATTTTTACATAAGTTTTTTTATCACTTAGTTTTCAAATCGATTTGTTCAATACTTGTAAATATTAATATTAGCTAGTTTATAAATGTTATTTTTTCGTTTTTGGAATGAGTTTGTTGACGACGTACTATTTTAAATATCGCTTAAATCGTTATCGTTACAGTAAGTCTTTTTCATGAAATTTAACTAGTATTCGTTTACTATTATTCCATGTATTTTAATACCAACAACGTCTCTACGTAAATAATCGCTTTTCGAAACATTAAATTTAATAGTAGTCTAAAGATAGATGCGTTGCTTTATATATTTCCATTATTGAGAAAATAAATAAAGAAAGAAGTCGTTGGAAAATCAACAAGCAAGATTTAGGCAAGTCTAAGATTTGATAAATAGGATTTTTAATAAGACTCGTAGAATTATACACAGAATTGTGACAATTTAGAAGCTCTGATTTGTAGGTGGTGGACTCGTAAACAACAACTACGACTAGGATGACCTGACGCTACGGAATCGAGGTAAGTAAATATGCCTAGCCTAGCCTGCCTAGCTCCTTTCGTGTCATAATGTGATTTTAATATTTGTCTCAAAATGTGTTTGGTGATATATCTGTTTTACTTGAGATAGTTTACGAGTTGAAATTTTTTCTTGAAATCGTCACACGAAAATAATAAAACGTAATAACGTAAAATGGAAAGAGTTGTGCGGGAGAAACTTATTATTATTGTCGTGTTGACTTCGGTCACTCGACCCCTATTATTTTAACCCGGTTGCAACATGTCGGGTGTCTCCATGTACTCACCCCTCTGGCCGCAAGAAGTCTTTGGGGGCTGCTGGTAGTTAAGGTCACGGTAGCTAGTGATAGTATAGTAGATCTTTCCCTGTATCGACAAAGTTAAAAAGGGCTTTTCTATGAGACAAGGATGTTTATGAATAGAAAGAAGAAGGGATCGGGATATTGCTCCCAGCTACAGAGTAAGAAGGAAAGTTTTAAAGTTAAGAATTTTATTTACCACCTTTATTTTTTCAGCAAGTTACAATTTTCTGACTTATTCCTCCTTGTATTTTGAAATAAAAGAAAATGATGCTCTATCCTCCGTGTTACAAGCTAGGTGTTTACTTACTCAGTACTTTATGCTGATTTTAGAAAACTGCGGTCTTTGTTTCCTTCCCCCGCAGTTTTAGAAGAAGAAGACTATGGCATGGCTGGGTACGAGACTCACTAAGGTGGTCCTGTCACAATTTTTAAGATAGCATGAATAATGTTAGCATAATGTATAATAGAAACGTATGAAAGACTTGAGAATGTGATGTAATGTTTAATAATATGTAATATATATGTCGGGATGTTGTGCTTTTAATTGTCCGCCGTTACTTTAAGCATCGCCCTCTCGGTTCGCCCGATCTGGATAAAGGGGGTTGTTGCACTATCGGTCCACCGCTTTCCCTAAAACCTAACCAATCCCAACCGAAACAACACACACTCAATCACTCAAGTTCTTTTCTCCTCTCGGTCTCCAAGGACTACAAGAATGTCAATTATGTTCTTAACACACCCTGGTTAGTTAACTATCGTGCAACTAACTAGGTAACTAGCATACTACGGGTGATCAAGCCAAGCACACATATACATAAGAGCAAGAACACAATGAATAGTCGAATCATAAACATTAAATTAAGCTAAAAGCGTGAATCAAGTCATGATTCGTAAAATCCTAATCAAAACCCTAGTTCTCCATAGATTATCTAGCGAAAAGAGTTTAGCTATACATAAAATTGTGAAGCATCATCAAAATATCCATAATCATAGAGAATAGATGAAGAAAAAGTAAGCAAACGCTAAAAATCTTCACAAATGATGATCTTCTTAGCTCCAAAGCTTCGTCTTCACCTTCTATGGCTCTACGTGAGCAAAACTTAGCCCTAATAAGTCTCCAAAAGTGTTTAAATACTCCCTCCACTGTTTCCTTAAAAGTTGCCAAAATATACGTCTAAAAACAAAACATAGTGCCCAATCCTACGCCGCACATGTACGAGTGCAAGTCCAATCGTAGGAGTGTCTGATCCCACTCGTACGACTATCTGATAGGTACCCTGCGATTGAAATTCCTTCACAGCCTTCATTTTGGCTAAGTAAACCCACTCGTACGATTGGGTGGCCACTCGTACGATTGGCTGAAGTTCTTTAATTCTTTTTCTTCATTCTCCCATGCTTCTTTGGCCTCGTCTTCCATTCCAAGCATCGTTCTTGAGCCTTCAAACATTTCGAAGTTCGTCCCTTCTTTTCAATGCACGTCTCCAAGCTCCCGGTTCCTGAAAAGCACAACACGAAACATACCGGAAGATCAAATGCGACAAAAGTAGCTTAAAATTACACAAGAAACGCTCGGATTAAACAATCAAGTCCAAATACTCAAGCATGCTCAGAACATACAAGAATTTGTCAATTTCTCACATAAATTCATCGAAGTACACGCAAAACGATGGTGAATCCTATAAGAATATAACTCCTAATGTGGAGTTATTAGATACACAAGCTCTAGAAGGTTCAAGGAAGTCTGGATCTACCAAGGAATTATTTCATGAGCAGAGTATTGGGGATAAGGCTGTTGGGGATGAGGAAGCTGGGTCATAGATGGATGAGGATAAGGAACCTGGTAATGAAGGAAGCATTGACTAGGGGTTCTACTCACAGAAGATCTACAAAAGAAGAAATGGAAAGGAAAGGCTCCAACAATTGTCACCTCAGAAGACTTGTTTGAAGATGATATGGTAGCTGATGAGCCTGGTGAAGAAGTTGCACAGGATGAAGATGCACGGGAAGAAGATCAGCAAGAGGATGAGGAAGAGGAAGAAGATGATCAAGATGATGCTGCAGGGCCTAAGTCTGATGAAGATCCAAAGCCTTGAATCCGGCATTTATTTCTTCTTTTCAAAACCTTGAAAATCTATTTCAAAACTTCTATTTATTTATAAAAAAATAATAAGGTTTAATCCAACATTTTATCACTTTTTTATGAAAGTCAAAAGGAGGTGAAATTTAGGGGTATTTTTAGTTGCAGGGAGATCTGGTTTTTGGATCTACGGATGAAATGATAAAACTGCTTAGTTATTTTTGGTTATTTAGTTTGATTTTGATTAAGCCATTATAACTGTTGGTTGTTAGTTTGTGGTCCTATATAACTGTTTCTGCTATGCTACTGATGTCTATCTTTTGCAAAAACTCACATCAAACAGATTAGTTGGTTTTGTCTTTCATCAAGAGGGAGACTGCGAGTTCGCAGGTGTTTTCAAGGATTTGAAACTGGTTTCAAAACCTTGAAACTACAAAGCATGAACTCAGGGGGAGTTGTAACTCCTATTTATTCTTTAAATCTCCTGCACTTGATCATGCTTTATTATGTGATGAAAGACTAACTAATTCTATGTTATAACATGCTTTGATCTTATCATTTGCTTAAGTTGTTTGCAGGGATTGTTAGCTAACTCTGTATTGCAGGAAGTTTCCTTATTTGCTGGTTTACAGAGTAGGAAATCCAAGCCTACAGACTGATCCTACTGTTATGAAATGTTGTCTGGACTTACCTTAGGCTTGTAGTTTAAAGATCATATCAAAATCAATTAAGGGAATCTATCAACTAGCCATTGGAAGGAAGCTGTTGAGAGTCAAAGATCTTCAGAGCATTTTTATGGATTTATGTTAAAGCCTTCTTATATTCTACATTTAAAATTGACAGAAAGAGAGACACTGATTCAGAGAGATTGAGAAGTATAGATCATTACACAGAGATTCATACACTCTCAGAGATTGACAAGAATCATTAAAGAAGATCAATCAACCATTCAATCCATTCTAGATTCCTGAAGAACACTTCAAGCTTTACTGCTTCACTGCCTTCACAGTGTTCTTCATCCCGAGCTTAATTTGTATATCATTCTGTTATATTACTTAAGTATCTGTTCTCCTGAGTTTTTCAAGAGGAACAACATGTATTCTTATTGCATCAGTTAGATAGAGTTGAAACTAGATAGGTTAGTGTGCGCACAGGAATCCCTCGGAGAGATCCAAGTGTGCACCTCAAGTAGAGAATAGGAACACAGATAGATGTAGGGTGTGTGTAGGGAGAGGGTAAGCACTGGTAACTGCTCGAGAGAGAGAGAGACAGTAGGCTGAGAGAGAGAGTAGGTTGCTTAGCGTTCCAAGAGCTGAGATGTATCAGTCTGTACTCAGTGTTGTAATGGAAAGCTAACGATCCAATATATAGTGGGAAGTGACCGTTGAGGGGGTTAATGCACCATAAATGGCGGCTTATTTATAGACCCCCAACAGCACGTTCGACAGTGTATATAGGAATTGTTATGTATCTGCCCGCAAGTATCGGAGACCGTTATGAGATCAGCCATATTTATGGGACACGTAAGCCTAGAACCTCTCAGTCAGTTACAAGAGGTCGCGCGCGAGCTTGGTTGTCGCCCACGCGCGGCGGGCCTTACCCTAGCCTCCAAACCACAAGTCCCTACAGGTCCCGTGTTGGTAGGCGAGGGCCCTTTCTCGCATCCCCCACGTGGAGAAGCATAGGTAGTTATCCGGTGTTTGTGGAGCACAGCTGTCGCATCCCCCTCCCGCCGACCCCGATTAGCGATTGATAAAACTTTGCGTTAACGGGAGGAGGGCGCGACATGCCGGTGCGGCCTAGACTCGTCGAGAGGCTAAACGAGTAATTTATAAAAGTCGTGATAAAGGTTTCAAAAAAAGATAAACTCGCGGAAGCGTAAATAAAAATTACTTGGGGTCGTCTTGATAAACAAGATGATTTGTAAAGAAAAGAAAGTTGGAACATCAGAATTCAATGTCATTTAGCCATCTCGACTCGTATCGTAACAAAGCATAACTCGGGAATGTTCTAGGTATCATACAATGGCTCATAGAAAGTCTCATACACATAATTATACAAATCTCACATTCTTAAAACAATATACAAACATGTATTCTATAATAGCTCGAGTCGTCTAGCATATACTCGGCATCTAAGCACATAATCATTATGAAGTCAACAAGCCAACACATGTGAACTTAACACCTTGTTACTTCTTGTCTTACGTGTCCTTAAAACCTGAAAAAAATTAAAAATGAAAGAGTGAGCTCAACTAGCTCAGTGAGTTACATCTACGCCCCTCCGTAGGTTTGAAAAACTAAAAGAGGCTAAGTTTCCCATGGAGCGACATGAACATAAGGCATAGTCATACGTACATATACATGTGAAGCTTGAAAGAGCATGACATTCATAAACCATAACTTGTAAGAAAGCATAACGTAAAGCATAACGTGAGTCGTGAGAAATCGTATTGTTCCAAGTAGGAACCTTGCTTTGTCTCACGTGGAGACCTTAACATACTTAAACATGCTTGCTTAGTTTCATATCTTATGGCCCGTGTAACCTTCGTGACTTAAGATAACATAACGTAGGGACATGTCCATCGCGACGGCTCGTGAGGCGACGCGTGCCGTTTTATATTGCCCCAGCAAAAGGGTCGTAGCCTGCCTATACCCGACAGGGGGTTTCACTACGGTAACCGTGGCCTTTTCTGAAAGCGTATTTTATCTTATGAAACGATAATTTCCTTTGTTAGCATCCATGGGGCATAAACATTTCACTTGAGTAAAAAGCATACATACATAATAATATGGACGACATGAACATACGTAAGATTTAAAAAAAACTTGAGGGTAGGTACAAACTTCGGGAGGTAGGGTAACTTACCTTGCGAGCTTAATCCATTTACTTAACATTTCCTAGTTCGATTTCCATCATCTTTAAGGACGTGATCATCAACTCCGTCGTCACATAACTAGCAAATGATGCTACAAATCACATATATGATCACTTAGCACGAAAGCATTCCAAACATATCACATAATCACTTAGCATGAACTCATTCAAACATAGCACATAATCACTTAGCATGAACTCATTCAAACATAGCACATAATCACTTAGCATGAACTCATTCAATCATAGCACATAATCACTTAGCATGAAATCATTCCAAACATAGAGCATGACTAAATCACTTAGCTAAATGATACTAGTCTTATGAATGCAAATAAATTAACTTTTCTCATATTCATATCTAGAACCTTGTACTTCTTATTAGATGCATATGACATGTCTAATGCAACACATAAATGCAAGATGACAAATGTTGATCTAAAAGTACCTTACACAAGATAGATCTAAGAAACTAGACAACTTCTAAATCATGCTTATTAGAAAATTGTAACTATTGCTAGTACAAAAATTCATAGGTGACTCAAAATAATTATTTGGGACCTCAAATTTTTACATAACATAGATAAAGAGTTCACTGATAACATATAAAAATAGCAAAAATTATAAAAAATTTTAATTAGTTTTAAACATTAACTTTCAGAGCTGTTTAGGTGTAAAACAGAGGCTGAAAAGCGGTCTTGATAATAAATTCATAAAATATTGATAGTAATTCCAAAAATTATGAAATTTTAACTGGAAGTAAATAACACCCATTTGAACTACATATCAAAATTTCGTAGCCATTGGAGTAAAATAAGTACATGAAATCGATGAAAAACTTCTCTGATCTTGGTTGGACAGATTGTAATAACAGCCCAAGTTTTTGGCCAATTAAAAATTAAATACAAATCCAATGGTTCTGAATTTTTTTACTGTAGAAAAATCATATGAAAATACACAAACAATGTATGTTTCGTAATTTTCTGAAGTAATTTAGTATTTTTCTTGATTTTGTGAAAATCAGCTCAAAACATGATTTTGATGGTTTTGTATAGTTCAAAACTTTTTGCATGCAAGAAATTTTCTTCCTGGATCCGAAATTGAACAATAAAAATATTTGAAGCATATACATATATACCCAACAACTCAATTTATACTTGCATGTGTGAAAATCATGAAGATGATGATGAATCAAGAACATGCAATTACAAATCCACAATGCTAGCATACAAATGAGATGGTCAATGCTAAGATTGCATCTTAAAAATGATGATCCACTAACATGCAACTAAAGATTTGTCATAGAATCACAAGAATGAGGAGTAAATGAACAAAATCATGATGTAGATGCAAAAGATGTAGAGCTTACTCATACATTCATGGTGTTCTTGATGTGGGTTTGGTTAAGAGATGAATAATGGCTCCTAGATGCTTCAAAGTTGAAGTAGATGCTCAAAATGTGCTCCCCAATTGATATACTAACACCCAATATGGGTTTCCAACACTTAAAACCTCAAAAACTTGATTTTTGGACCATGTTTGTGGAGGGTCATGAACAAAACCGGGAATGAAGTTAAAGGGGAGAGAAATGAGAGCTTTGGAACTTCATAGAGAGAGAAAATTGAGGAGAAAATGATGGGAAAGATGCAACTTGTGCTTATATAGTCCCCAAAATAATAGAGTGTGATGGTCACACCAAAATAAGTGAAAACAAGTGAAAACAAGTGAGTTTCAAATCACGTAATGCACACTATCGATTTCATATTGATGCAAATACTTGGTGTATGCAAAACATTCAATTAAATCAAGAATGCTATATTTTATTTCACATACAAATATTGCACAAAATACCATGAACTTATTTACAAGACATTATAGTTACCAAATAAAACGAACATGTAACTTGATTTATACTTCTATAACTTTTCTTAACAAAAAGTCTAGCATAACTAACAAAATATTTTCCTTAAACACTCTTTTAGATAATACTATCATCACTTAAAGTTAAACATGTAACATAAATATCGGGGTTACTACAACAGCTAGGTGTGCTGGATTGCTGCCATGTGGTTGTGGTATGTATGTCCAGAAAGCACCATCTACAGTATCCCCCTTTTGCACGAATGTCACGCGCGCGTTCGTTGTGCAGTCGCGCAAAATCAGCCGTGCGTGAGCCTCACGCAGATTCTTTGTATTTTGAACTAGAATCCCCATAGCCCCCAGTCATATTCATGACTACCTAGGGTTTGGGGAGCGCCGTTTAGCCTCTGGAAAAGCGTGGACACTTTCGAGTTAATCAAACAACATCCAATTTTGCCTATTTTCGAGGCAAGGATAGGTGATAGGTCGTAAATTTTTGTCGGATTCCGAAGCGTCGCTGACTCAGTAAACGTCAGCAGTCGTGACTCTTCATCCTGAAGGCTTATTTAAACTCTTTTCTCTCTTAAATTAGAACTTTTTTCCATTGTTGTTGCTTCCGAGTTCGTATGCATCGGAGAGAGCATCCACAGCAAGAAGCAGAAACCTTCGATCAAGTTTGCGACCAACTTCTTGAAAACTTTTCTAAGGTGATTCAAGCGCTCAATCGTGAACAAGGTAACTTAATTTGAACTTGTGATTTTGAAATTGCAGTCAATTTGGGCAGATACTCTTCTCCCCTTCTTTTTCTTTCCTTCTGCATGTGAATCGATTATTAATATCTAGTGTTCCTTTTCCTTTCGTAGCAATGGCCCCCCAAGAAGTTAGCTAAAGAAGTTACTGAAGTGTCGGAACTCCCAAGTGATTTATGGTACAAAGCCCTCTACTTTGGAGGCGACGATTTCTACTTGGCCTCTATCCGAGGAAGCACTCCCCAAGAATCTTTTTTGGGTACCGCTTTTCAATTGAAACCCGAACCAGACAGGGAAGAATGGGATCTAGCAGATGCCCATGATATACAGAGACTGGGCATCAAAGCTGGCATGTACCCTTATAATGACGTCTCTTTTCAGGCCTTTATGGAGAAAGTGGATGGGATGGATGAACTGACCGATTTTATTCTCGATAATCATGAAGCAGTGTTGATGGAAGGTGGCGTTTATCACGTCATCCGCGCGACAAGGGGTTTGAATCTCAGAGCTGACCAATACATGTAAAGGGTTCTGTTCTCGCGATATTCTCGAAATTCCACTTTTCCTCCTTTGAAGCAGCGCCTAACCTGGAAGACGTGGAAAATCTGTTGATGCTACCAAGCATGGGATCCCTTGACCCCTTGGGGAATTTTACTTCCGATGAGGAATTTGCTCTCTTTACTCAAACGCAAGGGTGTATGGCGTCTTTAAAGAAAACCGCCACGAGGTGGACACCTGATGTGATCAAACCTTGCAATTCCTTCATGACTATTCCTTCCAGTGCGAAGAATATATGGTCTAAATGGATTATGTTATTTTTTAAGGACTACGCCAAAACCGCTATCATCCCCAAAATAAACAAGGAGAGGCCAGGCGCGCCAATATTTACTGATGGAGAGGGGTGCGAATGGTCTCTTTGTGGCTTTCTGTGCGTTTGGTTGTCCCGTTTTCTCATAAACAGGAGCCCCCGTGACAGATTTTTTGTACATGTGCTCCCTCACACAATGAAGCTCGCGCTTGGTCACAAAGTTGCCCTGGGGCCCCTTGTCTTGGGCTCTCTGTTTTATCGTTTGGATATAGCAGTGACAAATGTCGAGCAGTCGCAGGGAAGGGACGATGTTATTTATTTTGTTAACATTAGGTTCTTAACCATGTGGGTTTTTGAGCGGTGGCCCTCGTATGCTCCAGTTTCTTCTGTCGTCGAACTTTGGAATGCCCCCAAGCTGCGAAGTACTTCACCACTGTCCTCGGTCATGGCGTTGGTTTAACACCAAGGGTACTCGCCGTAATTTTTCCCTAGTCTGTGATGATGTCAAATTCTTCGTGGCCAGGCCATTGTGGTGGAGCGAGACAACATCGTGTTTCTTTCGGACATGTACCCTGAAATTGATACCCCTTTCGAGGAGTGGCATATTCTCAAAGGACCCCGTCCCTATGGACAGTATGTGAATTGATGCAGAAGAGGTTATCTGCTTGCCTTGGTGGAGCATGCCCCCGGGACTGAATCTTGAAATTACGAACGCATAGCGGTTCCCTTTGATCCCCTTCGAGTGGTCCTTCAGCTGGGATTTAATGCTGTCGCGCCTCCCATGTGGTCCACACTTATTGACAGAGGATGCTACAACGGGACGCTCTACGGGAGGAGAAGTGAGTTGCTCTTCCTTTCATTCAGCCTTCCAGAGGAAGACAGTGAAGGGTTACAGCCAATTGGGTGTCTTTTTGGAAGACTCAGGTTCGTCGTTTGACGAATCCGCGAACTCAGCTTCAAGTTAATAAGGTCCTTGAACCCTTGTCAAAAGACTATCCCTTTAAGTCGACTCTTGTGCGAGGCCTGGCCCCATATGTGTACTAATCGCTGTCAGCTGAGGCTCATTTATGTTCGCAATTAATCCTGACCGAAAAAATTGCCATTGTAGTGCAGGCCTCACTCAACTCAAGGACTCAGTACGCAGGAGATTTTCAACTGGTATTGTCTTAATCATCTTCTTTCCTACTGTTTTCTTTTCTCTCTCCCCCTTCTTTTTTCACAAAATTGTTTTCTTTTTCCCATAATAGTGCTGCTTAAGGCGCTTCGCTTCGGGGGATCGCAGCGAGGGCCTTGTAGATCTTTTTTGTTCAAAGAAAATCAATCCTGACGACACCATTTCTCTGGTCCTGCCCATGAACGAAAAAAATAGAGAAAGCGATCTCAGATAAGCTCAAAATTTTCCTTGCACCATTCCTTAAAGGGATGAAGAAGAGATGTGTTGATGCCCCCATGACTGATGATCTGACGACCCAAAAACCAAAGCGTGCGCGACATGAGCCAGCCGCGAAGAAGGCTTCTCCTGCGAAGAGGCTGCTTCATCCAAGAAGAAATTGACCGCGGAACCAGACGCAGATCCTATTGCCCAGGAGGAGAGAGAAGGTTGGCTAAAGTGTTCTTGCATATTAGAGCCCCTTCGAATATGTCTTAATCACCTCATGTTCCCCTTTTCTTTGGATGATGATGGTAGCCAACTCAAAGGGAAGGTGATCATGACTGAAGAAGAGGCTATCAAAGAATCCAGGCACATGGAAGAGGAAATATCTTTACAGGAGAATTTGTCGGAGGCAGAGCGCATCGAGATGGCCAAGAGACAAAGTCTTGAAGAGATTCTAACCAAAGCGTACGCGTCATGGGCGTTTGCGTTCCTCTCGTCCTGCTCTAAAAACCGTGGATGAGTTGCATCAAGCGCAGCTAGCACTTCATGGACTTGTCGACAATGAAGACGAAGAAGGTACAATTTTTAAGTTTGCTTTATCAAACCATGAAATTGTGACTGGGGCATTATACCATGGTGTGCCTATATGTGATATCCGTAAATGGATAACAGATCAGTGTGGGGAATCTTCAGGTAAGTCACCGCTCTAGGCACGCATGACGTCCCCCTTTTCTTTTCTTTGTATCAGTGCATAACCCTTTGATCATAAGCAGGTCATTCTAGGCCGAAGGGTATCGATGATAACTTTCAACATGATGATTGTATGTGTACCTCATATAAGTGGGGAAGTACTGTTCATGATAGCAGTAGGGTCTTGTTTTTCTTGTTTGGAGTCTCTCCTTTTGTTAAAGCCCTTCTTTCCCTTCTCCCAAGAGCACATTAGTGACATATCATTTTTGCAAAGCCCGACCCTTGACCTTTGATAAGTCGTCGCGTTCGCAGTGCCATAGAGATTCATGAGTCTGCTGGCAACGTTTTTGGTGCAGGCTTTTCAGGACAAGTCTTGTCAAAGGATACTCCAATAGTGGAGGGTGATCTGGGTGCAGATCCCATTATCGAGCAGGAGGAAGAGAACCGGAAGGGTCAGGAGAATGTAATTTCTCCCCTTACTCAAGTAATACCCATTTCTTCAGACGAAGCAAATGCTGAGCAAGAAGCAAGTCCTTAGCGGGCCGCGACGGCCACTGATGACGTGTTCTTTGAGAAGAATGCTGAAAAGGTTGAGCGTGATGTTGAGTTAGTTGAGCGTGCCGCTCCTGTTGAGGGTAATTCCACAAAAGCTGCTTTGTCTGAACACGATCCTCCTATTACTCAGAATATTGAAGAGGCCGATCACACTGCATCCCCTGCATCAAGTGTGATGAGAAGTGCTGACCCTGCGGGAGGCATCGATTTTGACCTGGAAGCTCTCTTCTCTAAGAATCCTTTTGAAGTGTGGGGTTCGCAAACCTTTGTGTTTCCCAAGGCGTATTTTTCACGCGATTCCCGAGCAGATCAGAGGTTGGCTGAGGCAGCCAGTGCTAGTTCACAGGAATCAGTGCCCATTATTCTTCCTCAGCAAATTGTCGAAGGAACTGGAAAGCTCATCCCACCTCTTACTTCTGAAATTTGATTCTTAAACCCATATTTGGCTAAGTATTGTCGTGTGTACGTGCACAGGAATTGATCACGCTTGCCTTAAATGGTTGTTGAAAGTGCGTGTGTCTTTCCCTACTGCATTCGCTCAAGAAATGGAACTGGCACCAAAGGACAGAGGAGAAATTCTCAAGGAGATGACTACCCTTTTAGAGAGGACGCACCAAACTACTCCTGCGAGCACCACAGCTGCCAGCGCCCGAGACCTTCATGCAAGCGCGCAGAAACTTCAGCAGATTGCGGCAGGGCGATTAGACCTGGACTTTCTTGTGCAGAGATTAATCAAAGTCAGCAACTCTGCTACTCTTGGGTCTGAATACATTGCTTATAAAGAAGAGGCAACTGCTCTTAATGCGCGCAAGGAAACGCTAGAACAAATGGCTAAGGAATACAAGGCTGATGTGAAGCATCATGAGGAGAATAAGACTCGCATTGAGAAGCTCGCTGCTTATTCACTCAAGTTGTCAGCGAGAGACTCCCTCCTGAAGGATTTCTTCTAAGATTGAAATATCAGCACTGCTACTCCATTGCTTGTTGAACTTTATTTTGATGTAACTTTTGTGCAACTTGTGGCCGCCATCCTCGGGTCATTTGAACATGTGTGACATTGTTGTTTTGGCGCGCGTTAGTTTTGCGCCTTATGAATTGCTATCATATGAGATAGTCTTACCCATTGCTTCTTGTTGCTACTTAAAAATATAGGCTTACACTTGTCTTGACATTTTTCCGCTATTGAAGACGAATAGGCTTGTGCAGGTATGTCGCGTCTTGCAGTGGTTCGAAAACTTTAGATTCTCAATGTTTTGAATATCTTAATAGTGGCGGTTCAAGTCCCCAAAAGTTGTCATCATCGTCTGAATTGTCGTGTCGGCGTGGAGTCTGGATAAGGTATGGTCATCACACAGGAGGTTGAACCATCATTATTGCCTAGGGCTACTGTATCGTCATAGCCTTTAATAGGTCCACTGATTCTTGCTCATTTTCGAGATGCTGCTAACTCGACCGGGAAACTGAAGAGTCTCCTCTGAGCCCTATATAAACCCCCTTTATTGCATTTTCATTCTTCATTAGGGCTCCTGTGATTGGCAAAATGCTATCTTTCCTGGGTGCTTGCCCTTGTTTTCATTGCTCTTCACCCCTTTTCGATTTGTATCGATTCTGGCTCATTGGCTTTGAATCCGTGCGTTGTGCTATAGAAATGACTCCAAGGAATTAGCTGAAGAATCCCCGAGTTGTCATGGTCTTTTCGAAGACCAAATGTGTAAGCTCTTGAATTGGAATGAAGACATCTTTTTTCTTATCATGTTTGTAGGGGTCACCTCCGGTGGTCCTCTGGCGAAGAGGATCTTTATGCCAATTCTTATTCCAGCAAGTAATGAGTGGTGTGCATCTTCGTCGGGTTTTCATCAGAGAACTATTTGTCACCATTGTTTCAACCAGGGAAAAACAGGTGGTTGTGCTTTCTCTTACGCACGATAAGCTTCCTAGCCCATGAGTTGTTCCCCCATTTGTTCTTCACATCAGCGGCCGTGATGGATTGAAGTTCATCTGGCATCTCACCATGTCAGGGGCATCGACAAGAACTCTTTTCTGGTTCTGGTCGAGAACGTCGATGGCAGCATCACGCTTCGTAGTTGTAGAGTCATGTAAGAGTGTTCTTTAAGAACACTTTGCTTTTCAGTTGCAATCCTTCTTTTTTGTTTGTAAGCCTTGCTTTAGTCTGCTACTAGACAGATAAATTGTAAACCAGATTTGGCTGTTTTGAAAGTATGTTTTTTTTTATTTGCTATTTTGTCTATTACAGTAGACGTTTAGATCGCGTATTGACTTGCCAATCGATCAAGCAGATAGGTTCTGTTCGCACTTGGCTGCTATATGAACAGGTAGGCCTTTCTGCTGCTATCTAGACAGATAGGCTTTCATCGCTTTTGGCTGCTATCTAAACAGATAGGCTTTCCATTTTGCTGCTGTCTAGATATGCTTTGATCGCGTTTGGCTTCTATCTAAACAGATAGGCTTTTCATTTTGTTGCTATCTAGGCAGATAGGCTTTGATCGCGTTTTGCTGCTATCTAAACAGATAGGCTTTTCAATTTGCTGCTATCTAGGCAGATAGCTTTTCATTTTGCTGCTATCTAGGCAGATAGGCTTTGATCGTGTTTGGCTTCTATCTAAACAGATAGGCTTTTCATTTTGTTGCTATCTAGGCAGATAGGCTTTGATCGCGTTTGGCTTCTATCTAAAAAGATAGTCTTTTCATTTTGTTGCAAGGTGGCAAAATGCGTCTGATAGTTAATCAGAAAAAAAAAAGATTCCCCATGAGAGGGTTATTATTACTCACGAGACCTACATATGGGAATGTACTGTTGTTAGTCAAAAAATCCAGTAAAGAGAAAGCCAAGGATAATACCGTTGCGTTCTTGAGTGGCGGTAGTCCCGCGACAGCCCTCAGATGCGATAGCACTTCCTACGATTGGAGTAGAAACTACTTAACTCCCTGCCCTCACTGTCATGTTCGATGACCCTTTTTAGGGTGTAGATGTAGTAACCCTCATATTTATGTTGCACGTTTATATCAAAAGTCACATTAATATTTTCTAAATTTGCATGTTAATGTTAATATTTTACTACGTACGCTAGACTTGAAGAAAATGTCTTAAGAATGTTATTTGTGCCAACTTGTTAGTAAATATTAAATTTATAATTTGCCCCAAAACTTTATGTAATTTTGAATTGTGTCTTAAACATTAAGTTTTTATGCATCAACCTCTCTACTAATTGGTTTTTACACCATTTACCCAACTAGCAAGATTTCAACCTATGAATCTATTTCATCATACAAGTCAAGTTCATTATTTTAATCTCTCTATGCTAGCATGATATGTGATCATTTTATACATCACCAACCCCCACCATCATGCACATATCCCTCATACTCTTTTCTTTTCATCTTCCTCATCAAGAACATTCAAGAATGCTCTCTTCTCTGTCTTCAAATACAAATCCCGGTTTTTGGTGTTGACCCTCACAAAACACCCCCAAAACTCCACTTTCTACCACTCAAATCATAAGAAACTAAAGCCTAAGGTTATACTATGCGTTGGGGGAGTCTTTTATTTCATCTTCCTCAAGACTCTTAGCTTCTCCAACCTCCAAGAACCCAAGAACAATCTCTAGTTCCTCTCAAGGTTCATATGTAAGCACTCCTTCTTCTTTGTTTGCTCAATTTATTCATGATTCATATTCTTGGTATGAAATTCCTTGATCTTGAGTTTCATGTGTGATTTGATATATGGATGGTAACTTTTGAACTTTATCTTCCTCATCTCCAAGCATGCTTCATCATTTTCATGGCTAGATCATCAAATTGGTACTTGAATGTTGCATATTTCATAAAACCCACAATTGAACATACATGCATGTCATCAAAATCAAGTTTGTTGTTAGAATCATGTAATAAAATGATGTGGGTAGTGATATGTGTGTTATTTAGACCTTGTATTAATTCAATTTCAGATTTTGATGGAATGGTCCTTGCATGCAACAAGTTTTTTAAGGAATAGAAAACCATAAAGTTCATGTTTGAGTCTGTTTTCACAAAATTAGGAAAAATACATAAAATTTTCAGAAAATTATGAAAAATTTAGAGTTTGTGAATTTGTATGTAATATTTGTACAATAAATATTTCAGAGCCGTTGGACTTGTATTTAATTTTTAATCGGCCAAAAACAAGTTCTATTTTAACACTCTGCTCAACCCCAGACCAGTGAGGTTTTTCATATATTCCATGTACTTATTCTACTCCAATGGTTATCGAATTTGTATATTTTGTTCCCAGGCGTGGTTTTTTACATCCAGTTAAAATTTCATAATTTTGGAATTACTATGAATATTTTGTGAATTTATTTCGAAGACCGCTTTTCAGCCTCTGTTTTACACCTAAACAACTCCGAAAGTTAATGTTTAAAAAGACTTAAAAGTTTTCATAATTTTTTATATTTTTATATGTTATGTGTAAACTCTTTATCTATGTTATGTCAAAATTTTAGGTCCCAAATAATTATTTTGAGTCACCTATGATCTTTGTACTAGCGATGGTTACACTTTTCTTATAAGCATGATTTAGAAGTTTATCAAGTTATTAAAGCTAGTTTATGCAAGTTACATTTTAGTTCATTATATGTCATATTGCTCTTATGTGCTGCATTTTACGTTGGATATGCATCTAATAATATGTTTAAGACTATACAAGCATATGGGTGTGTGAGAAGTTTGTCTATCTTGCATTTATAAGACTAGTATCATTTTGCTAAGTGATTTAGGCATGTCTATGTTTGGAATGATTTCATGCTAAGAAATTATGTGATATGTTTGGAATGACTTCATGCTAAGTGATTATGTGCTATGTTTGGAATGATTTTGTGCTAAGTGATTATATGTATGATTGTAGCGTTCTTTGCTATTTACGTGACAACGGAGTTGATGATCGTGTGCTTAAAGATGAATGAATTTTTAATAAGGAATGTTAAATAAATGGATTAAGCTCGCAAGGTGAGTTACCTACCTCCCGAAGTTTGTACCGAGCCTCAAGTTTCTTAAAAGCTTATGTATGTTCATGTTGTCCCTATTATTATGTATGTATGCATGTTTTTCTACTAAATGAAATGTTTGTGCCCCATGGATGCTATTAAATAAAATAAATTATTGTTTCATAAGATAAAACACGCTTTCAGAAATGCCACGGTTACCGGAGTTAAACTCCCTGTCGGGTATAGACAAGCTACGGCCCTTTTGCCAGGGCAATATAAGCAGGCAACGCGTCGCCTCACGAGCCGTCGCGATGGACATGTCCCTAAGTTATGTGAAGTCACGAAGGTTACACGGGCCATAATATAACAAACTAAGCAAACATGTTCAAGTACGTTATGGTCTCCACGTGAGACAAAGAAAGGTTCCGACTTGGAACAATACGATTTCACAAGCCTCAAGTTATGTTTTACGTTATGCTTTCTCTATGATTCATGTTACGCTTTATGAATGTCATGATCTTTCAAGTTTCACAAGTATATGTATGTATGACTATGTCTTATGTTCATGTCGCTCCGTGGGAAAGTTAGTCCCTCTTAGTTTTTCAAACCTACGGAGGGGCGTAGATGTATCTCACTGAGCTAGTTAAGCTCACCATTTTTATGTTACCCTTTTTTTCAGGTTTTAAGTACACGTAGAGCAAGAAGTAGCAAGGCGTTAATTTGATATGTGATAACGTGCTCCGTGACGTATATGTGCTTAGACATTGTTAGAATGCTAGTCGACTTGGAGCTATGGTAGATTACATGATAGTAATTTATTTAGTATGTAAGAGTTGTATAATTATGTGTATAAGACTTTGTATGAGACATTGTATGATACCTAGAAATATTCCCGAGTTATGCTCTGTATACGTTATGAGTCGAGAGACTAAACGATATTGAGTTATTACTTCCAAGTTCAAACTTTATTTGTTTTGAGCAACTTTTACAATTCAAATTGTTTATCAAGACGACCCCAATTAAATTGTTATTTACGCTTCTGCAAACTGTTTCAAATACAATATTTTGATCACAACTTTTATAAATTAACTTATTTAGCCTTTCGACGAGTCAAGGCCGCACCGGCATGTCGCGCCCTCCTCCAGTTAATGCAAAGTTTATTAATCGCTAATCGGGGTCGGCGGGAGGGGGATGTGACAGTAGACACTCTTTTTGTAAGAAACTTTGGGAATCTCCTCCCGCGTGGATTCCCTCTCAGACTATTCATGCATCACCATGACTCCGGCTGGTGACTGCCCCTTAACATCTTCCCACTTGGGTAAGGGAGTTGACCGGAATGGGGCTGGAGTAGGCTCATCCGCCAACTCTATAAACCATACAGCCTCGGACAAATGTGCTTCTTCTAGATTGAAGGGGTTCACCAAGGCAGGTATTGCAACCACTTTGTTCTTCCAAATGGCTTTCATAACCTGGTGAGCCGTGGAGGGTACAGCGTCAAAGCGATGGATCCATGCCCGAACGATAATCATGTGATAAGTGGTGTTGGCTTCGATAACATGAAATTTGGCCAAACACTTGACCTGGCAAATCTAAATGCCCAATCGAATCCAGCCAACTGTCATTCTGGAGTCGCTTCCAAAACCCATTAGTGGTGACGGTCTCTTAACAATCTTGTTGTTGGGTTTTGACGTAGGTAACGCAGCGGAATAACAAAATTTAATCCTACTTAAAAGGCCACCACGGATCGTCAGGAAGAGATATCATAACATGATAAGGGACATAGTAATTGTGTACCTTTTTGGTTTGAGAGATCACACGAAGAATGATGTCCTCGTCTCTACGGTTGATCCACGTCTACAGGTGAGATCTAGATTCTTCCTTCAACAAGTGCTAGCTTGAACCAGAGGAAGTGGAAAGAAGGAATCAAAGAACGAGGGACAAGGAGGGGTTCGGCCTTCCTCTTGGCGCCGACGGGAAGGGGCGGACGGCCTAGGGGAGGTCGGCCTCTAGGATTGTCTTGCTCTCTAATAACATTAACATTAAGTGGGAAGGAAGCTAGAGCATACTTTATATACTCCAACAACTCCTTTTTGTTTCCATAAAAGTTCCCTTCCTTGCACAATTAGTCCTACTAAGTTTTCAAGGTGTTGCACAATGATCCTTCTTATTAATTAATCATATTAATTAATCCCAAAATCTATTTATACTCTATTTGACGTGTGACCCCATAGGTTTCTACTTAGTTGGTAGCAACTTATTACTAACATGGAGCGGTGTCTAGCAACACATCCATGCCACCCAACTAATAGAAATAGTCAGTGATCCCGACAAACCTCTTGTGCCCAATATCTCATATTGTACTATCCCTTTGTCTCCATATCCGGATTGGCCACGAGACATAAATAGTCACACTCGTATATCCAATCCATAGTTTCTCGGTCCTGGGAATATGCTTATGCAAGCAGATAACATCAATATCTCCATATTGATTCATCTGATTTTGGCCAGACATTTAATAAGCCTCATCCCTCGAGTGGCCGTGGATATTTTCTCCCATTATGTGGGAGGGACAAATCCTCTCTACATCACTACGATCTCTAAGCTTGCTTGCTATCATGCCCGATAACTACCTTTATGATTACCCAGTTACGGTGTAACGTTTGATAACATCAAAGCACGATATTCCACAACTACAGTATCTAGTGACTTCTGGTCTAAGGATTGCAATTATATTAGCACTAAGAAAAGCGATTGTGACTTTAACATAATCTAATGTATTCTTCTCGTTGTGGGTCATTCTAGTATGCCATAACCCTTAATGCATACCCATGTGTTAGACTTGATATTTCCATATCAATCTACCCACATACTAGTCTATATTCGATCGTCCTATTATTCAATATAGTGGACTAGGGATATTTAAGATAAACAACACATTTTATCTAAGGACTTCATTATATTAAATATCACAATATATAATAAATGAATATTCTAGCCAAATACAATGTTCATACTAAATATAAGATTGCCTCTAGGGCATCTATTCCAACAGTCTCCCACTTGCGCTAGAGCAAATCTGGCGCATCTCTTATGCCTATAGATCTGGCGTGCCCTTCATGCTTTCGATGCGCAAGAGGTTTTGTGAGCGGATCTGAAAGATTGTCATCTGTTGGAATCTTGCACATCTTCACATCTCCTCGATCGATCATATCACGAATAATATGGAATCTCCTAAGTACATGCTTTGATTTCTAGTGTGATCTTGGTTCCTTGGCTTGTGCGATCGCCCCGGAGTTGTCGCAGTACAACTCTATGGGATCCACGATGCTAGGGACCACACCGAGCTCAGTGATAAACTTCTTTATCCAAAATGCCTCTTTTGCTGCTTCCGTAGCTGCAATGTACTCAGCTTCTGTTGTAGAATCAGCAACTGTCCCTTGCTTGGAACTCTTCCAGCTCACAGCTCCTCCATTCAGGAAAAACACGTATCCAGACTGCGATCTGTAGTCATCTTTGTCGGTTTGAAATCTTGCATCAGTGTAACCATTTACACTTAGCTCTTCCTTACCTCCAAATATCAAGAACGCATCCTAGTTCTTCTCAAGTACTCTAGGATGTTCTTGACAGCAATCCAGTGACTCTCACCCGGATTGGACTGATATCTGCTCAAAATACTCAACGCGTATGATACGTCTGGTCTAGTACACAACATGGAATACATGATGGATCCTATGGCCGAAGCATAGGGTATCCTACTCATGCGATCCTTCTCAATCTCATTTGAGGGACTGTCATTCTTAGAAAGAGCGACTCCATGCGACATGGACAAGAATTCCTTCTTGGAATCTTGCATGTTGAACCTCTTCAACATCTTGTCGATATATGTACTTTGACTTAGGCCGAGCAGCCTTCTAGATCTATCCCTATAGATCTTTTTACCAAGTATGTAGGCTGCATCTCCTAAGTCCTTCATTGCAAAACACTTTCCTAGCCAATCTTTAACATATTGCAAAGTAGGAATGTTGTTGCCAATGATTAGTATGCCATCCACATACAAGACCAGAAATACTACAGAGCTCCCACTAACCTTCTTGTAAACACAAGGCTCATCTTCGTTCTTGATGAAGCCAAACTCTTTGAATGCGTCATCAAAACGTCGATTCCAGCTCCTAGAATATTTCTTTAATCCATAAATAGATCTTTGCAGCTTACAGACTTTGTTGGCATTCTCTGGATCCTTAAAACCCTCTGGTTTTGTCATGTACACATCCTCGAGGAGGTTCCCATAAAGGAACGCTGTTTTGACATCCATTTGTCAAATCTCATAGGCGTAGTATGCTGCAATGGCAAGTAGGATTCGAATGGATTTAGTCATGGTGACTGGTAAAAAGGTCTCATCATAGTCAATACCATGAATCTGTCTATACCCTTTGGCTACCGATCGCCCCTTATAGGCAACTATGTTACCATCCATGTCGGTCTTCTTCTTGAAGACCCAATTTCACCCATGGGCCAAGCCCCTTCAGGTGGCTCCACCAAATTCCATACTTTGTTGGTGTACATGGAATCCATTTAGGATCTCATGGCTTCTAGCGATTTCTTAGAGTCTCGGCCTTTCATGGCTTCTCCGTAGGTTGCAGGCTCATCATCCATGAGTGGTACGTCATCGGGCTCAGTCACGAGAAGTCCATACCTCTCTGGCTCATGACGCACTCTTCCTGATCTATGGAGTTCCTGTGTTACCTGAACTGTTTCTTCCACAACTACTTCCGGTTCCTGTTCATGTTCCATCATCGGTTCAGTTGTTTGTGGTTCTTGAATTTCTTCAAGTTCTACAGCCCTCCCACTTGCTTCTTTAGAGACAAACTCTCTTTCTAGAAACACACCGGTCCGAGCAACAAACACTTTTTTCTCGGTGGGATTGTAGAAATAATATCTTTAGTTTCCTTAGGATATCCCACAAATTTACACTTATCCGCTTTGGGCCCGAGCTTGTCTGTTTGTAAACGTTTTACATAGACATAGCAGCCCCAAATCCTCATAAACAACACTATGGGACGCTTCCCAGTCCATATCTCATATGGTGTCTTCATGACTGATTTGGATGGAACACGGTTAGTGGTAAAAGCTGCCGTCATTAGAGCATGTCCCCAAAAGGATATCGGAAGATCTGTTTGAGACATCATAGATCGCACCATATCTAATAGCGTGCGATTCCTCCTCTCGGATACGCCATTCCATTGTGGCGTTCCGGGTGGAGTGAGATGGGATACCATCCCACATTCTCTAAGATACTCATCAAACTCTTGGCTCAAGTATGCTCCTCCAGGATCCAATCGTAGAGCTTTAATACTTTTACGAAGTTGCTTCTCTACTTCATTCTTGAATTCCTTGAACAATTCAAAGGATTCGGATTTGGCCTTCATAAGGTATACAAATCCATATCTACTGAAATCATCAGTAAATGTGATGAAGTAGGTGTAACCACCTCTGGCAGGCGTGGGGAATGGTCCACACACATCGGTATGTATAAGCACCAATAACTCACTAGTCCCCTTTCCTTTCTTATTGAAAGGGGACTTTGTCATTTTTCCTAATAAAAAAGATTCACATGTCTCATATGATTCTAAATCAAATGAGTCTAGAATTCCATCCTTATGAAGTCTAGATATGCGTTTCTCATTTATGTGGCATAAACGACAGTGCCATAGATATGTAGGATTTAAATCATTATTTTTAATCCTTTAGTTATTTATGTTATAGATTGGACTATTTAGATCAAGGATATACAATTCATTAGACAAATGCGCACTACAATAGTGCATACTATCAAAATAAATGGAGCAACACTTGTCCTTTATTGAAATAGAAAAACCTTTCTCGTCCAAACAAGAAATGGAAATAATGTTTCTTCTCATAGCAGGCACATAAAAGCAATTGTCTAATTCTAAAATAATTCCAGAAGGCAAAGATAGCTCATAAACGCCTACAGCTAATGCAGCAACTCTTGCTCCATTCCCGACGCGCAGATCTATCTCCCCTTTACTTAATCTTCTACTTCTTTTCAAATCCTGCACATTTCGACAAATGTGAGAACCACATCCAGTATCTAATACCCAAAATGAAGAAATATAAAGATTGACGTCTACAACATAAATATCTGTTGGTGGTGGAATCACTATTCCAAGCTTCTTATCCTCCAGATATTTAGGGCAATCCCTCCTCCAGTGACCCGGCTGGCTGCAGTAGTGACACTCACCTTTAGCCACGCCTCCACTAGGCTTTAGGGCTTCCTTGGATTTCGCAACTTTCTTGCGCTTTCCTTTGGAAGTAGAGGCAACTCCTTTGCCCTTCTTTTTATGTACCATCATTATGGCCTTGTCCTTGCCTTTGTTGACGCTCTGTTCCGCTGTCTTTAGCATGTTCAACAAGTCTGGCAGAGTCTTACTGATCTCGTTCATATTATAGTTCATGATGAACTGATTATAAGTGTCAGGCAACAATTGGAAGACAATATCAGTTGCCAAATCTTGGCCTAGTGGGAATCCCAGTCTTTCAAGGTTCTCTATGTACCCGATCATTCGAAGCACATGAGGCCCTACTGGATTCCCCTCTGCAAGACTACTCTTTAGTAATGCTTTAGACACCTCATAGCGCTCATGCCTTGCCTGTTCCTGAAACAATTGTTTCAAGTGTATGATCACATCATAGGCTTCCATATTCTCGTGCTGCTTCTGAGCTCAGGAGTCATGGTGCAAAGCACAAACTCATATTGTGCTTTGCACAAGATGAGTTTGTGGGGCTGCCTCACATCCGCTAGAACAAACTCATCTTGTTGTGGGGCTGGAATTGGAGTGTCCAAGACGTACAGCTTCTTTTCTTGCTTAAGGACAAACCTTAAGTTTCCGTACCAGTCAAGGAAATTCGTTCCAGACTGCTTATACTACTTATTTGTATTGGGCTATCCACAACAAAAGACCAACCTTGTTTATTATTATCTTGTTAACATTTTGCTAGTATCGCCATACACACAAAAATAAATAAAAAGACATAAATAATAAACATCCACAAAAATAAAAAATAAAAACGTGGCATGGATATGGCCCCTAGACTAAGATATTATCAAGCCAATGATAATATCCAATTTCCCTAAAGTGACAAGCTCATCTCCATGTGCTCCACCAAGCTCATATCCAATGATAATATCCAATTTCCCTAAAGTGACAAGCTCATCTCCATGTGCTCCACCATAGCCGCGCGCCTAGGAGGGTGTTGTCTTTGTCTTTTGGCTTCTTTGGTTCTCCGGTCTTCTTATCCATGCTCTTGGCTATCATCTAAATATTTCTAATTCTAGCCTAACATCTATAATAGATAAATAATAGAAGCCTCACATGTCGAGACTAAAGCGCTAACGCGCCTTTACTAAGATTAGAATATAAATAGAAGGCCCTTCTTTTCTTCCCATGACAATGATTTCTCGTTTCTTGCTTTAGTTTTCAATAAGGGGGCCGCCCTTCCTTCAGCTGGCTCCGCCCTATCTAGTCATCTCTTTTTTAAAATGAATATTTAGGGATCTCTCTTGTTCATAGAACTCCGGATCAATATCCATTTATCAATAGATCTATATATCGATAGAAAAAGACGACTCGCAAGCCGTAAAACCTAATTAATTATTACATTAATTTGATCAGCTCGCAGGCCGTAAATCAAACCACAAAGCAATAAACATCCACAATCCTAGGCCATATCCATCCACCATGCAACAAAGCACATAATCTAGTTAAAACCAATTTTTAACGCGCTTGTTCAATTTTAATTAAATTTGGGTAATTAGGGTTACAATGGTCCAAGGGTTCCAACCTAAGCCTAGGCCGAACCCCAAGGACCGCCGCCCGCCACTAGGCCCGGCCCAAGGCCGGCCGCCCCATGTGACCCGCGGCCCTTGCTTGGCGCGGAAGGAAGGAGGCGGACGGCTAGGGTTTCGGCCCTAGCCTCCTTCCCTTCTTCCTTGTTGCCCAAGCATGGTAGTTTCCTTATGGATGTTTCCATAAATTTGTTTCCATAATTGAAAACTCATTTTCAACTATGTGCCCATGAACCCTAATTTTTCATGAACCCAATAATTCACATCCTATGTGATAAAACTCGCCAATTCTAACATCCAATGTTAAATTAGATCTTGTTTATATTGAAAAAAATTCAATTTGCATCTACTATGCCAATTATTTTCATTTTCGCGTAATAACAATAATATGGTGTATAAACTGAAATCAGAACACATAAAATCATGTTATGCTCTACGACCTGTGGCTCTGATACCACTGTTGGGTTTTGACGTAGGTAACGCATCGAAATAAAAAAAAATTAATCCTACTCAAAGCCCACCGACGATCGTCAGGAAGAGATATCATAACATGATAAGGGACATAGTAATTGTGTACCTTTTTGGTTTGAGAGATCACACGAAGAATGATGTCCTCTTCTCTACGGTTGATCCACATCTAGAGGTGAGATCTATATTCTTCCTTCAACAAGTTCTAGCTTGAACCGGAGGAAGAGGGAAGAAGGAATCAAACAACGAGGGACATGGAGGGGTTCGGCCCTCCTCTTGGCGCCGACGCGAAGGGGCGGACGGCCTAGGGGCGATCGGCCTCTAGGCTTGTCTTGCTCTCTCTCTTTTGGTCTCTCTCTCTCTCTCTCTCACTCTCTTGTGTTATGTCTAATAACATTAACATTAAGTGGGAAGGAAGCTAGAGCATACTTTATATACTCCAACAACTCCTTGTTGTTTCCATAAAAGTTCCCTTCCTTGCACAATTAGTCCTACTAAGTTTGCAAGGTGTTGCACAATGATCCTTCTTATTAATTAATCATATTAATTAATCCCAAAATCTATTTCTACTCTATTTGACGTGTGACCCCATAGGTTTCTACTTAGTTGGTAGCAACTTATTACTAACATGGAGCGGTGTCTAGCAACACATCCATGCCACCCAACTAATAGAAATTGTCAGTGATCCCGACAAACCTCTTGTGTCCAATATCTCATATTGCACTATCCCTTTGTCTCCATATCCGGATTGGACACGAGAAATAAATAGTCACACTCGTATATCCAATCCATAGTTCCTCGATCCTGGGAATATGCTTATGCAAGCAGATAACATCAATATCTCCATATTGATTCATCTGATTTTGGCCAGACATTCAATAAGCCTCATCCCTCGAGTGGTCGTGGATATTTTCTCCCATTATGTGGGAGGGAAAAATCCTCTCTATATCACTACGATCTCTAAGCTTGCTTCCTATCATGCCCGATAACTACCTTTATCATTACCCAGTTACAGTGTAACGTTTGATAACATCAAAGCACGATATTCCACAACTAGAGTATCTAGTGACTTCAAGTCTAAGGATTGAAATTATATTAGCACTACGAGAAGCGACTGTGACTTTGACATAATCTAATGTATCCTTCTCATTGTGGGTCACTATGGTATGCCATTACCCTTAATGCATACCCATGTGTTAGACTTGATATCTCCATATCAATCTACCCACATACTAGTCTATATTCGATCGTCCTATTAATCAATATAGTGGACTAGGGATATTTAAGATAAACAACACATTGTATCTGAGGACTTAATTATATTAAATATCACAATATATAACAAATGAATATTCTAGCCAAAAACAATGTTCATACTAAATATAAGATTGCCTCTAGGGCATCTATTCCAACACTTGTCTCGGGGAATTCCTGCGAGCTCCAGGGTACTGAGAGGAATGACATTCACTGCAGCTCCTCCATCAACAAAGGCCCTCTTGAACTCCACATGGTTGATAGTGGCAGTTACGTACAGCGGCCTCTGATGATTGGCATTAGCCCTCTTGTCTGATTCGTCAAACGTTATACTCAAGCCTCCTGATCTCGCAGCCACTACAACCCTTCTGTTGGAGATGACCAATTCTTCTCCATGGTCCTCAGCTACCCTTAAGATCGCCTTCATCATGTCATGCCTACAGTTATTTGAAAAGTTCATCTCTTCTAAGAATTTAACAAATTTGGCAGAGTCCTTCATCCGCTCAGCACGCGAATCTTCTGTGTCGATACCATAGTCTTCTTCTTCATAAACCTCCGCGATCACCGGGACCTCTTCCTCCGCGACCTCCTCAAGGTCCGTAATCGATATCATAGCTATCTCTTTGCCTTTTGGCTCCTGCCTCGCGTGAGACGGCAGTGGGTTGTTGCGCACATCTTTGGTTGGCTCATCGACCACCAACTGGCCTTCCCTTATCTTTCTGTCCACCAACCACCGGAACTTTTTGTACTCTCTGGTTGGGTGTAGTACCTGTCCGTGGCACTCGCACCACCTTGGATCCTGCAGCTGGTCTTTCGTGGGTTTATGCTCCAGGGGCGGTAGGATCCCATCTTTGCGCCATCTCTTGCAAAGGTCTATTGCATCCTCGATTGAACAGGGCAAAGGTGGTGCTTCCTGGGGCACGGGCCGCTGCTGTTTATTGGGGGATGACACTGCAAGGACGCTGACGTCTCGAGTCCTCTTGTAGTTGTACTTTCCCACGTTGAAGCTGGGATTCGCCTGTGTATGCTCGTTAGCGTACCTCTTCTTCATCCTTTCCACCAGAGGCTCCACATTCCTGGTGCTTTCCACCAATCTGGAAAAGGTAGGCATATTTAAATTAATGAACATACCTTTGTATTCATCGCGCATGCCCTGGAGGCATATATCCACCAGTCGACTTTCCAGGACATCGTCCACACACTCCAAGGACTTGGCCCTGAACCTTTTGATGAAGGCGACCCCCTCCTCGTCATTCCACTGGTACATGCGTGAGAGATGGATAGTAGTAACCTTTTCTTCAACTTGGAAGAATTTGGTGTAGAATTTCTTAACCATGTTTTCCATGTCTTGACGGATCCTGCTTTCAGAGTCCTGTACCACTTGTACGCGACAGCCCCCAGAGACTTGGGAAATTCTCGCATCAGTAATCTGGTGTCTACCCCGTGCGGGCCCATCATGTCAACGAATCGCATCACATGCTCGTGTGCGTTCCCGCCGAAATCATCGAACTTCTCCCACTTGGGTGATTTGTACCCAGTAAGGTTGGTCATCAAGTAGATGTCCCGCGGAATTGGGGGCGCTGTCGACCTTTGGGAGGACAGACTTTGCGAAGCTCTGGTTCGCAATGATGTTGTCTATACGCTGTTCTAGGGCCGCGAAGCCCGGAATGTAGGGCATGGCTGGATCATCGGGAGGTGGTGGCGGAACTACATGGCTGCCTAGAGCTCCACTTGCGTGGTACGACATTGCTGAGTATGACGTGGGGTTTCCCGTCGCCATCAAGGAAGAGCTCGTCGTAATGCCCGGATTAGGCTTGCATCGTCTGGGCGGATTGGGGTTGCATCATCTGGGTTTGACTCTGAATCGTGGCTTGGAGTGCCTCCAAAGAGGGCCCTCCTCCAGCAGCTACTTGCACACGGACACTAGGATTGGCAACGGTGTTGAGAAGTCCCTCTTCTCCTGAGGTCTCCTCGTGGGAAGGGGACCGATCGCCGTCACGAACGTTTGCGTCAGAAGACATTATGGAAGTGTTAAAAAAAGGGTTGAAGGTGGATGTTTTACGCCGGGTTCACCAAATTGTGCGCATAGGAATCCCTCGAAGAGATCAAAGTGTGCACCTCAAGTAGAGAATAGGAACACACGGAGATGTAGGGTGTGTGTAGGGAGATCGTAAGCACTGGTAACTGCTCGAGAGAGAGAGACAGTAGGCTGAGAGAGAGAGTAGGTTGCTTAGCGTTCCAAGAGCTGAGATGTATCGGTCTGTACTCAGTGTTGTAATGGAAAGCTAACGATCCTATATATAGTGGGGAAGTGATCGTTGAGGGGTTTAATGCACCATAAATGGCGGCTTAATGATAGACCCCAACGGCACATTCGACCGTGTATATAGGAACCGTTATGTATCTGCCCGCAATTATCGGAGACCGTTATGAGATCAGCCGCATTTTTGGGACACGTAAGCCTAGAACCTCTCAGTCAGTTACCAGAGGTCGCGTACGAGCTTGGTTGTCGCCCACGCGCGATGGGCCTTACCCTAGCCTCCAAACCACTAAGTCCCTACAGGTCCCGTGTTGGTACGCGAGGGCCCTGTCTCGCAGCCCCCACGTGGATAAGCATAGATAGTTATCCGGTGTTTGTGGAGCACAGCTAGGTGTGCTGGATTGCTGCCACGTGGCTATGGTATGTCTGTCCAGAAAGCACCATATATAGTTAGGAAGAACCACTGGCTGGAAAAGAGTAAGGCAATTCTCTTAGCCAGAGATCTAGGGCTTAGCTTTTGATAAATAAGAAGTTGTTGAAATCCTACAGGGATAAGATCCCCCAGGCGGAGAGTACGTCACTTGGGACCGAACTTCGTCATAAATCACTGTGTCTTTCTCTTGCATTTCTTTTGTTTACTTTTCTTCAAAACTGTTTCAAAGCAGGTTCATGTTTAAAGCTTTGAAAAGCTCTGAAAATACAAAATAACTTTCAAACTGTCTGTTTTGATTTCAAAGCATTGAAACTGAGTTCAAAGATTTGAACTACTTCAAGTTCTTCTCATTTTGTTTTAAAACCACATCTTTGGAAAAAGTTGCCATACTCAATTCACCCCCCCCTTCTAGAGTATTTGATCCTGTAAAATGCATACATGCATTACATCCTTCAGAACCCTATCGATGCTCCAACCGAGTTCATGCGGTCGAATCCCCTGTTTTTTTTCCAACGCCCACCGAGTTCTACAACAAAATTGTTTGTTGTTCCGACTCCCACCAAGTCCCTACAACAAACCCCCCCCCCCCCCCCGAACACATTGCTCCAATTCCCGATTTCCGACAATATCGCCCCCTTGCGCGCATCATATGACCCCCCCCCCCCCATTCACGTTCCTCAAACTTGCATCCAGTAGGAACATCATGAATACGGGAGAAGATCCGGAGTGATTCAGGCCTACATCAACTAGCTAGGACGCGGCTATGAACTCTAATTCCGCGTAGTAGGTTTATGGCGTTTTTATTTATAATCGAACGATTTTAGTCTGTATAGGATACATGCAGCCGATCTGGTATTGTGATTTTCCTCCCTTATTAATCTCCATATCAATTTTTTATCCATTGGGTAAATATGTGTATTTGGTGTGGAGTGATATTTTCCTCCAGTGGGTATCGTGTGCAGGATCCTCAAACCGGAAAGATACTTGGCCCTGGCTATAAAGATGGACGACTGCCTGACTCTCCAACCGACTTCTTCAGTTACGGCTGCCACATCCTCGGCATCTTCTTCTCTTAACTTGTGGGCCATGCTTCTATTGGCCGCGCTCGTTCCCTTGTCTCCACTAGCAAATTAGGCATTGTCGAGGATGAGCATCTTGACTGTGTGCCTAGTCAGTTAGCCAAATATCACGTTTTGACTTTTCTGCATAGTATGACATCTTCCTCGACACCTTTTAACCTAATTCATTCAGATGTTTAGGGGCCTTTCCCTCATGCCCTAATGGGTGGATCGATGTATTTTTGTTATATTTTTGGATGAATTTACTTAGTATACATGGATATTCTAATGAAGAATCGTTCGAAGTTGCCTCTGATTTATTTGATTTTGCATCTATGGTCCAGACAGAATTCTCATGTCCGATCAATGTTTTTCGGCCTAGTAACCTGATGGAGTATAAGACTTCTGATTTCTTGACTACTGTTCGCAAGCATGGGACTCTTCTCCTTAGATCTTGTCTCGGAACATCTTAGTAGAATGAACGTGCAGAACAAAAACATCGTCATTTCTTGATACGACCCGTGCACTCTTATTTTCCTCTTCATGTCCAGAGCGCTTTTTTGGGGGAAGCTGCTTTAACTTATGTGTATACTATCAATCGGGTTCCTACATATGTTCTTAAGAACATAACTCCGTATGAAAAGCTCTATGGTACGTCCCCTGATTATTCTACTCTTCGAGTCTTTGGAAGCGTCCGTTTTATCTTCTTAAGCAACACGAACGTAATAAGTTGGAACCCAAATTAAGAATGTGTTGTTTTCTTGGATATGGTATGAAATATAAAGGATATCGTTGTTGGGATCAAGTTTCAAAGCGTCTTCGACTTTCTCGCCATGTGGTCTATGGAACATAAGATGTTTTCCACAATCTCGTCCTTTTATGCGTCCACCACTGTAGACCATCCATGTCTTATAAATCCGTCCTTTGATCCATTTTTCAACAATTCGTTAGTTGAAAATTCAATTTCATTGCGGGCTCCTTCTCCAGATTTGTTGGTTGATAAAGTTATATGCCCTGCTCCAGCTCCAATTACACATGGTCCGGTTCCTGTTTCGTCTGGTCCTGTTAGTGTTCCTACTCCGGATCCACAAGTTATCTTCCCTGCTCCTGATCTGGTTACACATAGCCCGTTTGCAGTTTTTCCTGCTCCTGTTATTGTTCCTGCTCTAGCTCCACAAGTTCCAATTTTGGTTTTTAATTTTGCAGATGATGTCTCCTCAAATCCTGAGAGTGACACGGATGTATCGACCTCTACTGTAGTTCTTCACTCCACTAGAGAATGTAGAAAACATGTTCAGCTTCGAGATTATGTCACTTCTTCTATCGTTCAGCATCATGTCCAATGTGGTGAAGCTAGCTATGACCCAATCTTATCGCGAAGCTAGCTCTGACCCAATGTGGTGAAAAGCAATGCAAGACAAGTTGGATGCTCTTGCAGGAACTCATACTTGGGACTTGGTTTCATTACCTCGTGATAAGATTACAGTAGGGTGTCGGTGGGTGTATACGATCAAGTCTAGTTCTGATGATTCCATTGAGAGATATAAGGCTCCCCTGGTGGTTAGAGGTTTCACACATGACTATGAGGAGACCTATGCTCCAGCCGCTCAATTTACATCAGTTTTTTCTTTGAATGTTGTAGCTGCTATCCGACGTTGGACCTTGTTCCAAATGAATGTAAAAAATGCATTTCTTAACGGTGATTTTACTGAGGAGGTATACATGAAGCCTCCCTCTGGTCTCCATGTTCACCCCTCACAGGTATGTCTCTTACATCATGCATTATATGGTCTGAAGCAAGCCCCTCAGGCTTGGTTTGATAAGTTCAATTCTACTATGCTCTAGCTCGAGTTCTCCTCTAGTGCTTATGACTCAGCTCTTTTCATTCGTCACACGGATCACGGAATTATTCTCGTATTGATATATGTTGATGATGTAATCATTATAGGGGATGATCTCGTCGATATTCATGAGCTAAGGAAGTCCTTAAACCACCTATTTTAGATGAAAGGCTTGGGGGCTCTCAGCTATTTCATGGGTCTCGGGGTTACTCTTATGATGACGGTTACTCTTTGTGTCATACCAAGTATGCTTCTAATATTCTTGCTCGTGCAGGACTGACCGATCCAAAGGTTGCCTCCACTCCATTGGAGCCCAACCTGAAGGTCACTCCCTTAAAGGGTGGACCTCTTTCCCATCCTACTCGATACCGACTTATTGTCGGTTGTCTGGTTTATCTCACAGTTACTCGTTCTGGCTTACACTATGTTGTTCATCAGGTCAGTCAGTTTCTCACTGATCCACGACCCACGCACTATGTTCTTCAGATTCTTTACGTCAAAGGTACTTTGTTTTGCAGTCTTCATTTCTCTGCTCAGTCTACGCCAATCCTACACGGATTTTATATGCTTATTGGGCTGGTGATCCTACATGTAGACGATCCACTATTGGGTACAGTTTCTTCTTGGGTGGCTCTCTTTTTTTTTTTGGTGCAGCAAGAAACAATCTGTCGTTTCTCGATCTAGCTCACAAGCGAAATACCGTGCTCTAGGTGACGCTACACCGGAGCTCATCTAGCTTCGCTGGCTATTAGCTGATATGGGGATGCCTCTGTCCTCTACTTCTACCAAATGTTGTGTCAATTGTAGTGCAATCCAGATTGCCCAAAATGGGGTTTTTCATGAGCGGATCAAACAAATTAAAATCGATTGTCACTTTGCCCGGCAACACATTCGTTTTTCGACAGTAAGTTTGCAGTCCGTTGTGATATATGTATTGATTAGATAATTGATCTTTCTTGTATAGATATTTGATTTATCCTTCCATAAGATGTATAGTCTAGTCTATATATAGCGGTCATATGTTGTTTCTAGTTTATATTAAACACGTCCGCAATCATTCACCATCAATTGTTTCCTCTCCGGTTTCTAACAAACATGGTTACTTGTTTGTTAAAAATAAACTAAAATACCGATATTTATTAATCTAGAATACGGCTTTGAATCTAACAACTCCAACCACGTACACTTGTTTCAATAAAATATGAATATCTAATGTTTGCACATAAAAAAAAAAATGTGCAACTAGCCAATCCATTCTCTCCAATCATGTTTTGCTAGAAACCATCATCGAAAAGGTTGAGAGAGGGTCAGAGGGAGAGAAGATGAAAGGTGGGTTGATTTCTACGATTGCATTATGTTCTTTGATTGTTAATCTCTGCTTTGTTATGAACCTTTGGTATATGGGTGAGCCTAAATGGAACATGAAACTGAATTGGACCCACAGAGCTGCAGAAGATGCAGAAGCAGCAGATGCTGTTTCATCCTCTGTTGATGGAAACGCCAACTTGGATGGCTTCCATGTTCATGACACACCTGGCTGTGAGCGCACAACTGGATTTACGAGCCCGGACTGCTGCTCTGAAATCAATCCGGGGTGTTCTGCAGATGCAGGCAGGAACATGAAACTGAGTTGGACCCAACGAGCTGCAGAAGAAGCAGAATCAGCAGCAGCAGTTTCGTGCTCTGGTCATGGAAATGCCTACTTGGATGGCTTCCTTGTTCATGGCACACCTGTCTGTGAGTGCAACGCTTGTTTTTCTGGTCCTGACTGCTCTCAATTCAATCCGGAATGTCCTGCAGATGCAAGCAGGTAAGACTCAGCAACCAAAGATTAAAGTTATTGTTGTTTGAATTTAGACATTGTGCTATTATTATTGATCAAAGCACGAATTTGGACGTTGGTATTACTGCATGATTCGATTCTTTGCCTAATTTTAGGCGGTTTTTTTGTCTTTTTTTAAGTCATAAAAGAAAGTTCCATTTTGCTCTTTTTTAGCAAAACTTTTTCTAGATAATTATTTTATCTATTTATAAGACTAAAAAAGGTAGTTTTTTTTTTTTACTTCAACTTTTTTATCTTTTTACCCTTTAAAACTATTGTTTAAGAGATAAAATAGAAGTTAAGTACACAACTTTTTTGTTAAAAAGGTAACTAAAACATTTTAGAAACTTAATAGGCATAGTGTAAACAACATTTTTATCTTTTTCTAAAAAAATATTAAAAAAATCACTTAAATTTAGGTAAAGAAAGCAGGGCCTTATTGTATTTGAACATTGCAGAGGGGAGCCATCCTTCTTGGAGCCGTTTTGGATACAACATGCTGCTAGCAGTGCGGTAGTTTTGTCAGGCTGGCACCGCATGAGCTATTTGTTTGACGATGACACTCTCATCTCGAGTGAACTTGAAAAGCTCATCCGCAAACTACATTCTGTTGCTAATAATGCAGTGACCACAGGAAAGTACATCATCTTTGGTGCTGGTACAACACAACTTCTCAGTGCAGCTGTTTACGCCCTCTCAGACCCCAAGAATTCATCGTCCCCCACCGCAATAGTAGCTTCAATCCCTTATTTTTACGTACGTGGAATGTCTAGACCCCATTTTGAAAATGTTTCTAATCTGCCTAGCATAAATATAAAATTCGAACTTTTTTCTTTTTCAGTATTATAGAGAACAAACAGACTTCTTCAGGTCGGTGGATTTTAGTTTCAAAGGAGACGCATCATTTTGGAGGAATTCCAGGGACAAAGATGCTAATGTTGTTGAGTTTGTGACTTTTCCTAATAACCCTGACTGCCAATTGAAGGAGTCAACTCTGAAGGGCTCATCAGTAAAGGCAATTCACGATTATGCCTACTACTGGCCACATTATACACCAATTCCAGCTCCTGCAGATGAAGATGTAATGCTATTTACCATCTCAAAACTTACTGGTCATGCGGGAAGTCGATTTGGGTAAAAAAAAAAAAATCACTCTCCTCCTTATTCGTCTAGGATTGAATTTCATTCTAATTCTGTCTTGTTCAGGTGGGCTCTGGTGAAGGACAAGGCAGTATACGAAAGAATGGTGTTGTATATGAGACTAGCTGCAATGGGCGTCTCTCGGGAAACTCAGCTAAGATCTTTGAAGCTTCTTAGAGTGATTCTAGAGGCGGATGGGAGGGAAATATTTGGCTTCGCATACAAAACAATGAGCAAACGTTGGGAGGCACTGAGAAAGACCATATCAGCGTCAACACGCTTTTCCATCCAGGAAATTCCTTCTCGATTTTGCACTTTCTCCCACGAAGTCAGGGAAGCCTCCCCAGGTAATTCTAGTAGAAAAACAATTATGAAAAAAAATGTAATATGCAAAATGCCACTTTCTTAAAATAACGCTTCTAAACATGAAATACTGTATTCATGATGAACTCACAGCTTACGCATGGGTGAAGTGTGAGTGGGAAGAAGATGAAGACTGTACTGCAGTACTCCATGCAGGTAATATAATTGGGAGCAGAGGTAGTATATTTGGTGCTGTTGACCGCTACGTACGACTCGCCCTCCTTAGACGCCAAGATGAGTTTGACTTGTTATTGGAACGACTGGAGAAAGTAATTTCAGATGAAACAGATTCAGCAACCATTTGACCAAGAACTGACTTCAATCACAAGTTGAATATAGAGCTAGTCAGCGCAAATTTACTGTATGCGTGAATGTAAACTCGGCCACAAAAGGTCATTTCCATTTACCATTTTGTAATAAGCACTAAACAAGATCATATCTATTGACCGCAAATATAAGGGTTGTTTGCATATTGTACTTAGAGTGGTTTCAGTGGTGAACGAGTGGAAAGAGGAATCTAGAAAGTAATAGGATGAAGTAAGGCACGAAGGTGGTAGAAGAGTAGCTCTTGAAGAGATTCACTGTGTTTGACTTTTTGCTGACAAATTAAGCTGCCAACAATTCAATATTAAATGTTTGGGTGTCAATTTGGGGTGGTTTCTTGGTGTTGATGGTTCAGATTGTTCATTATCATCATCCTATTGTTAGGAATCATCTTCAACTTCATCTTGTTCTTCATCGCCAGCATCATGTTATTAGGGAACCTTTGTCCTTTTCACACTCCTGTTTTCTGAAAGTTATCCCATCCGCGCACTTTCCATACCACATGACAAGGGGGTCTTTTGCCTCTTCGAACCACACAGGGTCTCTACCCACCCACACACACCCAAAATTAAGATGTGCTATTATGGTGACTTAACACTAAAAGAAAGACATTAAAAATTGGGGTAAAAGACACTTTTACCGCCTCAGGTTTGACAAGAAGACATTTTCACCTCTTTCATTTCCGGGAAAGAACACTTCACCCCTTCAGTGTGCCATATTTCAGGACCCTTCCACCCCCTGGTTGTGTAATTTCATGCTCTAAGAGGGATAATTTTTTTCCAAAAACTACTATCAATGACGAACCCTACCCAGTCAAAGCGAGTCTCTCTGGTTGGATTGCAGCAGAATTCAGAAAAACTCAAGTACTACCACAAAATGATCAAAAGAGATAGGAAAGGAAATCATACCTTGCATATTCAGTTGAGAACTATAAAAGGAGAAAACAAAATCAATAACCTATCAGCACACGAGTTAATTCCAATTCTATATGTTTTATCTGGAACACATAGTCGAATAAAATGTATTGGTCGTCAGCATAACCATATGGTTGACTCAGTACAAGTGCTATAATCCAAGAACGGGTAATTGTTTCTGCACAGATAGCTCCAGGCATCAAGCACTACAAGATTTTGTATCTAATTATTTCACAATTTAGAATTTAGAGCAACATGTGATCAACATCAAAGTAAAGCACAAGCACATTAAGATCAAACTTCAAAGAGGCTTACTACAGTTATAAGCAGAACTACAACATTTTATTCTGCAACAACACGGAATAACTCTTACAGTATCCTGACTCCTCACTGTATTATAATTCAGGTAAATGTCATACTGCCTTACCTTTCTGCACACTTAACTTATTGCCGATCCTTCTCTTCTTGAAAGAACAAATCCATATACCTAACTACGAGCATCAAATATCTCTTGCAACTCTATAAATATTTTGGAAGCAAAGTGCTCATTCTAGCTCACATGTCCGACATTACTATAAAATTACTGCAGCCCACTAGATTTTGTCATTCCACTTGAGTTGAGTACAGAACTACAGGGACAGCAAAACATGAGACAAATAAAGGACACCTTGCATATAGTATAGCAGAGTACGAATTCCTCAGTCAAATGTCAGTAAATTTATACTACCACTCCGTCCCACCTCTTTTGCACCATTTGGATTGTTATCACTATTCACTGGGTCACTTTGACCCGGCAATTTGGATAGCAAAACTTTACAATTTTTAGATAATTTTTTCGAAGTGTTATAGAGTAAGTCTTCTACAAGACTGCAAAAAAATTATCGAAAAATTGTATCATTTTGCGATTCAAATTACCGGGTCAAAGTGACCCACTTACGGGTGAAAAAAGTCAAATGGTGCGTTTGAGCTGGGACGGAGTGGTACTTAGATACCTGCGGTTTGAGAGGATATCCGTAACTAGGATGCAAATGTCATCGAGAGCTGTTACACATAAGCGTAATGAGCAAAATACACAGTGCTCATCTGGATCTATCTATCACACAACAGAGATTACTGGTGCAAGGAATTTTCATCAGAGAACTCTAATCCATAATAACATTCAACTGTGCTTGGTGATCAATGGTCTTGCAAGGCCTTTGTCAGGCATGTATTATACTTTCAAATTTCTTGCTTTATACTCGCGAGGAAGAATATCAAGTTTCAGTAGCAGCTATTATTTAGATAAGACGTTGATTGAATACAATATGTACCCGTCCAATAAATATACAATCCCCGTGAATTAGTATACACAAAAAATATTACACTACACTAGACCTTTTGGTCCCGAGGGACTGTCTATGTTTCAAACAATTAAATATCGTTCTCCTTTGCAGCAAGAAGCAAAAAAACAACAACACTAAAACAACAATAAAAGAAAGCTCCAACTGAGGTCCTGACAAAAAATCTACCAATTTGCGCCTGCTCTTGCGGCCATAGCGGCAGTCACAATCATTGTTACGATCCGTTGAAGTAATTTCTGGATCAAGAACAAAATCCACAGTAGTAGCTTCTTTCCCCAGGAAAATGCTAGAGGTCTTTGACTTATAACCAGGCATTTCGGCGACCACTAGAAATCAAAAGCCATCAGATCTAAATTAGAGTTAAGCCCCTGGAACAACATTGCACGTATGAAGATACAAGACAAACAGTCCAATAATACATAAGGAATAGCTACAATTGTATTGACATGTGGTGATCAATTTACAAGATATTTTAGTTTTTTATCGGCTTACCAAGTATGTATAGCACCATTACACCATTCTATATATTGTAAGGAAGTAAAAACACCGCATGTGCAGGAAAGGAAAAACAATCAGATTATGCTCCTCTTTGTAGGGAGGTAAGGTAATCCCTTATCTTATCTAACTTCTGCAGAAGTTTCACATGCCACTCAAAGCAGATGCTATATCTCGAATTTCACGAAGCAATTACTTTTCCAGAAGACGTTGTAGCTAGTTAATTTCGATATAGCTCCTCTAATAAATTTTATACAAAGGCAGTTGCTAAAGACCTTGAAATACTAGGAGAATGGCAACAATTAAATAAATCCATGCGGAGAAACCATCACGGAAGAGGAGTTCGAATAAAGTCAATGATGTATAAGCATATACTGTTTAAGTTACCTTCACATCTTTCCCTTGGTGCAAGTAAGCGATGGTAATCAGCAAATGCTTCAGTAGCTTGAATCTGTTGAAGAGAAGGAGCTCCCAAAGTGAGTACATTCAGAAATAAAATGGCGGTACAAATATATCAGCCTTGTATATTTAACAACGTACTCATGAATAGGGAATCAAGAGCTCCCCATCAACATGTAGCACTTTATCTTGCTACATACCAATTGCAGACTAAGCCTGCTAGGAGGCCCAAAGAAATTGGTATTTAACAGTGTACTAAATTTTAACTAAAGTGCATTAAACTTTGCCACCTTCTGTTTTCACTAAAACTCGGCTTACTGCCTCTAGTCTATATACTAGCAGACAGTTTTAAAAACCGGACCGGTCATCGAAATGGCGAGACTCAAATTTGTGGTTCAACCGGTCGAACCATTGGTTCAACCACTTAGACCGCGGATTCATTTAATAATATAAAATTATACTCTTTGCATTTAAGTGAATTTATATTTATTCTTTAAAATAATTATGTGTACAATATCTAATATTATTATTCTAGAGGAATGTCAAAAGTTACTCATTTCTCTTATCATATTTGAAGTCCGTGACAGCTAGTCAAAGTAGTTCAAAAGTCCTCCCTAAAAATGAGGTAACTACCCCCTAAATTGTCTCTCTCTCTCCATTATCTCCACTTCTTATCTTTCTCTCTCACCACAACACAGATCACGAATTATTCATTATCAACGTAATCTATGTTTCTTCTTCTTCTTCCCTATCCCTGCAACACTTACCACTCTTCGTCTCTCTCTCGGCAACGAATATCTCTCCACTGACTTATCTATCTTTCCTGTTATTGCTATCGTCCCTCAAGCGACATTTTCCTCAAGTCTTTGATACGGTCGGCTCTTGGATTCGTCGGATCCACAAACTGTGTGGCCACCTGATGTCACGAAGACGTCGGAAGCTAGACGTATCAGAAACCGACCAAAACCGTTCAACCGGCCGGTTAACTGGTTTTGTTTAAAACCGGCAGTTTTGACCGGTTTCTTGACATTGACCGGTTTCTTGACATGAGCGATCGGATTACTCGACCCGACCGGCCATGGACAATTTCACCGGTTGAACCGCCGGTCCGGTACGGTTTCAAAACTATGCTAGCACCCCTAGCTCCTTCTCAGAGCCCTATTACCTGTGACTTTACCTGCCCATTCAATAAGCAACTTCCAATGGTTTGCAAAATGCTCCAAATGAGTAATAGTTACATAAAACCTCTTATTAGTTAAATAATAATAATAATAATAATAATAATAATAATAATAATAAATAAAAAAACCCATAGTTTCTGTTATGCCCTTCCCACCACAATTCATTTCCTTGCATTTTATGTACTTTTCTCTCTGTGAACCCAAAACTATCCATGGTTAACTATAGAATCTGCACTTAGATACTTGTACTTTACTATTAAAAAAAAAAAGAGTCTACATGTGTCATTACATTTCATTCTACATATTTGAAAACAAAGTCTGCAACAATGGAAGAAATATTCGTTGGAGTACTAGAAGCTGATCCAAATTGTCATGGGGCACAATATGCAACACCAACATAAGACTGATCCTTGCAAGGCCCGAGCAGAGTTGAGGTTGAAGTTGTTTCTAATGAACTGTAAAAATATTGAACACACACATCTCTTCCACCCCCAGCACAGATTGAAAGCTAACTCCCACCTTTTACCTACCCAGGTGTGGTATTTCATATGGAAGGTTTTTTCCTAGGATTCGAAGACTTCAGGTCAGTGGGGAAGAACTATTGGTACACATAACGGCTCTGAAGAACCAGAGCTCATGAAAGCTCGAATGAGAAATAGCGAAAGCCTATACATATTCTAAGATCAAGAGGTCGGTAATGTCAAATTAAATAAATAATAACACTGTTAGCTATATTGAGTGAAATTCACTTTCATTCACGAATGCAAAGAAAGTTACATTACCCAAAGTTCAAAACAATAGGGTGGTCAAGTGTGCACAGTTTCTTCAGCTACAATAGGTCCGCAAACTACCGGAGAAACCATGGATGGTCGAGTGTACTTTCTCCCATTTAATTAGTGTATGCTTGGTGTAGGAACGATTATTATCAATTTACTTCATCCAAAAATAGTTACAGCCTTGTCAAGTCCTTCCCTGTTTTCACATTTAAATTAATTGTAAGATTGTAAAAAGGGTACTTCAAAAGTTGAAACTTAACCAAAATTGTATGGGACAGACAGGTACCAGTAAACTCAAACAAATTATGGCTTTAACGTGTAAGATTCCCAACTGATCATACATGACAATCCAGCTTTTCAAACAAGAAATTAAGATCGACTTGATATCCGGTCCCACATAGGAAACCTGTGAATATGAATTATGGTGTATGCGAAACATAGTGGACAACTAACAAGGTGGGCTTAAGAAATTTTGATCCAGTGATAAGGATCAAAAAGTTGTTGAGCCAGGTAATTTACATGCATCGCTAAATCAACCAATCACAGAGACAAATACACTCCGGAAAATTTTAAGTGGTTTTAATTGCATTCCAAGGGCTCACAACTTAGAATTTAAAACTAGAACCCCTTAGTTCAACAAAGAGGAGCTTTGATATTCCATATGGTTATTGTGATCTGAAGAATACGCAACAAATAATGATGACCAAAAACAGAAAACGGGTTTACCGTGTAATTTATGCCCTTTATCGTGATAGAGGCAGGTAATGGTCTTCCACAGTCTGATGAAAAGACCCTTCCATGTACTCCTGTCTGCAGAATTTTTGAATTTGGATCTTATCATTCTTCTTAATCAGATTGCCATAAAAAAAAAAAAAAAAAAAAAAAAAAAAAAAAAAACTATATAGACACGTCTGATATTTCATCAATCCCTTTCAAGAAACCAGAAAATGCGCTGTAGTAAAATAGTTCTCTTACTATATGGGCTGACCTTCACACTAAATGATGTAATCACTACAACGTTGTCAACATTTTTCAATTAATAATCCAATGTTAACTTTCTAATTTGCGCACTAAACTTTCAGTAATTTAATTCAATTTTTTTTTATTTATGCGTCGTGTACTGATACGGTAACATAAGAGACTACTTCCATTATCTAGTCTAGATCTATCGAATTTCCCAAACATGGACAACAAAGGTCAATAAAAAAATTTCCGCATAAATACAGTTTTACGACAGAGATACACATTGACCTATAATTACATGGGGTTCATATCACTTTAAGTGCCCTGCACTTCACACATTTTCCCAGTCAGGGTCCCACAGTTTCAATTTAGCCTGTCAAAGTGCTTGCACTTCAATTTTGACAAAATAACTTCCTCTTGTTTAGAGAATCGAATTTCGCCGTTCATAAATCTATCAATCCCATATTTATCCTTCCTCACAACTATTATAATTATTCAATTATGTTTTGATGAAATATTTAGTTGCAACTCCATTTGTTAAGATGTGTACAAGTGTAAAGAATCCATGGGACCACCTCCAGACCAGTTGGCAATGAGGGGAGTAGCCCGGGGCACTTATTAATTATTTTTCATCTACTTGAGTGTCTCATATGGGGCTTCTCAACAAGCCCCCTCACATGTGGCATCATTTGGCCTACATGTGGATCTTTAGTCTGCGGGTGGCTGCGGGTACGTGGGTTGTTAGACCACTCATGTTTCGTGGCTCTGACACCATGTAAACAATCCACATTGGCAATGAGTGGAGTAGCCCAGGACACTTATTAATCATTTTTAATTTTCTTTAACAACAAGATTTTGGAAACAAAATTACCCAAACAACACTTCATTAATTATAAAACCCCCGACCTGACCCAAAATCAAATCAGTATCCCGTCCAAATCGGCTCTTCTGTAAACATCAGGCTATTCCTCTTCGATAACCACAATCATCGGCTGCTTCCGCCGATCCCCGTAGGAGGTGGGTGTGAGCCATCAACGTTGCCCATCAGGCCATGGCTACGGAGGGCGATCTGCATTGGGAGCTTCCATGCAATAAAGTTGTTGGGTTGTAGTTTGTGGGTGTTAGGATGAGCCGCGATAACTATTAGTGTTTGGTTAGGGTTGTTAGGGTTGGGGATAGTGGGTGTGAAAGTTGCCACGATGATCACAAAGAAGAAGACTCGGCGATAATCTGTTGATGTTTACCGATAATCTGGCGGGAGGTGGGAGAAAACAAAGAGGAAGTAAGCCCCTGAATCAGACCTCGGCTGTTCTCTGTTGTTCTGGAGGAGAAACGTCGTTGAACCAGGCAGAAACGCAGTTGAACCAGGGAAGAAACGCAGCACCAGTAGCAGCGGTTGACCGGAGGCTGTTTGAGTAGCCGAGAAGGGGCAGTGGGTTGCTGGAACGTTGACGCTGCTGGAGGACGGTCGACTGATCGGCTGTTCAAGGGCTACGGTTAGGGTTTGCGGTCCCGTAGCGGAACCCACTCTGATACCATGTTGAACAGGGAGATATTAGAGAGAATTATTATTGTATTGACAAACTAATAACCACGTACAATCTAGTAGTTGATTGTAGGTTTGGTACTTGTATTGGTGGAGATCTGGTGGAGTTGGTGGAGTGACAGATTATTGGGCTGGTGGTGAAGTGGTTTATCTGGAGACATGAAGGAAGAGAAGGAAGAAGAATGAACGTGTCAATTAAGCAGTCCGTGGAGTGAAAATTTTCTTTACAGAGGTTTCATGTATGGTCCTCACATGTTCCAGGGACAGAACTGAATGGAAGGTTGGTTATTGTCAACTACTTCAGCAAACAGAAGGGTGGTTCTAAGTATTTATCAAACACAGAGCGCTGTTGTGACATTATCTCAAACGAGTGGGGTGTTTTCTGTCATTTACCCCCAACAATATGCTGACCCCACCCCACCAAAACAATTAAGCATTTGTCTCCAATAATGTTTATTATTATTTTTGTGGAGCTGACATACCAAATAAACTACAACAATATGTAGCAATGGACTTGACGTCTGCAAAGTTTGTTCATTTCTTCTCGTAACAACTATTTTCATTTTTCAGAAAATGAATGACGATATCTTCAGAATTGGTTGAAGGAAATACATGTTACAGTGACGCAGTCAGATCTAATTAGGTCAACCGTTTTTGCAGCTAATTAGTATTCTTATCTATTTCACTAGAACAGGAGCAGTGTGTATTATCTTTGCAGTTGTTGCCACACTATGCCTCTGCTTATTTGGAAAAAGATGTGTCAGGCGGTCAGCATGTCTAAAATGTGTCAGGAGCATGACAAGATTTAGCATGCTCATTTACTGCATGTATGAAGTTTCTCCAGTATCGGCGTTATCAGCTGCATAACTCTATTATTCAGATAAGTTATCTAGGACTTTAAATTGGATCAGTAAATCCTTTCAGGTATTGCCAATGAAACCGTTAAACTGACATATCATGACATGAAAACCAAAAGGTCTACTGTACACTAAAAAAACTGAACAAAACTGCACAGAAAAATAGACACAAATAAAACAAAGGCTAAATTGCACCGGAGGTACCCAAAGTTTGTCAAAACGAGCAAGTAGGTACCCAAATTTCAAAATCGAGCACCACAGGTCTCGAACTCTGGATTTTCGAGCAAGTAGGTACCCTTCCGTTAACTTTCCGTTAACATTGGACGGAAAATTATAAAAAGACTTTTGTACCCCTTATTTTCACCTCATATTTTTTGCTAAAATACAAGTTTTACTAAAAATCTAGAAAAAAAATCAAAAAAAATTATTTAATAATTTGATATATGTAAGATATTTCAATATATTTCATCAAAATTACATATTTTTACATCATTTCAAGATATGAAAAATGTTTTCATTAACATATATCCGTCAATCTTGAAGGCTTTAACTTTTTTTAACAGCTTTAAAAAAAAAAATCTCAAAACTTCATAATTTCACATGTAGATTTTACAAGTATCTTTGTGCATTTTAACAACTTATACAAGAGTTGATACCAGACATTCTTGAGTAGTTTTTTTATTGTAATGATTTGTAATTTTCATGCAAATTAAAAGTGACTATTGTATAAAATGTACAAAGATACTTTATGTTATTGTTTCTTAAAAAATACATGTGAAATTATGAAATTTCAGATTATTTTTAAAAATTATTAAAAAAATTAAAGAATAAGATTGACGGATATGTGTTAATAAAAACGTATTTCATATCTTGAAATTATGTAAAAATATATAATTTTGATAAAATATATTGCATTATCTTACATATATCAAACTATTAATTAAAATTTTATTTTTTAACTTTTTTTAGATTTTTAGTAAAACTTGTATTTTCTTTTAAAAAAAAGTTGGAGGTGAAAATAAGGGTACAAAGTCTTTTTATAATTTTCCGTCCAATGTTAACGGAAAGTTGACGGAAGGGTACCTACTTGCTCGAAAATCCAAAGTTTGAGACCAGCGGTGCTCGATTTTGAAATTAGGGTACCTACTTGCTCGTTTTGGCAAACTTTGGGTACCTCCGGTGCAATTTAGCCTAAATTCTACAAACCACTTTTGAATGAAGAAAGAGAAGGGAATATCTGCAAGGTCGAGGCATACTGAAGAAAGAAAATGGCTTCGTACATAGAAGTATTAGAAGCTTACCTTCACGAGGCTTGCAACAAGATTTAGCATGCTCATTTTGTTGAATTCCCAGAGAACAGGAAGCTGCATGTTTCCAAAAAAGAGAAGTGACGACATGGCCTTGGAAAGTACAGGAAAATCAAAAGAGGCACTTCTGAAGTGAGATATTGAGCAACGTCATACCGGCAATTCAAGCATGTCAAATAACTGAAAGAACACTGACAAGGTTGCTTGAGCTCCAGAGGCTCATGGATAGTACCAACTCGAATGCTAGAGAAATAATATATATATATATATATAGTACAAATGTAACTGAGAACATAGACTATACTGAAATGATTATAACTGCTGACGCTGATTTGAGTAGGATAAATACTAATTTGATTTACGTCACATTTGTTTCCTGTTGCATAGTTGTATGTTTCTGGACTCAGGTTGCAGTCTTGAGGTTCCCACCCTGGTACGGGTTTTTGCTATGACCCTAATGGAGTAACATTATTAAGCACTACTTATTGAGAAGTTCTTCGCCCCAGAAGGTTGAGCGTTATTGATTTCGCTTGTAATTCTCTCCAAGACATTTTGGTCTGATTAATGAAATCTCTGCAACTGTTGATATAGCCTGTTATTAGCCAAACCACATATATCTGTGTGTTCATTTTTTCTTGTTTGGGCGTTTTCCGTAACTTAGAAAAACTGACAAGCAGGCTTATATTAAAAGCCTGAAAAATTAAAATATATATGCAAGATATCTCAAACTGACCTCATCAGCAGAAGGCCATTTGTCATCACTGATCTCCAAGGTCAGCTCAAGACAGCCACCATATATGTAATTCCAGTCTTGCATGCCCCCATAAATGGGATACCTGTAATCACGTGTAAACAGGAGAAACAAGAACTACCAATCATTACAATCAAGGAAATTACTGATGCAGAAAAAGATAGCCTTACCACTTCATAGAAGACAACTTCTGTTAGTCAACTTAATGAAAATAAGTTTTTCAGTGAACGTACCAAGATGCTCCATTCGTAATTCCTCCTCTGAATTCTTCGCTAAGAGACATGTTGTGGTGAGAGAGACTGTATACACTTGCCAGAAACTTGAACGTCTCATCATCAGGACATGCATAATAATTTTTCCTGAAATTAAAACAAGTGAAAAGGTTACTTCAGCGAATATCAAGAAATTCTCATGAAACAATGAAATATCTATCTAATCATCTTTGAATAGAACAGAAGGCTTCTTTGCGACATCATAAACTGAATTCAGACATGTATAAGTACATATGCCAACGAAATCAAACAACACGTTTGATTTTCTTTGGCTTTTTCAACTCGGTAGTACAACACTCAGAAGATGATGAGCATTTGATGTGCTGGCTGTAAATGATTGATGTTTTCACCAAAAGGACCATAAATGATGTGTGGTTACTGTGAGGCGAAAAAGAAACATTCATGCATCTATATAATATAATTAGACGGGTAAAAGAAACTTGGCCCCTTCACTTTAAGCAAAAAGACACTGGCACCCCCTCTAGTTTGGAAAAGGACACTCTGCACCCTTAACTAACCATTTGTTAGTCAATGGATGGAAAGTGTTTCTTTTAGCTAATATACGTTTGAAAACCCCCTTGTAACACAATCCCTCTCCCTCCACGTTAGTTAGAACACCTATTTCCACACTCACCACCACTGACCAACACCGCCAACAACAGCGATTCCGGCAAGCCAAATAGAACATGAAAACCAGACCCCTCCTGACAGAACGAAACAAACCAAAATTTGAACCCATAATTATCTATTCACCATAACCCAACACAACAATACCATCAGACATCACAACTCCATTATCCCTAACATCAAATTGAAACAGTTTTTTTTAGTCAAGGCTAGATTCATGAAATTTGTATACATTTTGTTGTGTAGATTTCGGATTAATATCAATTGGACAGAATAGCCAAAATCATAAACCCAACAATTATCACACAGAACAATAATCACTCATAATTTGAGACGTGAATCTGAAACATCAATAACAAAATGGTGAGCATCGATAAGACTTTTGCCGAAGAGGCGGTGCAGTTGAAATTTCTCAAGAATTAAGGAATCCAGTCACTTCAAATTGACAAAAACTGAAGATCTGGAGAAGCAGATTAGAAACTGGGCTTGTGGTTCTATTTTACATTAACCTGATATCTAGTGTGTTTTGAAGAAATTATATCTGCCTGCCCATTATGCGTTTGAATAATGGTCTTCAACCAATTCTGGCTCCCTTTAGACACTGAGGCGTGCTGTGATGTGCAGGTTGATTAATCCTCTATTTGCCCATATTTAGAGTTGTTACTTGCTACAGATTGAGATTGAGATGCATAGCTGCCATTAGGATCAAGCTTAGCCACAAGTTTGCTTCAATGATTATTCCTAGCTACTTCGTACTGGACAAAATCCAACTAAGCTTACCCTGGTATAATTGGACATTCTTCAACTATTATTCTCTTCTAAAACAGAGAAGAACACACTTCTTGCAAATTGGAGGTGAGATCTAGATCACCTAGAACTCCTGGGAGAGGTTTCGCTCCCGCTCCCAATCCTCGCTACGGCGCTTTTAGCTCGAAATCGCTTATAAGGTCGTTTTTTACCAGCACTCTATACTCAATTGTCCTCAATGCTAAGTTACCAAGCCTATTTGAAACTAAGTCAAACTAATATTTCAGCTAAAATTACCTAACCAGCCCCTTACTATCAAGTTGCCAATACGAACACTTAGTCAAGTTGAACTTCTATTACATTCTTCAATATGGGAGGCTCTTGTCTCATATATATATGCTTTGTATTTATTGTCACAGAATCCAAATTACACAAAATTTCATTATATTAAATATATAATTTATATACTCGCTCACATGACGTTCTGAAATACAACTTTTTAGTATTTTTCGCATTCGCACTCCCGCTCCAGGTGACTTGGGGTGAGAGAGGTGCTCTCAAAGATCAACAAACACAGACCCAGATCCTACCACAACTGACCACACATCGAACCCGATTCACTTATATTCCTCTACTCCATCCAGATCGAACTCACCAAGTTTACCTAATTACGAACCCATTCTTGCCGCAGGTTGGCAAAATAGTTGTAGGAAAAAACCTGTTTTTGTCGAATTGGACAGTATTGTCCGAATAAACAAAAACCGAGGTGAAGATGTTCCAAGCTCGTACCGATGAAGCGAGAAGAGAAGCAGAAGGCCTGCAACACATTGTTATGGCTAAACGCAAATTAACTGAGGAAGAGTGCATGAGCAGAATCGCAAAACTTTATATAATCGAAGGTGAAGAAATCCGCAGACAGAAATTCAATGTAACCCAGAACTTGGAAAGAGCTCATCGTTAGTATTCCAACATGAAATTGAGATGGGTTGATTTTGGGGGAAGAAGACGCGGAGGTGGTGGAGAACGGTGGTGCTGATGGTGTTGTGTCAGTCAACTTGGTTGTGGTCGTAACGGAAACGGAGGTGTAGATGTTGGCTAGGGTTTGAGGAGAAGATGGTTTGACGATCGCGTCTGTAGTTTAGAAAGAACAAAGTGATGATACCATCAATTTGTTTTAAAGGTAAAAGACAGCGACCACCCCTGACAATTGGATTAACCATCCCGCTACCCTGACGTTTGAAAAAAGACACTTTGCACCCATTTAACGGAATATTCCATGGACACTTAGCACCCTTCTGTCAAGTTCCGTTAGAAAAGTGTGAGATAAACAAATTTCGGACCATATTGTCAATTGTTTATCATCAAGAACATCAAGAACACACCTACAAAATTCTCAAAATAAATTAGTTACAAGTTGCCAATTCTTTTTGAAGGTATTTCTATACTTACATTGAAAAATAAAATTCAAACAAAGAGTAGATAAATCTATCATTGTTCCATACAACCTCCAACTCAACTCCTACTTCGAACCAAATTCACCACCACCAGCTGACCATTCACCATTAGACCTTGCCTATCTTTTTCCCCAACATACAACCTGCCCAAATTCTCCTAATCTCCACCTAAATAACCACCAATTTCACTCTCAGACCACCTGCTACCAACCAATTAAACCACCCTGGAAATTCCTCCTTCACAACCTAATGCCTATACTCCTCTGCCGATACCCAAAACCCACCATAACAGCAACCTTCTCCACATAACCACTATTACACCTCTGCTTCACCGGACCAAAACCAGCCATGGCCGAAGCAAACTAAACCCAGCACCGCCAAGAAGAGGAGCAGCGCAGAAAAGAAAGAAGAAGAAAAAGAGAAGGTGCAGATCGCACGACCTGGGAGGCCTTTGGTTAGCCGCCACTGCTTCTGTGGCCTTCGTGTTGTCTTCATCGCCGACGTCCTTGCCGATGTTCTCTCCCTCAAATAGACAAGACCGGCGGCGAATCTGGGTCTCCTCCGACGGGGGTTTCTGCCGGTTTTGATCGAAAAATGAGGGTGAAACAGAGGGGTGGGGAGATAGAGGGAGTGGTGGTGGCCAAACTTGGGTGAATCCTTCCACAAACCACCTCTATGTTCTGGGTTTGGTGAAGGAAGAGAGAGAGAGAGAGATCTCGATGGCAGCTGGGTCGTGCGGTGGCGGTCGGCGTCGATTCGAGAGGTGGCGGTCGTGGGTCAGATCTGGAAGTTTGCCCCCCTCTGTTCGCCGCCGCCGCCGCTCATGATGTTCATCGATTGGGGCTGCTGCTACTTCTACATCAGATCGACAGAGAGAGAGAGAGGAGAAGATGAAGGAGGGGAAGGAAAAAAAACAGGAGGAGGATTGGTAGTGGTGGTTGTTTGCTGGTGGGGTGATTTCATCTTCGTTCCCATCAAGAGGGAAGAGAGAGAGATGGGAAGAGAGAGAAGCATTAGGTTTAGAAATGAGGGGAATGGGATTGAAGGAGAAATATATAGGGTGTAATTTAATAATATTTCAGGGGTAAAATGGTCTTTTCGGATGTGCTGTTAGTCAACAGTTAGCCTCCATACAAAAAAAGGTGCAGAGTGTCTTTTTCCAAACGTCAGGGTAGCGGGATGGAATTAATCCAACTGTCAGGGGTGGTAACTATCTTTTACCCTTGTTTTAAAGTTCGGGTCAAATTTGTCCGACGCCATTAGAGACTGTCACTTAAAAGGGGTGAGAGTGTCATTTTTCAAACTAGAGGGGATGTCAGTGTCTTTCTGCCTAAACTGAAGGGGTGCGAGTGTCTTTCACCCTAACTAGATAGATATTAAATTTAATTTTGTCATCTTTGGAGTCCCTTTAGATATTTTACCAACTCAACAAGTATCAGAGTACTCTTTCACGTCTAAGCATCCTGGAGACTGCGATAGACATGAGAAAATAGTAATTTCTGATGTGGGCCATTGCGCACTTGAGTTGTAAAAAGATGTTATATGGGCCAATCTACAACCACGTGGCTCTAAGGAAAGACGGTCGCGGTAAATAAGCTTCAAAGATGAGTAGAGCCTTAAGATGCCTCCCTTTTTTGAGTGTCTTGTAGCGAACGACTTTGTGCCCACTAAATGTCGGGTATCGTGTGAGCGGGTGTCTCACATCGGGATGATGGAAAAGATGTCCATGGTTAATTAGTATGACTGGGCCCTAACTCATAAGGTTGACATTTTGGATATGGTGCTTCACTCTCCCGGTGCCTAATCTCCCAACACTAAGGATTCCCATCCACATTCCCATCCAAGGGAGAGGTTACTAGGGGTGCATGCGAGCGGAGCGGATTATTGCCGTGTTCGGGATCTGTAAGAGCTCTATATGGCAGGCTTGGGTTCCATTCAGAAAAATTATCACGTGTTCAGCTTTGCTCGGGCTCAGGTCGTAGTAGTGTGAATGCGTCGAGCTTCTAAACTTGTCCTGCACAAGAGCCCCTTTCTATGCCTCTGCCAATAATGATTTATCAAAAGTCAACTGAAACTTATGTAATGTAAATGATAGATAACTATATACTACATGATTATATATAACGCTATACTTATACCATATTAATATACATATAAATTATAAAAAAGGAGCCGGCTCTAAAGGTTAGGAGCAGAGATTCGCCCTGTTTGGCCTCAGCTCAGTTGACACAAAGAACCCAAAACCCAGCTTTCATAGAACCCAACTGAACTCTAACCTAGCCAGCTCTAGACAGTCTGTCCGTTTATAGCCGTGGAGGCTACGAAGATTTCTCCTCCAAACTCATAAAGGAGTGTTGGGTTGTTTGACTTGCAATCAAGGAAATCTTAATGGAAACAATTGTTTCCAAGTTTGAATTGGAATGACTTTGGGTCAAAGTCAAATAGGTGATTTTGTGGGCTGGGTGATTCCACCGCCACACACATCACCAATACTTTGGCTATATAAAGCCACATTGTTTCGTAACATGCATGCACACGGGTTAACACACAGTGGGTTATTTTGGTTGATTTGAGAGGTTTACTCGTGGGTGTTTCAGGTTGCCGCCGTGGCCGTTGTGGCCACTGCGGCGTGCATTGTAATCGGGTTCTCTTCTCAATAAAATATTTGGTTCTGGCCGTGGATTAGCTAGCGGGTTCGTTACGAATTCGTTAGTGAACTACGTTAAATATCTGACTCGTTCTTGTTTTGCTTTCGTCGTTCTTGCTCGAAAACCCCCAGGTCATAACAAACTGGTAACGGAGCTCTGAAACAGGAGTTTTGTTACAACAAACTGGTATCAGAGCCAGGTCAGGAGGAACACCAGTTTTAACAAACTGGTCTCAGAGCCAGGTCAGGGGTTAACCAGTTTTAACAAACTGGTATCAGAGTCTGGTTCCAAGATCAGGGTGGAGCCAAGAGCTAGGGTTTCATGTTTTGGTGAAACTCAAAGCTAGGGTTTCGCGATTCAGGTGGAGCAGGCTATCGGGAGTTGGGCTACGAGATTCTGCCAAGAACGATGTCTAGTTTGGCGATCAAGATCGATCTGTTCGTGAGAGAGAAAACAGGTACACTCACCATCTGACGCCCCGTGGAGGGGGCTATCCGGGCTCCTTTCGGAGCAATCTGGCGCGCATCTGATTAGGCGTGCAAGGGATCTGGCAAATCCAGCACGCATTCAGTACTGGCGCGAATCTGGCGATTCACGCGCATCTGGCGTTATGGCGACTGACGTTCAGGCGCAATCCGGCTCCCGGTGTGAAGCATCTGGCGTGTGAATTAAATCTGGTTCTGGCTCATGCGTTGCAGGAACTCGTTGGAGTTGGAGCAACGGCATGGAGCTTCTGGCGCGTGAGATTTCTGGCACGCGCAGCTGGTTCTGGTTCTGGCGCGCATTATGCACGAGTTTGTTCTGGCGTGAATCAGGTTTTGCAGCGTGTACCATGACACGCACTGAGCTCGCATTTGGCGCGATCTGTTTCTGGCGAGCATCTGGCGCATCTGAGGCATACGGGGCGCATCGGGCATGACAATTTAGGCACTCGTCATCGGTGCTCTGGTCTGGATGACATCTGGGCATTCTGTCATGGTGCATCTGTCTGGCGCAATTGGGCGCATCTGGAAGGTATTCGGTCCTGTCTCAGTGAATACATTCGAGTCTGGTTCTGGGTGGAGCACTTGTTTCTGTTTCAGGAAGTGCAAACACATCGGGCGCATTCGTTGCAGGAACGCATGGTAGTTGGAGCAACGATTTGGCGATTCGGGTTTCGCATACAGCTGCGGAACATTTGTTCAGGGAGCCGTGCTCGTTTCAGGTTCTGGGAGACGCGTCCGGTTCAGGTTTGAGAAGAGAAGCATCAGGTTCCGATTTCGGGTTGCTGAGTGATTCAAGTCAAGGTGGAGATTTGTTGGGTTGTTTGACTTGCAATCAAGGAAATCTTAATGGAAACAATTGTTTCCAAGTTTGAATTGGAATGACTTTGGGTCAAAGTCAAATAGGTGATTTTGTGGGCTTGGTGATTCCACCGCCACACACATCACCAATACTTTGGCTATATAAAGCCACATTGTTTAGTAACATGCATGCACACGGGTTAACACACAGTGGGTTATTTTGGTTGATTTGAGAGGTTTACTCGTGTGTGTCTGGTGGGTGTTTCGGGTTGCCGCCGTGGCCGTTGTGGCCACGGCGGCGTGCATTGTAATCGGGTTCTCTTCTCAATAAAATATTTGGTTCTGGCCGTGGATTAGCTAGCGGATTCGTTACGAATTCGTTAGTGAACCACGTTAAATATCTGTCTCGTTCTTGTTTGCTTTCGTCGTTCTTGCTCGAAAACCCCCAGGTCATAACAAACTGTAACGGAGCTCTGAAACAGGAGTTTTGTTACAACAAGGAGGACAATAGTATTTATTATTATGAGATTTTTAACCACTTATGAGAAGTTGCAATTATATGAAAGCTTATCACATTACTTACGTGCCCCATTTTAGTAGGCAATTAGAAAGACAAATTCAACCTTTACTTCAATCATAAATATACAACTATTGTCATAGGAGTCATTATTATTTTAAATAATCAAAGACAAAATATGATTAATGGTCCGAGAATTTCATCCTATTCTTTGGTTGATATCTTGACCAAAATGAAGCTGTTCCGAGTGCGCTTCAACGTCTCCGTCCTATGGCTTTGATCATAGTACGGAAGAAAATGTAAGAGCTTGCTTCATATCTTATCATATTATTGAACGGCTATAATGAAGAACTAAGTACCGAAACTATAGAATTTAAGTCTTTGGAAAAACTGAAAATCTTTGGCATTTTATAAATCAAAATTGTTAACCTTTCCAAAACATTTTTGAATATTATATATCAAAAATAATGGAATATTATATATTTATGATTGAAATTATGGTGGACATTTTCTTTCTAATTATTTCGCTAAACAAGGGGTAAGAAATTAATTTGATACGCTCAATTTCTAGTTGTTGGCTTAAACTAAAATCTGATCTAATACAAGGTCTTAGAAATGTATCTCCTAAATGATTCATTTACTATCGCAGCCTTTAACAGTAAACACTGACTACCAAAAATGACAGAATGAGGACGTTTGGGCCGACAACACAAAATAAAGAAGCTTTATAGACCTCAATTTGATTCAAATTTCACGTGTCTATTGAACTCCAGATTCAAAACCTCGATCAAAACCTTGCCAATATGGGTTTTTCAGCCAAAACGTCCCTAGTCCGGTATTTTGAGGACTCAACATCCTGATTTCGGCTGTTTCCTCATTTTCTGCCTCATTACTGAACACCTACCAGTTTTCTTCCTTAATTCTAACAATAGTCCCTTGTGATACCACATACCCCAATAATTAAGCGCACATTTGAAGCCAGAATTATAAGGAGCTATGTAATATTCTACTAACAACTTGGGATAGAAGACCACCACATAATGTTATTATCACAAAACCATTAATAATGAACATTGACGATCTAACCTTTTGTCTTGTGTTCCATCCCATGGATAATTTGCAACAAGTGCCCCCTAGAAAAGAAAATAACATCATCACTTTGCCATTTCTGTTCACCAATAGATTAACAAACTTGGGTCGAAAAAATGACACAATTGAGTTCTTTATTGGACAAGACTAGGCATCATATAAGATTGCACCATCACTTCTTCCATCAAACAACAACATTATCAAGCAGACAGAAGCATTCAGACTGCATGTGCAATGCCTCAAAAAACAACTGAGTGCAATTCTCCTACTTTAAGTTACCTTCCTTTATAACTAGAAGAAATGTGAACAGGGGTACAGAAAATGTGGAAAGCTATGGAAAAAGGTATCTCTTGGAACTTCAAGGCCGAGTTTCATGTGGTAGCTTCAATGTAAAACCAATAGTTTCCTGAAGCACCCAGGAGATTTCTTTTCAAGCTAAGGCACAAGTTCCACCAAGTGAAAAGACTTCATTGTAATTGAGCATAGACTTATCTTTTTTGCTTGGACTACACTACTAAGTGATTATAGAGTAAATGTCATCACAGAGACACAGAGACAAAGTAAACAAGTTATGGTTGAAGGACAGGGAATGATAAACATTACCCCGTGCAGACTAGCAGATGCTGTGAAATGTATCTCAGACAACCAACTCATAATGGCTTTCGTTTCAGGTTGCCTCGCATCCACGTTATCATTGTTTGGAAAGAACTGTGTCATTATACATCAGACAATAATTACTACGACTAGATACAAACAAAGGATAAAAGATAGCTACAGAATCTTGCACAAGCAGGGAAATATAAAAGTACAGAAAACATAATCCCATTCACCTGCTTCATTACATACTTGAACCAACCGAATATTCAAACTAACAAAATGGAGGGACGACATCCGTTGAGGAAGTTGAACCGTGAAAACCCATACAGCAACAAATGAAGGAGGGAGTTGAAGAAAAGTGCTCCAAATAATGAGAAGGTATGAAAATTTTGCAGTCACCAATAGTATTTGTGAACTTAACAGGTACTGGCCCTAGCTTAAACCAACAAAGCTAAACCCTATAACTTAATGTCTAACTGGGACAAGCAAACTAAATGCCTATAAGGCTGCAACTGCAATTCGGGGAGCATAACTCTGTAAATATTTTGAATCTTAAGATGAAGGAGACACGTTATCAAACTCAAACCTTCAAACCACCTAAAATGATGCATTTGCATATAAATCTAAACTTAGGTTATCAACACGATACGAACTGAACTAACATAGCGTGATTAGGCAGGGACTCGGAATACACCTGAGATTATAACTATACTTTTGTAGTTAATCATGTCCTTGAATTGTGTTTTGAGGAGTACTACCACATCTTTCATGGACAATTTAATACTAATATATATCCTTCACGGATTTCATAATCAATATGGAGGACAAAGGAGAGAGTCGATACCTGATCGGGGAAATCACGATTTAGATCTATATCATTTGCATTACCCCGTCTCCTCATGGAAAATCCATCAGGATTCATTGACGGAAGTATGTGAAGATGAACATTATCAATTATTAACTTTGCCTGTAATATCCAAGCACATTGCATAAGTTGAACTCCAAGTGAGCCGCCAAGAAATAGGACTCAGGAAAGAATCTTACAACTATGACCCATTTTGGGAACTGAATGCACCCGTTAGCTAAAGATTATAAAGTAATGAAGGGTGGACAGTGAGTAGCTACTTCCCAAAAGAGAAATGTATTGGACTTATGTATACAAAATAGAGCAGATGCATATGGCACGACGAGGAGTAAACATACTGAAGCACTGTGCCAATAAACTTGACCAAAGTTCATTGAACATCTCGTTACATATAATACTATCTGGAAAGGATTTAGATGATGCAAACTTATAGTGAAGTATAATAATACACAAGAAGACAACACAACTAAGAGCTTATAAGAGTCACAAGCATAAAATAGTTTCATTCATAGCTACACCAATATATGGAAATTTAACGAGCCAGAGACTAGCATTCACATAGGATGGAGGGCGTCACAAATAATCAAGACAAAACATTAAGGTAGGATAAAAATTGCAAATAACGCGAGAACTATTTGCAATGTGGAAAAGAAAACAGAGACAATCGTGCCAAAGAGCAGGAAATATAGTTTCGGAGGAATGCAGGTACATGTGGAAATGATTACTTGTTTCAAGTAGAAAAGAAAGCAGCAACAAGGTAGAAAAAACAGTGAAGAAAAAGGAATTAAGGAAATTACCAAGGGATCCCTCATGTAATTATCACACAGCCAGCTGGCTAGAAGTAAGAGAAGCTCCCGACCTACAGGTTCATCTCCATGGACATTTCCAATGAACTGCAAGTTCAAAGCTATCCATAAAATCAGTCCTTATAGTAATACGAAGAACAATGTTATATGAACTTAAATGTCCCAATAATGTCCCAACTTAGCAACTTTAACTACATTGACCAATGTGTTGAAAAGAAACTACATAGTGGTGGGTCATGTACCTGATGTGGACATGTAGGGACATTGTTGGGACCTCTATGTTGGTAGGTATAGCATAACTCTAATAGTAATAGTCCAATGCCAGTACAAGTCCTCAAAGGTATTTTGATATAAGGCAGTTGCTTACAAACACGGCTACGGTTATAGAGTTACTAATATGGTGCCATTTCTGACTTAGTGATACAACTGTCATGTTGACTTAAGCCGTTGACACCCTACATAACCACTTATGTCCACGCTAGTCAATGCATTCACAAAAGTGAAAGATAAACCACTTAAGTTCCTCCCCCAGCAAACGTGTAATTTCAAGTTAAAGATAGCCAGTGTTTAGCGAGTAAGGGACCATCAAAAGAGTGATGAAGTTGGTAGTTCATTTACGTTAGGATGAATGAATGATATCCATGACAAGTATTGAAGTATTAAATTGTAAATAGCAATTACTAATACGAAAGTGTGATCTTCTTCAGTCCCTCACTCTCTGTCTAGAGTCAAATTACAAATATTGTGCATTCAATTAATTACATTATGCCCTCATTTATCAAATTTATTAAGCACCGTCTTCCTCTACTCCATATCGTTCAAATTCAGGATAGAACCTAATTCTTAATTTCTAATGTAGTCTACGATTAAAATGTTACCTTGAGTATCAAGCACTATGCAATGGGAGTTAGCAACTGAAGGCTTGAACAGACATAACCAAATACATAGAAAAAAACACCTTTAGATGTGCCATGTGTACTGACATAATTTTGTTTTAGAGGCTACAAAAGAAATGTTACATATACTAGTACTGAACGTAAAGGGGGAGGGAGAGGGAGAGCTGCTAGGTTAAAATTTGCACGAGCTGCTTGGCGCTGTTAGTGCCCTACCACTAGGTTAGCAACCACTTGACTACTGACATAATGTCTAGGGATCTTACTAGTGTTTACCCAGCAGCATAGCCCGTTTAAGCTGGTATACGTACAAACTTATATTACATGAATATTCCTACCAAAACAGTTGCACATTCATCAGGATTTGTGGCCAATACGCACTTATTTTGCACCACAAAGGAAAAAGCTTGTCAGAGAAAATATGTCGATAGGAACCTGAAGTAGATTTTCAGCATATGAATTGGGTGAACCATTATGGGCTACATAAAGTATCATACAAGACATACAGGATGCGAACCAGAACCATGGATCAATTAATGGGTGTGTGTTTCTCTCTACGATCATGTCCTTTACTGATATTCTTGCTCAGATTAATGAATTTATTGCTAATGATTATTTGAAACCACGTGTGCTCAACGGTTTACATCCTGAGTATGAATATTACAAACTGATTTTTTAGGACTCATAACTCTCCTGTTAGTCTAATGAGCTTTCTTCCACGCTACAATACGAAGACCTTCATCATATCATGCATGTATGGGTAAGATTACTCTCACGTCTAGTAATGATGTACTGATCTGTGTGCTCCTTATGCTGCTACCCAAGGTTCCTTCACTGCTCTGTCTCGTCATGGATTCCTGGGTCCTACTCGTGGTCGATAAGTATACCTGGTGGTTTCAAAGGAGGTGGTAGAACGAATTGGGGGTGGTTTTACAACATTGCTTCACAATAATCATATGCAGTCTTATTATTTTTCTGCTCATGATGCTGGTAATCCAGGGTTAACAAAACCAATTCATACTACCACATGACTCAGGTTCCATTCTGTGGCAGATCGAAACACTGGGCTATATATTGTTAGTTTTTCACTAAAGGACCTCAAACGGTTCTGTTCAGCATCTCCTTCATTCTCTTCTAATGCACTGAGACCTAAGCCACGGCCTTTAGATAGTGGTCAAGCTATCATCTCACTAGTGATCGTACCAACCTCCATACAGAGTAACCATATCAAGGAGCAGATCGTATTCAAGTAGGCAAGAGAAATAATATTCCTAATTTTATCGCTGTTAACAACTGCACTATTGTGCTTAATTCTAAAGGTTTTTCTGACACAGGGAAACCAAATAGATGATCATCTGTTCAAACGCTGGCACAGATAGCCAATCCTTATACCAAATTACTCCACCTTAAGGAGTCTTCTCATAATTCCTGTCATTCCACTACATACCTCAAATTCTATCACCTGATGTGTGGCATCTAAAACTAGCATCTTATATTTTGCCTTTTTTTTTCTTACTGTCACAAATAAGTAGTATGTACTTGAGCACTGTCAAGCAGCTAAGTTTTATAACTTCCCATTTGGTAGTTCTATTTTTCATAGTATTAAGTACATTTATTTAGTACACTCAAATGTCCAGGGACCTTCTCCACTTCCTTCTTTAAAACAGTTCAAGTACTATACTGGTGTTGTCGATGATTTCTGTAAATTTGTTTGCTCTCTCTTGAATTTGAGAAATATTGCTACCCAAGGTGGTTGGACCAAGTGGTAAGCGGTTTATGACCCCTAAAGGAGGCAGTGTGTCTGACTCCTGCTGGAGACATCACCCTGGGGAGGGATTCCCGGTGTGTGACTCAGGCCGGAACTGCGTGAGCAATCTCCCGAACCAACAAAGAAATTAATGCTTACGGTGCAATAGAGAATGAGTTACAATAGAGAATGAGTTACACACCGGGAATAGCAATAATGGGTTAGCAATAGAGAATGAGTTAGGAAAACAGATTTTAGGATAAATAGCAATAATGGGTTAGCAGGAACAAACCAACAAGAATACCTAAGAGACTAAAGCCGCTTCATGATAAAAGCTAAAATAAATCTATTAAAGAAACTAATAAAAATAACCCAAAGATCTGTTTCCTCAAGCAGACAACAAAATAATGCATCCTATTCCTAAACTTGAACACTTGAAGTGTTTTTTTTCTTTTTTTTTAGGAACACATTAAGTGTTTTTTAATTCTCTTCAATTAGTGAAAAGTGTGGGGTCATGTATTTGGTGGTACATGTGGAGTCGGTTGAACCAATTATCACCCGAAGCATGATACTCGATAGACGCCACAGTATTAAATGTGTGCGTGCGTATTTATCCATTACTTCAAACTTAAAAGTGGCATAACCCTTTAAATGCAGAATGTACCGGCTTATTACTTTCCCAGCCGTACAAAAGTAATTTCAGCAAGTGAGAATAATTTGTCGTCATTGCTGTATTTCTGAACTATGTTCCACTTCAGTTAGCAGCAAGATTGACAGGTGTGCTAGTTATATGCATAGGAGATAATCTACCTTGAAAGCAGGTTCAGCCTCTTCCTTCCCTGGCTTGTCCGAAATTTCCATCACCCACTATCATTCGATAAATTCAAAAGCTTATTCAGCAAGGAGTGAACACGAAGTCTCAAGCATTAATTACCATAGACGTTAAGGAAAAGAATATCACCAATGGAACTCCGAGGACACTATTTCCAATACTGCTCGTAAATCCCAAAGTTCCCTCAAAGAGAGAAAACGAATAGTCAGATAACAAGCCATATGCTCTTCAATTACATTAATGCATTAGCAACACTTCCTTAAAAGTACTAGTACATTAGTTCAACATACTCCAAAAAGCAGGCATTACCCATCAATTACCTGTACATCCTGGATATGTTGGCACATCTCCGACTAAATGACTTCATTTCCCTTTCAAGATCAGAATTAGTCATATAACCTTGTGCTAATTTGTCACTGCAATAACAGAAATTTGGTCATGCTCAAAATTTATGCAATTAACAACTATCGACGAGCATGAATTCAAATAGTTTACAGTTTCTGGTAGGAAGGCTCCTCAACCAAGCGCCTCCTCCCACCCCCAATGCTTGGATCGACGAAACCTGAGAAAGGTAAAGCCATTGAAAATGTGAGAAGCTATAGCTGGATACAATTGTTCGAGCAAACATTAGGAGTACGAGAGAGAGAATATGAAGACCTGAAGAATTGAAGCTCCGGTCGCCGCCTCTGGCGACGGCGAGAAGGGGGAGAGAGGATAAATGCAGAATGAGGAGGATGAGGAGAGAGTAGATCAACTTCATTTGACAGTCGGAGAAATCGATCGGTGTCTTCTGTCTCACTATCTGAATTTCTGAGCTTTTCTTCTTCAGAAGGGGAAGCGAGTTTTGTAATTAATGAATGCCTTTTGATTGTTTACTCAACATCTTCTGATCTCATCATTAAAAGGGAAACGTTGAACGCGGAGCGATGGTGGTGGTGATGGGCGTGACACTAATAGAGAAGTTAAAAAAGACACATTGACCCCTCCAACTTTGGTTGGAGTAGAGGATCGGTTATTGTGAATTACTACCTCCGTTTCGTCTGTTTCGTCTGCGTTTGACTTTTTAACCCGTAACTGAGTCACTTTGACTTGGTGATTTGGGTACCAAAACGATGTAATTTTTTAACAATTTTTTCATAGTATTTTAGAATAAACTTTCCTCTATAACACCAAGCAAAGATTACCAAATTCTTGTATCGCTTTGCTAATCAAATCACCGGATGAAAGTAACTCAGTGAATAGTGACAAAAAGTGAAGTAGGCTGAAACAGGCGAAACAGAGGTAGTACTTAGTACTACTATATGCCTATTTAATGAAGTTAATGGAAAAACAAAAATCACTACTACATAGTAGTACTTCTTCCGTCCCAACTAATTCTTTAAAATTTCTTTTTTTGAGACGTCCTAATCAATTTTTTCAACTTTCTTAAAATGTCAACTTTTTACAAATAAACTAGCATCATACTCTTTTAAAAAGTAACATTTTTCAGTTAAAATAACATCTTACCTTCACTTACGGGGGCTGTTATGTACTTTTCATGTCATTTTTAATGAAACAACTTTAAAAAAACTCAATAATTGGATGGGACGGAGGGAGTAAGTTGCCTATTTAATGAAGTTATGGGAAAAACAAAACTTACTCTTCATCTCCATCCCTCGAAGCACGTGAAGGTATGGCTATAACCACTTAAACTATGGTCCCTTAAACTATGGTTATTTACGTTTATTGCCCTTCAATTTTTTATAAATATGCAAATCATACCCTCACTTTTTGTCAATCGGCATGGGACACTCCTATTTTATGTCAAAAATATTTACACATAACTCCCTTCTATCTAAAACGGTAACTCGGCTGGGTTGGACTGGCTGAGACTAATGTCCTAGTCCGAGCATGAGTTATGTCGAGGTTGTCTAATCACAGCTCAGCCAAAGTCAAGAGCATCGACAGCTCCTCTGAGCCCAAATTCGTACAAATGAATTCGAATTCGACCTGAATTCGGGTTAGTACATTAAACATAATACCTTTTTTAAAAAGACCATAATACCTTTTTAAAACACATGAGAATAATATACTATTGGCGAAAAAAATGAACAACTAGTTCAAGAACCAAAAAAAGTAATAATAACATCGCTAATAACCAAAAGAAAAATTGTAGATTCATGTTACATATGCTACATAATTTTTTCAAAATATAATATTTATAGGTAGTGGTCTTGTAAATCGGGGAATTCGGGTGATCCCGTCATTTAATATGTGTGCCCAAGCCCAACCTTAATTGCAATTCGGGCTGAGAATTTATGTCCAGGCTCGTCCAAATTACTAAAACTATGTGTGTGGGCCCTATTTTTAATTCATACTAGGCTCGGGTTTGTCGGGTGATAACTTCTTAATAAGAGTCATCCTATATACACTTTATATTGTTATTTTTGTGTGTTTCGGTGCAAAGTGACGAATTTCGGGCTTATTTGAGAAGAAAATGAGTTTTATGATGTTTTAGAGTTTAAACGTACAATCTGGGCGTTTCTTGAATAGTTTTACTTATGATTATGTCCCATTTGATCTTCGCGGTAGTGTTCGTGTTGTGATTCACAGGAACATTGCATGAGGAGAGCAAGTGGAGAGAAGAAACGAGCTTCGGAAGTCAAGAAGAAGCAAGAGAAGCAAAGTTGGAGGAGCAGAATTGACCAACCTTTACTATTTTGATGATATCTTGAGTTCTACAAGACATACTATAGTGAGACTAATTCCAACTGAAAGTAGACTCAATTAGCTTTCCAACTATAGTTCACGGAGCTCAATAAAAGGTCGTACGAGAAAGATATGGTCCGCCGAAGATGACGCAAAAACGAAGAAGAGCTGGAAAAGTTCACTGGACCAGTCTTCAGTATTCGGGCTGTATCTGGAGTTACCTATACAATTTTGGAGCAAGGCCTATGCCATTAGAAAGTAGACATCCAGGGCTTTCCAACGATATAAGATATGCCCAAAACGGAGTCCGGATGAGGGAGAAAAGGCCCGCGCAAGACCAGCTTATGAAATATGTCCTAGAATTGCAAACTAGAGGGGCTGAATTGCAAATTCGGGCAAAATACATTAAAAATCGTGCCCAGCCCTATACATGACGATTTTTAGGACCTAAAGACAGAGAGGGCTGCTGGAGACAAGGAAGAAAAAGTTGGAGGAAGGCTTGGAGCTTGGAGTTCGTCGTGAGAGCGAGGATTCCATCGTTTGATCTCTCTTCTCTATCTTTTTTATTGTTTTTGATCATGATCAATATAAACTTCATCGTGTTGATCATGTATCGCATTAGCTAAGTTTATTATTGGGATTTATCTATGGTAGCTAGGATTTGAAGCCGTTTTGGCGAATTATGAATTTGATTCACATTTTGCTTAAACTTAATTGATGATGTTCTTGTTTGCTATGTTTAATTCATACTTTTAATCTATCTTGCTATTGTGAGACGTTGCAGTAGGAAGATTATAGGTAATACGTTACTGAAAGCAACGAATTGTCCGGATAATTGAATTAAGCACGTAGTCACAGGTTAGATAAATCAACCACCGACTGTGAACGTTGAGTAGAATTAGATGATCGTCAGTATATGTTTTAGGGATGATTAGAACGTGGTAACTCGGTTGTAATTTGACCTAGGCATAGAAAGCTAGGTTGGTAACTCGGTTAGCCTTATTGCTCGTTTGGCAAATTAAAACATTATCTGTGTTTCAAAATGTAATTCGTTAACGGTGTTCACCTAGTGATCCTAGAAAAATCATGATACTTACCCCTCGTATTAGTCTCAATTTTAATAATTTATTATTTAAATTATTAGTTTAATAAAACAATCCATTTGCTTGCCCACACAAAGTTAATCATCTTAGTTAATTCCCGACAAGTCCCTTGGGTTCGACAAACCCGGATTACCGGATATTACTACACACGACAGCCGTACACTTGCGGTTGGATCGTGTCAAGTTTTTGGCGCCGTTGTCGGGGACTCGGTTGAATTAGTTAGAATTATTAACTTTAGGGAATTTAATTTTTTCTTTTTTTTTTATTTATTTGTTGATCTCACCTGCTTCCTAGCGAGTTATTGTGCAGGTATCTTGGTGATCATGTGGGGGCAGAATTTCTATGGGCAAGCTCCAGTCTATTCACCGTACTACTCCTATGGAGATATGTACACCCCTCCTCCTTGCAATCAAGAAGATGAGGAGATGAAAGAAATATTGAAGCTCATGATAGCTCAGATGGACAGAATGGAGGAAGGGATTAATAGGATGGATGAAACTCTCCAGCTGAAGGGACAACACTTGGAAAAACTTTCGAGTGCATTGGCATATGCAGATAATGACGATGGGACAAGTAGCATCCTTCCTGACTTAGTTGAGGAGTGCGAAGAGGAAGACGAAGAACCCCCAGAGTTCTATGTCTACAATACTGTTCATCATGAAATAATAGATCCTCGGGCTGCTTCAGATTCGGACTCAGATTGAGATGATGTTGTGAAGCCTATACAACTTGTGCCTCGCATAATTCAGAGTCATGGCATGAATGGGAGAGTGTGGACATCGCAAGCTTATGGCCCACTGAAGATATTTGCTTTGAGGAAGAAAGTCATGAAGCTAATGAATTACTGCATGGAGATGTTTGCAAGGACATGTATCATAAAGTTCCTCCGCCTAATTCATATCTATTGGAGATCATAAAATTGGGTGAATCACATGAGAAAGACCAAATAACCCAGTTTTATGCAATCCATGATTTACCACCCGTGATTCCAAGACAAGAACGAATAAAGGAAGTAGGAAAGGAAGAACGCATGGTTGTAGCCGTTCCACTTGAGATATTAGATTCAAAGAGCCAATCCTCGACGACTGGAGTTTTGAAGAACTGGAAGAAGAAGAAGAAGAAGAAGAAGAAGAAGAAGAAGAAGAAGAAGAAGAAGAAGAAGAAGAAGAAGAAGAAGAAGAAGAGGAAAGGTAGAGTGAGGCATGTGGCGGCTAACAACTTTTCTTTCTTCTTGCAATTTTCTTATGCATGCTCGCTTGAGAAGAGACAGAGAGAAGCGATGGTGGAAGAAGAAAAAATGGAGAGAAAAACCTCCTTAACATATTTTGAGGTAACGGGGTCGGGTCGTCGACCTTAAATTACAAGGCGCTTGTTGGGAGGCAACCCAACCTATTTTAGGGAGTTAGTTTTTAATACAGTTGCGTGTGTTTTGTTTCTTTGTTGTGGAGAGATGAGAGAGAGAGGGACTGACATTTGTTTCCAAGTGACATATTTGAGGAGAGTCTACCCCGGTGTGCCATGGCACACATGACCTTCACTGGGACTCGTGCATGCGAGTTGGGGATTCTTCAGACATGGATTTTAGTAGAGGAGGGCAGTCGACCCCGGTGTGCGAGTACACATTGACTGTATAGGAGCATGGTGGCACCACTACTGTGCTTGGGGACTGCTTGGCGTGATTTCTTCCCCACCCTTGAGGTGGTTGTGAGTATCTTTTTCTCTTGCTAAATTTTGTGTTTCTTTTATATAAGTATGTCATGCTCCATCTCATCTACTGGCCTACACATTGATTGCTGAGTCTTCTTGCATACTCTCTAAATTTGTTGAGGACAACGAAGCATTCAGTGTGGGGGTGGTTTAACTGTTTATTAGCCAAATGTGTCTTGCATAGCCAGTTACATGTAGGATGTGTTTAGTTCGTATTGTGAGTCAGTATTGTGGTTTATGTTGAGTTTTTATTTATATTGTCGTATTGTGTAGATTAGTTTACATATTATTTGCACTTTTGTATAATTGAGTCTACCCACCATAAAGAGTAGAATTGTGTAGTATCAATTTTCGATTTTCGTGTCTAAGCCTTGCATATAGAGTTAGGACTTATGAAAATACAAAAAAAATGAGAAAATAGAAAATCCATAAAAATTAGAAATTTATTTTTTTTAGAAGAGGCAATTGGGGATCTTGAAACCGAAGAGAGCTTAGTGAATGAATCCTTTTGAGTAGGAAGTGTCGTAGTAGGGAAATTTTTATTCTTTAATATTTTGTGTATAGGTTTCACTAAGGATGTCCTGGGAATTTTGGAAGTTGTGAAAGAATGACATGTAACGTATACCTAAGTTTCCTATAGTGTGCTAATTAGATTGAGTTTTGCTTGTAGCTGAATATTCTGTTTTCAAGTGGAAACTTGTGGTCTCTTGTTAATCTGGGGTGGACCTTCGTGTAGAGTTGGTTTCATGTGGTACGGTTGTCTCAGCCTAAGTGAAGTTTAGGGGCGTACACCACCATCCCTTACGGTGGTCACAAGAGTTAACCGAAAAAGCCCACGCTCTTTACGCTCTACTGAACGGTTGTAAAAAAACAGATGATGAAAGATAAGAAAAAGAGAAAATCTGAAAAAAAAAAATGCTTCAAGGAGAAACAACCTAATGTGCTTCCGGTCACACGGAAAATTTGGATTCAACCTAAGTAGAGCTTAGAGAGGAAAACTAGAGTCAAGCCTTATTTCACAGGAGTTGTGACTCCCTTCACTGGGACAATTTGCATTCAAACGCAATAAAAGGCTAAGAGGGTCTGAAAACCTCAGATGATTCGGCGAAGAAATGCTACAGTGAAATTTGAGCTTGATTAGACCCAATGAAGCTTAGGACGTGCTTGTGTCTTAGTTTGAATTGGTGGAGGAAAGGGGACGCCTTAGTGAGCTTTTGCATAGAATCAATTTTATTTCAAATTCTTGCTACGTGTATGTGAATTTCAAAACGGATTAGTGAAAACTTGATGATCTTCAGTTAATGACAGGGAGATTGCCTATTGTTGCAAAAAAACAAAATTTATTTCGTGTTTAAATACTTGTGTTAAGATCGAGTCTAGATTTGCATTGCATCATCTTGCTGCATGGTTGTATTGAGAGTCGTGTTTGAGTCGTTTGTGTCTCATTGGATAGTAAGCAGATAGATGCAGTAGATGAGACTTTGCTCGGGACGCGCAAATGGCAAGTGTGGTGGTATTTGAAAACTCCTTAATAAGAGTCATCCTATATACACTTTATATTGTTGTTTTTGTGTGTTTCGGTGCAAAGTGACGAATTTCGGGCTTATTTGAGAAGAAAATGAGTTTTATGATGTTTTAGAGCTTAAACGTACAATCCGGGCGTTTCTTGAATAGTTTTACTTATGATTTGTATGATTATGTCACATTTGATCTTCGCTTTGTGATTCACAGGAACATTGCATGAGGAGAGCAAGTGGAGAGAAGAAACGAGCTTCGGAAGTCAAGAAGAAGCAAGAGAAGCAAAGTTGGAGGAGCAGAATTGACCAACCTTTACTATTTTGATGATATCTTGAGTTCTACAAGACATACTATAGTGAGACTAATTCCAACTGAAAGTAGACTCAATTAGCTTTCCAACTATAGTTCACGGAGCTCAATAAAAGGTCGTACGAGAAAGATATGGTCCGCCGAAGATGACGCAAAAACGAAGAAGAGCTGGAAAAGTTCACTGGACCAGTCTTCAGTATTCGGGCTGTATCTGGAGTTACCTATACAATTTTGGAGCAAGGCCTATTCCATTAGAAAGTAGACATCCAGGGCTTTCCAACGATATAATATATGCCCAAAACGGAGTCCGGATGAGGGAGAAAAGGCCCGCGCAAGACCAGCTTATGAAATATGTCCTAGAATTGCAAACTAGAGGGGCTGAATTGCAAATTCGGGCAAAATACATTAAAAATCGTGCCCAGCCCTATACATGACGATTTTTAGGACCTAAAGACAGAGAGGGCTGCTGGAGACAAGGAAGAAAAAGTTGGAGGAAGGCTTGGAGCTTGGAGTTCGTCGTGAGAGCGAGGATTCCATCGTTTGATCTCTCTTCTCTATCTTTTTTATTGTTTTTGATCATGATCAATATAAACTTCATCGTGTTGATCATGTATCGCAGTAGCTACGTTTATTATTGGGATTTATCTATGGTAGTTTGGGTTTGAAGCCGTTTGAGCGAATTATGAATTTGATTCACGTTTTGCTTAAACTTAACTGATGATGTTCTTGTTTGCTATGTTTAATTCATACTCTTAATCTATCTTGCTATTGTGAGACGTTGCAGTAGGAAGATTATATGTAATACGTTAGTGAAAGCAACGAATTGTCCAGATAATTGAATTAAGCACGTAGTCACATGTTAGAGAAATCAACCAGCGACTGTGAATGTTGAGTAGAATTAGATGATCGTCATTATATGTTTTAGGGATAATTAAAACTTGGTAACTCGGTTGTAATTTGACCTAGGCGTAGAAAGCTAGGTTGGTAACTCGTTTAGCCTTATTGCTCGTTTGGAAAATTAAAACATTATCTGTGTTTCAAAATGTAATTCGTTAACGGTGTTCACCTAGTGATCCGAGAAAAATCCTAATACTTATCCTTCGTATTAGTCTCAATTTTAATAATTTGTTATTTAAATTATTAGTTTAATAAAACAATCCATTTGCTTGCCCACACAAAGTCAATCATCTTAGTTAATTCACGACACGTACCTTGGGTTCGACAAACCCGGATTACCGGATATTACTACACGCGAAAGCCGTACACTTGCGGTTGGATCGTGTCATCGGGCTCAACCCACCCAAGTTGGGCACAACTGTTAAATGTTTATGAGCGAGCACTGGGGTATACATTTAGGTGTTTGTTTCATGCTTATTATCCCTTGTAATGGTACGCAATTTACACTTTAACCTTAGAAGGTTATATGTTACAACTTATACCATGTAATTGTAGACTCTTTATCCCTCCTTACATGCATATAAAGGCCCCGCTTCTCGGACAACTCACATCAAGCCAACAACAGCATACATCATTTATCATTGAGCAACATACCATTTTATAGTATGCTAAGAAAAAATAAAAAAACGTAATATTATTTTCATATCACTAAATAATAAAGGTGCTATTTTTTATATGTTCAGAGTATTATTTTTTCAATCAAAATCAATAGAGTAAACAGTACAGTTGGTAGCAAAACCAGTAGTATTCAAATGTAAATATCTTTACTTCGATAAAAAAGAGTTCAGTTTGTAAACAAGTAACTAAAGTAAATTCAAAATGAGCTCCTAGACTCTTAGCAGGCCTACGAAAAAAGAAATCAGAGTAGAAACTTCTTCATAAGTAACTGAATGTAGCAATGACTTAGACGGAAATATCTTTCCTTCACACCCCGCAAACTCATCTGTGTGGCCCTTCACACCCCGCTTGCTCATGCGTGAAACCTGCTAGCAGATGACGTTGAAGAAGACAACATGTTAACAGAAGCCACTTTTTCAGATTAAACCATCTACTCGGATATATGTCTCATCTTTCAACGCTTCCTCTTCACATCCTCATACGCTTCTTATTCCACTACAAAAAGATAGTGAATAAAATGTCAATACCTCCATTAAAATGGGTGCACCAAAGTGCAGTTTACTAAGTCAACGATGCCACAGAGTTGCATTCAACATTAGTCAATTGAAATATGCGTCGATGTGTACTAAAAGGCTTTGCAAAATGTTATGTTTAACACAGCTGCACAAAAAAGTATTTCAGCGTTAAAATACCTTGAAAATTTTATGTTTCAGGCCGCTACTCAACTAGGTTAACAATTATGATTCATACCATAAATTATGCAGCATTGCTTAATATGAAAAAATCCTCATGCCCATAATTTACAAGTCCCTGACAAAAATCAGAATAAGGAAGATTAATGCATGATTCAATAATCAAGAAGACTTATTGAGCAATAAAGAAGATTTATCTCAAAAATATTAATAAGGAAGATTTATAATTCATGCACTGGTCAATAATCATCACATAGCATAAGTATCACATTGCAACAATCAATTGAATTACACATATGGCAAATAGCCAATTTAATACTTGCTTAAAATTGGGCTTCCAATTAGTGTAACATCAAACAAGCAAAACTCTAACAAAAGAATAGAGGTTCAAAATTTTCATTCAGAATAATGTATACAAATATACAAATGCCAATACGATGATTATTGGAACAAAGTAAACGTGTTCTGACCTTAGCCCTCATGGTGACTCAAACGTGTTGCTCGATGTTTCCCCTCTAGATCGAGATTTCGAAGAACTTGTAAAGACGATAAAGTAACTGCGAGTATCAAACATTGTACGTATAGAAACTCAATGATAATTCCTTTCTTCTTCATCGAAAAATTTGACAAACTAAAACAAGAACATCAGAGTACCATGTTCGAAGTTAAAAAAATAAACACCGTCAAACAACCTAGAAATGGAAGTCCTACATGCCATCAGTGTCTTCGAGAGTGTATTTTATTCGTTGGTGTTGGAGACGAAGAATGTCATGTACCATGGGTCCTTGTGTATATGGATTGTGTTCAAGTAGGACTGATAATGTTGTTAGGGCACCAAACTCTTAACACAAATGCTCTAAAAAGTCTTTGATTAGATCATCTGATATTAGCCTTGAACTTTCCATTAGTATTGTAATAATTTTCAGCTACCGAAAGAAAATACTTCACAATCAAATTAATATAAGAAAAATCATATGGCTCTGTTCATCAACAAACAAAAGCAATAAGTCGGGCCGAGACTAATGTAATCACACTGAAAGAATCAAAATGGAACCTTGATATTTCTTTGAGATAGTACAAGCTTTAATTCCAAACCCATAAGCTGTAGTCGCAAAACTACATCAACGAAGCAGTAAGCATTACTCATCTCAACAAGAAATTTATGCCTAATCTGAAATCCTCGTATATACTTGAACTCAAAAAGATGAAATGGAAACAAAGTATGGGTGCAGCTGCTATAACACCCCGTATTTTGCTGAATATTTTTGACGTATTTTTCGTAAAGTTTAATCAATTATTTTCGAAAATATATTGTTAATGGGGAGGTTGTTGTAATTTAGTTAATATTAAATAGTTGTTGTTGGGGGTATTACTTGTCTTTTACAAAACTTGTAGTATTTAATACTTGTATTTTGTCTTTATACTATACGTATTGTTATACCATATCTATACTCCTACCTATACGTATTTTATACCGTATAATACACAATATTTTATACTACATTTATACAATTACAATAACTATAATAATAATAATAATAATGTTAAAATATTATTTGTTTTCCCATTCCCCTCTCCCACTCCCCTAGATTTTCTCCCTCTCTTCTCTCATTCTCACCCGTCTCCCTCACGTCTCTCTCTATCACTCTCTTACTCTTCCCCAGTTTTTCTCCTCCTTCGGCGAACACCACCCCCGAAACCTTCTCCATTCCCCAACACCCTCACTTTCTCCAACACTTATCCCTCTCTCCCCGTCATCCACTCTCTCCTCCATCCCCTTCTATTTATTCTCTCCCTCTTCTCCTTCAACACCATCACCACCCGACACCCTCACCACCTCTTCTCCCTCTCTGCCTCCGTCCCCCTCCATCTCACTGTCACTCTCTCTCTCTCTCTCTCTCTCTCTCTCTCTCTCTCTCTCTCTCTCTCTCCTCTGGTTAGGCCGAGAGACACAACCCGCCACCATCGCCAACCCGCCACCATCACCAACAACACCACCAACACCACCACCCCAATTCCACCTCCATCTCTACTCTCTGCTCACCTCTCTCCCTCTATCTCTCTCTCTCTCTCTCTCTGTTCTGCCGACAAAGAAGCAGCAGCAGCTGCAGCGGCAACAATGGTCGCTGTTATCTCCGGCGACCCACCACCACCGGGAACACCCCAACCACGAACACCACCACCTCCAGTTAGATCTCTCTCTCTCTCTCTCTCTCTCTCTCTCTCCCTTCCCTCTGTTTTGTCGGCAAGAACGCAGCAGCAACAGCAGCGGCAATAGTCGCAGCCACCACCGGAGGACCGCCGGAAAAGAAGGCCGCCAGACCACTCACTCCCTTGTTTCTCTCTCCCTCGACCCACTATCTTTTTCAACCCCAGAAGGCGATGAATAACTTGAAACACAGGATGCAGCAGCTTCCATGGCCGCCAGAAACAAGAACCCACCGGCGACCTCCATAGTTTCCGGCGAGAAATTCGCCGGAGCTCAACCAAGGCGACCCACCCTCTAAAACTTGTACCATTCAGCTCCTTGAGGTCCGACCAAGCAAGCGGAGGCCTCAACCGAGGCCAAGAACAGCCGGAGAAGCCCCTGCGAAGCTCCACCTCCGGCGACCCGACGACGATCTTGACCCGTACGAATTCTTGACCGTTTCTCGCGAAATTTAATATGGGTATGCTTGAAATCTTCCCCTGAGTTGGTTTTAGTAATCAAAATCAAGCTTTAAAGCCTTGAATCCATGTTTTAATCGGTTACTTTGAAAGTTCATTCTTGGGGGGTTAAAGTGTAATTTTCAAAAAGTTTTTTGGGGGGTTATTATGTTGTTGCAGAAACTTAGGGGGGAGACAGTTGACATTTCAGAAACTTTTGAGTACTAAATGCAGTTTTTAATTTCAGATTCATTTATAAAGTTAGTTTTTCTTATATTATTTATAAATTAATAAGTATATTTTGGGGACAAATATTATTGACGAAAATATATTTTTGGCTAATAAATAAGTTAAAATGAATATTTTCTTGAGAAAAATAAAAGGGACTAGAATTATATATAGGTTGTATATTTGTTGAGATTAAATTAAGTTAGAAGCTCCGATTTGTAGGTGACGATTCCGTAGACGAGAACGAATTATAGGACGTGCTTGAATTTTGGTAAGTTAATATGCCTAGCCTCGTGTGCCTTTCTTTCATTTTGCGTATCGCGTGTGTTATTTGTGAAATGCTACCGTATATGTTTTATTTGAGTTGTTTATTTGTTTTGAAATACTCCTCTTTGAAGTATTGCATGAAATTGGTATCCAAATCCTAAATAACAATCCGAAAGAGAACATCTAAATGATATTGCGAAATACTTACAAAAGTGATTCCCCAAGACGGACCACGTCATTGGGTTGGAAGTATGAAATTTCAAATCGTTGCCTCGGTTACCAAAAGTAGCACACCGCTCACTTTTTGGTCAAATTAGAATATCTCTCTCAATCATACACCGATTATTATGATTTTTGCCACACCGAATTTTATTTGGAGCTCCTTACTCGATTCTACATCTTGAAAGAAAATATATAATTATGTAAAGTGGAAAGCCGTTGTGCGTGGGTTTGTGCCATATCCCCGATACGATACATTTCTGACATATTGTGTTTGGTTACTATTATGAGATTATGAGGCTCTGACCTCCTTTTGATTAGTTATGGTTATGAGGCGCTATGATGCGAACCTCCTGTGACTGAGTTATGGTTATGTGGGTGCTTTTGCACATATGAGAAAGAGGTTGTGGATTGGATATGGTCACGCCCCGTATCAACTAGTTACTAAAATGAACTCCTGGACTCGATTCATATCGATGAGAATGTTATTATCTTGAGATTAAAGTAATATTGTGAATTGCTATTAACATTGATTTCCCGAGATGGACCACATCTTTGGGTTGGAATACGAAATTCGAGATCGTTACGGAGTTTGACACATCAAATCAACGTGAACGCTTTTCCCGCGAATATCTGATATTTATTTACCAGCGAATTGGTTATTCCTGTCATATGTCTCATAATCTGTTTACGTGCTATGGGTGTTAGCTTACTCAGCCGTTTGCTGATCATTTTCTATAAACACTGCGTCGGCTTTTGTTATTTTAAAACCGCAGGTTGGCTATCGAGGTGGGGGAACGTTCACGAAACAGCAGGATAAAGAAGCTTGATGCTTAGATCATCGATCACATAATAATCTGTCTCATATCACTGAAAATTGTATTCTTGACTTTTCAAATGTCATTGTTTGTACTGAAATTGTAATAAGATATGTTTTGAAATGTTATCGATGGTTGTACTAGCTGTGAACCGACGATCCTTATCCGTTCCCAATGAGGCTCATCACCTCGGGCGGAGACATCTCTTCCGAACGTGGGGCCCGGCCGGCCTTGCGGTTTCGGGAGGTGTTGCAGCTGCAATATAACCATATAGATATAAGTTAACGATTGCAAAATTAAAACAGAATCAACATTTACTATACATTACTATCACTTTTGAAATGGTAATCATAAGTTCGACTTGTATTATAGAAAAACCCAGTCACCGTTTAAAAATGTGCATACTACTGTTGAAATATTTATCTGAGAAATCATTGGACTCTTGAATTCTCTTGTAGATGCATTTCACTTCGAAACTGATCATCTGCGAATAAACTTGAGGTTCACCTTTCATTCCATACGATCTCTTGGAGAAATATTTCAACAGTGCATGCACATTAGTTGGACCATACAATGATACATATGTACATATCAAAACATTAAACTAATATATAGTAAAATGATAAACGACCAAATACGTGTGACAACAAAAATCAAGCTTTTATTTAGAGAGAAAAAATAACACTACCTCATTCATTGATTGAATTGAAACCACTGCAAAATGTCATCCTAGTGGATTCTTAAGTTCTAATTAATTTACTCGTTGAATCACCAGTTAGCAAATGAGAGCTCATTTGAAGAGAAAATATGAGTAGCCAAAAAGTCAAGCATCGGGATATAAAATAAAAATAAAAAATAGACCTCTGAACTTGCAACATTAAAGAGAGATAAAATTGTTATAGTAAGGTAGTAAGATTATAAAATCGAGACAAAGAGTGAAAAATATAGAACAAATAAGTGTCGAAGGCCTTAAACGCCTCAAGGAATGATTTTGTAATGAAGATATGAAGGGTCGAGAAATGGATGGAGAAATATGCATATCTTTGTGCGCTTATATAGATAGGAGAGCGTATACATAAGTAGTATAATGACTAATCATTCGGTACCAAAAGAATAAGGTAAACATTTTTCCCTCCTGGATTTATTATAAATTATAACGCGTGTCAATGCTAAAAGATATTGTCAATGTTTAGAAAGTTTTTGATGACATGTCGTGATTTCTTTAAGAGAGTTTGGTTCGTGAATCATCATCGATAAGTCACTACATTCCCTTGAAGGAAAGATATAAATTGTGCTCGGATACAATGTCTAAACAATTTTTTTGCGGTATGTGCAGAGAATACGTTGAAAGAAAATGTCATTCATTTTAGGAAAAAATCAATTAATCGTCAAGATTATGATTACAGTAATACAAAATTACTAAACAACTAGAAATTCGCCGGACAAAATTTCGACGGTATTTCAGTGACCAATAAAATTGAATTACCTGGCAACCAACCCATGATTTTCCCATATTGGTGTTGACTTTGTTGTTGTGAGATTTAATTGTATGCATTACCTACACTTACTCCTCGGTATATGATTGTATATTACATAAAATTGCACTTCCTATTTTAGACTTAGATTTGAAGGTGCAAGTTTTAGATTATCATTTTTACAGTTTATATTCCAAAGCAAAAATTTTAGAATTGTATCTTAGAGACTAGAGTTCAACATGTAAAATCACTACTACATACTCCTTCCGTCCCAACTAATTCTTTAAAATTTTATTTTTGAGACGTCCCAACCAATTCTTTAAACTTTCCTAAAATGTCAACTTTTTACAAGTAAACTACCATCATACTCTCTTAAAAAGTAACATTTTTCAGTTAAAATACCATCTTACATTCACTTACGGGGGCTGTTATGTAATTTTCATGTCATTTTTAATAAAACAACTTTAAAAAAATTTCGACAATTGGATGGGATGGAGGGAGTAAGTTGCCTATTTAATGAAGTTATGGAAAAAACAAAACTTACACTTGACCTCCATCCCTCGAAGTACGTGACGGTGTGCCTAAAACCACTTAAACTAGGGTCCCTTAAACTAGGGTTATTTACGTCTATTGCCCTTCGATTTTTGAAAAATATGCAAATCATACCCTCACTTTTTGTCAATCGGCATGGGACACTCCTATTTTATGTCAAAAATATTTACACATAACACCCTTCTATCTAGAACGGTAACTCGGCCGGGTTGGACTGGCTGAGACTTATGTTCTAGTACGAGCATGAGTTATGTCGAGGCTGTCTAAGCACAGCTCAGCCCATGTCAAGAGCATCGTCAGCTCGTCTGAGCCCAAATTCGTACAAATGAATTCGAATTCGACCTGAATTCGGGTTAGTACATTAAACATAATACTTTTTTTAAAAGGTCCATAATACATTTTTAAAACAAATGAGAATATATAATGTTGGCGAAAAAATGAACAACTAGTTCAAGAACCAGAAAAATAATAATAACATCGCTAATAAGCAAACTAAACTTGTAGATTCGTGTTAGATATGCTACATAATTTTTTCAAAATATAATATTTATAGGTAGTGGTCTTGTAAATCGGGGAATTTGGGTTATCCCCTCATTTAATATTTGTGCCCAAGCCCAACCCTAATTGCAATTCGGGCTGAGAATTTATGTCCAGGCCCGTCCAAATTACTAAAACTATGTGTTTTGGGCCTTATTTTAATTCGGACTAGTCTCGGGTTTGTCGGGCTCAACCCACTCAAGTTGGGCACAACTGTTAAATGGCTATGAGGGAGCACTGGGGTACACATTTAGGTGTTTGTTTCATGCTCATTACCCCTTATAATGGTATGCAATTTCCCCTTTGACCTTCGAAGGTTATATGTTACAACTTATACCATGTAATTGTAGACTCTATATCCCTCTTTACATGCATATAAAGGCCCCGCTTCTCGGACAACCCTCACATCAAGCGAACAACGGCATACATCATTTATCATAGAACAACATACCATTTTATAGTATGCTAAGAACCAATAAAAAAACGTAATATTATTTTCATATCACTAAGTAATAAAGGTGCTATTTTTTATATGTTCAGAGTATTATGTTTTTCAATCAAAATCAATAGAGTAAACAGTACAGTTGGTAGCAAAACCAGTAGTATTCAAATGTGAATATCTTAACTTCGATAAAAAAGAGTTCAGTTTGCAAACAAGTAACTAAAGTAAATTCAAAATGAGCTCCTAGACTCTTAGCAGGCCTACGAAAATAAAAATCAAAGTAGAAACTTCTTCATAATTAACTTAATGTAGCAATGACTTAGACGGCAACATCTTTGCTATACACCCCGCAAACTCATCTGTGTGGCCCATCACACCCCGCTTGATCCTGCGTGAAACCTGCTAGCAGATGATGTTGAAGAAGACAACATGTTAACAGAAGCCACTTTGTCAGACTAAACAATCTACTCGAATATATGTCTCATCTTTCAACGTTTCCTCTTCAACATCCTCATACGCTTCTTATTCCACTACAAAAAGATAGTGAATAAATGTCAATACCTCCATTAAAATGGGTGAACCAAAGTGCAGTTTACTAAGTCAACTAGGCCACAGATTTGCATTCAACATTAGTCAATTGAAATATGCGTCGATCAGTACTAAAAGGCCTTGCAAAATGTTATGTTTAACACAGCTGCACAAGAAAGTATTTCAGTGCTAAAATACCTTGAAAATTTTATGTTTCAGGCCGCTACACAACTAGGGTAACAATTATGATTAATACCACAAATTATGCAGCATTGCTTAATATGAAAAAATCCTCATGCCCATAATTTACAAGTCCCTGACAAAAATCAGAATAAGGAAGATTAATGCATTATTCAATAATCAAGAAGCAGTAAGAATTACTCATCTCAACAAGAAATTTATGCATAATACTTTTTTTAAAAAGACCATAAAACCTTTTTAAAACAAATGAGAATATATAATGTTGGCGAAAAAATGAACAACTAGTTCGAGAACCAAAAAAATAATAATAACATCGCTAATAATCAAAAGAAAATTTGTATATTCGTGTTAGATATGCTACATAATTTTTTCAAAATATAATATTTATAGGTAGTGGTCTTTTAATTCGGGGAATTCGGGTTATCCCCTCATTTAATATTTGTGCCCAAGCCCAACCCTAATCGCAATTCGGGCTGAGAATTTATGTCCAGGCCCGTCCAAATTACTAAAACTATGTGTTTGGGCCTTATTTTAATTCAGACTAGTCTCGGGTTTGTCGGGCTCAACCCACTCAAGTTGGGCACAACTGTTAAATGGCTATGAGGGAGCACTGGGGTACACATTTAGGTGTTTGTTTCATGCTCATTACCCCTTATAATGGTATGCAATTTCCCCTTTGAACTTCGAAGGTTATATGTTACAACTTATACCATGTAATTGTAGACTCTTTATCCCTCCTTACATGCATATAAAGGCCCCGCTTCTCGGACAACCCTCACATCAAGCCAACAACAGCATACATCATTTATCATAGAGCAACATACCATTTTATAGTATGCTAAGAACCAATAAAAAAACGTAATATTATTTTCATATCACTAAGTAATAAAGGTGCTATTTTTTATATGTTCAGAGTATTATGTTTTCCAATCAAAATCAATAGAGTAAATGAAACAACACGAAATTTAATTGCGTATTTTAAGAATAAATATGCATGTTTCATGGTAATATAGAGTGTAAACTGACATCTTGACCTTAATATTTTGTGGTATTATTTTTATGTGGCTAAGTTCTAATAAAAATAACATGGTGCTATATGTCTACCACAATAATATTTGATAACGTGTACACTATTACAGTATCACATATTTTACGTGGCGACTTTTATCGTGCTATGCCTATTATTACGGTACAATCATCACACCCAATTATTTACATATGTCGGTAAGATTATTTTCTGCAAAGTTCAACTGCATCAAAGAAATTTTGCCAAACGTTTAATTCCCTATAAAATGGATCTTGCCTAGGTAAAAAACACATTCACATTCTGACAACTCTTTACCCTTATTTCCTATTCCTTTTCATCATTTCCTACCTATAAATATGACCCAAACTCTATTGCTACTTCACGGAAAAAACCAACAACGCCATAACAAGAGCTTCAGAAACTTCATGCCACCACCACCATCATCACCACCAACTCTTCCATCTCCAACACCAACACCACCTCCACCAACACAACCCCTTCACCTCGCCGGAGAACTCCATAGCCACCAAGCTTTGGTGACTTGCCGAGAGCACTACACAACCGTCTTGTTCACCAACACCACCAACGACCACCGTTTAAGTCACGGTTACTACCAATCACTCAGTGACACTCCATAGACTCATTTACAACTATCCGCAGAGACTCACAAGGTCCCAAAAGCTCATCCCGTTTCACCGCCTACTTTAGCGAAAAATCGGTACAACTTCCTTACCTTACTTCGCATTCAACATATTCTTGCATATTCTTGCTCACACATGTCTCTAGAGTCATCCATGTTAATTTGGTCGAAAACGGAACGTTAGAAATCGTCATAGCTAATTATTTCATATTTTTGGGTAGTAGTTGTCTTTTACAATTACTTTCAGTCAATTTTTTAGGAATTAAACGCTCTAAAAAGAGCAGTGTTTGAAACTACCGTCCATATATTTTTACATAAAAATGATAATTATTGTTCCGGGAACCACCCACTTTATTTTCGTCGAAATCGGAAAAGTTAAAAAAATAATGTTTTGTAATAGGGTTAAAGTGTCTTTTAAGAAACTAGCAACAACTTATTTTTGAGAATTTGATTACTTTAAGGGTAAATGTGCTATTTCCTACCCTACCCATACTTTACTATAAATACAAATGACTACCCTTGTTTTATTTTAGTACTTGATTAGTAAACTAATGTTAATTAGAATTAGGACTTGTAGTTAGCATATATATAATTAGAGTTATTAAACTAAGATTAAGACGTGTAGATTAGTATTAGTTTAGTAATTAAATAAATAAATAAATATTAACTAATTTGGACGAATAAAAATGTCCTAAGATTTTAATTAGAGGAACACCGTTAAGACTTAAGTAGGTCACGTACCTAATCACCGCCGAATAATTAACTAAGATCAACACGCACATCATACATATTATATTAGACACTTGCATATTAAGCGATTAAGTGTTAATTAGGGTTTATCCTTATTTGTAGACACCGAGGTTACCGACGAAGGCTACGTCGAGTACATTTGAACCACAAACGGACGTGTAGGTGAGTTCGTAGGCTCAACCCTTACTCTCAAAACGCGTGTTTAACTATGATGCCTCTACTTGCTTTGATTGATATTAAATGTTTTAAAATCATGTTTACTTAATACTTGTGTTTACTAAATATTTCATTTCGTTAATTGATCTGCATTCTTTTACACGTTCAAATTAAATATTTCGGGAAGTTTACATGGTTGACCAAGCAAAGCTTGGGACTTAATATGGTAGACCAAGCAAAGCTTGGGACATGAGTCGAAGGTGACTCTATGAGTACCCATGGGGCACATTAGCACAGGGTAAGGCTCTAGTACTACTCTCTTGGGTTAAAAGCTTCCCTCGTAGGGGGTGTCGACACTTAAAGTCTAGTTGCCGAGGTGGAATCGGTTCTGACAAGCGAATTACTTTGCCGTCCACACTGGATACTATATTGGTTATGGATCATCCCGATTAAATAATTAAACTAATTTTTCAGAATAAATAAACTTGGAATAACTTGTTGTGCCTCATTCTTGTTTACGCGTTGTGATACATTCTCGCTCAGTTTTCACTGACTTTTCAACTGTGGTGTCCTTGTTTTGTAAAACCACCACAGGAGAGGCCTACGCTGGGGATGAGAACGTCGAGTACTAGCGCGAGCATCACCTAGCCTAAATAAAGTAGTAATCTCACTATTTTCCGCTGTTTGTAAGACATTGGTTTGTAATAACTCTGAACAAGGTTGTGAACGCTTTTATGTATTAAAGTATGTTTTTCTGAATCCGAAGCAAAGATCCTTTTCCTGATCATGGTGGGTAACTCTCCATGAGAAGGGCACGCCCAGACTTTCAGTAATGAAAATTTGGGGGTGTTACAGTTGGTATCAGAGCATCTTTGGATTCAAAGTTTAATACACCCTAATTAAAGTGGAAATCGATTTCCGAAAAAAAAAATAAAACGCAAGATTTATTTTCACAAAAAAAAAAGAATGGATTATGGAAAGATAAAACATGAACTTAAGTAATGAGGATGGGGGAAAAAGGGTACCAACGATAATGTGAGAAGCATGCTCTATTTACGTGGTATAACAGGACACTAAGCGTGTAATTCCTTTCTAGATGGAAATCTGGAAGAGTCGCGAGCTAGACAGTGACCACCCGGTCAACACCACCTTGGGTGATGGGGAGGATTTTACCGACTACCTCGAGCGTATGATGACCGATGTTCCGATTGGGTGGACATGCATGAGGGCTACACCGAGAGCAGATTTATGAACCCGAAGGTCATTACGTACTACATGCTAGTGGCCTTACCCAATCGACAACCCTGGATCCTACTCAATGAGCGATACCAAGATGCCATCACAGGCAACTTCTTCTCAAACCCCTATGTGTACCCCCTCATACCCTGTCCACGAACACTTCCAGACCTAATGCTAGGAGTCAAGGAGCACTGGGAGAGACAAAGATTTTCTGGTAATGTCTATAGGAGGCGTAGAAAGTGCAAACCGAGACCGAGATGCAGAATAACAACTGCGAGGAAGAGTGTGTTAGCCCACCCACGTTTGCCTAAATGAATGGTTGAATCTAGCTAAGCATGTTATTATGATGCCTAAGTATTATGTGTGCGAATAATTATGTGGTGTGCCTTAATGATCTTGTTGTGTGTACTTGTACTACGTAGTCATGTTGATATTGTGATAAAAGACTTCTTGTTAGAAATATTGGTAACTCATTGTAAAAACAAATAAAAAAAATGTGACTTTTATTCAAAAAGGAAAAATAGGAAATAACTACATCACTGGTACTTCATCCTTTCGTACATCGCTGTCTCCTGTTTTTCCCAACGAAATGCTCCCAACATGAGAATGAAGCCGAACAACCAAATCAGAAGGAAAGGGAGCAATGGATGATTGATGAAGGGGAAGCCGAGTCGCACGAAGAGGACCACCACATACAACGTAAGGATTAGTGCCATAATAGCCATAGTACCCTCCGAAGACATTTCTATATATGTTTGAGTTGTGGGAGTCGTATGGTACGAAGCTTCTATTTATAGAAACCCCAAGACATCAATTTACGTTTCTAACCTCCCTACTAGCCGTTATATGCATAGGTTGAAGGGTATAATTGACTTTTAGCCTTATATAGCCGTTGGAGGGACTGCTGACCGTTGGAGAAAAAAAATATGTCTTTTCCCAATTATAACCGTTGGGGGACAATTAGGTTGTTCTGCTAAACATGCTTAGGACTAATAATTCATTACTTCCTTAAGAACGGAGAAAATACAATGCCGAGGCCATTACACTTAGAGACACATAGTACAACATTGAATATGACCATGGACTATCTAGGAACGAGCATTCTGTGACCCTTCATTACGAGTCTGCCTTCTAGGATAAGCTAGATCCCGAATAGCATGACGAGCGTGCCGGAAAAGCCATTCAATAACTTGGGTGTCATTGTGGAGCTTAAGCAACCGCCCCAATTGACCTAGGCGAACGTGAACCTCTTCTGAGAGCATGACCGAACATGCACGAGCAGCGACACGTGACCGACCCACTGGTAGAGATGGCAAAATTGAGGATGAACTCAGCACCGAAGGTGGAGTTGGATATGGCATTGGGATACTGCATAGCCAAGGGAGGGGACCTGACGAATCTCTATGGAAAGAAGAAACACAAAAGATAGTCTGTGTCTCTGAAATAACGCACACCGGCTTAGGCTCTGGTATAGACACCAAGGGATTCGGAAGAGCCAAGGACCACGAGGACGGAGAAGGAGGGGGAGTCCTTGTGGGAGACTCAGACACGGCGATGCCTAAAGGACCAGAGCAACTTAGAAAATGAGTTCAAGGAGGGGTGTGGTACGTTCTATCTGAGGTGAAAGTCTAATATAGACAATAAGAAGAACTATTAGGGGAACCATACCCGCAAACTAAGAAGAGTACATCAGAAACTTGTCTCCTTATTCCATGCCACTGAGACTTTTGACTACGAATGTTTGACCATCGACCTAGTTGGCAACACATCAGGGAACACAACATAGTTATTCTAACCCCTAATTTATAATGCTTAGATACGTGTTACCATTAGCCTTTCCCTGAGTGAACTAATCTAACTGCGCTATTGTAATAGGAACTCAAAAATGTCGGCAGCAAGGAGGAGCGCCCAAATGGAGGAACTACTCATACACTATTGCGATCTCGTTGCGAGGAGAGAAGAGAAGGAACAAAGAGAAGAGTGGGAAAGAGAAGAGAGAGAACAAAGGGAATATGTTGGGACAAACTGGGCTAAGAGAGTTGCCGAGAGAAACCCAACCTACTACCTGGGGCAAGAGGACCCAGTAACCCTCGAGAACTGGATCCGAAAAATGGAGAAAATCCTGATCTCTGTCGGTTGCCCACCCGAGCAAAAGGTGGATATAGTAGCACTCTACCTCGACGAAGAGGCAGATACCTGGTGGACCCTCAATAAGGACAGGTTGATGGCCCATGGTAACCTTGACTGGGAAACATTTGTGAAAGCACTGAGGGAACGCTTCTATCCCTTCCATGTTAAGGACCTGAAGTATGAAGAGTTTTTGACCCTGAGGCAAGGCAACATGACACTGTCGGAATACTACAGTAAGTTCACAGAATTGTCGCGCTTTGCCGGGGCACTGGTGGAAACGAAAGAATTGAAGGTCAGACGCTTCGTCAAAGGACTTCGCTACGGCATCCAGAGGGACGTGATTCCTGCTAGGAGTGCTAACCTAAGGGAGGCGTACGAACTAGCAGCTCTCATTGGTGAAGTCGAGGGAGTGCAAGGGAATCGGGCCAACAAGAGGAAGGAGGAAGAAGTAAACAACTCCAACGAACACAACCACGCTAACAAGAGGTCCAAACCCAACACATCCGAGGGATACCGGGGAATGAACCGCACTAACTTCGGGAATCACAACACTGACGCCAACGGACGACCCCGTCACTACCATTGCAAGCAATGTGGTAGAGACCACCCTGGAGTCGACTGCGAAGGAAAGACCGTGGAATGTTTCCACTATAAGAAGCGTGGCCACCGAGTGTTAGAGTGTAACGCTAAGAAAGCTGATCTCCAGAATGGCAGGGCAGGAGGGAGCGGATACCCGAGACAGAACCAGGGAAACCCCCGCCCGAACTACCAACATGGAAACAAGTACCCACCTAACAATAACCAATTCGGCGGAAATGGTCGTGGAAACAACAACAATCATGCAGGGAAAACCCAAGGGAACAACTACAACGCACCTGCAGGAAGCAACAACCGGAATGCACAACCATCTGGGAACGGGAGCAATAACAGCAAGGGGAACGGAAACCCGAGGAGCGCGGGACAAATCTATGCCATGAACCAGACGGAAGCAGACGCTGCGACGAACGTGGTTACTGGTACATTCTTAGTTCACAACACTCCTCCTTACGTACTCTTCGATAGTGGAGCATCCTATTCTTTCATATCGTCATCTCTTGCTAGAAAACTAGGACTTCAATCCTCTCCTATGAACCCTGTGTCTATATCTACACCTGCAAAACGGGTAGTAAATTGTGATTCCATCATAAGGGGAGTAGTCATAACCATCTAGAAAAGTGAGATACCCACTGACTTAATCCTCTTCGACCTACAAAACCTTGACGTTATCCTAGGAATGAACTGGCTAGGAAAGCACCATGCTCATATAGATTGTCGTAACCAAAAGGTAAGCCTTAGAGGACCAGATGGGAATAGAATCTCTCACATAGGAATCACCGAGAAACCCAATGTCAAAATTGTGTCTGCACTTTCTGTAGTTAAAGCCATAAGTAAGGGTCACCAAGCCTATCTATGTTCTGTACGAGATGATAGTGTGGGAACGATGAAACTTGAGGACATCCCAGTTGTTCATGAGTTTCCCGATGTATTTCCCGACGAGATCCCAGGAATGCCACCTCAAAGAGCCGTAGAGTTTACCATCGACCTTGTACCAGGGACAGGACCGATCTGCAAAGCAACTTATAGGATGGCGCCGGTAGAGCTAGAAGAGTTGAAGGAACAACTAAGGGAGCTGTTGAAAAAGGGGTATATCAAGCCGAGTGTTTCACCATGGGGGGCACCAGTCTTGTTTGTCAAGAAGAAGGATGGTAGTTTGAGACTGTGCATTGATTACAGGGAGCTTAACAATGTGACTGTCAAAAATTGATACCCACTTCCAAGGATAGATGACCTCTTTGACCAGCTACAGGAAGCCGATACCTTTTCCAGGATTGACTTAAGGTCAAGTTATCACCAGTTAAGGGTAGCCGAGAAGGACATCCCTAAGACTGCCTTTAGAACCAGATATGGGCATTACGAGTTCACTGTTATGCCTTTTGGCCTAACCAATGCACCTGCTGTATTCATGGATGTGATGAACCGGGTCATGAAACCTTACTTGGACCGCTTTGTGGTAGTGTTCATTGATGACATTTTGGTGTACTCTAAAGGGAAAGAAGAACACGAGGAACACCTTAGAGCAGTTTTGCAAACCCTTAGGAAAGAAAAGTTGTATGCTAAGTTTTCCAAGTGCGAATTTTGGCTGGATAGGGTACCTTTATTGGGACACATAATATCTAAGGAGGGAATTTCTGTAGACCCAGGAAAGATAGCCGCTGTTAGGGATTGGCAACGACCCAAGAGTGCAACAGACATCCGTAGTTTCTTGGGACTAGCAGGTTATTACCGGAGATTCGTGAATGATTTTTCCAAAATAGCCAGACCACTGACCAATCTGATGAAGAAAACCACCAAATACCATTGGGATGAGAAATGTGAGGAAGCCTTCCAAACCCTAAAAGAATGGCTAACCGCAGCACCTATTCTGACCCTACCATCAGAGTCGAGGGAGTTTGAGGTCTATAGTGATGCTTCGAAACACGGGTTAGGATGTGTTCTAATGCAAGAAGGGAAGGTGATTGCATATGCTTCACGACAGCTAAAATCTTATGAGGAGAATTACCCAACTCATGATCTAGAACTAGCCGCGATTGTCCACGCACTGAAAATTTGGAGACACTACCTTTATGGTGCAACCTGTAAGATTTTCACCGACCACAAAAGCCTTAAGTATTTGTTTACCCAAAAGGACTTGAACATGAGGCAAAGGAGATGGTTGGATTTGATCAAGGACTATGAATCGCAAATCCAATACCATGAAGGAAAGGCAAATGTAGTTGCAGACGCCTTCAGCAGAAAGACGAGCCATACCATCAATGGGTTAAAAAAGCTTACCGAGGGAGTTGCGAAATGACATTCAAAAACTAGGAATTGAAATCAATCAGAACGGAGCAAGGGAAGAAGTGTTGTGCAATTTAGTTGCCACCCTAGACATATTTGAAGAGACTAGAAAAGGACAACCAGGAGATGTAAAGCTAGAAAGGATCAGGAAGAAGATAGAGGATGGATCGACCAAGGACTTCCGAGTACACGACGATGAGAGCATAAGGTACAAAGAGAGATGGTGTGTACCCCAGAAGTGTACGGAGGTTAAGGAACGACCGATGAAGGAAGCCCACAACACGCCATACTCAGTCCATCCAGGAGGTGATAAACTTTACAAGGACCTGAAGAAGCAGTTCTGGTGGCCAAGGATGAAGAACGAAGTTGCAGAGTTTGTAGCTCGATGCCTCACTTGCCAAAAGGTGAAGTTCGAACACAAGAGGAAAGGAGGTTTGGTGCAACCTTTAGAAGTACCCATGTGGAAATGGGATTCCATCTCGATGGACTTTGTGACTGCTTTGCCAGTGACGAATAATGGCCTCAACCAGATTTGGGTTGTGGTGGACAGATTGACAAAGACGGCAAGATCCATCCCAATGAAGGACACTTGGGATATGGAGCAGCGAGCGGACGCATACATTAAAAATATCGTTAGATACCATGGAGTGCCAAAGGACATCGTGTCAGACCGAGACCCAAACTTTCTGTCACATTTCTGGCAAGCATTACAGAAAGCCTTAGGAACTCAGCTAAAGTTCAGTACCGTTTTCCACCTAGCTACTGATGGACAGACAGAACGAACCATACAGACCCTGGAGGATATGCTACGAGCATGTGTCATGGATTTCCAAGGTTCTTGGGTAGACCGGTTGCCACTAATAGAGTTCTCGTACAACAACAGTTACCACGCAAGTATAGGGATGGCACCCTATGAGGCACTGTACGGGCGAAAATGTAGGACACCCTTGTGTTGGAACGACATCAGCGAGACGCTAGTAATGGGGCCACAAATGATTGAGGAGATGATGTGTCAGGTCAGAATCATCCAACAGCGGATGAAAGTAGCTCAGGATCGACAGAAGTCTTATGCTGACCAAAAACGAAGACCCGTGGAGTTTCAGGTTGGAGAAAAGGTCTTCCTGAAGGTATCACCGACCAAAGGAGTCTCTCATTCCAATCAGAAAGGAAAACTCAGTCCCAAGTTCATCGGCCCCTACGACGTACTGGACAGGATAGGAGAAGTAGCCTACCGCTTAGATCTTCCTTCCAATTTAGGTCGAGTCCATAACGTCTTCCATGTGTCTCAACTTAAGAAGTACATTCCAGACCCATCACATATCCTAGATCCTGAACCCTTGGAATTAGACCCTATTCCTACATCCGAAGAACATCCTGTTAAAATCCTAGACACAAAGACTAGAAAAACTCATACCACGTCAACCACGTTAGTCAAAGTGTTATGGAACAGTCATCTGACTGAAAATGTCACCTGGGAAGCTGAAGCCGACATGAAACAACGATATCCACACTTATTTGACCAGGTACTAACTCGAGTGACGAGGACCTCACTCCTTTAAGGGGGAGGAGACCGTCGCACTTTTATTGTCACACGTTCATACTTCATTACATACATTGCATTCTTATCATTACATTTACCTCTATGAGATATAATCTTTGCGCTTCGAGGAAGAAGCTTGATCGTAAGGAGGGAAGGATGAAACAACCCCAAATTTAATTGCATATTTTAAGAATAAATATGCATGTTTCATGGTAATATAGAGTGTAAACTGACATCTTGACCTTAATATTTTGTGGTATTATTTCTATGTGGCTAAGTTCTAATAAAAATAACATGGTGCTATATGTCTACCACAATAATATTTGTTAACATGTACACTATTATAGTATCACATATTTTACGTGGCGACTTTTATCGTGCTATGCCTATTATTACGGTACAATCATCACACCCAATTATTTACATATGTCGGTAAGATTTTTTTCTGCAAAGTTCAACTGCATCAAAGAAATTTTGCCAAACATTTAATTCCCTATAAAATGGATCTTTCCTAGGTGAAAAACACATTCACATTCTGACAACTCTTTACCCTTATTTCCTATTCCTTTTCATCATTTCCTACCTATAAATATGACCCAAACTCTATTGCTACTTCACGGCAAAAACCAACAACGCCATAACAAGAGCTTCAGAAACTCCATAGCCACCACCACCATCATCACCACCAACTCTTCCATTTCCAACACCAACACCACCTCCACCAACACAACCCCTTCACCTCGCCGGAAAACTCCATAGCCACCAAGATTTGGTGACTTGCCGAGAGCACTACACAACCGTCTTGTTCACCAACACCACCAACTACCACAGTTTAAGTCACGGTTACTACCAATCACTCCGTGACACTCCATAGACTCATTTACAACTATCCGCAGAGACTCACAAGGTCCCAAAAGCTCATCCCTTTTCACCGCCTACTTTAGCGAAAAATCGGTACAACTTCCTTACCTTACTTCGCATTCAACATATTCTTGCATATTCTTGCTCACACATGTCTCTAGAGTCATCCATGATAATTTGGTCGAAAACGGAACGTTAGAAATCGTCATAGCTAATTATTTCATATTTTTGGGTAGTAGTTGTCTTTTACAATTACTTTCAGTCAATTTTTTAGGAATTAAACGCTCTAAAAAGAGCAGTGTTTGAAACTACTGTCCATATATTTTTACATAAAAATGATAATTATTGTCCCGGGAACCACCCACGTTATTTTCGTCGAAATCGGAAAAGTTAAAAAAATAATGTTTTGTAATAGGGTTAAAGTGTCTTTTAAGAAACTAGCAACAACTTATTTTTGAGAATTTGATTACTTTAAGGTTGCGTTTGGTAACTGGGATTTGAATTTGGATTTGGATTTGAAATTCGAAATTTCAAATTCTAAAATTTGAAATACCGGTGGATTTAAATTTTCTCGTTTGGATGTTATTAGTGGACTAGTTACGGATTTGGTTATGTTTGTTCCTTTAATTTGTAATGTCAAAGTTTTCACAAGAACAAGCTTGGCCCAGTGGTTCATGGCTGATCCATAACAGCCTGATGCGTGCCCCAGGCCTGTGTGCAGGGTTCGAATCCCTGGAAAGACAATATTTTTGTACAAAAAGCAGATTGATAACTCAGCTCTTTCACTTAACGCACCAGCACACACTTGGGATTTCAAATTACACCTTAGATGTTGGAATTTCAAATCATTCACACTTTTGGGGGTTGGATTTGTTCCAAATCAAATTCAAGCCCCTATAATGCATCCAAACATTAGATTTCATTCCAAATCACCCCAAATCCAAATCCACCCCCAAATCCGATGCTATCCAAACAGACCGTAAGGGTAAATGTGCTATTTCCTACCCTACCCATACTTTAATATAAATACAAATGACTACCCTTGTTTTATTTTAGTACTTGATTAGTAAACTAATGTTAATTAGAATTAGGACTAGTAGTTAGCATATAAATAATTAGAGTTATTAAACTAAGATTAAGACGTGTAGATTAGTATTAATTTAGTAATTAAATAAATAAATAAATATTAACTAATTTGGACCAATAAAATGTCCTAAGATTTTAATTAGAGGAACACCGTTAAGACTTAAGTAGGTCACGTACCTTATCACCGCCGAATAATTAACAAAGATCGAGACGCACATCATACATATTATATTAGACACTTGCATATTAAGCGATTAAGAGTTAATTAGGGTTTATCCTTATTTGTAGACACCGAGGTTACCGACGAAGGCTACGTCGAGTACATTTGAACCTCAAACGGACGTGTAGGTGAGTTCGTAGGCTCAACCCTTACTCTCAAAACGCGTGTTCAACTATAATGCCTCTACTTGCTTTGATTGGATATTAAATGTTTTAAAATCATGTTTACTTAATACTTGTGTTTACTAAATATTTCATTTCGTTAATTGATCTACATTCTTTTACACGTTCAAATTAAATATTTCGGGAAGTTTACATGGTTGACCAAGCAAAGCTTGGGACTTAATATGGTAGACCAAGCAAAGCTTGGGACATGAGTCGAAGGTGATTCTATGAGTACCCCTGGGGCACATTAGCACAGGGTAAGGCTCTAGTACTACTCTCTTGGGACAAAAGCTTCCCTCGTAGGGGGTGTCGACACTTAAAGTCTAGTTGCCGAGGTGGAATCGGTTCGGACAAGCGAATTACTTCGCCGTCCACACTGGATACGATATTGGTTATGGATCATCCCGATTAAATAATTAAACTACTTTTTCGGAATAAATAAACTTGGAATAACTTGTTGTGCCTCATTCTTGTTTACGCGTTGTGATACGTTCTCGCTCAGTTTTCACTGACTTTTCAACTGTGGTGTCCTTGTTTTGTAAAAACACCACAGGAGAGGCCTACGCTGGGGATGGGAACGTCGAGTACTAGAGCGAGCATCACCTAGCCTAAATAAAGTAGTAATCTCACTATTTTCCGCTGTTTGTAAGACATTGGTTTGTAATAACTCTGAACAAGGTTGTGAACGCTTTTATGTATTAAAGTATGTTTTTCTAAATCCGAAACAAAGATCCTTTTCCTGATCATGGTGGGTAACTCTCCATGAGAAGGGCACGCCCAAACTTTCAGTAATGAAAATTTGGGGGTGTTACAGTAAACAGTACAATTGGTAGCAAAACCAGTAGTATTCAAATGTGAATATCTTAACTTTAATTATAAAGAGTTCAGTTTGCAAACAAGTAACTAAAGTAAATTCAAAATGAGCTCCTAGACTCTTAGCAGGCCTACGAAAACAAAAATCAAAGTAGAAACTTCTTCATAATTAACTTAATGTAGCAATGACTTAGACGGCAACATCTTTGCTATACACCCCGCAAACTCATCTGTGTGGCCCTTCACACCCCGCTTGCTCCTGTGTGAAACCTGCTAGCAGATGACGTTGAAGAAGACAACATGTTAACAGAAGCCACTTTGTTAGATTAAACCATCTACTCGGATATATGTCTCATCTTTCAACGCTTCCTTTTCAACATCCTCATAAGCTTCTTATTCCACTACAAAAAGATAGTGAATAAATGTCAATACCTCCATTAAAATGGGTGAACCAAAGTGCAGTTTACTAAGTCAACTATGCCACAGAGTTGCATTCAACATTAGTCAATTGAAATATGCGTCGATGAGTACTAAAAGGCCTTGCAAAATGTTATGTTTAACACAGCTGCACAAAAAAGTATTTCAGTGTTAAAATACCTTGAAAATTTTATGTTTCAGGCCGCTACACAGCTAGGGTAACAATTGTGATTCATACCACAAATTATGCAGCATTGCTTAATATGAATAAATCCTCATGCCCATAATTTACAAGTCCCTGACAAAAATCAGAATAAGGAAGATTTATGAATGGATCAATAATCAAGAAGATTTATTAAGCAATAAAGAAGATTTATCTCAAAAATATTAATAAGGAAGATTTATAATTCATGCATTGGTCAATAATCATCACATAGCATAAGTATCACATTGCAACAATAAATCGAATTACACATATAGCAAATAGCCAATTTAATACTTGCTTAAATGGGGCTTCTAATGAGTGTAACATCAAACAAGCAAAACTCCGACAAAAGAATAGAGGTTCCAAAATTTCATTCAGAAGAATGTATACAAATATACAACTGCCAATACGATGATTATTGTAACAAAGTAAACGTGTTCTGACCTTAGCCCACATGGTGATTCAAACGTGTTGCTCGATGTTCCCCCTCTAGATCGAGATTTCGAAGAACTTGTAGAGACGATAAAGAAACTGCGAGTATCAAACATTGTACGTATAGAAAACCAATGATAACTCCTTTCTTCTGCTTCGAAAAATTTGGCAAACTTAAACAAGAACATCAGAGTACCACGAAGTTAAAAAAATAAACGCCGTCAAACAACCCAGAAATAGAAGTCCTACATGCCATCAGTGTCTTCCACAGTGTATTTGATTTGTTGGTGTAGGAGACGAAGAATGCCCTGTACCATGGGTCCTTGTATATATAGATTGTGTTCAAGTAGGACTGATAATGTTGTTAGGGCACCAAACTCTTAACACAATTGCTCTAAAAAGTCTTTGATTAGATCATCTTATATTAGCCTTGAAATTTTCATTAGTATTGTAATAATATTGATCTACCGAAAGAAAAAACTTCACAATCCACTTAATATAAGAAAATCATATGGCTATGTGCATCAACAAACAAAAGCAATAAGTCAGGCCGAGACTAATGTAATCACACAGAAAGAATCAAAATGAAACCTTGATATTTCTTTGATATAGAACAAGCTTTGATTCCAAACCCGTAAGCTGTAGTCTCAAAACTACATCAATGAAGCAGTAAGCATTACTCATCTCAACAAGAAATTTATGCCTAATCTGAAATTCTGGTATATACTTGAACTCAAATAGATGAAATGTAAACGAAGTATGGGTGCAGCTGCAACATAACCATATAGATATAAGTTAACGATTGCAAAATTAAAACAGAATAAACATTTACTATACATTAATATCTCTTTAGAAATGTCAATCATAAGTTCGACTAGTACTATAGAAAAACCTAGTCACCGTTTAAAAATGTGCATACAACTGTTGAAATATTTATCTGAGAAATCGTTGGACTCTTGAATTGTCTTGTAGATGCATTTCACTTCGAAACAGATCATCTGCGAATAAACTGGAGGTTCACCTTTCATTCCATACGATCTCTTGGAGAAATATTTCAACAGTGCATGCACATTAGTCTGGACCATACAATGATACATATGTACATATCAAAACATTAAACTAATATATTGTAAAATGATAACAACCAAATACGTGTGGCAACAAAAATCAAGCTTGTATTTAGAGAGAAAAAATAACACTACCTCATTCATTGATTGAATTGAAATTACTGCAAAATGTCACCCTTGTGGATTCTTAAGTTCTAATTAATATACTCATTGAATCACCAGTTAACAAGGAGAGTTCATTTGAAGAGAAAATATGAGTAGCCAAAAATTCAAGCATTGGGATATAAAAAAATTAAAATTATACCTTTGACTTTGCAACATTAAATAGAGATAAAGCTTTTATAGTAAGGTAGTAAGATTATAAAATCGAGACACAGAGTGAAAATATAGAACAAATAAGTGTGGAAGGCCTTAAACGCCAAGGAATGATGTTGTAATGAAGATATGAAGGGTCGAGAAATGGATGGAGAAATATGCATATCTTTGTGCGCTTATATAGATAGGAGAGCGTATACATAAGTAGTATAGTGACTAATCATTCGGTACCAAAAGAAGAAGGTAAACATTTTTCGCTTCTGGATTTATTATAAATTATAACGCGTGTCAATGCTAAAAGATATTGTCAATGTTTAGAAAGTTTTTGATGACATGTCGTGATTTCTTTAAGAGAGTTTGGTTCGTGAATCATCATCGATAAGTCACTACATTCCCTTGAAGGAAAGATATAAATTGTGCTCGGATATAATGTCTAAACAATTTTTTTGCGGTATGTGCAGAGAATGCGTTGAAAGAACATGTCATTCATTTTAGGAAAGAACCAATTAATCGTCAAAATTATGATTACAGTAATACAAAATTACTAAACAACTAGAAATCCGCCGGACATAATTTCGACGGTATTTCAGTGACCAATAAAATTGAATTACTTGGCAACCAACCCATGATTTTCCCATGTTGGTGTTGACTTTGTTGTTGTGAGATTTAATTGTATGCATTACCTACACTTACTCCTCGGTATATGATTGTATATTACATAAAATTTCACTTCCTATTTTAGACTTAGATTTGAAGGTGCAAGTTTTAGATTATCATTTTTACAGTTTATATTCCAAAGCAAAAATTTTAGAATTGTATCTTAGAGACTAGGGTTCAACATGTAAAATCACTACTACATACTCCTTCCGTCCCAACTAATTCTTTAAAATTTTATTTTTGAGACGTCCCAACCAATTCTTTAAACTTTCCTAAAATGTCAACTTTTTACAAGTAAACTACCATCCTACTCTCTTAAAAAGTAACATTTTTCAGTTAAAATACCATCTTACATTCACTTACGGGGGCTGTTATGTAATTTTCATGTCATTTTTAATAAAACAAATTTAAAAAAATTTCGACAATTGGATGGGATGGAGGGAGTAAGTTGCCTATTTAATGAAGTTATGGGAAAAACAAAAATTACACTTGACCTCCATCACTCGAAGTACGTGACGGTGTGCCTAAAACCACTTAAACTAGGGCCCCTTAAACTAGGGTTATTTACGTCTATTGCCCTTCGATTTTTGAAAAATATGCAAATCATACCCTCACTTTTTGTCAATCGGCATTGGACACTCCTATTTCATGTCAAAAATATTTACACATAACACCCTTCTATCTAGAACGGTAACTCGGTCGGGTTGGACTGGCTGAGACTTATGTTCTAGTCCGGGCATGAGTTATGTCGAGGCTGTCTAAGCACATCTCAACCCATGTCAAGAGCATCGCCATCTCGTCTGATCCCAAATTCGTACAAATGAATTCGAACTCGACCTGAATTCAAGTTTGTACATTAAACATAATACCTTTTTTTAAAAGGACCATAATTACTTTTTAAAACACATGGGGATAGTATAATGTTGGCTAAAAAAATGAACAACTAGTTCAAGAACCAAAATAATAATAATAACATCGCTACTTGTAGATACTGCTTTCCAGACAGACGGATCATCGCCACGTGGCGTCCATCCAGCACACCTAGTTGTGCTCCATCCACACCGGATCACCACCCGTGCTGATCCTCGTGGGGGCTACGAGACAGGGCCCCCGCGCACCATAAAACGGGACTTGTAGGGACTTAGTGGTTTGGAGGCTAGGGTAAGGCTCGTCGCGCGCATGCGACAACCAAGCTTGTGCGTGACCTCTGGTAACTGACTGAGAGATCTTAGGCTTACGTGTCCCATCAATGCGGCTGATCTCATAACGGTCTCCGATAATTGCGGGCGGATGCATAACGATTTCTATATACAAGGTCGAACGTGTCGTTGGGGGTCTATCTTTAAGCCTCCATTTATGGTGCGTTAACCCCTCAACGGTCACTTCCCCACTATATATAGGATCGTTAGCTCTTCGTTGCGACACAAGACATATTAGTCTAGTACCATAGCTTAATGTCTCTCTCTCACAAGCAGTTACTAGTGCTTACTCTCTCCCACACACCCTACAATCCTTTGTGTTCTTATTCTCTACTCGAGGTGTATACTTGGATATCTCTGGAGGATTTCCTTGTACACATTTTGGTGAACCCGACGTGAACCATCCACCTTCAAAAACTTCAAATCTAATCATAATGCCTTGGGACCAAGACGTTCGTCATGGAGACCAATCTCCCTCCCATGAGGAGACCTCAGGAGAGGACGGACTGCTCAACACCACTCCCAATTCTTGAGATCAAGTTGTTGTTGAGGGAGAGCCTTCTTTGGAGTCTCTCCAGGCTACGATACAAACCCAAGTCCGGGCTATGGAGGCTCAATCTGAGCAAATTGCTCAGATCATGGCAATTCTGTGAAAAGTGGCCCAGAATGTTGTCCCGGGGGCTCCTGCCCCATTGCTGCCAAATCCACTGCCCCCGCCAGGGACAATGTCCACCTCAATAGGCACCTCAATAGTGCATGTCTCTGCTGCCCATACTCCTCTCTCGGGTGGCCCGGCGAGCCAGACGCCATCGTTCTCATCAGGCTCGTCCCTGATGACGACAGGGAACCCCGTCTCGTATCCTGCATCATCTCCCTACGCAGGAGGAGCCCTAGGAAGCCATGGGCCTCCACTTTCGCCTCCTTACAACCCCAATATGCCCTACATTCTGGGCTTCGGGCCCACAACTCCATCCTATGGAGGAACACCTGCCAACATGGCGGCCCTTGAATAAAGGATCGACAATATTATCGCCAACCAAAGCTTAGCGGACAGTTTCATCCCCAGGGTAGATAATGCACCTCCCATTCCGCGGGAAATCTACTTGATGCCAAACCCTGCTGGGTACAAAGCACCCAAATGGGAGAAGTTTGATGAAGTCAGTGGAAACGCCCACGAGCACGTGATGAGGTTCGTGGATATGATGTGCCCGCACGCGGCTGATACTCGGTTGCTCATGCGCGAGTTTCCCTAGTCTCTGGGAATCGTTGCATAAAAGTGGTACAGAACCCTAAAAGCGGGATATGTCAAGACACGGTGAAGAAATTCTACACAAAGTTCTTCCAAGTTTATGAAAGGGTCACCACCATCCACCTCTCCCGAATGTACCAGAAGTCTGACGAGGAAGGGGTCGCCTTCATCAAGAAATTCAGAGTCAGGTCCTTGGATTGCATTGATGAAGTCTCGAAGGGCTGTCTGGTTGAATTATGCCTGCAAGGCATGCACGACGAGTATAAAGGTATGTTGATTAACTTGAACATGCCTACTTTCTCGAAGCTAATTGATTGCACCGGGAACATTGAGCCACTGGTAGAAAGGATGCAGAAGAGACACGTTAGCGAGCGTACGCCGACGAATCCAAATTCAAGGTCGGAAGGTTCAGTTACAAGCGGCCGCGAGACACCAACGTCCACGCGGTGTCACCATCCAGCAAGCAACAACGACCCGTGCCACAGGAGGCACCGCCATTACCCTGCTCAATCGAGGATGCGATCGACATCTGCAAAAGATGGCGGAAGGACGGGATCTTGCCACCCTTAGAGCGCAAAACTACAGGAGAGCAGTTCAGAGATCCCAGGTGGTGCGAGTGTCACGGCCAAGTGTCGCACTCAACGCAGGAGTGAAAAAAGCTCAGATGGATGGTGGAAAGGAAAATAAAGGAGGGCCAACTGTTCATAGACGAGTCGGCCAAATATGTGCGAAATAATCCCCTGCCATCTCATGCAAGGCAGGAACCCAAAGGTACAGAGGTCGCTATGATCTCAATTACAGACTTGAAGGAGGTCATAGACACAGAAGTGGCGGTAGTCGCGGAGATCCACGAGGAGGAGGATTACAGTACTGACACGGAGGACTCGCGAGCTGAGCGAATGAAGAACTCTGCCAAATTTGCTAATTTCTTCGGTGAGATGGGATTCTTACCTGAATGCAGGAACGAAATGACCAAGGCCATTCTCAGAGCGGCAGAGGACTATGGGGAAGAGCTAGTAACCTCGGACAGCAGGGTTGTTAGGGCCGTTCGGCTGGAGGGACCCATCATGACATTCGATGAGTCTGACAAGAGGACTAGTGCGAACCATCAGAGGCCACTATATGTGACGACTGCCGTCAACCACGTGGATTTTAAAAGGGCATTCGTCGACGGCGGAGCCACGGTGAACGTGATCCCCCTTAGCACCCTGGAGACGGCAGGGATCCCCAAGAACAATTTAGTTAAAAATCCCTCACCACTAACAGGCTTCGGTAGCGATTTCAGGATGACCCTGGGGTGGATTCGCTTGGGAATCCGAATTGGGAAGATAAATTGTTCCGCCAAATTCCACGTTATCGAGGCCGAAACGACTTACCACATGATTATCGGGCAAGCATGGATTCACCGCTTTGACGCTGTACCCTCAATAGCTCACCAGGTGATGAAGGCCATCTGGAAAGAAAGGGTGGTCACAATACCCGCTTTGGTAAATCCTTTCAATATGGAGGAGGCACACTTACCTGAAGCAGTGTGGTTTACGGAGATTGAGGACAGGCCGCTTCCGGCCCCGTTTCTGCCAACTCCTTTACCCAGATGGGAGGACATCCAGAATCAGTCACCGTTTGGAACGACGGTAACACGGGAGGAGTCGAAGGAAGAACAGCCCGCGAGGGAGGACACCCCTAAAACTGAAATACCCCGTTTTGTGACTATGGGTATTTTGTGATATTATTGTAAGTGTTGGGGAGTTCATTTAATTTTCGAGAGTTAATTATAATGGTTACGAGAGTTTGGGGGATCTTTGTGACTTTAATCAAAGAGTTTTAGTGTCTTTTACTTGAGTTTGGGGGAGGTAGTTGCCTTTTGGCAAAACTAAGGGGGAAAAAGTGTCTTCTGACCCAACTTTTCTTCCTACGTAAAGTTTCCTATTCAAAGAGGGTTTCCTTCCTTATGAAGTTGATTTTTTTCCAACTCTCATAAAACCCTCACTCTCCCTATTTCTCTCTATCTCTCTCACGTCTCTCCCTCTCTCACCCGACCCTCTCTCTCTCTCTCTCGGCTCCCTCTCTCTTTCCTGACGGCAGCAGCAGCCGCCACGCCGCCGCCGCCTCTCTCTCTCTCCGATCAGGTATATCTCTTTTTTCTTCTTTCTTTCTCTCTCTCCGTCCGTCTCTCTCTCCCCGTCCGACCTCCATGGGCGGCGGGTTTGGGTTAGTTTGTTTCTTCTTTTCTTTTCTCTTGTTGATCTTTGTTCTCTTGATCACTTGTTTATGATTCATGTAAGTTGCATGTAATCTTTAATTTTCAGATTTATATAGTTAGTTTCATCATTCTTGAATTTATAGGATTAATCATCAAGTTTTTGGTTTAATCATGTTCTTAGTTTGTGGGAAAAACCCTAGTTATGGAAGAGACGTTTGATTAAGCGATTTGGGTGATTTGATGATCATAGTATGTGGGTAGTGATCTGATTTGATGTGGGCAATCATGTTACATTAGGTTTTGTCTGAATACAGGATTAGCTAGACGTTTTGGAGATGAGTGGTAAGAAAATTGATAATTCCCGTATGAGTATTTTGAGTGAAATTGGAAACTTGAAACTAGCATATCTTTTGATCCAGAAATCGAAATTCGGATCCGCTTGAGGCTAAACTTATTATTTAGAGTGTTTGAAATCTAATGAGACTGGTTTTGAGCCATGATCTGTTTGGGAAGTAGGAGTAATAAAATTGGGGAAGTTATGATAGGTTATGTATACATTAGGTTATAGGTTTTGGAGCAAGATTTTGGGTTTGGTTTTGAAGTATGAATTAAGTGGGATGTTGGGTTGGTGTTAGAAACATAAACCGTCGAGTGTCATATGCATGTAGATATTATAGCAATTATGTTGCTAGAGTATTATGTTTAATTAGGGTATTGTTACGTGTAGGTGACGAGTTCTTCGACGACGAGTACATCGAGTACGTCGACTGATTTGCAATAGTTGAATTTGCTTTGAGGTAAGTAAACATGCCAAGCCTAGTGTGCTTAACTCCTTCGTGTCAAATGAATTCTTGTATTTCTTTACGTCTCAAAATGTGTTTATGTGGTGTGACATGCAAAACTTGATTTTTACTTGATAAATGTCTTTCTTGAAAATGTCACTATGATAATAATAATGAACTACAACGTAAAGTTGAAGAGTTGTGCGGGGCCATTTATTATTGGTTACTATTGGCATTGGGCGTGTTGACATCGGTCTTCCGTTTCAATTTATTTTATTTAATACGGTTGCAAGTCCCCGGATAGCTCCCTGTACTCACTCCTCTGGCCGCCAGAAGTCTTTGGGGGGGGGGTGTCGACACTTAAGGTCTTGGATGCTTGCGAGATGGTTTGGTTTCCCCAGTCACAACGAATTAATAATGATGGATTTTGGTTTTATTAATGGGAAATAAAGTTAATGTGTGATTTTGGATTTCCTAATGATTAAGGAATTGGTTTGGAAATATTATGGAATTGGGAACTCTCATGTTTTCCTACAAGTGCCAACTTTATTTCGGTTTCGTTTTAAGAAAAACTCTTACTTATAAATGAGACTTTGTTTTATAACTATCTCATCATCATTTTACATGTTTGGGTGTTTATTTACCAGTATTTCATGCTGATTTTGTACTGTGGTGTTTCTTTTTTGATTCCGCACCACATGTTTAGAGGATGGTTATCCGGTGTAGAAGGGGACGCGTATCATCATATGGATCATTTGTATTTTTATTTTAAATTTGAACTCTTTAGTATTTCAAACACCTTAGTTTGCTTTATGCCCGGTTTGAGGCTAGAATAATTTGGATTGTAATAATGGTTAGTTTCAATTAGTTCTAATTATTATTGTGGATGTTCTGCTTGAGAACCGTGTTATAAAATCTCCTTGTATTCGGGTTTAACCTCGGGTACGGAGTGACATCCCCGGGCCTCCGGCTTTGGCCATTTGGGGGTGTTACAAAAACAGCCAGAAGCATCTACACCTTGAAGAGGGCCATGGAGTGCCCTGAAGAACGAATGAGTAGCTTCTACCCAAAAAGTAAGAGGTTTTATCGCGTTAAGGGCGTCCCCAGACAAATTTGCAAGCTATCAGGGTTTCCCAGTATGAGTGAGAGAGACCCGTTAGTCGAGGAAGTCAAAGAAGCACCCGAGTGCATGGAAGACCGCCCAAAGACACAAAAGATGGAACTCAAGGAGGTATTCCTCGGCCCTGACGAGGAAAAGCAAAGACCTGTCTTCCTGAGCGCAGACATCAGCGATACAGAAGAGCAAAAGCTGGTCCAGTTACTAAAAGAGTACAAAGATGTACTCGTGTGGGATTATGGCGAAATGCCGGGCTGGACCAAAGCATCACTATGCATCGCCTGGATGTCATCCCAGGTTCGAAACCAGTCAAACAGAGCGCGAGGAATTTCCGTCCCGAGATCAATGTCAAAATCAGGGAGGAAATAGTCAAACAACTAAATGCAAAGTTCATAGAACCCAACCATCCCACCTGGATGGCAAACTTAGTCCCCGTTCTAAAGAAAAATGGAAGCCTTCGTGTATGTGTAGATTTCAGAGATCTGAACAAATTTTGCCCAGAGGATGACTTCCCTTTGCCGAACGTGGATCTCTTGATTGAATCCACTGCAGGCCGATCAATGTCAAAATCAGGGAGGAAATGGTCAAACAACTAAATGCAAAGTTCATAGAACCCAACCATCCCACCTGGCTGGCAAACATAGTCCCCGTTCTAAAGAAAAATGGAAGCCTTCGTGTATGTGTAGATTTCAGAGATCTGAACAAATTTTGCCCAGAGGATGACTTCCCTTTGCCGAACGTGGATCTCTTGATTGAATCCACTGCAGGCCACGAGATGTTCAGCTTTATGGACGGATGCAGTGGCTATAACCAGATTAAGATGGACCCTGAGGACGCGAAGAAGACGGCGTTCATAACACCAGTAGGGGTCTTCAATTACACGGTCATGCCCTTCGGTCAGAAGAACGCGGGGGCCACATACCAGCGCGCGATGATGGCACTGTTTCACGACATGATGCGCCAAGAAGCTGAATTATATGTGGATGATCTAGTGGTTAAGTCAAAGAAGAAAGAAGACCACTTGGAAAATCTAAGGAAGGTTTTTGACAGATGTCGCGCATTTCAGCTAAAGATGAACCCTATGAAGTGTGCATTTGGGGTAACCTCTGGTAAATTCCTAGGCTGTGTAATTCACAGACATGGAATCGAGCCTGACCCCGCCAAGATCTCGGCAATCACCAATCTACCAGCGCCGCAATTCCAAACTGCACTAAAGGCATTTCTAGGAAAGCTGTCTTACTTACTGAGGTTTATACCGGCAATTGCAAATTTAACCTTCTGCTTTAGCAGTTTTGCTCAAAAAGAACGCAACGTTCCTCTGGACAGAAGATCATCAAGTTTCATTCGAGAAACTGAAGAGACTGCTGACATCCGTGAGGGTTATGATCGCACCGCAGTTGGGAGGACCTCTACTATTGTACCTCACTTCAACCGAAAGGTCGATTGGAGCACTACTGGCCCAGGAATTCGAGGGATAAGAAATACAGGTGTATTATATCACCCGCATGATCCAATCAGCAGAATCGAGATACACAGACATAGAGCGGCATTGTTTGGCTTTATTTTTCGCGATTGAGAAGTTAAAGCATTACTTTGCTTCCCACAAAGTGGTGGTTATAACGAAGAACGATCCCATACGGTATCTGCTGGGACACTCACCTCCCTCAGGGAGGCTCGCAAAATGGTACATGACCATCTCCCAGTATGATATCACATGCATGCGACCTAAGGCCATCAAATCACAAGAGCTGGCAGATCTATTCGCACAATTCCCGGATGAGAGGCACGAGCCGGTGCCAGAGGGGCTCGAAGGACCTGAGATATATGCCATCAGCAAAGAGTACTGGTAGCTACAATTTGACGGATCATCCACAAGATCGGGGGGAGGAATTGGAGTGTTACCCATCAAGCGTGATCAAGAGGTTATCCAAATTTCAACAAAACTGGACTTTGCGGTGACCAAAAACGAGGCCGAATATGAGGCCCTGATCGCAGGACTCCTTGCAGCTAGAGCTTTGGAAGTTAAGAATCTTGTCATCATGGGAGATTCAAAACTAATCGTCAAAAAAATCTCGGGAGAATATGCTCTAAAATAGATAAATCTACTCAAGTATCGGTCAATCGTGCAGAAGCTGGTTCAGAGTTTCGAGTCTGTCAAATACGAGCACACTCCCAGATCTGACAATCGTCACGCAGACGCACTGGCCACTTTAGGGTAAAAAATCAGCTCAGATAAATGCCATGCGAAGATATCGATTGAGGAGAAGACAGTCCCGTCATTGGTGAAAGACCTATGCGAAGAAGGACATCCGGAAGAGGCGGACTGGAGGCAGCCTATTATGTGCGTGATGGATGACGGAACCAGCAAAGAAACATGGGTTTCCACCAAGGGCTTTTGCATACATGATGGTTTGATTTATCACAAGGGCCCCGGGGGTATCCTCATGAGATGCGTAACTGAAACGGAGGGCCAAGCAACCCTGGAGAAAATTCATCAAAACTTTTGCGGGGACAACGAGATCTCCATCTACAGGAAGGCCCAAAGGTATGGGATATACTGGCCGCAGATGTCATACTTCGCCGCCATTATACAGAACAACTGCGAGAGATGTGCTTTAATCAAGGCCACCATGGATATTGCTGCAATAGAAGACGATTGGCGACAACCGATAATCGATTATCTTCAAGAGGGAGCTGTGCCTGACGGCAGAAAGGAAGCCGAAAAGCTCAAAAGAAAGGCCAACAGATATGTTTTCCAAGAGAACATACTATGGCGAAAGGGGCATAATGGAAATTTGCTCAAATGCTTGCATGGACAGGAAGCCCAGGAGGTCATGGAAATGTCGCACCAAGTAGATCACCAAGGGGGTGCGAAGTTATGTCGACAACTCTTGACAGTGGGGTACTTCTGGCTAACCATGGAGGCCGAATGCCGCGCGAAGGTCAGAAGGTGCCCGCAATGCCAATTTCATGGCAATTTGGTACATGCTCCCGCGGTTGACCTACATGCGCTAGGGAACCCATGGCCATTTCATAATTAGTTCCTAAATTTCATTGGACCAATACGACCCCCTTCAAAGGGGAATGAATACATCCTGGCAGGAATTGAGCAGTTCACTAAGTGGGTAGAAGCAATCCCGCTCAAGACAGCAAATGCGGCGGCAGTGGTCAAGTTTATCTAGGAAAATATCATTCACCGCTTTGGCATTCCCAACACTGTTTTTTCAGACAGTGGCACTCCCTTCGTCAACCGCCACGTAGCCGAGAAGCTGATGGAATACAACATCAGACAGGTATGCTCCACGCCTTACTACCCGAAGGGAAATGAGCAGGCAGAAGCGACCAACAAGAAACTGCTACGAATATTGAGTAAGATGGTCACAGATGACCACAAAAAATGGTCAGATTCATTAGGAACGACACTTTGGGCATATCGAACATCGCCTCGGACTCCCACTTGGACTTCCCCCTTTCTGCCATGTTATGGAGCAGAAGCGATCGTCCCCTCCGAAGTCAAAGTAAACTCAGCAAGATTGGCTTTCAGTTCCTTGTACAACAACGAGCGTGACCATGATTTGATCCTTTTGGAAGAAAAACGCGAGAAAGCCACAAGAGTAAACCTTAAGTACAAGGAGAGGACTGCGCATGCATACAACAAGATGGTCCAGAATAGGGACTTTACAGTAGGTGACCTCGTGCTACGAGCCTCCGATCATTGCATGCGCGAAGCAACCCACCCCAAATTTGCGGCTAATTGGGAAGAACCCTTCGAGGTAAAAGAAGTCTTCGAAAATAGATATTGCAACATTCTGCGGTACCATGAAACTGCTACTACCCCGCAACCAATCAACATGCGATGGCTAAAAAAGTACTATCCTTAGCCTCTTCTGTTTAGTTGCTTGCAATGTCCTTTCTTTAAAATCCTCCCATATGAGGATCAGATTATTGATAAAACCCCTACCATATGAGGGCTCTTTTGTCAAAATTGTCAGTCTGCTTCTCCGGCTAATGGGTCACCAGGACGACCTAAATATCGAGACATGAGCCTATCTCATAAGATAGAAGTCTAAGCCTATAGCAAACCCCAAAGCCTATCTCCTATGATAGCGGTAGAATAAAGCCTATCTCAAAAGTGGGTAACATAAGCCTATCTCGCATGATAGCAGTAAAAGCCTATCTCATACGGTAGCAATATAAACCTATCTCGCGCAATAGCGGCAAAAGCCTATCTCTTACGATAGCAATACGACCCCATCTCACATGATAAGGGCAAAAGACTATCTCACATGATAGCAAACAAGCCTATCTCATAAGATAGCAGGGATATAAGTAGGTTACCCGCCAGAATGGTGGCCTAACGCGAAAAGGTCTATCTTCTTAGACAACAATCATGTGCGAAAACAGCATAGGGAATATTTGGGGACCATACAAAGGAGGCCCACCTACATGATTGCCTATAAGAGGGGAAAAAGTCTTCGTAGCCTAGAAGAAAACCTATTTTATCAAATAGAAGTGCGACAACACCAACTCACACGGGAGAAATTGAATTCTATCAGGTCATAACTTGCAGAAAAGGAATTTGCTCAATAGCATGACTTGCCTGCAAAGGGGCGCAAAACAACACTTGTCTTTAAGGGACAATCATATGGTTAAGCGTTTAGTAGTCATGCGGATGCAACACAAAGCATGAACAAATAGATGTACATATGTTTACGTTCTACCAATATCACAGCCACACAGGGCACAAAGCAAAAGAGGGACAACGGAAAATGTTTCCTTGTCAAAGCAACCTCATTCTTCAAAGAAATCCTTCAGCAAAGAATCCCGCGCTGACAACTGTAGATAGTGCTTTCTGGACAAGAAGATCTTAGCCACGTGGAAATCGTCTAGCACACCATATTGTGCTCCACACAGACTGGATCACCAGCCGCGCTGATCCACGTGGGGGCTGCGAGACAGGGCCCTCGCATACCACTGCACGGGACTTGTAGGGACTTAGTGGTCTGGAGGCTAGAGTAAGTCCTGTCGCGTGCGAGCCAAGCTCGCACGCGACCTTTAGTAACTGCTTTTGAGAGATTTATGGCACGAGCTCCATAAACCCGGTCAATCCGGTCAAACCCGGTCAACCCCATAACGGTTCCGGTATACGCGGATAACGTGCTGTAACGGTCTCTATATACGCGGACGAACGTGCCGTTGTGGTTAAGCTAATTAAGCCGCCATTGATGGGCGCATTAACCACACTACAACGGTCACATTCTCCGTTATATATAGGACGTTAACCCTTCCATACAAGGAGGACGACCCGAGACACGCGAAAGCTCTGCCAGAATCCTGTCTCTCTCTCTCTCACAATACTACTGCCTTACTCTCTCCCTACACACAACCCAACATCTCCTGTTCCATCTTCTATTCCCTGCCCTTGGTTTACACAGAGTTCTCTCTGCCGGATTCTCTTGTACACATTTTGGTGAACCCGACGTGAACTTACCATTGCAAGCAACCATGTCTCATGAGGATGATGTCAGTAACAGATCGCCTTCCACGGAAACCACCTCGGGAGAGGAGGCCCGACGTATTCCTACAGCCACAGGTGAAGCTCCGACGCTAGAGGCCTTGGACGCCACCATCCAGAATCAGGCGAAGGCTCTCAAAGCTCAATCTGCGCAGCTAGAATGGATAATGGCTGTCCTGGGGACTCTCGCTCCAAACCCCACACCAGCCATCACCGTCTCTCAGGGAGGAGGAGCCTCCACCACTCAAGGATTGGGAGTGTCAGCCACACCACCCAATCCTAACCTGCAAACTCCACCGGCAACTACGCAGTTACCCTCAATTCAGGGATCAACGACTCAAATGTTGCCTCTTGCTACTCATACTCCTCAACCTCCAACTTTGGTGCCTAATCCGGCCTCACAGTATCCCTTGCCTCCTCCAACGTCAATGTGGGGTAACGTGAATTCACAATATGTTCCTAGCCCTCCTGCGGCGTATGTGTCGCCTCCGCCTGCGGCAACCCCTCCTCCCGCTGCCGAGGGAAGTGCTCCGGAGTGTATGACGACGCTGCAACGACGCATAGACACCATTCTGGCTCACCAATCATTCGCAGATACCATCATCCCGAATCTTGACAACGATCCGCCTATTCCACGAGAGATCTACCTCATGCCTAACCCTGCTGGGTACAAGACTCCTAAATGGGACAAATTCGAAGATGTCAATGGGAACGCCCACGAGCATGTCATGCGCTTCATTGATGTAATGGGCCCGTATGGGGCTGATTCCAAGCTGCTGATGCGCGAGTTCCCGAAGTCCTTGGGGAACGTGGCCTACAAGTGGTACAGGACGTTGGGAGCCAGATCCGTGAAGACTTGGGACGACATGGTCCAGAAGTTTTACACTAAGTTCTTCCAGATGGAAGAAAAGGTGACAATGATTCATCTCTCGCGGATGTATCAGAAGCGCGAGGAGGATGGAATAACATTCATCAAGAAGTTCAGGGCCAAGTCCTTGGAATGCAAAGATGTGATACTCGAAAGCAGACTCGTGGAGATATGCCTGCAATGCATGCGAGACGAGTACAAAGGTATGCTTATCAACCTGAAAACACCTACGTTTTCGAAGCTAATCGAATGCACGAAGAATATCGAGCCTATAGTAGAGAGGCAGAAAAAGAGGAACGCCCCTGAGAGATCCTCGGGCGGGACCACCTTCAAAATTGGGAGATTCAGCTACAAGAGAGGACGCGAGGCTGAAGTGAATACAATCTCGCCCCAAAAGCAGCCGAAGGTAGTGAACTTCGATGCGCCACCCCTGCCATGCTCGGTAGAGGAGGCGAGCGACCTGTGCAGACAATGGCGTAAGGACGGTATCTTGCCGCCGCTCGAAAAAGCACCTTCCAGGGAAATGGTGAGAGACCCGAAGTGGTGCGAATGTCACGGAAAGGTCATGCACCCCACAACTGATTGCAAGAAGCATAGAATCATGGTAAGCCAAAAGATGAAGAATGGCAAACTGATCGTCAGCGATCAAAGGCAGGATGTGCGAAACAATCCACTCCCTGCCCATGCGGAGCAAGAGCCGAAGGGCAAGGAGGTCGCCATGATCTCGATTGTGGACCTTGAAGAGGTTGCGGAGGATGGTCTACCCATCATTGCCGAGATTCACAACGACGAGGATTACAGTATAGACACCGAGGACGAACGTGCAGACCGAATGAAGGGGTCGCACGGGTTCAGCAGGTTCTTTGATGAGATGAATTTCTCAGAGAAATGCCGGATGGAGATGACAAAGGCGATCCTAAGGATAGCAGAAGATTACGAGGAGGATCTCGTAGTCTCCAATGGAAAATTTGTGAGGGCATCTCGCTCTACAGAAAAGATCATAACCTTCTCCGCAAGCGATAAAAAGACAGATGCGAGCCACCAGAAGCCTCTGAATGTAACAGCAATCATCAATGGTGTGGAATTCAAAAGAGAGTTCGTTGACGGAGGAGCAGCAGTTAACGTTGTTTCGCTCCATACTCTGAAGTTAGCAGGAATTCCAGAGCACAATATCGTCAAGCGCCCGTCTCCGCTGATGGGATTCGGAAGCGACTCCAGAATGACAACAGGATGGATCCGCCTGGGTGTCCAGATCGGCAAAATTAAGTGTTCAGCAAAATTCTATGTCATAGATTTGAACACCACATATCACATGATTATAGGCCGGGATTGGATTCATCGATTTGATGCTGTCCCTTCAACAGCTCACCAAGTGATGAAAGCTATCTGGAATGATAGAATAGTTGAGATACCAGCTTCGACAAATCCTTTCAACATGGATGAAGCACATCTCAGTGAGGTGGTATGGTTCACTGAGATGGCAGACGAGAAAACGCCGGGGCCGTTCAACCCCACTCCTTTGCCCCGTTGGGAGGACATCAAAGATCAGTCACCCGCAGGAGTGATAGTGACAAGAGAGGAAGCCAAGGAAAAGCCGCCTACGCGAGAGGAGGTGCCGTGGATTGCCTACCAGCGAAAGAATGTGTATACTCTGAAGAGTATAGCAAAACATGATCCCGAAGGCAGGGAAATAGAGAGTTTCTACGCCAACGGAAAGAAATGCTATCGCATATGAAGGTGCGCGGGGGTGTCCTCAAGCGAGCATGGGGATATCCCTGAGCAAATCAATCAGATTGAGCAGGTTTTGGAACTAGACGAACCAATGCCAAGCGTTCTAGAGGAGAAACTCAAAGAAGCGCCTGAATGCATGGAGGATAAACCAAGGCCGCAGGAGCTAAAGGAGGTATTCCTGAGCCCGAGCGAAGAAAAGAAGAGGCCAGTCTTTCTAAGTGCAGACCTCGCAGGTGAGGAGGAGGAAATATTGCTGCAACTCCTGACTGAGTACAAAGACGTGTTCGCATGGGAGTACGATGAGATGCCCGGCCTGGACACGAGCATCACTATGCATCGGTTGGATGTAATCCCAGGATCCAAACCGGTAAAGTAAAGCACGAGAAGATTTAGACCGGAGCTCAACGTTAAGATCAAGAAGGAAGTTCTCAAACTTCTGAATGCCAAATTTATAGAGCCAAATCACCATCCCACATGGTTGGCTAACATTGTGCCCGTGGTAAAGAAGAATGGGCAGCTTCGTATTTGCGTGGATTTTCGGGATCTTAATCGCTTCTGCCCCAAAGATGATTTTCCACTCCCCAACATCGACTTACTTATTGATTCGACCGCGGGTCATCGCATGTTCAGCTTCATGGACGGCTTCAGTGGGTACAATCAGATCAAGATGGACCCCGAAGATGCACGGAAAACCGCATTCATCACTCCGGTGGGAGTCTTCAATTACACGGTTATGCCCTTTGGCCTCAAGAACGCAGGTGCGACTTATCAGCGAGCCATGATGGCTCTGTTTCACGACATGATGCACAAGGAATTAGAATTCTACGTGGATGACTTAGTTTTCAAATCCAAGGAAGAGGCAGACCACCTGGGGGATTTGCGGAAAGTGTTCAACAGATGCAGAAGCTTTCAATTAAAGATGAACCCAATGAAGTGCGCATTCGGGGTAACATCGGGGAAGTTCTTGGGATGTGTGGTACATCGTCAAGGAATAGAGCCTGATCCTGCGAAAGTGTCGGCGATCACTAGCATGACTGCGCCGCACAACCAAAGCACCTTGAAGACCTTCTTGGGAAAGCTATCCTACCTGCGGAGGTTCATCCCAGCGATCGCCGAAATCACCTTCTGTTTCAGCGATCTTCTCAAGAAATATGCTGCATACAACTGGACTACAGAGCATGAAGCTGCGTTCGGAAAGCTAAAGGACCTGTTGACATCGTCAAAGGTAATGATAGCACCTCAGCTCGGATCACCGCTCTTGTTGTACTTAACGTCAACAAAGAGGTCCATAGGGGCACTCCTAGCTCAGGAGTATGAGGGTCAATAAAGGCCCATCTATTACATTTCTCGCATAGTGCAGCCAGCAGAATCAAGGTACACGGACATCGAGCGTCATTGCCTTGCTTTATTCTTTGTAATAGAGAAGTTGAGGCACTATTTTGCTTCGCACAAAGTAGTAGTGGTCACAAAGAGTGATCCTATTCGGTATCTTCTGACTCATACTGCTCCTGGGGGAAGATTGGCAAAATGGTATATGACCATTTCTCAATATGACATCACATGTGTTCGACCCCGGGCAATCAAATCACAAGCGGTGGCGGATTTGTTAGCGCAGTTCCTTGATAACAGTCATGAGCCTATGATTGAAGAAGAATTGGAGGGACCTGAAATCTACGCAGTTGAGTTGCCCTATTGGACACTCCACTTCGATGGTTCGTCAACAAGGAAAGGTGGAGGCATCGGGATAGTCTTGACCAAACCCGATGGAGAGGTCATACAGATGTCAGCAAAGCTTGACTTCGCAGTCACTAACAATGAAGCAGAGTATGAGGCTCTCATCGCTGGTCTTCGCGCAACAAAGGCACTAGAAGTAAGCAACTTGACGGTTATGGGAGACTCCAAGCTAATCGTCAAACAAGCCTCGGGCGAGTATGGTTTGAAGGAGATCAACTTGTTGCCCTACCGGACCTTGGTACAGAAACTGGTGCAACAGTTCTGCGACGTCAAGTACGAGCACAAACCCAGAGCGGAAAATAGGCATGCTGATGCTTTAGCTACCTTGGGATCCAAGGTTAGTGCGGATAAATGTCCCGCGAGAATCTCGATTGAAGTGCGAACCTCCTCGCTGTTGACAGAGAACGCGTGCGACGATGAATGCATGGATGATGCGGACTGGAGAAAGTCAATCTTACGGGCCATCGCAGAAGTCACGAGCAACGAGAATTGGGCATCTACGAAGGGGTATTGCATACATGACAACACCCTCTACTACAAGGGCCCTGGCGGAATACTGATGCGATGCGTCTCAGAGCAGGAGGGACAAGCGCTGTTAGAAAAGGTTCACCAACACGCTTGCGGGGAAAGTGAGGTGTCAATCTATCGGAAAGCCCAGAGGTATGGGATTCACTGGCCGGACATGTCAACGGCCGCAGCATTGATTCAAGGAAATTGCGAGAGTTGCGCACTGATCAAAGACTCTTTATCAATTGCTCTGACTGACGATGATGTAGATTGGAGGAAGCCACTCTTTGACTTTCTCACGCAGGGTATTGTGCCTGAGTCGAGAAAAGAAGCTGAGAAATTAAAGACAAGCAGCACGATATGTGGTGCAAGAAAATATGCTCTGGCGCAGGGGCCATGAGGGTAACTTTCTGCGATGTCTAGACAGTAAAGAGGCACAAGAAGTGATGGACCTCTCTCATCAGGTGGAACACCAGGGAGGTGCGAAGTTATGCAGACAGCTCCTCTCGATCGGTTACTTTTGGCCCACCATGGAAGCAGATTGCCGCACTAAAGTAAGACGGTGCCAGGAGTGCCAATTCAAAGGAAATCTAGTGCACGCTCCTGCTGTGGATTTACATGCGTTGGGGACACCGTGGCCGTTCCACACGTGGGCCTTGGATTTTGTTGGTCCAATTCGACCAACCTCGCACGGGAATCATTTCATTCTCACCGCGACCGAGTTTTTCACCAAGTGGGTAGAAGCGATACCACTAAAGACAACAAATGCGCTAGCCGTGGTCCATTTCATCCAAGAAAGTATCATATGAAGGTTCGGAATTCCAAACACCATTCTCTCGGATAATGGCACCCCTTTTGTTAATCGCCAGGTAGCTGCGAAACTAGCAGAGTACAACTTAAGGCAGATATGTTCCACTCCTTATTATCCGAAGGGGAATGGGCAAGCAGAGGCAACCAACAAGACGTTATTAAGGATCTTGAGCAAGATGGTGGGGGATGACCACAAGCAATGGGCTGATTCGTTGAACATAGCCTTGTGGGCCTATCGGACTTCTCCAAGGACGCCCAAAGGAGTCTCACCATTCCTTTTATGTTATGGGGCTGAAGTTGTAGTACCTGCAGAGGTGAAAGTTAACTCCGCAAGGCTGGCTTTTCATGCATTATACGACAATCAACGCGACCATGACCTGGTCCTGCTAGAAGAAAAGCGGGAGCAAGCTAAAAGGATTAACAAGCGATACCAAGAAAGGATCGCCCGCGCGTATAACAAAACAGTCCAACGTCGAGATTTCGCAGTTGGCGATTTGGTCTTGCGCGCGTCTGACCATTGCATGCGAGACGCGGCTCACCCAAAATTCGCAGCTAATTGGGAAGGACCTTTCGAAGTCACAGAAGTCTTTGATAGTGGCTACTGCAATATACAAAGGCTACATGGGACGGCCTCAACCCCAAGCTCAGTCAACATGCGCTGGATTAAGAAGTCTTATCCTTAACTCCTCTCATTTTATGCGTTAGATTACAACGTCTGCTTTATGCTCTGTATTGCTATAACTCGTGCATCTTCTCTCCCATATGAGAGTATTTTTATAATAAAAGGACTTCTCCCAAATGGGAAGAACTTTATAATTACAGCTCTTTATTACTTTGTTTATTTCATTATTCCTCAGTAGTGAAAGCCTATCCGCCGTGATAGCAGCCTATGCGAATACGATCTTAAGTAATCTTCAGGCCTATCCGCCGTGATAGCAGCCTATGCGAATACGATCTTAAGTGATATTCAAGCCTATCTGCCATGATAGCAGCCTATGCGAATACGATCTTAAGTGATCTTCAAGCCTATCTGCCACGATAGCAGCCTATGCGAATATGATCTTAAGTGATCTTGTTAAGCTTATCTGCTATGATAGCAGCTTATGCGAATATGATCTTAAGTGATCTTCAAGCCTATCTGCCACGATAGCAGCCTATGCGAATATGATCTTAAGTGATCTTTTAAAGCCTATCTGCCATGATAGCAGCCTATGCGAATATGATCTTAAGTGATCTCTAAACCTATCCGCCGTGATAGCAGCACCATGCAAATATGATCTTAAGTGATCTCCAAAGCCTATCTGCCAAGATAGCAGCCGCACTAGAATCCCATCTTAAGCGATTCTCAGGCCTATCTGCCAAAATAGCAAAGCTATGCGAATGCGGTCTCAAATAATCTGAAATACATCGGCGAATCTATCTGATGGATAGCGAATCATTACAACAATGCAAAGTGTGAATACAACACTACAAAAGGCGAAATTTGCCAACGCTCATGCGAAATTGTAATTTGTTGTAACAAAACAGCAAATCATACAAAGCGATTTATCATTATGAGTCGAAATGACTTAAAAATTATCTGTCTAGATAACAGCTTACAAGCAGGAACGCTCAAGACAGAGCTAGTTACATAGCCAACATGGCTTACAATGCATCTAAATAGCAGCCTACAAGCGGAAGTTACACATCGTGGGAATCCTCACTAAAAGAGGGTCGACCTACTAGTTCTAACAGAAACCATGCAATGCAATGATCTGCGACCAAAGATCTGTAGCAAGTAGGGTGTTCTTATACGGTGAACAACCCGCCATGTCTACAAGACCTATGCGACGCTATGTTCAAGATCCCAGGATCTGACAAGGCCTATGTCTGATCAAGATATGTTCCTGAGGAACCACCTGTTCCAGCGAAGAACAGGCAGGCAGCAACTCCTAGGGCAAGAGGCTCCTTGTCCACGGAGACGAGCACAATGGCTCGCCACCCCGAGTTCAAGAACGTGGTGGCGAATGATCAACCTCCGGGAAAGCTAGAGGAGAAATTCGCCGTTCATTACGAATTAATAGCAAGGTGAGTACGGCGCTGCACCTCGCCGGTAGGCGGCCGGAAACATGACCTGCAAGCATAATAGACGAAGAAAATTCTTCGAGCAAGCATGAGGTATTATCTGCATCTTCTTTATGATAGTTATAAAGATCAAAAAGCCTTATAAAGCAGATCTTGGAAGCTATTTCTATGGCACAAAGCACAAACTCAGGTTTCACAACTTGAAGCTGCCATGAATCAACGAAAGATAAGCGTTGAAGCCAGCAGTCGTTGGGACTCACGGCAAGCCACATTGTGAGATGAAGAACCCAAGCAGCAGAAGGCAGGGTTTATATAGACCCTGTAGAGACTCTTCAGTTGCTTAGATGAGTCAGCAAAACTTGAAAAGGGGTAAGAATCAATCACTTACGCCTTGGAAAGAGGTAACAATCAATTGCCCTACTAAAGGCTACGACGATTCGGTTGCGTATCTTAATTAATGACGGATGGTCATGATACGGATGGACTTCCCAAGGAAAGCGTGCTTATCTAATGAGCAATTAGCGCTAAAATCAAGGCGGAAAATCAATAGCTGACGTCAGAAATTGATATGCACAGAGATATTCGAGCAAATCCCGGGAAGGGCAAAACAGGCAATCAAATTCTTTTTGAAAAAAAAGGGGAGAAACCCTAGCAACATTACAGTAATGTTTTAGCAATTTTTGTTCAAAACAAATATGTTAATTATTCAAAACAAGCCTTTGACCGGGGAGTCATCAGGAGTAAACTGAGCAGACAATTTTGCCACTTGCTCCACTTCTTGCTTCAATCGCTCATAGTTGGCGTGCATTTCATGGAAGAGCTTTACAGCCTCTTCAGCCTTCTGCTTTTGCTGCACCACCTTCTGTTCCTCAGCTGCGAGGTTATGGTAGCCGCGCTTCAAATTCACGGCCGCGAGAATCTGGGTGACTCTCTTGACAAGATACCCAAAGCCCAGCTTGCCTTGAACTTTGGCGAGAAGGTTTTGACACATGCCGAAAAGCAGCTCCGCGCTCTGAGGAGAGATGGTCGCAGGTGTGGCCGCAGATAATTGCTCCAAAATCCAGATGGCTTCAGTCAAAAACAGTCTCCTGTCGAAGGGCCCTATCTCCAGAGACCTCAAAAATGAGTGAGGATAGGAGAGGCGCATCCGAACTAGCCAGTCCACGTCAGCTTGCTTCAACCCTAAGCAATGTTAAACCAAGTTAGATTATCGGCTTGTAAATGAAGAATGCGAGATGTGAACAACAATCACCACATACCGGTTCCCTCAAGAATCTCGCGCAAAGAAGGGATGCACATTTATGGGGCGGCTGAAGATTGTCTCTGCTCCATTGCCCTCCTGTCAGCTGCGAGCTCTAACTCCTCATAGTTGGTAGGAAGAGCATAAGCTGCACCGGGTGCGATTGCAGCCCCAACCTGCGAACTCCAAAATTTCCACGCAGGAAGAGTCACTGCAGGCTCAGTCATCGCCGGAGGCATAGCAGCAGTAGAAGCTGCAGCTTGATCAGAGATGCCTTCAGGTGCGATAGCATCAGCAGCATTTGCTTCCTCAACAGTAGCATGGGCATCTTCTTCCATCAACTTGCTGTCAGCATCGGCATCGTCAGAAACCTCAATGATGTCCTCGAAAGGCTCTCCCGCATACTCAGCAGCTGCGACGGGCTTCTCAGTGTGAGAACTCGGCACCGGGACATAGGATGCAGAAGGTTGACTCCTTTGTTCCAACATGGCTTCATCATTTCCTGCGATACAAGATACGATGATGTGAGGTAACTTGTATTTAATAATATTTTATTATCGTATCAATGAGCCAAGAGTTGGCACCTCCACGCGAGGGTGGGATTGCAGCATCTGCATCGTAGGCTAAAGACGCGGAACCATGGCCTATTAGTGTATCTTCATTAAGCATGTCTTTAAGATGAGCATGACCTGGGGTGCGAAGAAACCAGTCATGATCATGTTTGGGTTACTAAGCCTAGTTCACAAGTGTTGTTCAAATGATTACCTGAAGGTTCACCGCACTTGCTTACTAGCCAACGGCGAATGTCAGCTTTCGACAAACCATGCTTTAATGCACCATGAATCACATCTCGGTAAGTTACTGCGAGATTAAAAATCTCACCTTCGTTACCACCTGCGATTTCTTCGAAGTCTGCTTGGGCTTGCTCTAGAGCTGCCGTATCTTCTTCTGGAGCCGCATCCTCCTCGTCAATTTCAGGAGCTTCCTCTTCTGGAACCGCACTTCCCTCATGGGTTGGACGCACTAAGTCGTCGACGTGTTGCTATTCTAGGCTCCTTTGCTTTACGCGTTCAAGCTCCTCTTCTTCTCGCTTTCTTCTTCTTTCAGCAGCCTCCGCAGCTGTTCTCCTGGACTTGCCAAGGATTTCCTCGCTTATGGGTTCGTTGGAAACACCTGAGAGCCCCTCCTCTGCCTCTTGGTAAGAAGGCCACTGATGGTCTCATCATCATCATCTGCAAAGGAACAATTTGTTCAGTCAAAATTGCGAAAAGTTAAGATAATAAGAAGAGTAGTACGATTGAGATACCTCCTGACGCTTCCTCTTGTATCTCATCTCTTTCTCTGTCTCTGACATCTTCGATTCTTTCCTCTTCTTCATGTACCCTCGCCTCCTCTCTCTCTCTCTCCTCCTCCTCTTCTTCCTGGTCAAACGGAACAAAGGTCTCCACCGCGAGCTCTTTCTGCGCCTTGCTTGGCATGCGACCTTTACCCTTATCCTTGGAAGTAAGGGATCTCGCAGGAGGAGAAGTTGGAGCGCTTCTAGGGGAAGAGATTGTAATTCCTCTTTTCCTGGGCCTCTTCGCTCTTGGGGCAGCAGTTGCTGGGGTAGACGAATCGTTCCTGGGTGGAGACAAGGCTGGAGTGTTCTCTATCAGCGAATCAGCGAAAACATCCATGATCTCGCGAATCTTGGTCTCAACTGCGGGATCCATTTTTAGTGCTAGCCGAACTGGTTCTCCTCGTCTTCTTGCAGTAACAATGGTGGTGACCAGCGATTTGGAACGTTCACCAGATGCGAACCTCCTCACATAGCACTACGGCAGAAAATGAAGCATCAAGTTTCAATGTATTGGAATAAGGAAACTTAGCACATGCAAGAGAGATTGTTTACCTTGGCGAAAGTTTCGCTGTATCTGATGACATGCGAATCACCTCTCTTAACTGCGGATATCTTTTCGTCAAGAATGGTGGAGGGACACAGGTGATTCTCGCGATCCAGCAACGAGTAGCAGCCATATTCAGACTCGTACAGGCTACAATTGGGACGGAAATGGAAAGAATTCCTTTTGATCACGGGAGCTCTGTTTGGCCGAGGGGACAACTGCGTTTCAAACCTGGTCTGCTGCGTATTCCAATAAGCGACCCAGTTTCTGGAATAGCCACCTTCGCGGTTACCTGGGGGTTGCTCGAAGGGATGATTGCTCCTTAAGATTTTTTTAAACGCCCCAGACAGTAATCGCTTGTAGCAACCTCTTATGATGGACTGCGGCCAGATTGATGGTGCCACCGCATCAAAGCCAAACTGAGGAGAAACGCGAGTGGGGTCAACATCCACGGTGATCCGCTCGTACCTAGGGGTGAGCTCATGCACATACTCCGTAAGAGCGGGAAGAGAGCCCCTTAGACACCAACAGAAGAATTCGCGATAGCGCTCGTGGAAGTGCTCCCCGCCCTCGAAAAGGAGCTCTTCTGAGAATGCAACAGCCTTGGAGGGATACATTTTTGGGAACCATCGCACATTCTCAATACGCGTGGCGTAAGGTCTGGCTATGAACTCTTCTCGATTTTCGCATACCAGGCTCCAAACGCACTTGGGAAAGTTAGTTCCAAACCACCTCGTAGCCCTGCCGCTATTACGCTCTTCCTCCGCACCTGGGGGACACCATTTGCTGGGCCTAGAAGGATTGGGGGCATAAGAAGGCCACCGCTCGAAGACCCAGATAGTCAGGAAGGCAATGTTGACATAGGTCAGCACGCTGAGGCGACCACGCGATTCCTTCATTGCTACGACCAGCTGATCCAACCTGTGGTACAGCGTGCCCAATACCAAGGGCCCAAGTGCGACTTTCTGACCAAGGGCCAGTTTCACAGCAAGAGGAAGAACATGATAGAAGACCCCATCATGCGGATGGCCATCGATCAGATACCTCGACAGCCAAGCGCAGAGGAAAGCGCATAGGGTCAAGTGATAACCCTTGCCATTCACATAGTTTTTAGCCTTCGGGTTTTGGCTCAAAAGCTTGTTGGTGATACTGCTGTTCGCATAATCGCGAAAGAAATATTGCACCCACTTGTTCCAAGTGTTCTTCGCAGATGTGTCAACTAACTGCCAGTCAGGAAGAAGTTTTGTAGGAGTCCACCGGGTGGAAATTTTCTTCACCTCTGACAAGCATTCCTCCATCTGCTTGTACAAAGCAATCTCTGCATCAGTTCTCAAGGGACTTAAAGGATACACCTCACCCACGGGAGACAGATCATACATCATGTGCACATCTTCAAGAGTGAGAGCATCCTCGAACTCAGCAAAGTGGAATGTGTGAGTCGCAGGCGAGTAACGCGAAAGAAGGTTTAGAAGCACGGACTGGTCCAGCTTCACGGCAGCACCCTTCATAGCACGGACTGCGAAATAAATGCCAGCATCGTTTTAAGTAATGGCATGATTGGTCAGTACATGGTCAATCCACTCATCCATGAAGTCCAATTTCTGAACAAATGCTTGAGTGGAAATCGCAGTGTACGGGAAAAACCCATTTTCGACCCCCAATCGAACTACGTCCTTGGAATCAATCCAGTCGAGCATGGCCGCGTTAACTAGAGGGGTCAATGTTTGCAATTCGTCAGAGGAGACCGGAATTGGCAGGTTCTTCACTTTAACCCTAGCATGATAAAAGTCTTTGCCACCCAGATAGGGGGCTTTTCGCCATAAGGTCTGGGGGAGATCAGGTATTTCTTCTACTTCTTTAATGGGTTTGGTGCCTTTTGTCTTTGCCATTCCTACGGAAGAGCAAGAAAAAAGGGGGGAGAAATACACATACTTTAGTTTGAATTTCAAGATTCAGTTCAAGGCATACGAGGATTTATTGGAAGAAAGATGAATAGTCCAGTGTCAATTTTGGAGTTTAAAGTTCAGAATCATTTGCATTATTGGGAATTTCAGAAACCCTACATTCAAAATCCTTGCAATCTGGGGATTAATCAAAGCTGGATTCAGAGAGCAAGGTCTCCTTCACAGTGGATAATATGTTTCAGAGAATCGTGGGTTTACAGATCCAACACAGTTTAAAGCATACATCGGTATATTAAACAAAATTGAACAAGGCCAACCTTGTTTTGGTAAAGCTTGCTTGGATGTGCACAGTTGAAGAAGACGATTGACAAGAGAGAACTGGTGATTGATTATCTGAATCTGCTCTTTAAGGCTTCCGGGTATCATTCACTTTAAAGAGAAAGAAGTGATGCTTTGCAATAATGGAGAGTGCAGAGTATTTATCCAAAAACAATGAAGGGTTGCGTCCTTTCAGTAGTCGAATCGCAACCGTCACCGTCGAATCGCGCAATCACAGGGTAAGCTGACGTCACGCCTAAAACCCTAAAAGACCAGACGGCACGACTCTAGGGGTTTAGGTCATAATGGCACGCACGGGGGCTGAACTTGCGTGTATTTGAATTGGTGCGTGGCGGCGACGCGTTCGTTGGTTCCTGCGCATGGAAGCCTATCCGACTATGAGTCTTCACGCGCAGAAAGGGGGCTAATGTAGATAGTGCTTTCTGGACAAGAATATATTAGCCACGTGGCAATCATCTGGCACACCATATTGTGCTCACACACACTAGATCACCAGCCGCCCTGATCCACGTGGGGGCTGCGAGACAGGGCCCTCGCATACCACTGCACGGGACTTGTAGGGACTTAGTGGTCTGGAGGCTAGAGTAAGTCCTGTCGCGTGCGAGCCAAGCTCGCACGCGACCTTTAGTAACTGCTTTTGAGAGATTTATGGCCCGAGCTCCATAAACCCGGTCAATCCGGTCAAACCCGGTCAACCCCATAACGGTTCCGGTATACGCGGATAACGTGCTGTAACGGTCCCTATATACGCGGACGAACGTGCCGTTGTGGTTAAGCTAATTAAGCTGCCATTGATGGGCGCATTAACCACACTACAACGTTCACATTCTCCGTTATACATAGGACGTTAACCCTTCCATACAAGGAGGACGACCCGAGACACGCGAAAGCTCTGCCAGAATCATGTCTCTCTCTCTCACAGTACTACTGTCTTACTCTCTCCCTACACACAATCCGACATCTCCTGTGCCATCTTCTATTCCCTGCCCTTGGTGTACACAGAGTTCTCTCTGCCAGATTCTCTTGTACACAGCAACTTAAAAGAGTTAGCAGCGAGCTCTGCAATACGGGCTTTGTTAGCTTCATGACGCTTCATGGCCTCATTCAATTCCTTGGCTTGGCGCTCGAATTCTTCCCTGCGCGCAGCAAGATCTGCTGTCTCCCTTTTAAATGTAGCAAGTTCATTTCCCAAATTGGCAGAATTACGAATTCTTGTCAACCACTGGGCGAGGAAGCTCAAGTCCAACCGCCCTGCTGCAAGTTGTTCAAGTTTCTGCGCGTTTGCAAGGAACTCTTGGGCTTTAGCCGGGGTGGTACTTACAGGAGTAGCCTGATACAGCTCTCCCAGGAAAGTAGCCAACTCTTTGAAGATTTTCCCTCTGTCTCCTGAAGACAACTCTAGCACTCGCGCAAAAGCAGCAGGGAAAGATACCCGGACTTTCATAAGACACTCCGTGCAGGCTTGATCAATACCTACATGCACAAACGCGATAAGATACTCAGCAAAATGGGGGTTTAAAAAACAAAGTATGATGAGTAAAAGACAAGGTTGGGCTTACCAGTTCCTTCAATAATTTGCTGGAGGGGAGCAATGGGCAATGTCGCCCGCAAGCTAGCACTAGCTGTGACTATCAGTCCCTTATCAGCTCTAGCCTCACGTGCGAAATACACCTCAGGGATTACCAAGTCCCTCCTCACAGAAACAGATGATGCGGTCTGCGAGCCCCATACCTCAAATGGATTCCTGGAGGAAAGAACGTCCAAATCGAAAACCAAATCACCAGAAAAATGAGAGGACCTTGGAAGGCTCGACGTGGAAGAAAGAACGCCCTGAGCTACTGCAGTCGCACCGATACCCTTGGTGGAAGCAGGGGCCCGCTTAGACGCAGACTCTGGAGTATTGGCAGTAGTTCCCACCGCACAGGGAGCACGTTTTCCTAGCACCACATCATGCCTGGGGGAGCGGTTTCTCCAAAACCCTCCTCGCAAGCAACGTCGTTCACAGGAGACACATCTCGAGCAACACGTGAGTCTCGTGCAATATCTTCCTCATCTCAAGAAATGAGTATGGATGGCTCTTGATGCCGCCCCTCGATGCGCGCAAGGTGCCCGTCGTCAGCAACACGCTTGCTCACCACGACCTCCCCTGTCTCCCCTTTGCCAGGAGTTTCACCTGCCACAAAATAAGAGTAAGACTTTCAATAAGTCAACAGGGATGATTACCAAGAGAATAAGTATGTCCCGTACGTGCTGAGGATCTCGAGCTTGTTTGGTCGATTGTCTCGACACGAGGGCGCTTCAGTTCCCGCATGAGTATCTCGCTGGAGCGAGTTTCATAGGAAAGTCTCTTTCTCACTGAGCCTTTCCTGTTAGAATTAAGGAAAGCTACTAGTGCATTAGAAACCAACAACTGAACTTCGGGAGGCATAGGCATTGTTGGCTCAATACGATTATCAAGGATGGATGAGCCTCGCAAGGCTACTCTTTCTACCCGTATACGAGCAGCAAAACTCGCGCTTCTATCTCGGGACGCGAAATGCCTCAGACAACACTAAAGGCAAGAAACCAGTTAAAAAGAAGATGGAAAGCGTGTTTATAAATAAAGTGAGCAATGAAGCATGGACGTACCCGGACAAAAAAATGGGCATACTTGGCTTTAGCCGTAAAGGATTTACATTTAGAAATTTCAATCTTCTCCTCGAGAATTACTTGAGTGCATAAATGCCGATCTTTAGCCAGCATGGAAAAGTAGCCATAGCTGCAGTCATCACGGCTATGGAGGGCCTCAAAAGGATACTCGTTGGTTGAAAATATGGGTAGCTTGTTAGGAGAGGGGATATCATGGAGGTTGAGTAGAAGATGGGTCTGGAAGTTCCAGAAGGATACCCAGTTTGGGGTATTCTGACCCCTCCTATCACGCGAAGGTTGGATCAAAGGAAGCTCAGCATAAAGAGAGGACACACCCTTGCCACATAAAAGTCTGTCATAACAGCCCCAGTCAATGGGTTCGGGCCTCAGTGGAGGAGAGACGTCGTACCCAAATTGGGGACTAACGCGAACGGGATCGTATTACACGGTAACTCGTTCATAGTCACTGGAAAACTCGGTGTCTGATACGTATTCAGGTAGCGCGGGAAGAAATCCTCTTCGGACCCAGTTCACAAACCTGCTGAAAGACCAATCGCCTTTTGTTATGAGCTCAACGGAAAGAGTGATATTCTGCTTCGGATATAAGTCTTCCCAGAAATCTATATTCTCATCCTTCAAACGGGTAGTATAGGGGCGACGCGCAAAGAAACGAGCATCGTCGACTATCAAGGCAAACGTCCGTTGGGGAGCTTTTGTATTATACCAGAGCCATGCTCAAGGACTCTGGAAGATTTGAGGGACACTAGGAGTATTCCAAAGGCCCACTTTCACAGGAATTGGGGCGTACCCAGGCCATATCTCGAAGGCCCAGAGGGACAGACAGGCAGTATTAACAAAGGTACAAACGTTGACTCTTCCTCGCGACTGTTCAACATGAGCAACGGCCAAGTCAAGACGGTGATACAAGGAGCCCAGTACGAGTGGGACCAGAGCTACCTTTTGTATAAGGGATAACCTCACTACAATCGGAAGCACGTGCATGAAGACTCCGTCATGGGGAAACCCGTCTATCAAGCAGCGCGATAACCACACGCAGATATAGCCACAAAGGGTAAAATGAAACCCTTTTCCTACGGCACTGATAAATGCCTCCGGGTCTTTGTCCCGCCATTCACGAGCCACAGAAGGATCAACGAAGTCTTTAAAAAGTACATGAGCCATTTTCACCAAGTGTTTTTGGACCGGAGGATATACGTAGGACCATATCCGCTGTAAGGACCTTCATATCTTCAAATAATTGAATCTTGTCTGGGTCAATCAAAGGCGCTAAGGGATCAACGATCCCCATGCTTGGGAGATTTAGCAAAACCTCCACATCCTCCAAGGTAGGAGCAACTTCAATATGGTAGAGATGAAAAGTGTGGGTCTTCTGGAATACCTGGAAAATAGTGCCTGAAGCATGGTACTATCACGCCAGATACGGAGACCTTTGGTTGCACGAACGGCATGAAAAATATTAGCGCGATTCAGGTCTGCCGCGTAATAGCAAAGGATATGTTTCGTCCACTCCTCCTTCCAGTCAAAACTCTCCATGAAGGACTGCGGAAGAATGTCATTGAAATCGTACAAGCCGGCCTCTACGCCAAGGCGTTGCACATCCCCAGCATTAACCACGTCCCAATCAGACCTCACTGGTTCGGGAACAAGTTGCAGGGCATCACTCAACGGGGATGCTTGGAGAGGGGATGCCATAATGGTGGTCGCATAAAAATCATCACCCCCAAGGTAGCGGGCTTTGTGCCACAATTCACTAGGCAGTTCAGGAACTTCAGCAGCTTGCTTGGGAGCCATCGCTACAAACGCTCGAATGGATGTTCTGTTTAAAGGGGAAGCAAGGCAGGAAAGTCCCAATCAAAGGAATAGAAAGGGTTTAAATAAACCCCCGAAGAGTCGAAACCCTTGAGTACTGTTGAGTAAGCAAACGCTTCAGAATCCGGAAGATTTGACGTTTGATCTATCCCTGCCTCGAAAATAGGCGAATTTGAATGACGTTTGATTAACTCGATAGAAGCCACGCTTCATCAAAGGCAAAACGGCGCTTCCCAAACCAAGACAATCATGGCTATGACTGGAGGCTATGGGGATTCAAATTCAAAATTCAAAAGGCCCGCGTGAGATTCACGCACGGTTGATTTTGGGCGACTGCTCAACAGAAGAGCGCGTGGCAATCGCGCAAAAGGGGGCTATTGTAGATACTGCTTTCTAAACAGACGGATCATCGCCACGTGGCAGCCATCCAACAAACCTAGATGTTCTCCATGCACACCGGGTCACCACCCGTGCTGATCCCCGTGGGGGCTACGAGACAGGGCCCCCGCGCACCATAACACGGGACTTGTAGGGACTTAGTGGTTTGGAGGCTAGGGTAAGGCTCGTCGCACGCATGCGACAACTAAGCTTGTGCGCGACCTCTGGTAACTGACTGAGAGATCTTAGGCTTACGTGTCCCATCAATGCGGCTGATCTCATAACGGTCTCCGATACTTGCGGGCAGATGCGTAATAGTTCCTATATACACGGTCGAACGTGCCGTTGGGGGTCTATCTTTAAGCCGCCAATTATGGTGCATTAACCCCTCAACGGTCACTTCCCCACTATATATAGGATCGTTAGCTCTTCGTTGCGACACAAGACGTATTAGTCCAGTACCATAGCTTATTGTCTCTCTCTCACAAGCAGTTACTAGTGCTTACTCTCTCCCTACACACACCCTCCAATCCTTTGTGTTCTTATTCTCTACTCGAGGTGTATACTTGGATATCTCTTGAGGATTTCCTTGTACACACTAATAATCAAAAGAAAATTTGTAGATTCGTGTTAGATATGCTACATAATTTTTTCAAAATATAATATTTATAGGTAGTGGTCTTGTAAATCGGGGAATTCGGGTTATCCCGTCATTTAATATTTGTGCCCATGCCCAACCCTAATTGCAATTCGGGCGGAGAATTTATGTCCAGGCCCGTCCAAATTACTAAAACTATGTTTTTTGGCCTTATTTTAATTCGGACTAGGCTCGGGTTTGTCGGGCTCAACCCAACCAAGTTGGGCACAACTTTTAAGTGGCTATGAGCAAGCACCGGGGTACACATTTAGGTGTTTGTTTCATGCTCATTACCCCTTACAATGGTATGCAATTTTCCCTTTAACCTTCAAAGGTTATATGTTACAACTTATACCATGTAATTGTATACTCTTTATCCCTCCTTACATGCATATAAAGGCCCCGCTTCTCGGACAACACTCACATCAAGCCAAAAACGGCATGCATCATTTATCATAGAGCAACATACCATTTTATAGTATGCTAAGAACCAATAAAAAAACGTAATATTATTTTTATATCACTAAGTAATAAAGGTGCTATTTTTGTATGTTCAGAGTATTATTTTTCTCAATCAAAATCAATAGAGTAAACAGTACATTTGGTAGCAAAACCAGTAGTATTCAAATGTGAATATCTTAACTTCGATAAAAAAGAGTTCAGTTTTCAAACAAATAACTACAGTAGATTCAAAATGAGCTCCTAGACTCTTAGCAGGCCTACGAAAACAAAAATCAAATTAGAAACTTCTTCATAATTAACTGAATGTAGCAGTGACTTAGACGACAACATCTTTCCTATACACCCCGCAAACTCATCTGTGTGGCCCTTCACATGTAGGGTTTTGAACATGGAATCGCAGTGGAAGAAGATAATTATTCCGTTCAAATCCCTCCAAGGATCACAAGTCAAGAACACATAACGATAGGAAATGATTAATATATGTTTACCTTTGGGTTCTCCTTTGATGAATTCAAATGCGAATAATGTCACGTTCTCTACGGTTGATCCACGCCTAGGATATAGAATTGGACCTCCCAACCTTCTTGTGCTAGCTAGAATGGAGGAAGGAGACAACGGAATCACGCAACAAAGCAACAAAGGAGGGGCGGCCTCCCTTTGTTGGCCGACGGGTTTGGGGCGGCGGGTAAGGGGCGTTCGCCTCTTGCCTTGCTTGCTCTCAACTCTTTTCTCTCCTCTCAATATGTGTTATGAATAACATGTATTGAGAGGGAAGAAAGGAGTTCCTTTATATAGTCCAACTACTCCTAGTTGTTTCCATAAAGGGCCCAATACTAATCATATCCATATATGGATTAGTATTATTTGCTAACTAGTCCTACCAAGTTAGCAACTTGTTGCAATATGATCCTTTTAATTAATCCTTATTAATTAAGTACCTTGTCCAATTATATCCATATGGCGTGTGACCTCATAGGTTTCTACTTAATTGGTAGTAACTATTTACAAACATGGAGCGGTGTCTAGCAACACATCCATGCCACCCAATTAATAGAAATAGTCATCTTGACAAACCTTTGTGATCTTATTATCGCATCCCTTTGTCTCATTATCCGGATTGGACACGAGATATACATATCACACTCGTATATCCAATCCATGCTTCTCGATCCTGGGAATAGCCCTATCCATGCATATGACATCAATATCCCCATATTGATTCATATGAGTCTGGCCAGACATTCCATAGGCGCCATCCCTCGAGTGGCCTCGGATATTTGCTCCCCTTATGTGGGAGGGAAAAATCATATCTACATCACTCACCATCTCTAAGCTTGCTTCCTATTGTGCCCAACATGCGCTTTTATAACTACCCAGTTACGGAGTAGCGTTTGACGTTGTCAAAGCACAATATTCCACAACTAGAGGATCTAGTGACTTCAAGTTTAAGGATGATAATATCCTATCACCGCGAGAAGCGCTTGTGACTTTACATAACTTGTATGTAGCCTTCTCGGATTTGGGTCAATCAGATATGTCATTACTCCTAATACATACCCATGTGTTGGATCGTGATATCTCCATATCAATCCAACCCCATACTAGTCTATAGATGATCGTCATGTTAATCATTATATTTGACTAGGGATATTTAAGATAAGCAACACGATTTGTAAATCTAAGGACTTCATTATATTAAATATCTCCACAAATAATACAATGATTATTCTAGCCAATTCATACTAAAATTAGATTGGCTCTAGGGCATCTATTACAACAGTCTCCCACTTGCACTAGAGCCAATCTGGTGCATCGCGTATGCCAATCGCCCTAGTGTGCTCTTCATGCTTGCGCTGAACAAGCGGCTTTGTAAATGGATTTGCCAGATTATCATCTGTAGGAATCTTGCATATCTTCCCATCTCCTCTATCGATAATCTCTCGAATAAGATGGAACTTCCGGAGTACGTGTTTGGATTTCTGGTGTGATCTAGGTTCCTTAGATTGAGCGATCGCGTATGTATTGTCACAATACAACACTGTGGCATCCTCAATGCTAGGAACTACACCAAGCTCAGAAACAAACTTTCTAATCCAAACAACTTCCTTTGCTGCACCACTTGCAGCAATATACTCAGCCTCTGTTTTAGAATCAGCAACCGTCTCTTGCTTGGAATCTTCCAGCTCACAGCTCCTCCATTTAGGCAATACACAAATCCTGACTGCGATCTGAAATCATCTCTGTCGGTTTGGAAGCTTGCATCTGTGTAACTAGTTACACGCAACTCTTCCTCACCTCCAAATATCAAGAACACATCCTTAGTTCTTCTCAAGTACTTGGGGATGTTCTTGACTACTATCCAGTGACTCTCACCCGGATTAGACTGATATCTGCTCGCCATACTCAACGCGTATGATACATCCGGTCTAGTACATAACATGGCGTACATGATAGGTCCTATGCCCGAGGGATAGGGTATCTTACTCGTGCGGTCCATCTCAATCTTATTGGATGGACAATCACTCTTTGAAAGAGTGATTCCATGGGACATGGGCAATAATTCCTTCTTAGAATCTTGCATGTTGAACCGTTTCAACACCTTGTCTATATATGTACTTTGACTTAGGCCTAGAAACCTCTTAGATCTATCCCTATAGATCTTTATACCGATTATATAGGCTGCTTCCCCTAAGTCTTTCATTGAGAAACACTTTCCTAGCCAATCCTTAACTGATTGCAATATAGGAATGTCGTTTTCAATGAGTAGTATGTCATCCACATACAAGACCAGGAACGCTACGGATCTCCCACTAACCTTCTTGTAAACACAAGACTCATCTTTGTTCTTGACGAAGTCAAACTCTTTGACGGCTTCATCAAACGTCGATTCCAACTATAGAAGCTTGCTTCAATCCATTAATGGATCGTTGAAGCTTAAAGACTTTATTTGCATTCTCTGGATCTACAAAACCTTTTGGTTGTGTCATGTACACATCCTCGAGAAGATTCCCATAAAGGAATGTTGTTTTGACATCCATCTGCCAAATCTCATAGTCATAGTAAGCCGCAATTTCAAGTAGGATTCAGATGGATTTGGTCATAGCGACTGGGGAAAAAGTTTCATCATAGTCTATACCATGAATCTGTCTGAATCCTTTAGCCACCAATCGGCCCTTATAGGTAACTACATTACCATCCATGTCGGTCTTCTTCTTGAAGACCCATTTTCACCCTATGGGGCGTACCCCTTGGGGTGGTTCCACCAAAGTTCATACTTGGTTTGCGTACGTGGATTCCATCTCGGATTTCATGGATTTTAGCCACTTCTGAGAGTCCGGCCCTTGCATGGCCTCTTTAGGTAGTAGGCTCATCTCCTATAAGCATAGTGTCACAGGTTTCCGTCACGAGAAGTCCATACCTCTCTGGCTCCTGGCGCACTCTACTCGACCTACGAAGCTCTTGTGTTACTTGAACAGGTTGCTCCACAACCTGTTGTGGTTCCTGTTCATGTTCCATAACCGAATCAGTAATTTGTGGTTCTTGAGCTTCTTCAAGTACTACAGTCCTCCCACTTGTTTCTTTAGAGACAAATTCTCTTTCTAGAAACACGCCGGTCCGAGCAACAAACACTTTGTTATCGGTTGGATTGTAGAAGTAATAGCCCTTAGTTTCCTTAGGGTATCCCACAAACTTACATTTATCCGATTTCGGCCCGAGTTTGTCTGGCTGTAAACGTTTTACATAAACATCGCAGCCCCATATCCTCATAAACGACACTGTGGGACGGCTCCCACTCCACATCTCATGTGGTGTCTTCATGACTGATTTGGATGGAACACGGTTAATGGTGAAAGCTGCACACATTAAATCATAACCCCAAAAATATAACAGAAGATCTGATTGACACATCATAGATCTCACCATGTCCAACAAGGTTCGATTCCTCCTCTCGGATACGCCATTCCACTGTGGCATTCCGGGTGGAGTGAGTTGTGATAATATCCTACACTCTCTAAGATAATCGTCAAACTCTTGCTCAAGTACTCACCTCCTCGATCTGATAGTAGAGCTTTGATACTTTTACCAAGTTGCTTCTCTACTTCATTCTTAAATTCCTTGAATTTCTCAAAAGATTCGGATTTAGCCTTCATAAGGTATACAAATCCATATCTACTGAAATCATCAGTGAATGTAATGAAGTAGACGTAACCACCTCTGGCAGGTGCAGCAAACGGCCCACACACATCAGTATGTATGAGTGCTAATTGCTCACTAGTCCTTTCACCTTTCTTGTTGAAAGGGGACTTTGTCATCTTTCCTAACAAACAAGCTTCACATGTATCATATGATTCAAAATCAAATGAGTCTAGAAATCCATCCTTATGAAGTCTAGATACACGTTTCTCATTTATATGGCCTAGACGACAATGCCATAGATAAGCAAATTTAAATAATTCATTTTAATCCTTTTAGTATTTATGTTATAGATTGGATAGCTTAGATCAAGGATATATAATCCATTAAATAATTGCGCACTAAAAACAAATGGAACAACAATTGTTATTTATTGAAATAGTAAAACCCTTCTTGTCCAAAAAAGATACGAAAATAATGTTCTTACTCATAGCAGGAACATAAAAGCAATTATCTAATTCTAATACTAATCCAGATGGCATAGACAGCCTATGCACGCCTATAGCCAATGCAGCAACTCTTGCTCCATTCACAATGCGCAAGTCCACCTCTCCTTTTGCTAATCTTCTAATTCTACTAAGATCCTGCATATTTCGACAAATATGAGATCCACATCCAGTATCCAGTACCCATGATGAAGAAGTAGTTAAATTAACATCTATAAAAAAAATACATGGTGGTTGTGGGATCACTATCCCAAGCCTTTTATCCTCCAGATACTTTGGGCAATTCCTTTTCCAGTGTCCAGGCTGACTACAGTAGTGACAATCACCCTTGATCACGCCTTTGGCCACGCCACCAGCAGGTTTAAGATCAGTGTCCTTAGGTTTAGCAACTGCCTTGCCTTTACCCTTGGAAGTAGAGGCAAACCTTTTACCCTTTCCTTTCTGCACCATCATTATGGCCTTGCCCTTTCCCTTGTTGATGGATTGTTTAGCTGTCCTCAACATATTGAGTAGCTCTGGCAGAGGCTTGGCGATCTCATTCATGTTATATTTCATGATGAACTGTCCATAACTATCCGACAACGATTGCAGAATGAGATATGTGGCCAACTCTTGACCAATCGGGGACCCTAGGCGATCGAGATTCTCAAGATACCTGATCATCCGCAACACGTGCGGTCCTACTGGGTTCCCTTCTGCCAAGTGACTCTTGAACAATGCCCCAGAAACTTCATACCATTCAACCCTTGCCTGCTCTTGAAAGAGCTGCTTCAAGTGTTCGATCATATCGACTGCATTCATGTTCTCATGTACTTCTGAAGCTCAGGAGACATGGTGCAAAGCATAAGGCAGGCCGCATCATTAGCATCGTCAACACGTTTCTGATACGCCTTTAGGGCTGCAGGGGTATTGTTCTCTGGACCCTCTGGAACGGCTTCTTCTAGTGTGTACAATTTCTTTTCTTGTTTAAGAACAACTCTTAAATTTCTGTACCAGTCCAGAAAGTTGGTTCCAGAAAGCTTGTCCTTCTCAAGAACAGCTCGTAGGGAGTGTGATGAATTCGATGAATTGTTTGCCATTGGAATTCTACAAAAACGAGAAATATACAAGATTTTAGTATGATTTTACTATACTCAATAATTGCTAGGTTATTAAATATAGCTCCCACTATTTTCTCGGATTAACAACCCTCCATATTAATGCGGAAAAAATCCTTATATTTTTTAGTGGGCCAAGATCCATATTTCGCCTTTCCGAGCATGCTTTGGCAAGTCACCCGGAATTAGTTATTTAGGTAGGAACCATTCCAATTACATCATATGTAACTCTTGGTTTAATTGGGCAAATAACCATTATTTATCCATCCCCATGGATAATCCCAATTATATGCCTCTAGGTTCTTTTAATCTTATTAAATCTACCTAGTTGTGTCTAACCTCTTACTTAAACAATTGCACATTGTTACGTGCCATCGCATCTAATCACGATAAACCATGTTGCCATGCTTTGGCACGGACAACCATGGGATATAGTGATCATGATGAGCGTTTAAATAACGAGAAGGCATAAACACAATATTTTGAATGAGGGATTTGTCTTTCAATTTTAATTTGTATTGTTGATCTATATCAACATGATCTATATGTTTGAGTTTTGGGCAAAACTCCAAATCATAGATCCGCGTTGTCTAATTTTCTCATTATCCTAATCGCATGCATCAACCATACACCAATCACAAAATAATAAGACAATAAAATAAACAACCACAACAAAATAAACGTGATGTGGATATGGCCTTTCTAGACTAAGATATTCCCAAGCCAATGAGAATATCTATGAACCCTAAAATAGATCACATCGCCATGCGTCTCCATCTTTTGGTCTATCCTTCATAGTTTTGTGGAATGCTCCATGCTCCATCTCCATGGCTCCAATGTCTTTGGGATTCTTTTCTTCAATCTTGACTAACAATTTATTTTATCTAGCTACACCTATACTAAATAAAATAAATCTCACAAGTTGAGAAATAAACGACTCGCAGGCCGTAAACCTTAATTAATTATTACATTAATTGATCAGCCCGCAGGCCGTAAAACAAACCACAAAATAAACATTCACACACAAACCACAACCTAGGGACATATCCAACCACCATGTGAATAGCACATAAACAGTTAAAACCAATTTTAACGTGCTTGTTCAATTTTAATTATTTTGGAAGAAATAGGGTCAAAAACAATCCAAAAAGAACTTCCCAAAGCCCTATTGGATCACACACGGCCCTAGGGCCCGGCCTAGCCCAAGCCGCCGGTCCCCCCGGTCGCGCCTAGGCCCGGCCGGCCCTTAGGCCGTGCGTGGCTTGGGCGGCAAGGCACAGGGACGGTCCCCTATGGGGGACCGAACCCTTCTAGGAGTTGTTTCCAAAAACAACTCCTTCCTTGTTGCCCAATCCAAGTTGTTTCCATGTTGAAAAACCCTTTTTTCAAACATGTGCCCAAACCCTAATCTTCAAACCAAGAAACTCACTAATTTGTTGCATCCAATGCACAATTAGATCTTGTTAGATTGAATCTTCATTCAATTTGCATCTACCATGCTTAATTTGTCGTTTTACGCGATAAACATGAATTTAAAGTGTTAAAACAACAAAATCATAACACATAAACTACGTTATGCTCTACGACCTGTGACTCTGATACCACTGTAGGGTTTTGAACATGGAATCGCAGCGGAAGAAGATAATTATTCCGTTCAAATCCCTCCAAGGATCACAAGTCAAGAACACATAACGATAGTAAATGATTAATATGTGTTTACCTTTGGGTTCTCCTTTGATGACTTCAAACGCGAATAATGTCACGTTCTCTAGGGTTGATCCACGCCTAGGATATATAATTGGACCTCCAAACCTTCTTGTGCTAGCTAGAACGGAGGAAGGAGACAACGGAATCACGCAACGAAGCAACAAAGGAGGGGCGGCCTCCCTTTGTTGGCCGACGGGTTTGGGGCGGCGGGTAAGGGGCGTTCACCTCTTGCCTTGCTTGCTCTCAACTCTTTTCTCTCCTCTCAATATGTGTTATGAATAACATGTATTGAGAGGGAAGGAAGGAGTTTCTTTATATAGTCCAACTACTCCTAGTTGTTTCCATAAAGGGCCCAATAATAATCATATCCATATATGGATTAGTATTATTTGCTAACTAGTCCTACTAAGTTAGCAACTTGTTGCAATATGATCCTTTTAATTAATCCTTATTAATTAAGTCCCTTGTCCAATTATATCCATATGGCGTGTGACCTCATAGGTTTCTACTTAATTGGTAGTAACTATTTACAAACATGGAGCGGTGTCTAGAAACACATCCATGCCACCCAATTAATAGAAATAGTCATCTTGACAAATCTTCTTGATCTTATTATCGCATCCCTTTGTCTCATTATCTAGATTGGACACGAGACATACAAGTCACACTCGTATATCCAATCCATGTTTCTCGATCCTGGGAATAGCCCTATCCATGCATATGACATCAATATCCCCATTCTGATTCATATGAGTCTGGCCAGACATTCCATAGGCGCCATCCCTCGAGTGGCCTCGGATATTTGCTCCCGTTATGTGGGAGGGACAAATCCTATCTACATCACTCACCATCTCTAAGCTTGCTTCCTATTGTGCCCAACATGCGCTTTTATAACTACCCAGTTACGGTGTAGCGTTTGCCCGTTGTCAAAGCACAATATTCCACAACTTGAGGATCTAGTGACTTCAAGTCTAAGGATGATAATATCCTATCACCGCGAGAAGCGCTTGTGACTTTACATAACTTGTATGTAGCCTTCTCGGATTTGGGTCAATCCGATATGTCATTACTCCTAATACATACCCATGTGTTGGATTGTGATATCTCCATATCAATCCAACCCCATACTAGTCTATAGATGATCGTCTTGTTAATCATTATATTTGACTAGGGATATTTAAGATAAACAACACGATTTGTAAATCTAAGGACTTCATTATATTACATATCTCCACAAATAATACAATGATTATTCTAGCCAATTCATACTAAAATTAGGTTGCCTCTAGGGCATCTATTCCAACATCACACCCGCTTGCTCCTGCGTGAAACCTGCTAGCAGATGACGTTGAAGAAGACAACATGTTAACATAAGCCACTTTGTCAGATTAAACCATCTACTCAGATATATTTGTCATCTTTCAACGCTTCCTCTTCAACATCCTCATACGCTTCTTATTCCACTACAAAAAGATAGTGAATAAATGTCAATACCTCCACTAAAATGGGTGCACCAAAGTGCAGTTTACTAAGTCAGCTATGCCACAGAGTTGCATTCAACATTAGTCAATTGAAATATGCGTCGATGAGTACTAAAATGCCTTGAAAAATGTTATGTTTAACACAGGTGCACAAAAAAGTATTTCAGTGTTAAAATACCTTGAAAATTTTATGTTTCATGCCGCTACACAACTAGGGTAACAACTATGATTCATACCATAAATTATGCAGCATTGCTTAATATGAAAACATCCTCATGCCCATAATTTACAAGTTGTTGACAAAAATCAGAATAAGGAAGATTTATGCATGGATCAATAATCAAGAAGATTTATTGAGCAATAAAGAAGATTTATCTCAAAAATATTAATAAGGAAGATTTATAATTCATGCATTGGTCAATAATCACCACATAGCATACGTATCACATTGCAACAATCAATTGAATTACACATATAGCAAATAGCCAATTTAATACTTGCTTAAAATGGGGCTTCCAATGAGTGTCACATCAAACAAGCAAAACTCCAACAAAAGAATAGATGTTCAAAATTTTCATTCAGAAGAATGTATACAAAGATACAACTGCCAATACGATAATTATTGGAACAAAGTAAACGTGTTTTGACCTTAGCCCTCATGGTGACTCAAACGTGTTGCTCGATGTTCCCCCTCTAGATCGAGATTTCGAAGTACTTGTAGAGACGATAAAGAAACTGCGAGTATCAAACGTTGTACGTATAGAAACCCAATGATAATTCCTTTCTTCTGTTTCGAAAAATTCAACAAACTAAAACCAAAACATCAGAGTACCATGTTCGAAGTTAAAAAAAATAAACACAATCAAACAATCCAGAAGTAGAAGTCCTACATGCCATCAGTGTCTTCCACAGTGTATTTGATTCGTTGGTGTAGGAGACGAAAAATGTCATGTACCATGGGTCCTTGTATATATGGATTGTGGTCAAGTAGGACTGACAATGTTGTTAGGGCACCAAACTCTTAAAACAAATGCTCAAAAACTATTTGATTAGATCATCTAATATTAGCCTTGAACTTTTCATTAGTATTGTAATAATTTTCAGCTACCGAAAGAAAAAACTTCACAATCCACTTAATATAAGAAAAATCATATGGCTCTGTTCATCAACAAACAAAAGCAATAAGTCAGGCCGAGACTAATGTAATCACACTGAAAGAATCAAAATGAAACCTTGATATTTCTTTGAGATAGTACAAGCTTTGATTCCAAACCCCTAAGCTGTAGTCGTAAAACTACATCAATGAAGCAGTAAGCATTACTCATCTCAACAAGAAATTTATGCCTAATCTGAAATCCTGGTACCTACTTGAATTCCAAGAGATGAAATGTAAACAAAGTATGGGTGCAGCTGCAACATAACCATATAGATATAAGTTAACGATTGCAAAATTAAAACAGAATAAACATTTACTATACATTAATATCTCTTTGGAAATGTCGATCATAAGTTCAACTAGTACTATTGAAAAACCCAGTCACCGTTTAAAAATGTGCATACTACTGTTGAAATATTTATCTGAGAAATCGTTGGACTCTTGAATTGTCTTTTAGATGCATTTCACTTCGAAACTGATCATCTGCGAATAAACTGGAGGTTCACCTTTCATTCCATACAATCTCTTGGAGAAATATTTCAACAGTGCATGCACATTAGTTTGGACCATACAATGATACATATGTACATATCAAAACATTAAACTAATATATAGTAAAATGATAAACAACCAAATACGTGTGGAAAGAAAAATCAAGCTTTTATTTAGAGAGAAAAAATAACACTACCTCATTCATTGATTGAACTGAACCACTGCAAAATGTCACCCTTGTGGATTCTTAAGTTCTAATTAATGTACTCATTGAATCACCAGTTAACAAGGAGAGTTCATTTGAAGAGAAAATATGAGTAGCCAAAAAGTCAAGCATCGGGATATAAAAAAAATTAAAATTAGACCTTTGAACTTGCAACATTAAAGAGAGATAAAATTGTTATAGTAAGGTAGTAAGATTATAAAATCGAGACAGAGTGAAAAATATAGAACAAATAAGTGTCGAAGGCCTTAAACGCCTCAAGGAATGATGTTGTAATGAAGATATGAAGGGTCGAGAAATGGATGGAGAAATATGCATATCTTTGTGCGCTTATATAGATAGGAGAGCGTATACATAAAAAGTATGGTGACTAATCATTCGGCACCAAAAGAAGAAGGTAAACATTTTTCCCTCCTGGATTTATTATAAATTATAACGCGTGTCAATGCTAAAAGATATTGTCAATGTTTAGAAAGTTTTTGATGACATGTTGTGATTTCTTTAAGAGAGTTTGGTTCGTGAATCATCATCGATAAGTCACTACATTCCCCTGAAGGAAAGGTATAAATTGTGCTCGGATATAATGTCTAAATAATTTTTTTGCGGTATGTGCAGAGAATACGTTGAAAGAACATGTCATTCATTCCAGGAAAGAACCAATTAATCGTCAAGATTATGATGACAGTAAAACAAAATTACTAAACAACTAGAAAAATCCGTCGGACATAATGTCGACGGTATTTCAGTGACCAATAAAATTGAATTACCTGACAACCAACCCATGATTTTCTCATATTGGTGTTGACTTTGTTGTTGTGAGGTTTAATTGTATGCATTACCTACACTTACTCCTCTGTATATGATTGTATAATACAGAAAAATGCACTTCCAATTTGAGACTTAGATTTGAAGGTGCAAGTTTTAGATTATCATTTTTACAGTTTATATTCCAAAGCACAAGTTTTAGAATTGTATCTTAGAGACTAGGGTTCAACATGTAAATGTTTAAGTATTAAGTTCAGAATTCTAAAAGTGTTAGAATTGTCTGTCCCTGCGTCTATGCTCAAAGGGAATTGTCTGTCCAAAACTCTGTGTTAATGTTTAGGCTTATGACACTGCGACTCACGAATGACGCAAATTTTCCAAGCAATACCATGGTGTACATTTAGCAATACCATGGTGTACATTTAGTTAACACACTGCTAGCATCCGGGAAAGAAAACATTGTATGTCTGTGTTTGCTACCAAAACATAACAGTAGGTAAAATACAAATCTAAGTAGCGCATACAAAATATCATATCAGTGTACATATAGTTAATCGTGGAGAATAAACTGAGTTACTGTGAAGTTTAGATGTAACTTCCAAACAACATCCACTTGCAATAAAATTTTCAACTACCAAGCAGCAAAATAAAAATGAATAGAAGAATACAATGAAATGTTAGTGTACACCATACACCCCCCATGTCAAAATCTTGGAATTTCTAGCCTCTCAATATCCGTTCACAGGCACAACATTGGGTCAGACCGATGGAGTAAACAGACTCGTCTTGTCTTCGTAACTACACTGAATCCTATAATATGCAGCTCTAGCTTCTACAAACATTCTGACAGTGTTGTGGTATAATATAACACTGTCGCTACCGAGACCCCATCAAAGAATAGTCTAACTCCAGCATGAAGGGCACTGTCAGGTTAGATATGCCGCTACAGATGATCACTTCAGATGGAATCTTAAGAAATCCACTCAATTTGCATACACCTCAAAGTTTCAAGGGATGTCTCACACATACTAGATCATCCAGCTTATTTCCATCCATTTTGTAAAGAGACACACCTTGCATCTGGATGTAGTGATCTTTCGCCTCCTCTCTTAGATCCTCAAATGGCATAGTTTCCCACTTGCTGTAATTTGAGTTCTTTCTCAATTCACTCATGTCAGGAGATCCGGAGATGGGCCCGCTCCCATCAGATCCCGCATTTCCCCACACTTTGCAGCTGCCGAATTGTCCAAGCCCGCCAGCTTGATCGGATTGGCTTCTTTTCAAGCGTAAAGCTGCTGCGTGAGCTTTCCTTATCATTTCTCTACTTGGGACATCTGACCAATCTTGCTTCCTCGTCGCTCTCATGGGAGAATGAATCCTAATAACCTGAATGAGAAGACAAATTTGGATAAACAAAATGATAAGAAAGCTCATAGCCTCATACAATGTAGTTTTTTTTTTTTTTTTTTTTTTTTTTTTGAAAAAGTCATAGTAGTACTTCACAATGTAGGTTATCTTCAAACAGATAATAATAATAATAATAATAATAATAATAATAATAATAATAATAATAATAATAATAATAATAATAATAATAATAAGAGTAAAAGACAAAAACCACCCCTTGAGTACGGGTAAAATACAAATACACCCCTCGTGTTTGGGTATATACCAATACCCCCACTGTCAGTTGACGGTGTTAGACAACTACCACCCTTCTGTTAGTGCCATGTACTATTTGATTTTTTGTGACCGTTATACCCCTCTCCCTGGGTAATTACTTAAATGCCCTTACCACTAGTATGTAATTACATAATTTTAAGGACAACTATCCTATTAACCTCCACTAGTATGTAATTACATAATGTTAAGGACAACTATCCTAATAACCTGAATGAGAAGACAAATTTGGATAAACAAAATGTAAGCTCATACAATGTAGACCACTACAGCCACCGCTACCGCTGCCGCTGCCGCCGCCGCCGCCACGACTACTACCACTACCACTACCACTACCACTACCACTACCACTACTACCCCAGGACTACTACGACTACGACTACTACTACTACCACTACCACTACCACTACCACTACCACTACCACTACCACTACTACCACTACCACTACCACTACTACCACTACCACCACTACCACTACCACTACCACTACCACCACTACCACGACTACCCCACTACTACTACTACTACCACTACTACTACTACTACTACTACTACTACTACTACTACTACTAATAATAATAATAATAATAATAATAATAATATTCTACTACCACGACTACCACGACTACCACGACTACCCCACTACTACTACTACTACTACTACTACTACTACTACTACTACTACTACTACTACTACTAATAATAATAATAATAATTATAATAATAATAATAATAATAATAATAATAATAATACTTACACCCAGGCATTCTAGAAGTTGGTAGTAAGCCCGCCCTTGTAGGGGATTATGCCCTTGCTTTGGTTCCGAGAAGTACCGAGTCCTGCATGAAAATATATAAAGTTGGGAGAGATGCTCGTCAGACATAGTATGTATGATATAACTTAAACATGTCTGTTCGACGAGAATGAACAATTAAACATCACACTAACCATTCAGTGTAGCCTGGATCAACTGTAAAACCATAAATGTCGACAATGTCACACATTGAAAGTGCGAGTTCTATAGACTTCATTCCGGTTCCTTTGGCACCTCTACGTAACACAATTCCTTGGAACAGATAAACTGGATTAGGGATAGTCTGCAACATAGACAAAGCAGGTTGTCAGTCATGTCTCCACGGACAGTGAAGGTTGAGTTGAGTATGCCGTGCCATATATGTGTTTCAAAGGAAGAGATGGTAGGAAAAAGAAGAAGTACAGATCACGAAGAACTTAAAACCGTACAAGATACCAAGGTTTATGTACTTCGAACAAGAGAAACGATCAAAAGTGCAATTTATTGTAAGACAACCTAAACTTGGTTATAATTAACATCCAACAGCATCAAGTGCGTTGGCTACTCTAAGATACACAATTCACCTTGATCATTGTATTGAAGTCTCTGTGGGTCAAACTTTTGATGATAAGTACCTCATCATCTGCAATAGATCAAAAGGATACCACAATAAGCATCGAACAAAATTATGGAACAGGAGAGATCTCTACTTCTTTCACATGAGGATGTGTAAGACAAATGAGACATGTATGCTAATTGGCTATACATGTGGTCATGTGGGTTTGTCACATTTTGCCCCAGACCTCTATAATTATCAGGGATGGATTGAAAAGAATCCTCTATCGAACATACTACGTGGATGTACAGTATGAATTAACATCAAATTACACGTAATAAATAATTCGCTTTCCAGGTATCCCCATGTAACCTGTTTTCTGGGCGTAGATGCAGAAAATTGTATTGTGGAAGAAACTTATAATGACAATTAAATATAATAATGCACTGTCCAAGCATGGTTTTCAGTGTAACAATGTACAGATGTATGCCAGCTCAAATCTCTCCTTTTAAATCAGCAAGTCCAGTTATAGAACTTAGCAACATAGCATGCAATAGGGACATTAGAACAGTGCATGCTAAGGTTGTTAGGCACAGATTAGACGAAAATAATAAAGGAGGCTATGCAGACATTGAACTTACTTGAACCTTCAAGTATCTTAACCATGTTACGAGCAGCACCCCTGACAACAAGGCGAAAATCCCTCTTCAAACCAACATATTTGGCATATTTCTGCAAAAACAATAAAAGCAGCCGGTTTTATCCCTATACATAGGATACTTGCCATTTTCATCAATAGTTTAATTAGCTTGTAGGAGACCATCTGAAAGTGGTAGTCTTGGCGACTCTAATAAGCAGAGAAATAGTTCTTAATTTAACTGTTAAAACATAATATAAATATCACTTCAAACAGCTTAAATTAGAGATTTAGAGTTGAGGGGGAAATCTTAATAATAAAAACGAGTATTGTTTTCCATCTTCACCTCATTGACGGGGGCCTCATTGTCTCGGATGACAGCATCATGACTATCAATTTCTGCTCCAAACTCTGTCTTTAATAGGTCTCCGGAATTTCCAACAACAGCACATGTCTTAAACTGTCTTGGGCGGAAGGGTGGCTTTGCTGGCAAAAGCAAGTTAAGGTGCTCTTCACATAGAGAACGATTATAGCATTTCTCTGCACCTCTAGGATCATGAAAGAGGGAAAAGTTGTCATTTTTCAAAATCGAGACATATCCGATCAGTTTGGCAATTAAGTGAAATATGAAAAGCAAGACATACAATTGTGCTATCCTCAAGGCTGCATAGTCTAACCAACCATCAGGTCGAGCATCTAGGTATTCTCTTGTCAATACTGTTGTCATATTACGGTACTGCATTACAGAAAATACTTGATCAGGTTGTATTACTGAAAACAAAATGCCTACGAGTATAACTACATATGCCCTACAAACCTGTTCCCACAATAGGATTGCCTCGCATACATCATAGCTGTACTCCAAGGCTTCAAAGACTTTGAATTGCTTATTATACTGCACCAAATGACAAAATTAACAAAGTTATTCTTCCCACGAGGATAATAAAGTATAGCGAGCGTAAAAGATATTAGCACAAGAGGCAGACCCAGGTACTGTTAGTCCCCTTCGGGAACTTGAGAACCAATTTACAGTGATCAATAACTTCTGCAGTGAGCCCAAGTCCTCTGTTTGCCTACATTAAGCATTAAGGTCAGCTGGACTTTAATCAATAAAGAATATGAATTATCAATCTACACAAATACTTCAAAGTGACACAAAGAAGAAGCTGCATTGCAGTAGATGGTACAAAAGCAATGGTAAAACTATGCAGATTTACGATTACTGATGATTACCGTTCAAATCGGTAAACCTTAAACTGTTTGAAGCTGCAAGCAACTGAAAAAGTTCTAACACCGAAGACTTACTTCCTTCCAGAAACTAGATCACTCAATGATAATTTATCTCTACAGAACCAGGGATGCCTTAAACTAAAAGGCTCAACCATTGAATAAAAAAATTCATATCATAATAAAGGCTGTTAGAGCATCCTGAACTAATATCGTAACTACATATGTGAGCTAAAAGCATGTGAGGATGGTGTAAAGGCACTGAAATAACTATGCAGGTGTGTGATTACCATTAAAATCAGAAAAGCTTAAAATTGTTTGTAGCTCCAACTAACTTGAAATGTTTTAACATCAACACACCTAAGACAGATGGCTAGTGGTAAGGCCCTAGGTTACAAAAACGCTAAAGAGGCCTTGCACCGCTTTCTAGTCCCCACGCACACAATCATGGAACGATTCACAAACCAGATCAAAGATACTGACCATCCGGCAATTCATATGAATTACGAAAAGGAACTGAGGACTTCTCTTCTATGTAACCAATCGAAACCGACCGTGCCACAGCATTCCACTATAGCATAAGTAAGGGCCTTGAACGCCAATACTCATAAACAAGGCTCATATCTGTGTGGCAGAATGTATATGTTTAAATTCTTGTAATCTTATAATGTTCAGATTTCTTGCCTTCTATCAAAAACTAAGGTGCACTTGTTCATAGACTAGATCATTATACACTCGTTTATTTCTACAGCATCAGTGAGGGCCTAAACTAACAAAATCAACCATTGAATAAAAAAAAATGCATATGAAGCTAAAGACAATGAGAACCCTCCTCAAGATAACACTGTGACTACATGCTAAGCATATGAGAATCAAATTTGCACATCATAAACATGAATCTGTGAGGACAAAATGAACGGAAAGCTAACCAACCACGCATTGCTGGACACTGGACTGAAAATCAGAGAGGATCTTGACATCTTCTCCGTTGAGATTAACCTTCTGCGAACCTAAATTTCAGAAAATCCCGCGATGCAGACTTCGAATTAGTACATACCCATGTGGTAATTTTGTTTTTCTAGAAGAACCCAAGTGGGAATCACGTAAAAAAGCAGGTGGGAAGAATGAAATTTGGGTGAGAGCGGAAAACGGCGACTGACCAGTGAAGAAATGGGACTGGATTGAGAAGATGATGAGAGAGAAAAGGACGACGGCACCGACGAGGTGGAGGAGGGTGGGTCTCCTAGTTGACGAGATCGGAAGCGAGGGCTTCGGAGACCTTGCCATCGCCGGGGACGGCACCGGAGGGACTGGGTCGGGGTGATCTACTGAGTTGACAGTCCGAGTTGGTTCTTCTGAATCTGAAGTGTGTGTTAGGAGAGTGGAATAAACAGCAGGTTAAGCTACTGGGAAAGCGTTTTTGGTTAGAGCTATTGGGATAAATTGGTCGTCTAAAATCTGATCATGTGAATGTTTTCGGTTAACAAATCCAATCAAGCTGATATATGGGCGGGTCCGGACCTAAGTCACCTAGAGCGGGAGCGGGAGCGGGAGCGGGAACGGGAGCGGAAGCGAAAAAGCGACAAATTCTTAAATTATTGTATTTGAGAGCGTCATGAGAGCGCGTATATAAATCATAAATTTGATATATTTTATATATAAATATACTTATATATTGAATTTTCTGTAATCTTGAATGGGTGACAATAACTACAAGTTTTTATATGAGAAAAAAAAATCTCATATTGAAGAATGTAATGAAATTTCAACTTATCTTGTTAGAAATGAGAATTTGATGTACAGTGAGGCAGCGGAGTAGCTTGATAAGGAGTTGGTTATGTCATTTTAGTTAAAATTTTCATTTGACTTAGTTTCAAATAGGCTTGTTAACTTAGTACTAATGCCAATTGGTGAGAAAGTACAAAGCGCTAACAAAAGCGCGCTCTAACATTTTCGGAGCGAGGATTATAAGCGAATTCGAGCTGAAAGCGCCGGAGCGAGGATTGGGAGCGGGAACGGAGCCCCTCCCAAGAGTTTTAGGTGATCTAGGTCCGGACTTGAGAAATTTTCTCTCTTTATCTATCAATTTTTTTTTGGACTTTCTCTTTTTTGAAAAGGAGATGCAAAAAAGTTTAGGGGATTCCAATATTTTGTTAGTTATCTTACATCATATAGTCGAGTTTAAACCCGGAACCTCCTGCAAGGGATTCAAATGCTCTACCATTGAGCTAACACTAATTTGTAACTATGCGGATGAGAATTATAATCATTATAAAAAGGGTGGTGATAATTACACCACTCTATTTGATGCTTATAGCACAATGAATTATTAGTTGACATTTTTACCCTTTAATATTTCTCCTGTCTTCTCTCTCATAGACGATTATATTTCTTTCTCCTCTCTTCTCTCTTTAATCAGTTGTATTCTACCTCAGATCTACACCTTAGTCAAGAAGACCAACATTCTAAACCCTCAAAATCATCGAACTAGTGTTGATTTCAATAATATCAACGCAATACTAGACGTCAAATTACCAGCAACAAAATTTGGAAAATATGGAGGAGAAAACACGGCTACATCCGAGATTTTATTGGAGTCCGCATTCTACGGCAAGACGAATTTCCTTATGATTTTTCGGAACCTCCTCTCCATCTGACGTACTTGACCCATTCTTTCCCCTCCACCAGTACTTTGATGTCCCCTGATTTCATCCCTAGCATGTTGATGACCAACACGTGCAAATTGGGATACTCCTTAACGCCTGTATGTGTCACCGCTATGGCCTTGGCGTCGCGAACATATTGGGAGGACTTGTCATTTCCGACGGTGTCATCGGCTCGAGCAAGTTCGTTTGGGGTTGGAAAATTGGAGAGCGGATATCTATTGACGATTTGTGGGGAGCAAAGAGAAATTAGAATTTGAATATATTTGTTGAGATATACAGTATGAGTCGCGTAAAAGCAAGTGTGAAGAATGAAATTTGGGATTTGGGTGAGAGAAGAAAACGACGACCGACCAGTGAAGAAGTGGGACTGGATTGAGAAGACGATGAGAGAGAATAGGAAGGCAGCACCGACGAGGTGGAGGAGGGTGGGTCTCCTAGTTGACGAGGTCGGAAGCGAGGGCTTCGGAGACCTTGCCATCGCCGGGACTGAATTGACGACACTGGAGGGACTAGGTCGAGGTGATCTACTGAGTTGACAGTCCAAGTTCGTTCTTCTGAATCTGAAGTGTTTTTTTAAGGAAAAGATAGAATATCAATAACCATGGTTAGTCAAACCCGAAGAATCTGCAAAGATTACATCATTGGCCCATAAGGGCGTTTCAAAATAAAAACTTGTATCTCCTTCTAATAATCCTCTACTAGCAAAGGAGTGTGCTGATTTGTTGCCTTCGCGGCTAACGTACTTTACTTCTGCTGCTATTTGGTCATTAAAGTTCTACCTTCTTGGAGAAATTCCTTCAGCTCGAGGAGGCATTCAAACCTTGTATGAGACCGTAGTTTCCCACATTAAGAATAACAGCACCCACAAGAGAGTCTGTTTCAAGAATGATCTTGGGGACGTGTAATTCTCGAGCATACCTCATTTCTTCCACCATGGCAGTGATCTCTGCAAGAAGTGGCGACAGAGCTAATGGAAGTCTAAGCATAAACCATCCAAAACCCTCCAAGGATCACAAGTCAAGAGACATAACGATGGTAAAGGAAGAAATCAATAACACACCTTAGGGTTCTCCTTTGATGACTTCAAACGCGAATTGTGTCACGTTCTCTATGGTTGATCCACGCCTAGAGTTGATCCTATAATCTCCCAAGTCCTTGGTGCTAGCCCGGAAGAGGAAGAGGAAGAAGAACCACGCAAAACGAGACCCAAAAGGAGGGTCTCGGCCTCCTTTGTGGCCGACGGGATGGGCGGCGGCAAGAGGGGCGGTCGGCTCCTCTTGTTGCTTGCTCTCTCTCCTTTTGTTCTCTCCCACTCTTTGTTATGTTCAATAATGAGCATAAGTTATGTGGGAAGGAAGGAAGGAAGGTCCTTTATATAGTCCAACAACTCCTTGCCAACTACCTAAAGGACTTATTCTAGTCCTACTAGAATTCAGTTTAGTCCATTCCTTGCAAATTAGTCCCTACTAAGTTTGCAAGGTTTTGCAAAGTGATCCTTATAATTAATTAATCCAATTAATTAATTCCCAAATCTAGTTCAACTCTATATAGCGTGTGACCCCATAGGTTCTATCTAGTTGGTAGCAACTATTTGCTAATATGGAGCGGTTTCTAGCAAAACATCCAGTCTAGCCAACTAATAGAATAGTCATCTTGACAACCATTGTACAAGTGATTGTCTCATCCCTTTGTCTCTATATCCGGATTGGACACGAGACATACAAGTCACACTCGTATACCCAATCCATAGTTTCTCGATCCATGGGAATAGCCTTATTCGTGCAAATAACATCAATATCCCATATTAATTTATTTGAGTCTGGCCATACATTCTATAAGCACTATCCCTCGAGTGGCCTAGGATATTTGCTCCCGTTATGTGGGAGGGACAAATTCTATCTACGTCCACTACGATCTCTAAGCTTGCTTCTTATTGTATCCAGTAAACGCCTTTATAACTACCCAGTTACGGTGTAGCGTTTAACGCTACCAAAATCACAATAATCCACAACTAGAATATCTAGTGACTTCAAGTCTAAGGATGACAATACCATTGCACTGCGAGAAGCGCTTGTGACTCAACATAACGTGTATGTAGCCTTCTCGGAGATGGGTCAATCCAGTGCAACATTCCATAATGCACACCTATGTGTTCGATCATGATATCTCCATATCAATCCAACCCCATACTAGTCTATAGATGATTGTCCCATTAATCATTATACTGGACTAGGGATATTTAAGATAGACAACACAATTGTAAATCTAAGGACTTCATTATATTAAATATCTAATAAATAATAAATGAATCTCTAGCCACAAATATTTCATACTAAACTAGATTGCCTCTAGGGCATCTATTCCAACAGTCTCCCACTTGCACTAGAGCCAATCTGGCGCATCTCGTATGCCCATACTCCTAGTGTGCCCTTCATGATTCCATTGCGTGAGCGGCTTTGTAAGCGGGTCTGACAGATTCTCATCTGTAGGAATCTTGCATATCCGAACGTCTCCTCTATCGATAATATCTCGAATCAGATGAAACTTCCTGAGCACGTGCTTGGACTTCTGGTGCGATCTTGGTTCCTTTGATTGCGCGATCGCCCCAGTGTTGTCACAAAACAATTCGACTGGATCCGCAATGCTAGGGACCACACCAAGTTCAGAAACAAACTTTTTGATCCAAACAGCTTCCTTTGTTGCGCCGTTTGCAGCAATGTACTCAGCCTCTGTTGTAGAATCAGCCACCGTCTCTTGCTTGGAACTCTTCCAGCTCACCGCTGCTCCATTCAGGCAAAACACATATCCTGACTGTGATCTAAAGTCATCTCTGTCGGTTTGAAAGCTTGCATCAGTGTAACCCCTTACACGCAACTCTTCCTCACCGCCAAATATCAAGAAAGCATCCTTAGTTCTTCTCAAGTACTTTAGGATGTTCTTGACTGCAATCCAGTGACTCTCACCCGGATTGGATTGGTATCTGCTTGTCATACTCAAGGCATATGACACATCTAGTCTAGTACATAACATGGCGTACATGATAGATCCTATGGCCGAGGCATAGGGAATTCTAATCATGCGTTCCTTCTCAATCTCATTGGAAGGAAAACCACTCTTTGAGAGAGTGACTCCATGTGACATGGGCAAGAATCCCTTCTTGGAATCTTGCATGTTGAACCGTTTCAACACCTTGTCAATATATGTACTTTGACTTAGGCCTAGCAACCTCTTAGATTTATCTCTATAGATCTTTATACCGAGTATATAGGCTGCTTTCCCTAAGTCCTTCATTGAAAAACACTTCCCTAGCCAATCTTTAACAGATTGTAGCATGAGAACGTCGTTTCCAATGAGTAGTATGTCATCTACATACAAGACCAGAAAAGCTACAGAAATCCCACTAACCTTCTTGTAGACACAAGACTCATCTTCGTTTCTGATGAAGCCAAACTCTTTGACCACTTCATCAAAACGTCGATTCCAACTCCTAGAAGCTTGCATCAATCCATAAATGGATCGTTGTAGCTTACAGACTTTGTTGGCTTGCTTTGGATTATCAAAACCCTCTGGCTGTATCATATACACGTCCTCGAGGAGATTCCCTTAAAGGAATGCTGTTTTGACATCCATCTGCCAAATCTCATAGTCGTGGTATGCTGCAATTGCAAGTAGGATTCGGATGGATTTGGTCATAGCGACTGGTGAAAAGGTTTCATCATAGTCAATACCATGAATCTGTCTGAATCCTTTAGCCACCAATCGGCCCTTATAGGTAATCACATTACCATCCATGTCGATCTTCTTATTGAAGACCCACTTGCACCCTATGGGCCGCCCCCCTTCGGGTGGTTCCACCAAAGTCCATACTTTGTTGGTATACATGGATTCCATCTCGGATCTCATGGCTTCTAGCCACTTCTGAGAGTCTGGGCCATTCATGGCCTCCTCATAGGTAGTAGGCTCATCATCTATGAGCATCGTGTCACCGGAATCGGTCACGAGAAGTCCATACCTCTCCGGTTCCTGGCGCACTCTACTAGATCTACGAAGCTCTTGTGTTACCTGAACAGGTTGCTCCACAACTGCTTGTGGTTCCTGTTCATGTTCCATAATCGGTTCAGTGATTTGTGGTTCTTGAACTTCTTCAAGTTCTACATTCCTCCCACTTGCTTCTTTAGAGACAAACTCTCTTTCTAGAAACAAGCCGGTACGAGCAACAAACACTTTGTTCTCGGTTGGATTGTAGAAGTAGTATCCCTTAGTTTCCTTAGGGTACCCTACAAATTTGCATTTATCCGATTTTGGCCCTAGCTTGTCTGATTGTAAACGTTTTACATAGACATCGCAGCCCCAAATCCTCATGAACGATAGTGTGGGACGCCTCCCACTCCACATCTCATATGGTGTCTTCATGACTGATTTAGATGGAACACGGTTAATGGTGAAAGCTACACTTAATAGAGCGTAGCCCCAAAATGATAATGGAAGATCGGTTTGACACATCATAGATCGAACCATATCCAATAGGGTTCGATTCCTCCTCTCGGACACGCCATTCCACTGTGGCGTTCCGGGTGGAGTGAGTTGGGACACGATCCCACACTCTCTAAGATAGTCGTCAAACTCTTGGCTCAAGTATTCTCCTCCACGATCCGATCGTAGAGCCTTTATACTTTTGCCAAGTTGCTTCTCTACTTCATTCTTGAATTCCTTGAACACTTCAAATGACTCGGATTTTGCCCTCATAAGGTACGCAAATCCATATCTACTGTAATCATCAGTAAATGTAATGAAGTAGACATAACCACCCCTGGCAGGCGTGGAAAATGGCCCACACACATCGGTATGTATGAGCGCCAATTGCTCACTAGTCCTCTCACCTTTCTTATTGAAAGGGGACTTTGTCATTTTTCCCAATAAACAAGCCTCACATGTCTCATATGATTCAAAATCAAATGAGTCTAGTAATCCATCCTTATGGAGTCTAGATACACGTTTCTCATTTATATGGCCTAAACGACAGTGCCATAAACTAGCAGGATTTAAATCATTTATTTTAATCCGCTTGGTATTAATGTTGTAGACAGGATTGCTTAGATCAAGGACATAAAGTCCATTAAATAATTGCGCACTAAAATAGTGAATATTATTTAAATAAAAGGAACAACAATTGTTCTTTATTGAAATAATAAAACCATCCTTTTCCAAACAAGAAATAGAAATAATGTTTCTGCTCATAGCAGGCACAAAATAGCAATTATTTAATTCTAAAACTAATCCTGAAGGCAGAGATAGCTCGCACACGCCTATGGCCAACGCAGCAACCTTTGCTCCATTCCCAACGCGCAGATCTACCTCTCCTTTAGTCAATCTTCTACTTCTCTTTAGATCCTGCATATTTCGACAAATATGAGATCCACATCCAGTATCTAATACCCATGATGTAGAGACAGTTAAATTGGCATCTACAACAAAAATACCTGGTGTGGTGGAATCACTATTCCAAGCCTCTTGTCCTCCAGATATTTTGGGCAGTTCCTCCTCCAGTGTCCAGGCTGACTGCAGTAGTGACACTCACCTTTAGTCACACCTTTGGAAATGCCACCAACAGGCTTAAGGGAAGGTTCCTTGGACTTGACAACTGACTTGCCCTTGCCCTTGGAGGATGAGGCAAACCTTTTTCCCTTTCCTTTCTGTACCATCATAATGGCCTTGCCCTTACCCTTGTTGATGCTCTGTTCAGCCGTCCTCAACATATTGAGTAAATCTGGCAGTGGTTTTACGATCTCGTTCATGTTATAGTTCATGATGAACTGTCCATAACTCTCGGGCAACGATTGCAACACGAGATCGGTTGCCAACTCTTGGCCGACCGGGAACCCTATTCGGGCGAGATTCTCCAAGTACCCGATCATACGGAGTACATGGGGTCCCACCGGGTTCCCTTCTGCCAGATGACACTTGAACAGTGCCTTAGAGACCTCATACCTCTCTACCCTTGCCTGCTCTTGGAAGAGCTGCTTCAGATGCTCGATCACATCGACAACATTCATGTTTTCGTGTTGCTTCTGAAGCTCAGAAGTCATGGTGCATAGCATAAGGCAGGGCGCATCATTAGCGTCATCAACACGCTTTTGATACGCCTTTAGGGCAGCAGGTGTTTAGTTCTCTGGACCTTCTGGAACATGCTCCTCTATTGCGTACAGTTTCTTCTCTTGCTTGAGAACAATTCTGAAGTTTCTGTACCAATCAAGAAAGTTGGTTCCAGAGAGCTTGTCCTTCCCAAGGACAAATCGTAGGGAATGTTGTGAACTCGATGAGTTGTTTGCCATTTGGAATTCTACGAAAAGGAAAATACGCAAGTTTTAGTATTTGTGAATTTTTGACTATATTCAATAAAGGCTAGTTTATCAAATATAGCTCCCACTATTTTTCTACGGATTAATAACCCTCAAGATATTAATGCGGAAAATATCCTTATATTTTCTAGTGGGCCAAGATCCATCTTTCATCTCCTTATGAGCTTGCTTTGGCAAGTCACCCATAATTTGACTACTTTAGGTAGGAACAATTCCAATTGCATCCCATATGCAACTCTTGGTTCAATTGGGAAAATAACTCCTTATTTATCCATCCATATGGATAATCCCAATTGATTGCCTCTAGGTTTCTTAATCAAATTAATAGCCCAGTTGTGTTCAACCTCTTATCTAAACAATTGCACATTGTTACGTGCCATCGCATTCCATAATTATGAACCAAGTTGCCATGCTTTGGCACGCACGAACTTGATATATAATGATGATAATGAGTGTTTAAATAACGAGAAGGCAAGAACACAATATTTGAATTTTGAGGGATTTTAAATTCAATTTTAATTGTTTTGTTGATCAATATCAACTAATCTATCTATTTGAGTTTGAGCACAACTCCAAATAATAGATCCGGGTTGTCTAATTATCTTATTATCCTAATTGCATGCATCATCCATACACCAACCACACAATAATAAGACAATAAAATAAACAACCACAAAACAGAAATTAAACGTGATGTGGATATGGCCTTTTCTAGACTAAGATAATTCTAAGCCAATGGAATTATCTATGAACCCTAAAACAAACACATCTCCATGCGTCTCGATCTTTTGGCCCATTCTTCATAGTCATGTGGAATGCTCCATGCTCCATGCTCCATCTTTTGTGGCTTCTTTGGCTTTGGGCTTCTTTTCTTCAATCTTGGCTAACAATCTACTTTATCTAGCACTAGCTAACTTCCATACTAAATAAAATAAATCTCACAAGTTGAGAAAAAAAATGGCACGCAGGCCATAAATGAAACACCCCGCGACTCCAGGCCTAGCCCAAACCGCTAAGATGTCCCCCGCACGAGGAGTTTTACCTCATTGTGAACGGAGTAGATCGTCGGCCTCGTACCAAACCATAAAGAACAAAACTTCAAATTTAATTCAAAATCAACTTTATTACAATAAGGAAATGACCAAACGTGGTCCTTAACGTTTAAACATGAAAACAAAACCAAATAGTTTGAAAGGAAACAGTAACATGAAACTAGTGATTTATTCCGTGAGAGCTAAAGTGATTCCTTCATCCAAGCTAGTGATTCGTTCCCCCAGAGTCTGCAGCGGTGTTAACCTGTGGGTTTTCAAATAGCAAAAGCCGACCACAGTTTTTCTAAAAGTCAGTTTAAACTGAGTAAGAAATACCTCAACATGTAAACAGATGATTGGGCACATAATTCAAAGTAAAGGAAAAAGTAAAGGAAATGATGATTAAAGCCTTAGATTGAGATCAAAAAGCAAACAAGGAAGGTAAAATGATAAACTTGGATTTGACATTCCAACTTAATCTTTCTTATTAAAGTCCTCCTTCAAAACTTTTCTGGCGGCCACCTGGCCACGTGCCACGGGAGCAGCTAGCTCTACTGCCCCATGAGCCCCAGAAATTAAACATTGTACGAGCGAATGCAGAGTTCCCGCCTGCCTCGGAAATAAATAACTCAGGGTTACTTCGCGGGTCTAACAAACCCTACTTCAACCCGGCAGTTGTGAAAGCCCCTCTAAATATGGCCTTCCCGCCTCAATACTGACCTACAAGACCTTAAGTGTCGACACCCCGTAGAGGTTAGCAACTCCGCTAGAGTAGTACAAGTAGGAACCCCCAAGTCCTCATGGTAGTGTAGGACTACGGGTACCAAGGGTACGCCAGAGTTTGGCTCCCAAAATCTCTTGACCAGAACGTATGGTCCTTAACAATATAATCACCGAAGTGAACTAAAGAACAGCTCGTACAAGTTATCTTTCACTTTACGTTACTTAGTGTCTTATGAATATTCCTTGAAAGAAGATGATTCTCGATCCAAACCAGGTATTCAAAACCAATAAAGAAAGCAAGGATTAAAGTGCTAATCAGTTCCAAGATGAACATAATTCATGTTTTCAAGAGAGAGATTTCAGATTCACACTTTGTGCCAAAGTAGACACGATTTTAGAGTTTCAACAAATGGACAGTACGATAATCAAAACAGTAACAAATTTGGCACATAAAACATCTTGGAAACTCATTTTGATGGTAGAAGAGTCGAGCATATAACTTACTTGGATTAAAGAAAGCTCCACACACACAAGCAAGCACGAAAACTAGTACTCGTCGTACGGGTTCTCAATGAACTGATCGTCTACGAACCCTACAATAGTCGAATAATCCTAACATTAATACACGACCAACCTCATACAACAAATGCAAGTATGCTCTATATGCAAATGCAAAGAATATTCCCCCGACAAGTTCCCAATTACATTTTATCCCCAAAATACAATATTAGAAATAAATATCAAGTTATAGAGTTATGATAATAAAGAAAATAAATAAGACTAATACAATATATACTTAAAAGCCATTTACGAATAGTTATTTAGGAAAGATTATAATATTCAAAAATTGATATGAGTATTAGAGAAAATTAACTTTAAATATTAAAAGAGTAGAGATTCGTTTGTGAACCAAATATTATTTACATAAAGAAAAACTTAAAATAAAGATGATATAAAACTATATAATAACTTAGGAAATACCACTTTTTATTTAATAATAAAATCCTATCTTTATTAATAAAACTCTTCTTATAACATTACACTATAAAAAAAAAAAAACTTATATTTATTTTAAGACTATAGGAACTACTATTATATAATAAACATTTGATAAAACAAAATATTAAATATGATGTAGAAAATATAGTTTATAGTTAACATACAAGATCTTCCCCAAGTTTCTGCAAGTGCACAACAGCCCCACAGATTCACAAAAGATACAACAAAACCCCCCAATCAATTTAAAGCTTGCAATTATACCATATTCTCCAAATCTACTAACATGATTCCCTCCAGCACGCATATGCAGTGACTCCAACCCACACACACATACATACGTGCTTACACCTACAAGTCTCAAGCAAACATAGAATAATGAACGAAATTGAAATTTCAGATGGGTTTACCGATCGAAGACGACGAAGACTAATCGACGAAGATAGCGGCTTCTACTTTGGTGGTCTCCGAAGCAGAGGAAGGCGACAGAGAGTGGACGAACGACGGACGGAGAAGGAGCGACGATGCCGGCGGCTTGCTCGGCGCTGGGTCGGAATCACGTCGGAGCTGGGTTTCAAGTCGGGTCGACTTTCGGGTCTGAGCAAAACAGAGCCGTCGGTGGCTCTGTTACTCCTGCTGATTCGTCGGAACAAGGGAAGACGAACGGAACAGAGGGAGGTGAGGGACGACGATGGACTCGCCGGATTTGCGTCGGGTCCTTCACGGGTCCAAAACGGGCCGGCTAAAAACAGAGCCGACAATGGCTCTGTTTTCTCTGGTTGGTTCGATGGGATGAAAGGAGCTTGATGGCGAGCTTGGCTGCTGGTGATTTCACCGGAAATTGCAGGGAGAAGTGGTGGTGGGTGCTTGTCGGTGATTTGGGAAGGGAAGAGGATTGCTGGGTTCGCTTGCTTCTGGAAACAGGGTGTGTGAGATTGAGGTGAAGAAGAGAGGAGAATGAGAATTGATATAAGGTGGCAGTGGTGGTGTTGAGGAGGTCGTGGGAGAAGGTTGTGGTGAACGTGAAGGAGAAGGGGGGCTTCGATCGGTTACAGAGAGAGAGAGAGAGAGAGAGAGAGAAGAGAGTGGTATAGGTGGGTTTACCCAAGTTTAAGAAGCAACACTTTAACCCCCTCACCTAAGTTTAGGTAACTACAAAATAACCCCCACAGTTAAATAAGAGATAAATCCTAACTCCAACTTCAGGAATAATACACAAAATACCCTATTAGAAGAAATAGGGGTATTACATCACCTTCCCCTTAAAACAATGCTTCGTCCTCGAAGCGTAAAACAGTAACTCTCTAGAGGAAACATTTTGCCAATATGCATGATGCAAGGATGAAATTTCTAATGCAGCGTAAGACGCAAAGATCATGCTAAAAGCGAACAACATATGGGGTGATTGGTGATCGGTCTGGTATTGGTAGTCATCCGACATGCCAAATGGGTTAACAAGGAAGAAGGGTCCTAAGGTCTGTAAGTCTGCGTTTCGATACTATCGGGTCGACCAACAATGTAAAGGAACATGAACACACAAAATAACACTACAACGACAAGCATCTTGTTATAACAAATCATGATACCCAACAAACAAATCGCCAAGCAATTCCATCTAGATCAGTGTCACATTAGCAGTTAACAGACTAATCGACGACTAGCAGCATAACAACAATTCATAAAAACAAGTAACCCAGTTCCCCACGGCTTGTTTACTTATTAACTTTCCAAGTTTTAGTCTTTCCTAGTCCAGTAATTAAAATTTTGAAAAGATTTTCCATTTGTGATTAACTAGTAATTAATCCTAGTTCTTTTAGGTAAGGTTACGAAGCCGGGCTCTGATACCACCTGAAACACCCCGCGACTCCAGGCCTAGCCCAAACCGCTAAGATGTTCCCCGCACGAGGAGTTTTACCTCATTGTGAACGGAGTAGATCGTCGGCGTCGTACCAAACCATAAAGAACAAAACTTCAAATTTAATTCAAAATCAACTTTAATACAATAAGGAAATGACCAAACGTGGTCCTTAACGTTTAAACTTGAAAACAAAACCAAATAGTTTGAAAGGAAACAATAACATGAAACTAATGATTTATTCCGTAGGAGCTAAAGTGATTCCTTCATTCAAGCTAGTGATTCGTTCCCCCAGAGTCTGCATCGGTGTTAACCTGTGGGTTTTCAAATAGCAAAAGCCGACCACAGTTTTTCTAAAAGTCAGTTTAAACTGAGTAAGAAATACCTCAACATGTAAACAGATGATTGGGCACATAATTCAAAGTAAGGAAAAAGTAAAGGAAATGATGATTAAAGCCTTAGATTGAGATCACAAAAGCAAACAAGGAAGGTAAAATGATAAACTTGGATTTGACAACCCAACTTAATCTTTCTTATTAAAGTCCTCCTTCAAAACTTTTCTGGCGGCCACCTGGCCACGGGCCACGGGAGCAGCAAGCTCTACTGCCCCATGAGCCCCAGAAATTAAACATTGTACGAGCGAATGCAGAGTTCCCGCCTGCCTCGGAAATAAATAACTCAGGGTTACTTCGCGGGTCTAACAAACCCTACTTCAACCCGGCAGTTGTGAAAGCCCCTCTAAATATGGCCTTCCCGCCTCAATACTGACCTACAAGACCTTAAGTGTCGACACCCCCTAGAGGTTAGCAACTCCGCTAGAGTAGTACAAGTAGGAACCCCCAAGTCCTCATGGTAGTGTAGGACTACGGGTACCAAGGGTACGCCAGAGTTTGGCTCCCAAAATCTCTTGACCATAACGTATGGTCCTTAACAATATAATCACCGAAGTGAACTAAAGAACAACTCGTACAAGTTATCTTTCACTTTACGTTACTTAGTGTCTTATGAATATTCCTTGAAAGAAGATGATTCTCGATCCAAACCAGGTATTCAAAACCAATAAAGAAAGCAAGGATTAAAGTGCTAATCAGTTCCAAGATGAACATAACTCATGTTTTCAAGAGAGAGATTTCAGCTTCATACTTTGTGCCAAAGTAGACACGATTTTAGAGTTTCAACAAATGGACAGTACGATAATCAAAACAGTAACAAATTTGGCACATAACACATCTTGGAAACTCATTTTGATGGTAGAAGAGTCGAGCATATAACTTACTTGGATTAAAGAAAGCTCCACACACACAAGCAAGCACGAAAACTAGTACTCGTCGTACAGGTTCTCAATGAACTGATCGTCTACGAACCCTAAAATAGTCGAATAATCCTAACATTAATACACGACCAACCTCATACAACAAATGCAAGTGTGCTCTATATGCAAATGCAAAGAATATTCCCCCGACAAGTTCCCAATTACATTTTATCCCCAAAATACAATATTAGAAATAAATATCAAGTTATAGAGTTATGATAATAAAGAAAATAAATAAGACTAATACAATATATACTTAAAAGCCATTTACGAATAGTTATTTAGGAAAGAGTATAATATTCAAAAATTGATATGAGTATTAGAGAAAATTAACTTTAAATATTAAAAGAGTAGAGATTCGTTTGTGAACCAAATATTATTTACATAAAGAAAAACTTAAAATAAAGATGATATAAAACTATATAATAACTTAGGAAATACCACTTTTTATTTAATAATAAAATCCTATCTTTATTAATAAAACTCTTCTTATAACATTACACTATAAAAAAAAGAACTTATATTTATTTTAAGACTATAGGAACTACTATTATATAATAAACATTTGATAAAACAAAAAATTAAATATGATGTAGAAAATATAGTTTATAGTTAACATACAAGATCTTCCCCAAGTTTCTGCAAGTGCACAACAGCCCCACAGATTCACAAAAGATACAACAAAACCCCCCAATCAATTTAAAGCTTGCAATTATACCATCTTCTCCAAATCTACTAACAGGATTCCCTCCAACACGCATATGCAGTGACTCCAACCCACACACACATACATACGTGCTTACACCTACAAGTCTCAAGCAAACAGAGAATAATGAACGAAATTGAAAATTTCAGATGGGTTTACCGATCGAAGACGACGAAGACTAATCGACGAAGATAGCGGCTTCTACTTTGGTGGTCGCCGAAGCAGAGGAAGGCGACAGAGAGTGGACGAACGACGGACGGAGAAGGAGCGACGATGCCGGCGGCTTGCTCGGCGCTGGGTCGGAATCACGTCGGAGCTGGGTTTCAAGTCGGGTCGACTTTCGGGTCTGAGCAAAACAGAGCCGTCGGTGGCTCTGTTACTCCTGCTGATTCGCCGGAACAAGGGAAGACGAACGGAACAGAGGGAGGTGAGGGACGACGATGGACTCGCCGGATTTGCGTCGGGCCCTTCACGGGTCCGAAACGGGCCGGCCAAAAACAGAGCCGACAATGGCTCTGTTTTCTCTGGTTGGTTCGATGGGATAAAAGGAGCTTGACGGCGAGCTTGGCTGCTGGTGATTTCACCGGAAATTGCAGGGAGAAGTGGTGGTGGGTGCTCGTCGGTGATTTGGGAAGGGGAGAGGATTGCTGGGTTCGCTTGCTTCTGGAAACAGGGTGTGTGAGATTGAGGTGAAGAAGAGAGGAGAATGAGAGTTGATATAAGGTGGCAGTGGTGGTGTTGAGGAGGTCGTGGGAGAAGGTTGTGGTGAACGTGAAGGAGAAGGGGCGCTTCGATTGGTTACAGAGAGAGAGAGAAGAGAGTGGTACAGGTGGGTTTACCCAAGTTTAAGAAACAACACTTTAACCCCCTCACCTAAGTTTAGGAAACTACAAAATAACCCCCACAGTTAAATAAGAGATAAATCCTAACTCCAACTTCAGGAATAATACACAAAATACCCTATTAGAAGAAATAGGGGTATTACAATAAAACCCTAATTAATTATTACAATTAATTGATCAGCTCGCAGGCCGTAAAACCAAACCACAAAATTAAACATCCACATCAAACCACATCCTAAGGCCATATCCAATCACCATGCGATTTGCACATAAACAGTTAAAATTCAATTTTAACGCGCTTGGTCAATTTTAATTGATTTTAGGATTTCTAGGGTTAAAACGGTCCATGGGCCCAACAATCAAGTTTCCCAGGCCCAATAAGGTGAACCACAAGGCCATAGGGCCGGCCCGGCCCAAAACCCACAAGCCTAGGCCGCGGGTTAGGGCCGCCTGGCCCCTAGGGCGGCCAAGCTTGGGCGGCAAGCAAGAGGGGCGGTCCCCTAGGGGGGCCGAACCTCCTTGAGGGAGTTGTTTCCAAAACAACTCCCTTGCTTGTTGCCCAAGTTTGATTTTTTCCTTGTTTTGGAAGAACTCCTTCTTCCCCAAGGATGCCCAAACCCTAGATCTAAGATCCTTAAATTTCTCAAACTCACCAATTCATGCATCCAATGCAAAAATTAGATCTTGTTATGATGAATTATTGACAAATTGCATCCCATGCTTGATTTGTCTTGTTTTACGCGATAAACAATCAAATTAACGTGTAAAACAACTAAAACGTAACACATAAACCACGTTTATGCTCGACGACCTGTGGCTCTGATACCACTGTAGGGTTTTGATTCATGGATGCGCAACGGAAACAAAAACAATCATAAACCATGCAAAACCCTTTTAGCTCTCCCATTTTGGGGCTGGATGAGCTACATTTCAGCACTCAAATGAACCAGAGTACCATACCAATGCTGATGACGTGAGCCTATGGACCCCTAAACAAGAGATACTTGAATGTCCAAATGATGCTGAAAATGATCCAGCCTCCTGGACCACAGTGATAAACAAGAAGAAGGAGAAGTACAAAGAGAAGCTGAACTCGACTACGAGTAAAGCTAAGAGAACTACAAGCAACTATAACAAGTCTCTGCAAGGGCAGAGAAGAGGCAGAGCCTAACGGCCTCAACCTTTTTGTAGTAATCCATGGATCTTGGATCATGGAATACTAGGGGTATAAATGACCCCATTCGACACCAGGATGTGAAAAGGATCACAGTCAAGAGACATAACGATGGTAAAGGAAGAAATCAATAACACACCTTAGGGTTCTCCTTTGATGACTTCAAACGCGAATTGTGTCACGTTCTCTATGGTTGATCCACGCCTAGAGTTGATCCTAGAATCTCCCAAGTCCTTGGTGCTAGCCCGGAAGAGGAAGAGGAAGAAGAATCACGCAAAACGAGACCCAAAAGGAGGGTCTCGGCCTCCTTCGTGGCCGACGGGATGGGCGGCGGCAAGAGGGGCGGTCGGCTCCTCTTGTTGCTTGCTCTCTCTCCTTTTGTTCTCTCCCACTCTTTGTTATGTTCATTAATGAGCATAAGTTATGTGGGAAGGATTGTCCTTTATTTAGTCCAACAACTCCTTGCCAACTAGCTAAAGGACATAATCTAGTCCTACTAGAATTCAATTTAGTCCCTTCCTTGCAAATTAGTCCCTACTAAGTTTGCAAGGTTTTGCAAAGTGATCCTTCTAATTAATTAATTCAATTAATTAATTCCCAAATCTAGTTCAACTCTATATAGCGTGTGACCCATAGGTTCTATCTAGTTGGTAGCAACTATTTGCTAATATGGAGCGGTTTCTAGCAAAACATCCATTCTAGCCAACTAATAGACTAGTCATCTTGACAACCTTTGTACAAGTGATTGTCTCATCCCTTTGTCTCTATATCCGGATTGGACACGAGACATACAAGTCACACTCGTATATCCAATCCATAGTTTCTCGATCCATGGGAATAGCCTTATTCGTGCAAATAACATCAATATCCCATATTGATTTATTTGAATCTGGCCAGACATTCTATAAGCACTATCCCTCGAGTGGCCTATGATATTTGCTCCCGTTATGTGGGAGGGACAAATTCTATCTACGTCCACTACGATCTCTAAGCTTGCTTCTTATTGTATCCAGTACACGCCTTTATAACTATCCAGTTACGGTGTAGCGTTTAACGCTACCAAAATCACAATAATCCACAACTAGAATATCTAGTGACTTCAAGTCTAAGGATGACAATATTATTGCACCGCGAGAAGCGCTTGTGACTCAACATAACGTGTATGTAGCCTTCTCGGAGATGGGTCAATCCAGTGCAACATTCCATAATGCACACCTATGTGTTGGATCATGATATCTCCATATCAATCCAACCCCATACTAGTCTATAGATGATTGTCACATTAATCATTATACTGGACTAGGGATATTTAAGATAGACAACACAATTGTAAATCTAAGGACTTCATTATATTAAATATCCAATAAATAATAAATGAATCTCTAGCCACAAATAATTCATACTAAACTAGATTTCCTCTAGGGCATCTATTCCAACAGAATCTGTGTTGACCTTTACGAAGCCCATGGGTGGTGGCTTCCATTTTTTATCCAACACATTTTGTGGCAGGCATTTCTCCTCAAAAATCCCTCTAATATGGCATTCCTTGAACCACAATAGTGTGTTTACTCCCACACTTGTTGTAGCTTCGGCAGATACTTTAGCACCCTCGAATCGCCGCTTGTTCCTACCACGCTAGATGGACCAAAAACCGGCTACAAATCTCTCACATTGTTGCACTGATGATAACTCCAGTACCTCCATAGGCCACTGTTGCAGTGGAAGTTTTTTGGAAGATAAAAAATCGTGGCCCATGATAGTACCCCATACCTGCTTTGTTTTCTCACATTTGGCAAATAGGTGTTCATAATTTTCTGGGCAGTTTTGAAAGCCCTGGTATGTAGTGTCGACTGCAATTCCTCTTCGCGTAAAATTAACAATACGGTGTATAAACTGAAATCGTAACACATAAAATCATGTTATGCACTACCACCTGTGGCTCTGATACCACTTTTGGGTTTTGATGTAGGTAACGCAGCGGAATAACAAAATTAATCCTACTCAAAGCCCACCAAGGATCACAGGAAGAGACATCATAACATGATAAGGTACACAGTAATTGTGTACCTTTTGGTTCAGAAGATCACTTGAAGAATAATGTACTCGTCTCTACGGTTGATCCACGTCTAGAGGTGAGATCTAGATTCTTCCTTCTCCTAGTGCTAGCTTGGACCAGAGGAAGAGGGAAGAACGAATCACGCAACAAGGACACAAGAGGATAGGCCTCCTCTTGTGGCCGACAGTGGGTAAGGAACGGCTAAGGGGCTTCGGCCCTTTGGCTTGTCTCTTTCTCTCTCTTGCTCTCTCTCCCACTCACTTATGTTATAAGCATTAGTTGTGGTAAGGAAGCTAGAGCAACCTTTATATAGTCTAACAACTCCTTGTTAACTACATAAAGGCCCTTCCTAGATCTACATGAACTTGGATTAATCCCCTCCTTGCAAATTAGTCCTACTAAGTTTGCAAGGTGTTGCAAAGTTATCCTTTTAATTATTTAATCATATTAATTAATCCCAAATCTAGTTCAACACTATTTGACGCGTGACCCCATAGGTTTCTACTTAGTTGGTAGTAACTTATTACTAACATGGAGCGGTGTCTAGCAACACATCCATGCCACCCAACTAATAGAAATAAGTTAGTGATCCCGACAAACCTCTTGTGCCCAATATTACATATTTCACTATCCTTTTCTCTCCATATACGGATTGGACACGAGACATAAATAGTCACACTCGTATATCCAATCCATAGTTCCTCGATCCTGGGAATATGCTCATGCAAGCAGATAACATCAATATCTCTATATTGATTTATCTGAATCTGGCCAGACATTCAATAAGCCTCATCCCTGGAGTGGCCGTGGATATTTACTCCCATTATGTGGGAGGGAAAAATCCTCTCTACATCACTACAACCTCTAAGCTTGCTTCCTATCATGCCTGATAGCTACCTTTATAGTCACCCAGTTACGGTGTAATGTTTGATAACATCAAAGCACGATATTTCACAACTAGAGTATCTAGTGACTTCAAGTCTAAGGATTGCAATATTATTAGCACTACGAGAAGCGATTGTGACTTCAACGTAATCTAATGTATCCTTCTCGTTGTGGGTCAATCCAGTATGCCATTACTCCTAATGTATACCCATGTGTTGGATCGTGATATCTCCATATCAATCCAACCCCATACTAGTCTATAGATGATTGTTCCATTAATCATTATAATTGACTAGGGATATTTAAGAATATAAAACTTATATTCTAAGGACTTCATTCATGTTAACATATCTCCATGTCGATAACACAATGAATCGTAAATTCATATATTTTTCACAATAAATTGATTGCCTCTAGGGCACATTCCAACAGTCTCCTACTTGCACTAGAGTCAATCTCCTACATCATATGCCTATTGATCTAGCGCGGGCCTCCATGCTTACACTGCGTAGGGGCGAGATATCTCCTGGTATCTTGCAAATATTCACATATCCTCTATCAACAATTTGATTGAGATTGAATATTCTGAGTAAGTGCATCTTATGCATAAATATACTCAGTCCTCTGTGATAGAATCGGAAACTGAATCTTGCCTGGAACCTTTCAAGCTCACAGTCCCTCCCTCTAGCGCAAAAACATAAAACTTGACTATAATCTGAAATCCTTTTGTTAGATTTGAAGTTCGCATCACTGTAACCTCTTACAGTAAACTCCCCCTATCCTCCTTTAAGCTAGAACTCATCCCAAGTTCTTCTCAAGTACTTCAAGGATAATCTTGATAATTATCCAGTGACACTTCACCCGGATTTGATTGGTATCTATGTGTCATGCCATATGACACGTCTGGCCTAGTACACAATATGACGTATCTCATGAATCTTATTCATACGGTCCTTTCCAATCTAATTGGAAGGACAATTAGTCTTCCAAATACTAATTCCATGTGACATAGGTAGAATCCATATTCTATACATGTTGAACCATTTCAAAACCTTTGTCAATATATGTACCATGACTCAGGCTGAACAATTACTTTGATCTATCTCCATAGATTTTATAGATTGTCTCGCCTAAGTCTATTATTGGAATTCAATTTCTCTAGCCAATCTATACAAGATTGCTGAGTAGAGACATTATTCCCAATAATTAGTATGTCTATACATACAAGACCAGAAATTTAACTATGCTCCCACTAACCTTCTTGTAAACACAAGCTTTATCTTCAATTTTGATAGAACCAAACTCCTTTGATTGCATCATCAATTCGAAGATTCTGAATCCAAGAAGCTTGACTCAATGTGTAGACAGATTGCCGCAAGCAACATGCGAATGGAATTAAGCATCACACTTGGGGAAAATATTTCGTCATAGTCTATACTATGTACTCACATGAAACCCTTTTCCAACCAGTTGTCCCTTAAGAGTAATCGTATTACCATCCATGTTGGATTCCTCATAACCCACTTGCACCTTATGGGTTCCAACCTTTCAGGTGGTTCCACCAAAGTCCATACTTGTTGGTATACATGGATTCCGTATCGTATCTTATGGCTCCAAGCCATTTCTGAGAGTATGGCCCACACGTGGCCATCTCATAGGTTGTAGGCTCATATCAATGAGCAATATATCATGGGTTATGAGAAATCTTTATTTCTCTTGACATATCATGCCTAACCTACAAGGTTCTTGTATTACCTGAGTGGGTTTCTCCACAACACCTTGTGATCTTGCTCATGTTCCATCAAATGATCAATGTTATGTTGTGGTTCTTGAACTCCTTCAAGTTCTACTGTCCTCCCATTGTTTCTTTTAGAGACAATCTCTATCTAGATACACAGTGGTTTGAGTAACAAACAATTTGTCCTCAATTGGATTTGTAGAAATAATACCCTTTTCCTGGATATCCTACAAAGTACGTTTATCCGAATTGGGTTCAAGTTTGTCTGTAAACTATTTACATAAACTTCATAACCCAATTCTTTATGAATGACATATTAGGACACTTCCTAGCCCATATATCATATGGTGTTTTTCATAATTGATTTAGATGGAACAAGGTTAAGGGCGAAATTTGCTGTAATTAGAACATGGCCCCTAAAAGTAAACTGGAAGCATTGTATGACACATCATGGATCGATCCTTTTCCAACAAGGACGATCTCTCTTCTTAGACATGCCATTCCCTAATGGTGTTCTAGGTAGAGTGGGTTGGGATCACATCCCATACTCCCATAGATGTTCAAACTATTGGCTTAAGTATCCTCCTCCACGATCCAATCGTAGAGCCCTAATACTTTTTCCAAGATGGCTCTCTACTTCATTCTTTAATTCTTTGAACAATTCAAAGGATCCATATTTGGCATTCATAAGGTACACAAATCCATATTTATCTGATCCTATCAGTAAATATGATGAAGTACTTTAAACCATCTTTAGTATCTGCGCTTAGTGACCTACATAAATCAATATGTATGACTCCCAAAAGATCATATCTTTGCCTAATAAATAAGTCTTACATATCTCATATGATTCAATAATCAAATGAGTTCTATAAATCCATCTAAAGATAAGTAAAGTTCATATCATTATATGCAAACCTCTGGGTATTAATGTTATAGATGATATTATCATGATCAAGGATATACAATTCATTAGACAAAATTGCATTACAATAATGCTTATCAGAATAAATGGAACAACGTTTGTCATTTATTATTATAGAGAGATTTCTTGTCCAAACAAGAAACTGTGATAATGATCCTACTCATAGCAGGGTCATAATCACTTTTGTCTATTCATGAACAATTTCATAAAGTTAGAACTGATTCCTTACGGCTAATTCAGCAACCCCTTGCTTCATTGCCTTACGTGTAGGATTATTTCTTCCTTATCCAATTGTCTTTATCTCTTGAGATCCTCCACACTTCTATAATTGTGAGATCCTCATCTAGTATCATATACTAATGATGATGAGATAGACACATTGACATTTTATAACAAAAATACATATGTTGAAATTCATAATTCCTTTATTACTTACTTCCAGATACTTTGGGTAGTCTCTCTTCCTCTGCACTACCTATGGGTCTTTAAGGTAGCTTGGTTTTAGCAACAAGCTTACGTTATATCCATGGGGTCAGCGCAAACCTTTTGCCTTTGCCCATGCTGTTAACCATTAACAGTTTTGCCTATGCCCTTTATGAGTGCTTTTTTTAGTGATTATCAATCTTATTGAGTAAATCAACTTTGAACAACACTATAATTGCATCCAATGCAATTCTTCGTCCATTTGGGAGAATAACTATTTATTCTTTATCTATCTCATAGATAACTCCCAGTCTCTATGATTCAATCCTATTGAGATGGCTTAGTTTGCGCTTCACCTCTTACTTTAGCAGTCACACATTACTAGCTTGTGTCGTCGCGTCATATCTCGATGAACTAAGTCGCCTTGCTTTGGCAAGCCCGAAATTATTCCATCTTGATTATGACGAGTTTAAGCAAGAGAGCGCAAAGTGGAGCAACACTTCAAGCCTTTCATGACAAGCTCGCTCTTTGAAAGAACTTCTTTTAATGTATGATCATATCATACGCCTCCATATTTCTCATCTTGCTTCCAAAGCTCATAGTTCATGGGAGCTGACATGAGACATGTTACATCCAAAGAACCATTCTTTGATGTTCATTCCATAAGGATTTAGTGTTTTGGTAGTTGGTGGGAAGAGAACTTTACGTTCTACAACGTACAACAATTTCTCTTTTATTTGAGAACAATTCTCAATTTTATACCAATCTTGAAAATAGATTCCAGACAGCCTGTCCATCTCATGGACATAAAGTCGTGTTTCGTTTGTTTAATGCTATGGATATTCAACATACTAGGATTATGCAAAGCATTGTGACGTTTTTACTATGTTCAATAAGGACCTAAATTATTAAATATAGCTCCCACTATTTTTCTCGGATTAATAGCCCTCACCATTAATGTGGATTATATCTTATATATTTTCTAGTGGGTCCAAGATCCCTTTTCACTTCTTCTTGAGCTTTATTTGGAAAGTCACCCAAGAATTGGTTATTTAGGTAGGAACCACTCCAATTGCATCCCATGCAACTCTTGGTCCAATTAGGTGAATAACTATTTATTCTTTATCCGTTAGATATCGCCTAATTCTCATGCCTCTAGGTTCATCAATCCAATTGAGTCTCACCCAGTTGCGTCCAAACTCTTGCTTCAACATACACACATTACTTGATTGTGTCGTCCGCAACACATCATGGTGAATTAAAATCGCCTTGCTTTGGCAAACACGAATTTTAATAGACTCTGATCATGAAGGGTGTTTAGGCAAGAGAAGGCAAAACGCAATATTCTATTTGAGGGATTTAATTCTCGTTATTCGTTTGGTTGATCACATCAAAATGATCTACTTATTTGGATTGGGCTATCCACAATAAAAGACCATCTTTGTTTATTATTATCTTGTTAATGTTTTGCTAGTATCACCATACACACAAAAATTAAATAACAAGACATAAATAATAAACATCTACAAAAGAAAAAATAATGTGGCATGGATATGGCCCCTAGACTAAGATATTACCAAGCCAATGATAATATCTATGTGCCCTAAAGTGACAAGCTCATCTCCATGTGCTCCACGATAGCTGCGCGCCTAGGGTAGGGAGTCATCGTCGTCTTTTGGCTTCTTTGGTTCTCCGGTCTTCTTCTCCATGCTCTTGGCAAACATCTAAATATTTCTAATTCTAGCCTAACATCTAGAATAAATAAATAAATAAAGCCTCACATGTTGAGGATAAAAACGACTCGCATGCCGTAAAAACTAATTAATTATTACATTAATTTGATCAGCTCGCACGCCGTAAACCAAACCACAAAAACATAAAACATCCACAACCTAGACCATATCCATCCACCATGCAACAAAGCACATATTACAGTTTAAACCAATTTTTAACGCGATTTTTCAATTTTAGTTGTTTTGGACATACTAGTGTCAAAACGGTCCAAGAGAATTATCAAAGAATGGCCAAAATCAACCAAGGAACCGTCACGCTAGGCTTGGGCCGGCCGGCCCTAGCCCACACGGCTAGGCCGTGCGCTAGGGTGCGCCGGCCCCTAGGGACGCGTGTCTTGGGCGGCAAGCAAGGAGGTGGGCGTTCCAATGGGACACTCCTCCTCTTTGGAATTGTTTCCATAAATGTTTCATGGATTTGTTTCCATAAATATAAACAATTCATGGAATTGTTTCCATACACAATTCCTTCCTTGTTTGGGTTACCTTTATGACATTGTTTCCAAAAACAATTTCTTCCTTGGTTCCAAAGTTTAGTTGTTTCCATAAACAACTTCCTCCTTGGTTCCCAAGTTTAGTTGTTTCCATAAACAACTTCCTACTTGTTGCCCAAATTTAGTTGTTTCCAAAACAACTTCTTCCCTGTTGCCCAAGTTTTAGTTGTTTCCAAAACAACTTCTTCCTTGTTGTCCAAGTTTAGTTGTTTCCATACTTGGAAAACCCCTTTTCCAAGCATGTGCCCTAACCCTAGTTCTTGATCCAAAATTATTCACATCATATGTGACAAAACTCACTAATTCCTACATCCCATGTAAAATTTGACATGGTTTATTGCATCTACTATGCCAATTAATTTCAGTTTCGCGTAAAATTAACAATACGGTGTATAAACTGAAATCGTAACACATAAAATCATGTTATGCACTACCACCTGTGGATCTGATACCACTGTTGGGTTTTGACGTAGGTAACGCATCGGAATAACAAAATTAATCCTACTCAAAGCCCACCAAGGATCACAGGAAGAGACATTATAACATGATAAGGGACATAGTAATTGTGTACCTTTTGGTTCGGGAGATCACACGAAGAATAATGTCCTCGTCTTTACGGTTGATCCACGTCTAGAGGTGAGATATAGATATTTCCTTCTCCTAGTGCTAGCTTGGACCGGAGGAAGAGGGAAGAACGAATCACGCAACAATGACACAAGAGGATCGACCTCCTCTTGTGGCCGACGGTGGGTAAGGGACTGCTAAGGGGCTTCTGCCCTTTGACTTGTCTCTTGCTCTATCTTGCTCTCTCTCCCACTCACTTATGTTATGAGCATTAGTCGTGGGAAGGAAGCTAGAGCATCCTTTATATAGTCCAACAACTCCTTGTTAACTACATACAGGACCTTCCTAGTTCTACATGAACTTGGATTAGTCCCCTCATTGCAAATTAGTCCTACTAAGTTTGCAAGTTGTTGCAAAGTGATCCTTCTAATTAATTAATCATAATAATTAATCCCAAATCTATTTCAACTCTATTTGACGTGTGACCCCATAGGTTTCTACTTAGTTGGTAGTAACTTATTACTAAGATAGAGCGATGTCTAGAAACACATCCATGCCACCCAACTAATAGAAATAAGTCAGTGATCCCGACAAACCTCTTGTGCCCAATATTACATATTTCACTATCCTTTTGTCTCCATATCCGGATTGGACACGAGACGTAAATAGTCACACTCGTATATCCAATCCATAGTTCCTCGATCATGGGAATATGCTTATGCAAGCAGATAACATCAATATCTCTATATTGATTTATCTGATTCTAGCCAGACATTCAATAAGCCTCATCCCTCGAGTGGCCGTGGATATTTACTCCCATTATGTGGGAGGGACAAATCCTCTCTACATCACCACGACCTCTAAGCTTGCTTCCTTTCATGCCCGATAGCTACCTTTATAGTCACCCAGTTACGGTGTAACGTTTGATAACATCAAAGCACGATATTTCACAACTAGAGTATCTAGTGAATTCAAGTCTAAGGATTGAAATATTATTAGCACTACGAGAAGCGATTGTGACTTCAACATAATCTAATGTATCCTTCTCGTTGTGGGTCAATCTAGTATGCCATTACTCCTAATGTATACTCATGTGCTAGATCGTGATATCTCCATATCAATCCAACCCCATACTAGTCTATAGATGATTGTACCATTAATCATTATAATTGACTAGGGATATTTAAGAATATAACACTTATATTCTAAGGACTTCATTCATGTTAACATATCTCCATATCGATAACACAATGAATCGTAAATCCATATATATGTCACAATAAATTGATTGCCTCTAGCGCACAATTCCAACATAAACTTAAGGGAATTTTTCCTGCCAGAAGATGTAGGAAATCCGAGATAGCTATCGTGCTCCTGAACGAGCTGCACTCCATAAAGATGGCTCATAGTGACCTGATCATACATATTGACATTATCCAAAAAGAGAACTGATGATTTCTCCTGATTCAGTTTTTGACAAGATGCCGCTTCATGGTCATGTAAAACAGATCTTAAAACCGTTATCTCGCTCTAAGTAGCTTTAGAAAATAGCAAACTGTCATCTGCAAAGAACATATGCGATATAACCTGGCCTCCTCTAGATGCTGTTGCACCCGTGAGATTACCAGCTTCTATTTCAGTAGTTAATCGACGAGATAAGGTTTCACTGACAAGCAAAAAGAGGTAGGGTGAAAGTGGACATCCTTGTTGTAACCCTCTATCCGAGATGATAGAGCCATGAACTTCACCATTCACTATCAAACCGTAAGACGGAGTAGAAATAAAATTCATGACTACATTAATCCATCTAGCTCCAAAACCAATGCGTTCAAGAATAGCCTTTAGAAAATCCCACTCCACTGGATCATAAGCCTTGCTCATGTCAACTTTGAGCGCTAGATATCCAACCTGACCCTTCTTCCTGTTCTTCATCGTATAGAGAAGCTCAAAAGCAGACAAAATATTATCAGTGATAAGATGACCAGGCACAAAAGCACTTTGATTCTCCGAAATTAGAGTATCAAGGATACTTTTGAGACGATTCGCAAGAGTCTTTGTAACGATCTTATAAACTGTAGAACAAAGAATGATTGGACGTAAATCACTAGATTTTCGAACCTGCTTGACCTTTGGTATGAGGGCATTAAGAGTGTGGTTGAACTTAGAGATGTCATCCTCGCCGTTCAGTAGCTTGACACAAATTTCTTCAACTTCAGGACCCACAATCTTCCAAAAACGCTGATAAAACAAAGCCAGGAATCCATCTGGAACCGGGACTTTAACAGGAGCCATCTGGTTCAGTGAGACTCGTGCTTCCTCTACTGTAAACACCTGATCCATGCAAGCCTTCTGGTCAGCCGAGATCAGCCCCTAGACCCCTCCCAGCATTAACTCCATATGGGTTCGGCTCGGGGACAGTCGACGTAAAGATCGAGCGAAAATAGTGTTCAGAACTGAAATGACTTGCTGCGGCTCAGTCAACCAGACCCCCGTTTCGTCTTCTAACCCAATCAGCATGTTCCTGTTGCGTCGAATGGAAGCTTTGCGGTGGAAAAAACCTGTATTTTTGTCTCCTTTCCGTAGCCAGTTATCTCTAGAGCGTTGCTTCCACATCTCCTCTTTCTTTAGAAGGATATGGAGGACGTTTATGCGCACTTCCTTGATCTCAGCAATGGCTTCACCTGTTTGTGGAACTTCATGTAGGTTTTTTTAACCTGCATCTCAACTGTTTCAACTGCTTCTTCACATTCCCAAAAACGTTTCTGTCCCACTGCTTTAAGTCCGTAGCTGTTGAGCAGAGTTTTGCATCCACCGCCACACCCTGCTCAAACCAAGCCTCTCTGAAAATGTCTTCACACCCATGATGGTGAAGCCACATGGCTTCAAATTGAAATCTCTTCTTGATAGGGAAATTTCTCAGAATGCTTAAATTCCAAGAAACTTCCAATGCAACATGTTCAGACACCTCTGCAACCAGATGTGTAACTTTCGCTCTCCCAAATAGATCAGACCAGCTGTCTGTGGCAAGACATCTGTCTAACCTTTCTCTGATGGAAGCCTCATCACCCTGATTATTTGTCCAGGTAAAGGGAGAGCCTGAATAGCCCAAATCTCGTAGCTGGAGTTTATCAATAATTTTACGGAAACCTTCTATCTGTCTGAAGGGGACAGGTCTTCCCCCTTCCTTTTCTGACATCGAAGAAAAAGAGTTGAAATCCCCCACTACGCACCATGGTTGGTTGCGGGGGAAAAACTTCTCAAGCAAAGACCACGAATTGTGCCTTTCCTCTCTAACCGGATCACCATAAAATCCAGTTAATATGCCCTGTTTACATTCACTAATAATAGTAAAAGTACCATTAATATGAAGATCAGACCAATTGATTAACTTAAAATTGACCTCCAAATCCCACATCATAGCAAGACCACCTCGACAATCGGAACAGTCTCTGAAAATACAATTTTGAAGACCTAACATATTTTGAATACGCTTCATCTCCGTTTCATACTGTTTTGTCTCCATTAGAAAGATGATGTTCGGCTTATATCTCCTCACAAGATCGCGAAGAGCTACGGGGGTTGCCAAGTCCCTGTACGTTCCAACTTAAGAGACTCATTGGGCTTGGCTAGGCTGATCACCAGCCTTAGCCACTTCAAAGTTTAAGTACTTCTGGGCTCCCCCTTCCACTGTCGGAATCCGAGTATCGGAAACTCAGATTCGTTGCCAGCTCGATTCAATTTCCTTGCCGATTTGATTGTCCCTTCATCAAATGTTGCAATTTTAGAATTTTTGTTTTGTGGATTCCTTCTGTGTCCAATAGAATTTCTAGTACCAGAGGAGTAATTCACTCTGTCACCATTACCACGCCCAGGGCCTCTTCCACGTCCACCATTCTTGTTGGAATAGATGCCCTAGAGGCAATCTAGTTTAGTATGAATTTATTTTGGCTAGAACATTCATTGTATTATTTATTGGATATTTAATATAATGAAGCCCTTAGATTTACAATTGTGTTGTCTATCTTAAATATCCCTAGTCCAATATATGATTAATGGGACAATCATCTATAGACTAGTATGGGTTGGATTGATATGGAGATACCATGATCCAACACATGTGTAATACCCCAATTTTATACAAGAGGGTAGGTTAAAATTTTGGATAGAGTTTGGATTTATAATTGTGATTTACAAAAGTTCTAAAAGAATTAATTAATGAATGAAATTGAAATTGTAAGTTTTGAGACATTATAAAGTAGTTGGATAAAATTTGAGGGATTATAATTATAGCTTTCAAAATATAAGATTGTTAATTTGAAGAATAGGGAGGTAGTTGTAGTTTCAGGAAATATAAACTAGTTAACTAAATATTGATTCCGGGGGGGGGGGGGAATAAGTGTAGTTTTTAGAAATTATAAATTAACTAAATTAATTAGTTGGGGAGGTAAATGTAGTTCAGAAAAGTTGAAACTAAACTGAATAAAAGTCTGGGGAGGTTAGCGTATTTTAGACAAATCAAAGTGTGCAAATATTCTTACATGTAGGGGTTGTAATTGTCTTTTATAAAAGTTAATGTATGCAAATAATTTATACTTGTACGTAATACGTATAAAATAACTGTCTACACCCGTATTTTATTATACCCGACCCGTAAAATAGTATAACCCGGTAATATATACCGTATAATTATATGTACCCGTATTTTTAGTTACAATCCGATCCGAAACCCGTATTTATATTCATTTACTATTATTTGTTTTCTTCCTCCCTCCCTTCTATTTTTCTCTCTTGCCCCTCTCTCTCTCTTGACACACTCCCACCTCCTCCATCACCATCCCTCTCTCTCACAACTCCCCCTCCTCCTTCATACACCTGCATCACCTCTACCTCCCTACACCCTACTACCCAAATATTCATCCCCCTTCCTCCTCCTATTCTTCTATTAATTAAATAATTAATGCTCCTCCTCTTTCAATTTTTTTTCCCTCACCATCTCTTTCTCTCTCTCCTCCCTTACGTCACATATACACCCCCTTTTCATTTTTTTTCCTTCCTCTCTCACATCACCCACACAAACACACAAATTCATCACCATATCCCTATTGTTTCTCTCTCTCTCTCTCTCTCTCTCTCTCTCTCTCTCTCTCTCTCTCTCTTGTTCCTCCTCTTCTCCCTCACGGCACACACACAGCCACACACCCTCACAAAACATCACCCTCAAATAACACCTCCCCCTAATGCTACTCCCTCATCTATATTAACCCCTCAAGTTCTTCTCCAACACAACAACAACAACTTCACCTTCATCATCTTCCTTCTTCCCTCGGCAACAACACAAAACCATCTCCACCATCCTTCTTCCTCCATCTCAATCTCTTTCCCCCTTGCCACAAGTTGAAGAACCTACAACAACACCAACACCACCACCATTTCCACCATTACAGCCACCATCATCACCACCATCTCCTACTTCCCAATCTCTCAACCTCCCTCTGCCAAAACAGAGCAACCCCCATCCGCAACAAACAGAGGAAGCAACAACACCATCACCACCCCACTGCCCACACAACCACAACCACCACTTCCATCATCACCACCTCCACCTTCGGCACCACCATGAACGCCGCAACCATCATCACCACCAACCTTATCCCCCTTTCAATCGACCCCTCTCTTTCTCCTTCTCTCTCTCTCTCTGTTTTCTGAGACACCCGGCATCAGCAACATCAACAACAATCACCGCCGGCATCACCACGACCACCGGCCTCCATTACCACCGGAACCCACCTCCACCTCCAGACCCTTCTCTCTCTCTTCTCTCTGTCCCTGTGTCTCTCTCTCCCTCTCTGGTCGCACAATACAGAGCAGAGCAGCAGCAGCAGTTGCAGCGTCGGCAAAAAACCATCGCCGGCTCAGACCCGGAGGCCCGACCCGACGGGAGACCAGGCCGACGCCCATCCGCCCCTTTTCTTCCTTTCCGGCAAATCCCTCAGGCCCCTTTGGGTCCGACCGAACCCAGAAAGGTCCAATTCTGGCGACCCAACAGTCGTAGCTCCATACTTTCCGGCGAGTTTCCGACCCGATTTCGGCGAGTGATATCTCCCTCATTCGGTAACGGTTTTTAACGATTCTTGGCATGAATCTCACTTTTTGACTTGAATTTGAGTTTTAGATAATCAAAACGACATGGGTATCAATGTATTGAAAGTTTACCGAATCAATTTGAGAGGTTGAAGATGAAGTTCACGTATGGGTATTGAGAGGGGTGATTTGTGTACTTTACAGAAACTATGGGGGAGGTATTTGTGTTTTAACTAAACTGTTAATAACTTTTTCAATAACCTAAAGAATTGTTATTTCTTTATTATCATTAATATTAACTAATTAAGTATTCTAAATATATATGAGAAAATAAATATTTTTGTAATTAAAAGTAAAAAGGTAAAATTTCTATACATTTAAAATAAGTAATGACTAAATAATATAATAAGTTAACAAAGATTTTATTTCGTACATATATAATTATAATTGATAAACTTGTAGGCAATTGAGGTCATAAACAAGATCTAAGCCTACCCGTGAGGACTATTCCGAGCTATTTGACGTTTGTATTTAAGGTAAGTTAATATGCCTAGCCTCGCGTGCCTTTCCTTCTTTCGTATATCGCGTGTGTTATTTGTGAACTATTATTATACATGCTTTATTTGATTTAATTGCTTTTGAAATATTCTGCTTTGAAGTACCGTATAAAATGATAATCCAAATCTAAAATAAGAATCTGAAAGAAGAACATCTAAATTCAATTGTGAAATGAGGACTACCATATTAGGCCGTTCACGGGCCACGATTATTCAAAAGGAGCACACCACTCACATATTGCTCATTTTCAAATATTTCTCATATATCAAATGTTATGAATGTGCCACACCGGTTTTACTTGGAGCTCCCGATTCACATCTTGTTACATCTTGAAAGAAAATTCGTAATTATGTAAAGTGGAAGATGTTGTGCGTGGGTTTGTGCCATATCCCTGATACGATACATTTATGACATATTGTGATTGGTTACTGTTATGAGATTATGAGGCTCATCACCTCGGGCGGAGACATCTCCTCAAACATGCGGCCCGGCCGGCCGTGTGGTTTGGTGGGGTGTAGCAGATGGTATCAGAGCCGACGGTTCTAAGTTAGTACGGCTCATCGATTTCCACTAAACTAAGATAAAAAAAGATTTTCCAAAATTAAAATTGATATAGAACAACAGAAACCGGTAATAAAATTGAACTAGCCGGGGAATTGCATGGTAGCTTTGTCCTTATTCTGCCTCTTATCTGCAGGCTATACTAAGTTGTGACTACTTGGCTTGAAGCTATTTGCTTGGATATTCTTATGTGACATTTGTTTTCATTTTTACTTGTTTATTTGGTAGAATGGACGAGTGTTTCGCGTGGACTTAGAAACCATCTAAGATTTTCTTAGACTTTAGACGCGTTCTTAGATTGATATTGTCCCTTAACATATCACGGTTATAGCTTCGGAGACGAATCTTTCTTTAAGGGGGTAGGATGTAATACCCCAATTTTATACAAGAGGGTAGGTTAAAATTTTGGATAGAGTTTGGGGTTATAATTGTGATTTACAAAAGTTCTAAAAGAATTAATTAGTGAATGGAATTGAAATTGTAAGTTTTGAGACATTATAAAGTAGTTGGATAAAATTTGAGGGGTTATAGTTATAGCTTTCAAAATATAAGATTGTTAATTTGAAGAATAGGGAGGTAGTTGTAGTTTCAGGAAATATAAACTAGTTAACTAAATATTGATTCGGGGGGGGGGTATAAGTGTAGTTTTTAGAAGTTATAAATGAACTAAATTAATTAGTTGGGGAGGTAAATGTAGTTCAGAAAAGTTGAAACTAAACTGAATAAAAGTCTGGGGAGGTTAGCGTATTTTAGACAAATAAAAGTGTGCAATATTCTTACATGTAGGGGTTGTAATTGTCTTTTATAAAAGTTAATGTATGCAAATAATTTATACTTGTACGTAATACGTATAAAATAATTGTCTACACCCGTATTTTATTATACCCGACCCGTAAAATAGTATAACCCGGTAATATATACTGTATAATTATACGTACCCGTATTTTTAGTTACAACCCGATCCGAAACCCGTATTTATATTCATTTATTATTATTTGTTTTCTTCCTCCCTCCCTTTTATTTTTCTCTCTTGCCTCTCTCTCTCTCTTGACACACTCCCACCTCCTCCATCACCATCCCTCTCTCTCACAACTCCCCCCTCCTCCTTCATACACCTGCATCACCTCTACCTCCCTACACCCTACTACCCAAATATTCATCCCCCTTCCTCCTCCTATTCTTCTATTAATTAAATAATTAATGCTCCTCCTCTTTCAATTTTTTCCCCTCACCATCTCTTTCTCTCTCTCCTCCCTCACGTCACATATACACCCCCTTTTTCATTTTATTTTTTTCCTTCCTCTCTCACATTTCCCACACAAACACACAAATTCATCACCATCTCCCTATTGTTTCTCTCTCTCTCTCTCTCTCTCTCTCTCTCTCTCTCTCTCTCTTGTTCCTCCTCTTCTCCCTCACGGCACACACACACCCACACACCCTCACAAAACTAGGACTGCAACTCGGGCGGGCTGGACGGTTTGGTACCCCTGTCCAAGCCCGAGCCCGAGTTCTGTCGAGGCTGCCCAAGCCCAGCCCGACCCGGGTTAAGAGAATTTTCAACCCGTCCGAGCCCGAATTCATATAAATCAATTCGGGTTCGGGTTGAATTCGAGCTAGCACATTAAACTTGATATCTTTAAAAAAACACAAAAGAAGAATAAATTCGGGTACGCTAGCACATTAAATTTATGTAGCATATCCAGGTTAGATATGCTACATAATTCTTTTAGAAAGTAATATTTATATGTAGTGGTCATGCAAATCGGACAATTCGGGTTAGCCCGTCGTTCGATATTTGTGCCCAAACCCGACCCTAATTGCAATTCGGGCTGCGGATTTCAGTCCAAGCCCGTCCAAATTACCAAAATTATGTGTTTAGGCCCTATTTAAGTTCGGGCTGGGCTCGGGTTGGCCGGGTTCAACCCGCCCAAGTTGCACCCCTACACAAAACATCACCCTCAAATAACACCTCCCCCTAATGCTACTCCCTCATCTATATTAACCCCTCAATTTCTTCTCCAACACAACAAAAAAAACTTCACCTTCATCATCTTCCTTCTTCCCTCGGCAACAACACAAAACCATCTCCACCATCCCTCCTCCTCCATCTCAATCTCTTTCCCCCTTGCCACAAGTAGCAGCACCTACAACAACACCAACACCACCACCATTACAGCCACCATCATCACCACCATCTCCTACTTCCCAATCTCTCAACCTCCCTCTTCCAAAACAGAGCAGCCCCCATCCACAACATACAGAGGCAACAAAAACACCATCACCACCCCACTGCCCACACAACGACAACCACCACTTCCATCATCACCACCTCCACCTTCGGCACCACCATGAACGCCGCAACCATCATCACCACCAGCCTTATCCCCCTTTCAATCGACCCCTCCGTTTCTCCCTCTCTCTCGCTCTGTTTTCTGATACACCCGACAGCAGCAACATCAACAACAATCACCGCCGGCATCACCACGACCACCGGCCTCCATTACCACCGGAACCCACCTCCACCTCCAGACCCTTCTCTCCTCTCTCTTCTCTCTCTCCCTGTGTCTCTCTCTCGCTCTCTGGTCGCGCAAAACAGAGCAGAGCAGCAGCAGTTGCAGCGTCGACAAAAAACCATTGCCGGATCAGACCCGGAGGCCCGACCCGACGGGAGACCACGCCGACGCCCATCCGCCCCTGTTCTTCCTTTCCGGCGAATCCCTCAGGCCCCTTAGGGTCCGACCGAACCTAGAAAGGTCCAATTCCGAGTACCCAACAGTCGGAGCTCCATACTTTCCGGCGAGTTTCCGACCCGATTTCGGCGAGTGATATCTCCCTCATTCGGTAACGGTTTTTAACGATTCTTGGCATGAATATCACTATTTTGACTTGAATTTGAGTTTTAGATAATCAAAACGACATGGTTATCAATGTATTGAATGTTTCCCGAATCAATTTGAGAGGTTGAAGATGAAGTTCACGTATGGGTATTGAGAGGGGTGATTTTTGTACTTTACAGAAACTATTGGGGAGGTATTTGTGTTTTAACTAAACTGTTAATAACTTTTTCAATAACCTAAAGAATTGTTATTTCTTTATTATCATTAATATTAACTAATTAAGTATTTTAAATATATATGAGAAAATAAATATTTTTGTAATTAAAAGTAAAAAGGTAAAATTTCTATACATTTAAAATAAGTAATGACTAAATAATATAATAAGTTAACAAAGATTTTATTTCGTACATATATAATTATAATTGATAAACTTGTAGGAAATTGAGGTCATAAACAAGAGCTAAGCCTACCCGTGAGGACTATTCCGAGCTATTTGACGTTTGTATTTAAGGTAAGTTAATATGCCTAGCCTCGCGTGCCTTTCCTTCTTTCGTGTATCACGTGTGTTATTTGTGAACTATTATTATACATGCTTTATTTGATTTAATTTCTTTTGAAATATTCTGCTTTGAAGTACCGTATAAAATGATAATCCAAATCTAAAATAAGAATCTGAAAGAAGAACATCTAAATTCAATTGTGAAATGAGGACTACCATATTAGGCCGTTCACGGGCCACGATTATTCAAAAGGAGAACACCGCTCACATATTGCTCAATTTCAAATATTTCTCATATATCAAATGTTATGAATGTGCCACACCGGTTTTACTTGGAGCTCCCGATTCACATCTTGTTACATCTTGAAATAAAATTCGTAATTATGTAAAGTGGAAGATGTTGTGCGTGGGTTTGTGGCATATCCCTGATACGATACATTTCTGACATATTGTGATTGGTTACTGTTATGAGATTATGAGGCGCTGACCTCCTTTTGATTAGTTATGGTTATGAGGCGCTGTGATGCGAACCTCCTGTGATTGAGTAATGGTTATGTGGGTGCTTTTTCACATTATGAGAAAGAGGTTGTGGATTGGATATGGTCACTTCCAGTATCAACTAGTTACTAAAATGAATTTATGGACTCGATCTCGGCGAGAATTTATTATCTTGAGAATAAAGTAATATTGTGAATTATTATTAAAAGTGATTTCCCGAGATGGACCACATCTTTGGGTTGGAATACGAAATTTGAGATTGTTACGAAGATTGACACATCAAATCAACGTGAACGCTTTTCCCGCGCATTGCTAATATTTATTACTTAGCGAATATCTTATTCCAGTCATATGTCTCATAATCTGTTTACGTGCTATGGGTGTTAGCTTACTCAGCCGTTTGCTGATCATTTTCTGTAAAAACTGCGTCGGCTTTTGCTATTTTAAAACCGCAGGTTACGAGTAAGGTGGGAGCCGTTCACGACGCCGCTGGCTAGGATATCAGGCTGCTTAGTATTTCACCTAGCGCTTGTCATTTTGTAAATTATTGTATTTATACAATTCAGACAATGTCACTGGTTTATTATGAATGTATAATAATTCTATTTGGATATTCGATGGTTGTACTAACTGTGAACCGACGATCCTTATCCGTTCCCAGTGAGGCTCATCACCTCGGGCAGAGACATCTCTCCCAAGTCATGCGGCCTGGCCGGCCGTGTGGTTTGGTGGGGTGTTGCAACATGGGTGTGCATTAAGGGTAATGGCGCACTGGATTGACCCATCTCCGAGAAGGCTACATACATGTTATGTTGAGTCACAAGCACTTCTCTTGGGGACAACGGTATGGTCATCCTTAGACTTCAAGTCACTAGATTATCTAGTTGTGGATTATTGTGATTTTGGTAGCGTCAAACACTACATCGTAACTGGGTAGCTATAAAGGCGTGTACCGGATACAATAAGAAGCAAGCTTAGAATTCGTAGTGGACGTAGATAGAATTTTTCCCTCTCACATAACGGGAGCAAATATCCGAGGCTACTCGAGGGATAGTGCTTATAGAATGTCTGGCCAGACTCAAATAAATTAATATAGGATATTGATGTTTTTTGCACGAATAAGGCTATTCCCAGGATCGAGAAACTATGGATTGGATATACGAGTGTGACTTGTATGTCTCATGTTCAATCCGGAGATAGAGACAAAGGGATGTGACAATAACTTGCACAAGGTTTGTCGGATGAATATTCTATTAGTTGGCTAGAATAAATGTTTTTCTAGAAACCGCTCCATATTAGCAAATTGTTGCTACCAACTAGATAGAACCTATGGGGTCATATGCTATATAGAGTTGAACTAGATTTGGGAATTAATTAATGTGATTAATTAATTAGAAGGATCACTTTGCATCACCTTGGAAACTTAGTAGGACTAATTTTCAAGGAAGGGACTAAAACGAATTCGAGTAGGACTAGAATAGGTCGTTTAGGTAGTTAACAAGGATTTTTTTTGACTATATAAAGGATGCTCCTTCCTTCCTTCCCACACTTATGAACTTATTATTCATAACTTGAGTGGGAGAGAACAAAAGGAGAGAGACAAGCAAGCAAGAGGGCCGACCGACCCCCTTGCCGCCGCCCCGTCCACGTCGGCCAACAAAGGAGGCCGCCCCCTCCTTCTTGCCTCGTGTTGCGTGATTTCTTCTTCCTCTTCCTCCGTTCCAAGCTAGCACAAAGGAGAAGGAAGATCTAGATCTCAACTCTAGGCGTGGATCAACCGTAGAGACGTGACACAATTCACATTACAAGTCATCACAGGAGAAAGCCTAAGGTGTGTAACATGATTCTTCCTTTACCATCGTTATGCTTCTCTTCCTGTGATCCTTGGAGGGTATTGAATGGATACATTATATTTTCCGCTGCGTATCCATGATCTAAACCCTACAGTGGTATCATAGCCACAGGTCGTAGAACATAGACGTGGTTTTTGTGTTAAGTTTTAATAGTTTTACACTTTAAATTTATTGTTTATTGCGTAAAACAAGAAAAATCAAGCATATGATGAAATTTGTCAATAATCAAACAAAACAAGACTTAGTTTTTGTATTAGATGCATGAATTAGTGACTTTGAGAAATTTTAGGATCTTAGATCTAGATCTCATGGGCATCCTATTGAAAGAAGGAGTTCTTTTCAAACAAGGTTACTACCAAACTTGGGCAACAACCAAAGGAGTTGTTTTGGAAACAACTCCCAAAGAGGTTCGGCCCCCTAGGGGACCGCCCCTCCTTGCTTGCCGCCCAATGAAGGCACGTCCTAGGGGCCGGGGCTGACCTAGCGCACGGCTTAACCGTGTGGGCTAGGGGCAGGTCCTCTTTGGTGTTCGGCCAAGTAATTGGTTGGGTCCCTTGGACCGTTTTGAGTCTAGATAAATCCTAAAAATCAATTAAGATTGACCAAGCGCGTTAAAATTGGATTTTAACTGTTTATGTGCAAATCGCGTGGTGGTTTGATATGGCCTTAGGATGTGGTTTGGTGTGATTGTTTAATTTTGTGGTTTGGTTTACGGCCTGCGAGGTGATCAATGTGATGTAATAATTAATTAGGGTTTTGTGGTCTGCGAGCCATTTTTTTCTCAACTTGTGAGATTTATTTTATTTAGTATAGTTGATTAGCTAGTGCTAGATAGAATAGATTGTTAGCCAAGATTGAAGAAAAGAAGCCAAAAACCAAAGGGAGCAACAAAAGATGGAGCATGGAGCATTCCACATGACTGTGAAGGATGGACCAAAAGATGAAGACGCATGGAGATGTGTTTGCTTTTAGGATTCATAGATAATTCCATTGACTTGGAATTATCTTAGTCTAGAAAATCCCATATCCACATCACGTTTTATTTTATTTTGTGGTTGTTTATTTTATTGTCTAATTATTTGTGATTGGTGTATGGATGATGCATGCAATTAGGACAATAAGATAATTAGACAACCCGAATCTATTATTTGGAGTTGTGCCCAAACTCAAATAGATAGATGAGTTGATAGGGATCAACAAAACAATTAAAATTGAATTTAAAAATCCCTCAAAATTCAAATATTATGTTTTTGCCTTCTCGTTATTTAAACACTCATTATCATCATGATTTATCAAGTTCATGCATGCCAAAGCAAGGCGAGTTGGTTCATAATGATGGAATGCGATGGCACAAACAAGTAATGTGCAATTTTTTAAATAAGAGGTTGGACACAATTAGGCCATTAATATGATTAAAACCTAGAGGCAAACAATTGGGATTATCCATACAAATGGATAAATAAGGAGTTATTTTGCACAATTGAACCAAGAGTTGCATAGGGATGCAATTGGAATTGTTCCTACCTAAAGTAGTCAAATTATGGGTGACTTGCCAAAGCAAGCTCATAAGGAGATGAAACATGGATCTTGGCCGACTAGGAAATATAAAGATATTTTCCGCATTAATATCTTGAGGGTTATTAATCTGTAGAAAAAATAGTGGGAGCTATATTTGATAAACTAGCCATTATTGAATATAGTCAAAATTTCACAAGTACTAAAACTTGCGTATTTCCTTTTGTTGAATTCCAAATGGCAAACAACTCATCGAGTTCACAACATTCCCTACGATCTGTCCTTGAGAAGGACAAGCTCTCTGGAACCAACTTCCTTGATTGGTACAGAAACTTGATAATCGTTCTCAAGCATGAGAAGAACTGTACACAATAGAGGAGCAAGTTCCAGCAGGTGCAGAGAACAATACCCCTGCAGCCCTAAAGGCGTATCAAAAGCGTGTTGATGACGCTAATGATGCGGCCTGACTTATGCTATGCACCATGACTTCTGAGCTTCAGAAGCAACACGAAAACATGAATGTTGTCGATATGATCGAGCATCTGAAGCAGCTCTTCCAAGAGCAGGCAAGGGTTGAGAGGTATGAGATCTCTAAGGCATTTTTCAAGTGTCATCTGGCTGAAGGAAACCCTGTGGGACCTCATGTACTCCGTATGATCGGATACTTGGAGAATCTCGCGCGACTAGGGTTTCCGGTCGGCCATGAGTTGGCCATCAATCTCGTGCTGCGATCGTTGCCTGAGAGTTATGGACAGTTCATCATGAACTATAACATGAACGGGATCGTTAAACCACTGCCAAATTTACTCAATATGTGGAGGACAGCTGAACAAAGCATCAAGAAGGGTAGGCCATTATGATGGTACAAAAAGGAAAGGGCAAAAGGTTTGCCTCATCCTCCAAGGGCAAGGGCAAGTCAGTTGCCAAAGTCCAAAGAACTTGTCCTTAAGCATGTTGGTGGCATTTCCAATGGTGTGACTAAAGGTGAGTGTCACTACTGCAGTCAGCCTGGACACTGGAGGAGGAACTGCCCAAAATATCTGGAGGACAAGAGGGTTGGAATAGTAATTCCACCACCACCAGGTATTTTTGTTGTAGATGTCAATTTAACTGTCTCTACATCATGGGTATTAGATACTGGATGTGGATCTCACATTTTTCGAAATGTGCAGGATCTAAAGAGAAGTAGAAGATTGGCTAAAGGGGAGATAGACCTGCGCGTTGGGAATGGAGCAAAAGTTGCTGCATTGGCCGTGGGCGTGTGCGAGCTATCTCTACCTTCAGGATTAGTTTTAGATTTAAATAATTGCTATTTTGTGCCTGCTATGAGCATAAACATTATTTCTATTTCTTGTTTGGACAAGGCATGTTTTATTATTTCAATAAAGAACAATTGTTGTTCCTTTTATTTTAATAATAATAACTATTGTAGTGCGCAATTATTTAATGGACTACATATCCTTGATCTAAGCAATCCTGTCTACAACATTAATACCAAGAGGATTAAAATACATGATTTATTTCCTTCTTACTTATGGCACTGTCGTTTAGGTCACATAAACGAGAAAAGTGTATCTAGACTCCGTAAGGATGGATTCCTAGACTCATCTGATTTTGAATCATATGAGAAATGCGAGGCTTGTTTATTGGGAAAAATGACAAAGCCCCCTTTCAATAAGAATGGTGAGAGGACTAGTGAGCAATTAGCGCTCATACATACTGATGTGTGTGGGCAATTTGCCACGCATGCCAGGGGTGGTTACGTCTACTTCATTACATTTACTGATGATTTCAGTAGATATGGATTTGTGTACCTCATGAGGGCCAAATCCGAATCCTTTGAAAGGTTCAAAGAATCCAAGAGTGAAGTGGAGAAGCAATTTGGCAAAAGTATCAAGGCTCTACGATCAGATCGTGGAGGATAATACTTGAGCCAAGAGTTTGACGACTATCTTAGAGAGTGTGGGATCGTGTCCCAACTCACTCCACCCGAAACGCCACAATGGAATGGCGTGTCGGAGAGGAGGAATCGGACTCTATTAGATATGGTTCAATCTATGATGTGTCAAACCGATCTTCCATTATCATTTTGGGGCTATGCTCTATTAAGTGCATCTTTCACCATTAACCGTGTTCCATCTAAATGAGTCATGAAGACACCACATGAGATGTGGAGTCGGAGGCGTCCCACACTGCCGTTCATGAAGATTTGGGGCTGCGATGTCTATGTAAAGTGTTTACAATCAGACAAGCTAGGGCCAAAGTCGGATAAGTGTAAGTTTGTGGGGTACCCTAAGGAAACTAAGGGTTACTACTTATACAATCCAACTGAGAACAAAGTGTTTGTTGATCGGTCCGGCGTGTTTCTAGAAAGAGAGTTTGTCTCTAAAGAAGCAAGTGGGAGGACTGTAGAACTTGAAGAAATTCAAGAACCACGAATCACTGAACCAACTATGGAACATGAACCACAAGGAGTTGTGGAACAACCTGTTCAGGTAACACAAGAGCTTCGTAGATCTAGTAGAGTGCGCCAGGAACCTGAGAGGTATGGACTTCTCATGACAGAATCTGGTGACACGATGCTCATAGATGATGAGCCTACTACTTACGAAGAGGCCATGAAAGGGCCAGACTCTCATAGGTGGCTAGAAGCCATGAGATCCGAGATGGAATCCATGTATACCAACAAAGTATGGACTTTGGTGGAACCACCCGAAGGAGCGTGGCCCATAGGTTGCAAGTGGGTATTCAAGAAGAAGATCGACATGGATGGTAATGTGATTACCTATAAGGGCCGATTGTTGGATAAAGGATTCAGACAGATTCATGGTATTAACTATGATGAAACCTTTTCACCAATCGCTATGACCAACTCCATCCGAATCGTACTTGCCATTGCAGCATACTACGACTATAAGATTTGGCAGATGGATGTCAAAACAGCATTCCTCTATGGGAATCTCCTCGAAGACGTGTATATGATACAGCCGGAGGGTTTTAAAGATCCAAAGCAAGCCAAAAAAATCTTTAAGCTGCAACGATCCATTTATGGATTGAAACAAGCTTCTAGGAGTTGGAATCGACGTTTTGATGAAGTAGTCAAAGAGTTTGGCTTCATCAGAAACGAAGATGAGTCTTGTGTCTACAAGAAGGTTAGTGGGAGCTCTGTAGCTTTTCTGGTCCTGTATGTGGATGACATACTACTCATTGGAATTGACATTCCCATGCTACAATCTATTAAAGATTGTCTAGGAAAGTGTTTTTCAATGAAATACTTAGGGGTAGCAGCCAATATACTTGGTATAAAGATCTATAGAGATAGATCTAAGAGACTGCTAGGCCTAAATCAAAGTACATATATTGACAAAGTGTTGAAGCGGTTCAACATGCAAGACTCCAAGAAGGGATTCTTGCCCATGTCACATGGAGTTACTCTTTCGAAGGGTGGTTCTCCTTCCAATGAGATTGAGAAGGAACGCATGAGTAGAACTCCCTATGCCTCGGCCATATGATCTATCATGTACGCCATGTTATGTACTAGACCAGATGTGTAATATGTCTTGAGTATGACAAGCAGATACCAATCCAATCAGGGTGAGAGTCACTGGATTGCAGTCAAGAACATCCTAAAGTACTTGAGAATAACTAAGGATGCTTTCTTGATATTTGGCGGTAAGGAAGAGCTACGTGTAAGGGGTTACATGGATGCAAGCTTCCAAACCGACAGATGACTTTAGATCACAATCGGGATATGTGTTTTGCCTGAATGGAGCAGCGGTGAGCTGGAAGTGTTCCAAGCAAGAGATGGTGGTTGATTCTACAACAGAGGCTGAGTACATTGCTGCAAATGGCGCAACAAAGGAAGCTGTTTGGATCAAAAAGTTTGTTTCTGAACTTGGTGTGGTTCCTAGCATTGCGGATCCAGTAGAGTTGTATTGTGATAACACTGGGGCGATTGCTAAATCGAAGGAGCCCAGGTCGCACCAGAAATCCAAGCACGTGCTCAGGAAGTTCCATCTTACTCGAGATATTATCGATAGAGGAGACGTTCGGATATGCAAGATTCCTACAGAAGAGAATCTGTCAGATCCACTTACAAAGGCGCTTGTGCAGTGGAAGCATGAACGGCACACTAGGAGCATTGGCATACGAGATGCATCAGATTGGCTCTAGTGCAAGTGGGAGACTGTTGGAATAGATGCCCTGAAGGCAATCTAGTTTAGTATGAATTTATTTTGTCCAGAATATTCATTGTATTATTTATTGGATTTTAATATAATGAAGTCCTTAGATTTACAATTGTGTTGTTTATCTTAAATATCCCTAGTCCAGTATAATGATTAATAGGACAATAATCTATAGACTAGTATGGAGTTGGATTGATATGGAGATATCATGATCCAACACATGGGTGTGCATTAAGGGTAATGGCGCACTGGATTGACCCATCTCCGAGAAGGCTACATACATGTTATTTTGATTCACAAGCGCTTCTTGGGGTGACAAAGGTATTTATATGATAGCCAAGAACATGGAGAAGAAGACCGGAGGACCAAAGGAGCCAAAAGACAAAGAAGACAAATCCCTAGGCGCGCAGCTATCGTGGAGCACATGGAGATGAGCTTGTCACTTTAGGGCATACAGATATTATCATTGGCTTGGTAATATCTTAGTCTAGGGGCCATATCCATGCCACGTTAATTTTTCTTTTTTGGATGTTTATTATTTATGTCTTGTTATTTATTTTTGTGTGTATGGAGATACTAGCAAAACTTTAACAAGATAATAATAAACAAGGTTGGTCTTTTATTGTGGATAGCCCAATCTAAATAATTAGATCATGTTGATGTGATCAACCAAACGAATAATGACTATTAAATCCCTCAAATTAAATATTGCGTTTTGCCTTCTCTTGCCAAAACACCCTTCATGATCAGGGTTCATTAAAATTCGGGCTTGCCAAAGCAAGACGATTTTAATTTACCATGGTGTGTTGCGGACAACACAAGCTAGTAATGTGTGTATGTTGAAGCAAGAGGTTGCACGCAACTGGGTAAGACTCAATTGGATTGATGAACCTAGAGGCATGACAATCAGGCATTATCTAAAGGATAAAGAATAAAGAGTTATTCACCTAATTGGACCAAGAGTTGCATGGGATGCAATTGGAATGTTTCCTACCTAAATAACCAATTCTTTGGTGACTTGCCAAAGCAAGCTCAAGAAGAAGTGAAAAAAGGATCTTGGACCCACTAGAAAATATATAAAGATATTTTCCGCATTAATGGTGAGGGCTATTAATCCGAGAAAAAATAGTGCGAGCTATATTTGACATTTAAATCCTTGTTGAATATAGTTAAACGTCATAATATTTTGCATAAATCATTTTGTGTTGAATACCCATCGCATTAAACAAAAAAAACACGACTTTATGTCCATAAGATGGACATGATTTCTGGAATCTATTTTCTAGATTGGTATAAAATCGAGAATCGTTCTCAAATAAAGGAAAAATGTTGTAAATTGTAGAGCATAAAGTTCTCTTCCCACCAACTACCAAAACACACTAAAGCCTTATGGAAGGAACATCAAGGAATGATTCTTTGAATGTAACTTGTCTCATGTCAAGCTCCCATGGACTCTGAGCTTTGGAAGCAAGATGATAAATATGGAGGCGTGTAATATGATCATACGAGCTTGTCATGAAATGCTTGAAGTGTTGGTCCACTTTGCACTCTCTTGCTTAGCACTCGTCATGGTCAAGATGGAATAAGTTCGGGCTTGCCAAAGCAAGGCGACTTAGTTCATCGAGATATGACGCGACGACACAAGTTAGTAATGTGTGACTGCTGAAGCAAGATGTAAAGCGCAAGTAAGCTACTTCAATAGGATTGAAAGCTTAGAGACTGGGAGTTATCTATAAGATAAATAAAGAATAGATAGTTATTCTCCCAAATAGACCAAGAATTGCATTGGATGCAATTATAGTGTTTGTTTAAAAGTGAATAACTCAATATGATTGAGAATCGCTATACAAAGTATTCATAAAGGGATAAAGGAAAAACATGTTAATGGTTAACAGCATGGGTAAAAGCAAAAGGGTTTGCGTGGACCTCATGGGTATAAAGCAAGCTTGTTGCTAAAACCAAGTTGCCTTAAAAATCCCATAGTTGGCATGGAGGAAGAGAAACTTCCTAAAGTACCTGGAAGGAAATAATAAAGGAATTATGAATTCCAAACTAGGTAATTTTGTTATAGAAGTCAATATGTCTATCTCATCATCATGAACACATTTATAAAAATGTGGTGGATCTCAAGAGAAGTAGACAATTGAATAAGGAAGAAATAAACCTACATGTGTGGCAATGAAGCTATGGGTTGCTGAATTAGCCGTAGGAAATTAGTTCTACCTTTTTGAAATTGTTCATGAATTAGACAAAAGTGATTATGACCCTCCTATGAGTAGGATCATTGTCACAGTTTCTTGTTTGGACAAGAAAGCTCTCTATCATAATAAAGGACAAATGTTGTTCCATTTATTCTGATATACATTATTTTAATGCAATTTTGTCTAAATGGATTGTATATCCTTGATCATGATAATTTCATCTATAAAATTAATACCAAGAGGTTTGCATATAATGATATGAACTTCACTTATCTTTAGCATTATCGTTTAGGCCACATGAATAAGAGATACATATCTAGAACTCCATATATATGGAATTATAGAACTCATTTGATTAATGAATCATATGAGATATGTAAGACTTATTTATTAGGCAAAGATATGATCTTTTTGGAATCATACATATTGATGTATGTAGGCCACTAAGCGCAGATACTGAAGATGGTTTTCAATACTTCATCATATTTACTGATGGGATCAGAGAAATATGGATTTGTATATCTTATGAAGAAACAAATCATAATCCTTTGAAAGTTCAAGGAATTCAAGAATGAATTAGAGAGCCAGCTTGGCAAAGTATTAGGGCTCTACGATTGGATCGTATAGGATAGTACTTGAGCCAAGAGTTTGACAAGCATCTATGGGAAGTATTGGATATGATCCAAACTTGCTCCACCTAGAACGCCACATTGGTTTGGCGTGTCTAAAAGGAGAGTTCGGACCGTGTTGTACACGGTTCGGTCCATGATGAGTCAAACACAACTTCCAGTTTACTTTTAGGGGCTATGTTCTAATCACAACAAAATTCGCCCTTAACCTTGTTCCATCCAAATAAATTATGAGAACCACCATATGAGATATGAACTAGGAAGTGTCCTAGTAGGTCGTTCATAATGATTTGGGTTATGTACTTTATGTAAAGGCGTTTACAGATAAACTTGGACCCAAGTCGGGTAAATGTTTGTGGGATATCCTACAAAGGATATTATCTCTACACTCCAATCGAGATCAAATTGTTTGTTGCTCGAATCGCTGTGTCTCTAGATAGAGATTGTCTCTAAAAGAAACAGTGGGAGCACTGTAGAACTTGAAAGGAGTTCAAGAACCACAACAGAACATTGATCCGTTTGATGGAACATGAGCAGGATCACAAGATGTTGTGGAGTAACACAAGAACCTCGTAGGTTATGTAGGATATGTCAAGGGACGAGAGAAATAAGGATTTATAATAAACCGTGATATATTACTCATCGAGATGAGCCTACAACCTATGAGATGGCTACGTGTGGGCCATACTCTCAGAAATGGCTTGGAGCCATAAGATACGATATGGAATCCATGTATACCAACAAAGTATGGACTTTGGTGGAACCACCTGAAAGGATAGGACCCATAGGGTGCAAGTGGGTTATGAGGAAACCATTATGGATGGTAATATGATTACCATTAAGGGACAAACTGGTTTGAAAAGGTTTCATGTGAGTTCATAGTATAGACTATGACGAAATCTTTCCCCAGTTGCGATGCTTAAATCCATGCGCATCTTGCTTGTAGCAATCTGTTTATAGATTGAGTCAAGCTTCTTGGAGTTGGAATCTTCGAATTTATGATGCAATCAAAGGAGTTTGGTTCCATCAAAAATGAAGATGAGACTTGTGTCTACAAGAAGGTTAGTGGGAGCATAGTTAAATTTCTGGTCTTGTATGTAGAGACATACTAATTATTGGGAATAATGTCTCTACTCAGCAATCTTGTATAGATTGGCTAGAGAAATTGAATTCCAATAATAGACTTAGGCGAGACAATCTATAAAGTCTATGGACATAGATCAAAGTAATTGTTCAGCCTGAGTCATGGTACATATATTGACAAAGGTGTTGAAGTGGTTCAACATGTATAGAATATGGATTATACCTATGTCACATGGAATTAGTCTTTGGAAGACTAATTGTCCTTCCAATTAGATTTGAAAAGGACCGTATGAATAAGATTCACAAGATACGCCACGTAATGTACTAGGACAGACGTGTCATGTGGCATGACATAAAGATACCAATCAAATCCGGGTGATAGTCACTGGAAAATTATCAAGATTATCCTTAAGTACTTGAGAAGTAATAAAGGATGAATTCTTGATAAATAGAGGATAGGAAGATTTTACTGTAAAGGGTTACAGTGATGCGAACTTCAACGAAGATTTCAGATTATAGTCAAGTTTTATGTTTTGCACTAGTGGGAGTGAGTGTGAGCTGGAAATGTTCGAGGAAAGATTCAATTACCGATTCTATCACAGAGGACTGAGTATATTTATGCATAAGATGCACTTACTCAGAATATTCAATCTCAATCAAATTATTGATTGTGGAGATGTGAATATTTGCAAGATACCAGAAGGTGTCTCGCCCCTACGCAGTGTAAGCGTTGAGGGCCGCGCTAGATCAATAGGCATATGATGCAGGAGATTGACTCTAGTGCAAGTGGGAGACTGTTGGAATTGTGCCCTAGAGGCAATCAATTTATAGTGACAAATATATGGATTTACGATTCATTATGTTATCGATATGGAGATATGTTAACATGAATGAAGTCCTTAGAATATAAGTGTTATATTCTTAAATATCCCTAGTCAATTATAATGATTAATAGGACAATCATATATAGACTAGTATGGGGTTGGATTGATATGGAGATATCACGATCGAACACATGGGTATACATTAGGAGTAATGGCATACTGGATGACCCACGACGAGAAGGATACATTAGATTATGTTGAAGTCACAATCGCTTCTCGTAGTGCTAATAATATTGCAATCCTTAGACTTGAAGTCACCAGATACTCTAGTTGTGAAATATTGTGTTTTGATGTTATCAAACGTTACACCGTAACTGGGTAATTATAAAGATAGCTATCGGGCATGATAGGAAGCAAGCGTAGAGATCGTAGTGATGTAGATAGGATTTTTCCCTCCCACATAATGGGAGTAAACATCCACGGCCACTCGAGGGATGAGGCTTATTGAATGTCTGGCCAGACTCAGATAAATCAATTTGAAGATATTGATGTTATCTGCAAGCATAAGCATATTCTCAGGATCGAGGAACTATGGATTGGATATACGAGTGTGACTATTTGTGTCTCGTGTCCAATCCGGATATGGAGACAAAGGGATAATGCAATATGAGATATTGGACACAAGAGGTTTGTCGGTATCACTGACTATTTCTATTAGTTGGGTTGCATGGATGTGTTGCTAGACACCGCTCCATGTTGGTAAAAGTTACTACCAGCTAGATAGAAACCTATGGGGTCACACGTTAAATAGAGTAGAGCTAGATTTGGGATTAATTAATATTGAATAATTAATGAGAATGATCATTGTGCAACACCTTGCAAACTTAGTAGGACTAATTTGCAAGGAAGGGAATAATTCTAGTTCATGTAGAATTAGGAAACACCTTTATGGAAACAACAAGGAGTTGTTGGAGTATATAAATGAGGCTCTAGCTTCCTTCCCACTTGATGTTAAATTTTATTAGACATAACACAGTGAGTGGGAGAGAGCAAAAAAGAGAGAGCAAGACACGCCTAGAGGCCGACCGCCCCTAGGTCGTCAACCCCTTCCCGTCGGCTCTAAGAGGAGGCCAAATCCTCCTCTTTCCTTTTGTTGCTTTGATCTTCTTCCCTCTCCCTCCGGGTTCAAGCTAGCACTTGTTTGAAGGAAGAATCTAGATCTCACCTCTAGACGTGGATCAACCGTAGAGACGAGGACATCATGCTTCGTGTGATCTCACAAATCAAAAGGTACACAATATTATGTCTCTTATCATGTTATGTTATCTCCTCCTGACGATCCGTGGTGGGCTTTGAAGTAGGAATTAAATTTTGCTGCGTTACCTACCTCAAAACCAAACATCATCAACTCTAGAGTACATCGTTTTCGACTCCAATTCAATTACCCGACTATTACAACTTGCCTTAGCAACCCCAATACACAACACAAGTGGTAGTTTCTAATTATCCTATTGTTTCAGATTGATTTTACCACCTACATAAACTAGGGTTCTTGGGTAATCATGAAGAACAATGAATTAAACGTTTCAAGATGATCAAAGCAAGTAAAAGTGAGGATTAAAGGGAATAAGATTCTGAAAATAGTTGAACAACTTGATACTTACGTGAGAAGTGAGGGAATTGAGAGATTGAGCGCCAGAGATGAAGTTTTGAGAGACTGTGGTGTTGGAGGATGCTACTGCCGGTGTTTCTTTGGGCGTTCTTGGATCCGAGAGAGAGAGAGAGAGAGAGAGAGAGAGAGAGAGAGAGAGAGAGAGAGAGAGAGAGAGAGAGAGAGAGAGAGAGAGAGAGAGAGTTAATGAAAGAGAAGAAGGAAGTGATATTGAAGAGAACAAGAAGAAACTAAAAATAAATAAGATAATAAGAAAAAGAACAAAGAGAAGAAGAGAATAAACAGAGCACTGGACGTGGGAGAAGAAGAAGAAAAATAAATGGAAGGAGAAGAAATAGAGAACGAAGGAGAAGAGACAAACCTGGATAGAGAGGCAGCGTTGGAGATTGCCGTTGCTGCTACTGCTTTGGCGTCTGGAGTGGTTTTGCAGAGAGAGACGAGGGACGACAATGGTGGTGCTGGGTTGATTTACCGAGAGAGAGAAGGGGATGATGTTGGGAGGGATTTTTTTACTGCCGTGAGTGTGAGAGATAGAGAGAATCAGAGATTTGTTGATGATTTTTGGAATATCTTGACGAAGGAGGAAGAATCAGATATCAACTCTGACTGATAGGAGTTTTTCCCATTCACAGACGTGAATTTGGGGGAAGAAATCATGTCAGGTTTTGGGGTGAAATTTTATACCAATCAGTTGAAAAAGACACTTTCAGACCCCTTGTTTAGGTAAAAGACATCCACCACCCACTTATTTAGTTTAAGACGCTAATTAATTTAGGTAAAATTCACAAAAACCCAGAAGCATAATAAAAATAAAAATTAACTCCCAACACTTATGTTAATATCCCAAAAACACCTGTAGACACAAAAGGGGTTTTTCATGTCCCACTTCCATTGTGCCAGGTTAATGTCGAGAGAGGAAACATCATTACCAGGGTAGCTTTGAAAGATACAAGCAAAGTTTGAAATACGTCTGCACTGATGTGAAGGAAATGATCGAGGCAAGGCTCCCCCAGCTGAAGTTTTTGTTGGACATCCATTGCGCGACTTTACCTTTCCCAGTATGCTTGTGAATCTTGTCATGCACGCAAAGATGAACGCGGGGGATAAAGAGCCTGAGCTTTGGTTCTACATTAACGACATGCCAGTACAGTTTGGATTGTAGGAGTTCTGTTTGGTTTCGGGCCTGAGCTTTAACCAAACCGCTGGTGTAGCTGAGAAAGAGTGTGTATACAACTAGGCTTCAAAGTATCTCCCCAACCACAAGATTGGGAACAACATCGACGTATCTGTAATTGAAAAGGTTTTGGCTAACATGGAGCCCAGAAAAGACTTGACTGAGGAGGAGAAATTCGATTACGCAAGACTGCTTATGGTATGCCTGATTGGGCGAATGATGTTTGTGAAAAGCAATGCAGACACACTATCCATGGTAAGGTTTGGCCAGCTTTCTGAGTTTGATTGGGATTTTTTTTTAGATGGGGCAGGTACTTGTGGCCACATTTCGTTGAGCAAGTGTGTGAAAAGGCTTGGGAAAAATATATGGATCACCTAGGTCGCCGGAATTAAAACATGTTACACTTTCCCCACATCTTTCTGGCATGGATTGCGAGGCCATACCGCAGCTTGAGGCCGGGCTGCTTGAAAACCAGAGGGAAGTTGAGGAAAGGAAGTTGCCGCACTTGGCTAATTGGACATGGAGAACATGTAACTTGGAAGAAGCATCCCAACATTGGAGCGAGATAAAGACTGTTCATCTTACCCTCTTCGCAACGGAGAAAGAGAAAACACAACACTACTGGATTTCCTTCATGGAATATAGGAGGACTCACCCCGACCAACCACTTCACCTAGGTGGACTGAACTGTTTGAGAAGAAAATTGTGCTTCTGGATGATGTAATTTCTAATCGTAAATTCACATCAAGCTACAAATTTGAGGGAGTATGTACTGAGGCGGTGGCTACGGATACGGTGCAGAAGAGGAAGAAGAAGAATGTTGCATGGGTTGATGGGGCCGGGCCACGAAAGAAGAAGAATAAAAAACCTGTTAACGACGAAGAGGCTGGCGCACAGTCGAAGAAGAAGAAGGCGGAGGTGCGCAAGGAATTTTCTCTTGTGGATGAAGAAGAAGAGGAGAATTCCAGCCTTTCCCTGAGACGGAGAAAGAGTGCAGTTGTGATTTCTTCAGCTCTAACCCCACCTCCATCTCCACCAAGAACCCTACCTTCAGTGTCTGCGACACCTCCAGCTGCCGGTCAACTCGAAGCTGCAAGAACAGAGAGAGTTGACTTAGAAGGCTTCAAACGGGAGATGCTGAAAGATTTTGATGACGCGTTGCTTCCTATAAAAAATAACCAGTTGTATTTTTCAGAGCAAACAGAATACATGAGGAGGAGGATGGATCAGTTGGAGACATATTTGTAGACGCTCAAAAAGGATTATAAGAATGGTAAAAGAGAGGTACTTGATACGGTAAAGGATCAGAGAAGGAAAGAGAGGGAACGACTTAACCAGCTGAGCGAATGGGGCCAACCAATTCACGTTATGGTAAAAGCGATGCACGACAGGTGGCAAAAAGTGCAAGAAGACCCAACGACTGACATTCAGTACCTTAGCGAGCTATGCATATTGTTCTTATTTACGGTTTTTGACTTCTGTAATATAATATAATTATGACCTAATAAATATATCCATCTGATTGTTAGGATTAGAGAGAGAACCAGGCATTGAATCTAACTAAGAAGGGGGTCCTGTCCAATCGAGGCAACCCCAATCAGAGAAACAAAAGTCAGGGGATCCAAGCCAAACGAGGCAACCCCAATCAGAGAATTAGAAGCAAGCAGATCCAAGCCAAACGAGGCAACCCCAATTAGAGAAACAGAAGCATGCAATGGCTCCAATTCAATCGAGGCTAGACCCACAACAAAACATAAGCAGGACAGTCCAGGCCAGCAGAAGCAGGGGGGTCCAGGGAAAAAGGGGCAGAATCCACTGATTAAGAACTAGATAGATTGATGGATGCGGATTACTCGAATTTCCCTAAAGAATCAGATCCAAACCTGAAGTGATTGGGATTGATCAGTTTGGGCCTGCTGATTAGGGACCATTTATGGAACCAGAGGAACGAGAAAGATTGGAAGAGTGCTGGACTCCCGAATCGCTTTACGATTTGGACAAGCTCGACGTATTAGATATCGTAAAAGAAAATGATGATTTGAAATTATTTATGACGCACATGGTAAGGAACATTACTGGCGCCGTAAAAGAGGTAAAATTGAATGGGAGAATACCGCGTATTGGGTTGCACTGGCTCAATTTAATATTCGTGTAACGAAGTTGCTATCTAGTGTGAATGTCCAAACATTCCCCATGAGGCTTATGAGTAATCCAGGGGATGATTTCATACAGGCATTCAGTGAATGGTTGAACGAGCCCAAAAAAGAATACCCAGGAATAACTGTGGATGCAAGACGCTGATAACTCCCCACTAGGAGTTATTGGTGAGCCCAATTTGAGGGGTATTTGTGTCATAATTGAGTGTTATGGCCGGATTTCATCCCAGTTTTGCCTCGGAAGTCGCGACAGAGTGTTTTGTGCTTCTTTATGCATTTCGAGATATGATCAGGGGCTTTGTTCATGTTTTCTGTGCAGGGACAGAACTTGTGTAGGAGTCAGGAATGAAGCACGAATGGAGGAGGAAGACCCAGGGAAGAGCCGAGGAAGCTGAAAGCGCCAGAAGCGAGAATGATCGAGATACGCTCGGTTGACAATATCTTGCGCTCTACTTGGAATTTTGAAGTGAAACCTGCGGTAGAAGAAAGTAGACGCCATTGGCTTTCTGAAAACAGTTCATAATGCTGAAACGGAGCCACCAACCCTAGAGCTAAAAATGACCCCCGTCTAAGCGTGGGTCCCAGAAAGGACACACCCAAGTATGGTTCTCGGATCCTGGTGTCCGGAGTCCTGATCGGGCATTTCATGTTCAGATCGATTTCCAGGACGATTTTGACCCATTGGTATTTTGGTAATTTTGGTAACAGGCCTGGGTTTTCGGAGTCGAATTTGGACTTTGGCGCCCAAATTCAGTCAGTAGTTTTTCCAGGACCAGAGTCAGGATTGGGCAGAATTTTGAGCGGTTTTGACCCAGGGGTATTTTGGTAATTTTAACACGTTTCGGGTAAAAATGCAGCCCGAGCAGAGAGGGTTCAGAAACAAGCCAGAGTGAAGACACGAAGCTGCTGCCTGCTTTGCTAGCTGTCAGCCACGCGGTAGCCACGCAGGCCGAGAGCAATAGGAGAGAGAAAAACTACAACAATCCAAGCCGGAGACCCCTGTCTACGTGGCTAACTGCCAGCCACGCAGCATCCACGCAAGCAGGGAGGAAAGACAGTGAAGACCCTGTCTGCGTGGCTAACTGCCAGCCACGCAACAACCACGAAGGTAGGGAGGGAAGAGAGAGATTTTGAGATGCCGGACAACCCTTTCTGCGTGGCTAACTGCCAGCCCCGCAGCAGCCACGCAGGCAGGGGGCCAGGGAGAGGATTTTGGAGCATATAGAAGCACTGCCTGCATGGCTAAGTGCCAGCCACACAGCAGCCACGCAGACAGCATGATTCCAGAGACGGTTTTGGCCAGTGGTAGTTTCGTAATTTTAGGCAGTTTTCCGGAAGCTTCTCAAGCACTATATAAAGGAACGTCCATAGCTCATTTTCAACACAATACACAAAGGCGAATTCAGAGTACCCTCGGAGAGCACGGAAGCACGGATCCAGATTTCAAGAACACTCGTTTGATCTCAATTCTCTCTTGTATTTCAGAAAAATTATTTAGTTATGTCGTTTAGTAGCTAAACTTTTTACCTAGGTTATCGATGAACCTAGGGTTTCGTATTCAGTATCTAATATTATTTTTGACTATGGATTCATGATCTCAGGATCTTAATATCAGCATCTTTATTCGTTATTCTGTCTTTGATTTTACTTTTTATGCATGCTCGGCTTGATCACCCAAAATTGCTACAGACTCAGCCTGGTAGGTGAAAACGTTTGGTTAGGGTTAGGAAGAGAAGACATAATTTAGCACCTTACCCCGATAGACCGAACAGAGAAGGGGAGATATGACTAGCCTAAAAACGTTAGACCAACTGTTACAGTTTTTGACCGAGGCCTTTAGGACATGTTAGAAAGCCTAGCAAACTTAGAACGAGACTCGCATTTCGGTAGCTTAACAGGATCCGAAAATCTGCAGTATTGTGATAACATGAAGGAAAAGAAAAGATACTGCATAACTGGTACGTGGCACGGATAAGTGAATGCTGTGTGTTTTCATATAAAAAAGAATAAAAAACTCAAGAGAGCCTAGGGGATCCCGGGACCTAGTACCTTAAAACCTTGTTTTACAACACTCAATATTATTCAGAAAAATTCTCATAAAAATATTTACTTTTCAGTATTTACTTTCAGCACTTAGTTAGTAACCAAAATCTCAACTTATTCCTCCTATTTTACACTCTGTCTTTTGAAACTGACTACGTAATAAAATCCGTAAATAGTCCTCGTGGGAACGATAAACCGAGTTGAAATACACCTGGTACTACTTGATCCGTACACTTGAGACTAACACTCAAATAAGCGCATCAAGTTTTTGGCGCCGTTGCCGGGGAATTTTTACGGTTTATTTAGTAGTCTGAATTAATTTTCAGAGTTATTTCTCTTACTTTTATTTTTAGTTTCTTTCATTTATCTCACTTCTCTTGAGATCTTTTTTTCAGAACTGTTTAGTTGATGCCCAGATTGCCCGCGACTTGGTGCAGCCACTCGACAATCCAGAACAACTTTACAGAGACGGAAACCGCAGAAACCAAGAAAGAAGGATGGGCAAAAATACTGAAGGAATGCCATAACTGCCCGAGACACGTACTCAGCTCAGATGGATCGGTACATCGAGGAGCTGATCGCATCAGGGTTTGCTGCCCGTAACAACCAAAGGACGTACAACAGATCAGGAAAATCTTTGGTGGATAACTTTAAAGTCCCTACGGGAGGACATGAGCCAGCAATCGTAGTGCCGGAAATCACTGCTGAGCACTTCGAATCAAACCCTTCACTGTCAAGACTGTTCAAACTCACTGCCCGTTCCATGGAAGAGCCGATGAAGACCCGGACGAATTTATCGGGAAATTCAATGACTACTGCAACAAGGTCTGGTATAAGGGAGTCGATCCATAGGCACTCAAGCCAATTCTGTTCCCATACTGCGTATACAGAACGGAGAGGGATTGGCACGAATCCCGAGCTCCCAGATCCATCACTACATGGGAGGGATGTGCTGCATATTTTCTGGGGAAATTCTACCCCGACTCTCGAGTTCTGAAACTGCAGAGCGAGATTCTGTCCTTCAAACAAAATATGGGAGAGACAATGATAGATGCATGTGACAGACTGATGAGACTTGTGAAAAAGTTTCCTAATCATAGTTTTGGGGACCCTAAGATTCTGCAGTTATTCTACTATCCTCTAGATCGGGAGAATGCTAACACGATTAACAGAGAAGCCGGAGGCAACTTTCTGTACCATGTGGACAAAGAAGGAGCCTATGATATGATGAAGCAGCTAGCCAAGCAGGACAAACGTCTATTTGACGACCACAAGTTCACAGCCCGAGCTGAGTCAGTAGAGGATGGTCGAATTGAGAATCTGACCAAGGTTGTTCAAGATTTGGTGAAGAACGTCTACACAGAAAAGAAGACTATCGTAGCAGTAGAAGAGCCAGATGCACATGTCCGGAAACCGAATAATGAGATGGCAGAAATCAAAGCCATGTTACAGAACATGACCACCAGTTTTAATGAAAGGTTAACACAGATTGACACGAAGATCGACACAGCTGTCAGCACACTGACAACCGATCTTCACACAACCAAAACTGCATTACGAACACTGGAGGTACAATTTGGACAGATGGCACATCAGCAAGCTGAAAGAGCGCCAAGTAACTTACCCTCGAGCACAACTAAGAATCCACGTGCTCAGATAAATTCTATCACCACTCGGAGTGAATTAGCACTACAGGATCCGCTGTACCCTAGCCATGAACGTGCAGAATATTTAAAAATATTGAACACGAAGTTTTTGGCCAGGGTGACAATTCATCTGTCAGCCCCCAGCCGAAGGGCTCGGTTGAACAGGATACAGTGCCATATGAGAAGGAAACTGAAACGGTGCCTGTTTCAAAAGATGTACGGTATCTTTTGAAGACACAGGAGAGGGATGATAGTAAGGGTTACGCCAGATTTCTCAAGATATTCAAACACTTGCAGATCAACATATTCTTTGTTGAGGCTCTGGAAAAGATGCCCAATTATGCCAAATTCCTCACGGACATTCTGTATGGAGGGAGGCGAATGAGCGATTTCAAGACTATAAAAATATGACGGCAGAAGTGAGCAACTGTGTGAAGAATGGGCTACTAAGGAAGAGGAAGGACCCTGGCATTTTTTTCTTCCCGGTGACCCTAGGTAATGCTTACACAGGAAAGGAACTTTGTGACCTAGGGGCCAGCATCAATCTAATGCCCTTGTCGATTTTCAAAAGTTTGAAAGTCGGTGAACTCAAGCCCACCAGAATCATGCTTCTGATGGCGGACATGTCCCTAAAACAAGCATATGGAGTCATTGAAGTGTTGGAATAGGAGCCCTAGAGGCAATCTATATTTAGTATGAACGATGTTTTGGCTAGAATATTCATTTATTAATTATTGTGATATTTAATATAATGAAGTTCTTAGATACTATGCGTTGTTTATCTTAAATATTTTCCCTGGTCCATTATACTGGTTAATTGTACGATCAAATATAGACTAGTATGTGTGTAGATTGATATGGTGATATCAAGTCTTACACATGGGTATGCATTAGGAGTAATGGCATACTAGATTGGCCCACGACGAGAAGGATATATTAGTGATGTCAAAGTCACAATCGATTCTCGTAGTGCTAATAATATTGTAATCCTTAGACTTGAAGTCACTAGATACTCTAGTTGTGGAATATCGTGCTTTGATATTATCCAACGTTGCGCCGTAACTGGGTAACTATAAAAATCGTCATCGGGCATGATAGGAAGCAAGCTTAGAGATATTAGTGACGTAGAGAGGATTTTTTCCTCCCACATAATGGGAGAAAATATCCACCACTCGAGGGATGGTGCTTATTGAATGTCTGGCCAGACTTAGATAAATCAATATGGAGATATTGATGTTATCTGCTTGCATAAGCATATTCCCAGGATGAGAAACTATGGATTGGATATACGTGTGTGACTATTATGTCCGGTGTCCAGTCCGGATATGGAGACAAAGGGATAATACAATATGTGATATTGGGCACGGGGTTTGTAGGGATCACTGACTTATTTCTATTAGTAGGGTGGCATGGATGTGTTGCTAGACACCGCTCCATGTTAGTAATAAGTTACTACCAACTAAGTAGAAACCTATGGGGTCACACACCGGATGGATTAAATTGGATATAGGTATTAATTAGTGGGACTAATTAATAAAAGTACCATAACGCAATCACAAGCAAACTTAGTAGGACTAATTTGCAAGTGGGCTAATCCATGTAAGGACATGATTGGTATTGGGGCCTTTATGTAGTTAATAAAGAGTTTATGACTATATAAATGAATTCTAGCTTGTTATTTCTCTAAGTGAGTCATTATTGAGAGAACATAACAAATCAAGAGAGAGAGAGAGAGAGAGAGACAAGCAAAGAAGGCCGAAGCCCTCATTGCCACCCTCCCTTGTCATCGGCCACCATAGGCGTGGCCTTGGTGCTCCGTTTTGCATGATCATCCTCCTCCTTATTCTGTTTCTAGCACTACACGGTGAGAAGGAATCCAATCAAGAATCCAATGTGTGGATATTCATAGAGACGAAGACACTATTCTTCGTGTGATCTCCTAAACCAAGGTACACATCTTCTATGCCCTTATCATGTTATGATAGCTCTTCCTGTGATCCTTGGTGGGCTTTGAGTAGGATTTTTTTTATTCCGCTTCCTTACCTACGTCAAAAACGAAAAATGGTATCAGAGCCACAGGTCGTAGCGCATTACATGATTTTACGTGTTACGATTTCAGTTTATACACCGTTTTATTCATATTACGCGAAACCGATTTTTTTTGGCATAGTAGATGCAAACAGAATTTGATTCAAGACAAACAAGATCTAATTTAACATTGGATGTGTAAATTGGTGAGTTTGATCACATAGGATGTGAATAATTGGGTTCTTGAAAAATTAGGGTTCTTGGGCACATAATTGGGAAAAATGATTTTTTCAATTATGGAAACAACTTTATGGAAACAACTAAGCTTGGGAAACAAGGCAATGAATTGTTTTGGAAACAATTCCAAGACGAGGTTCGGCCCCCTATGGGGACCGCCCCCTTGCCTTGCCTTCCAAGCTAGGCTCGGCCAAGGGGTTGGGCCGGCGTAGCATTCGGCCTAGCTGCGCGTGAGGCTCGACCGACAGCCCCAAAGACTAGCCTTGGTCCTTGGGTGGTTCGGCCATGGTGGATGGTGGACTCCTTGGACTGTTGTGACCCTAATTACCCAATTTCAACTAAAATTGAACAATCGCCTTAAAATTGGTTTTAACTGTATCATGTGCATTATTGCATGGTGGATGGATATGGAATAGGTTGTGGATGTTTGTTTTTGTTTGTGGTTTGGTTTACGGCCTGCGAGCTGATCAAATTAATGTAATAGTTAGTTAATTTTACGGCCTGCGAGCTGATCATCTTCTCAACATGTGAGGTTTTATTTATTTATTTATTCTAGATGTTAGGCTAGAATTAGAAATATTTAGATGATAGCCAAGAGCATGGTGAATAAGAGCGGAGGACCAAAGAAGCCACAAAGACTATGAAGGTCCCATCCTAGACGCGCGCAGCTATGGTGGAGCACATGGAGATGAGCTTGACACTTTAGGTCATGTAGATATTATCACTGGCTTGGTAATATCTTAGTCTAGGGGCCATATCCATGCCACGTTATTTTTCTTTAGTGGATGTTTATTATTTATGTCTTGTTATTTAATTTGTGTGTATGGCGATACTAGCAAAACGTTAACAAGATAATAATAAACAAGTTTGATCTTTTATTGTGGATTGCCCAATCGAAATAAGTAGATCATGTTTATGGGATCAACCAAACGAATAATGACTATTAAATCCCTCAATGGAAATATTGTGTTTTGCCTTCTCTTGCCTAAACACCCTTCATGATCAAGGTCTATTAAACTCGGGGTTACCTTGATGTGTTGAGTACGACATAAGCAAGTAATGTGTGATTTTTGAAGCAAGAGGTTGGACGCAACTAGGTAAAATCAATTGGATTGATGAGCCTAGAAGCATGACAATTAGGTGTTATCTAAAGGATAAAGAATAATGAATTATTCACCTAATTGGACCAAGAGTTGCATGGGATGCAATTGAAATGGTTCCTACCTAAATAACCAATTATTGGGTGACTTGCCAAAGCAAGCTCAGGAAGAAGTGAAATGTGGATCTTGGACTTACTAGAAAATATGTATGATATTTTATGCATTTATGGTTAGGGCTATTAATCCGAGAAAAATAGTGGGAGCTATATTTAATGATCTAGCCATTGTTGAATATAGTTAAATTGTTCAAAATACTAAAATTTCATATTTCTCTGTTTGTCGAATTCCAAATGGCAAACAATCACGCAACGAATTCATACCTGCGATCTGTCCTTGAGAAGGACAAACTGTCTGGAACAAATATCCTTGACTGGTACAGAAACTTAAGGATCGTCCTTAAGCAAAAAAAGAAACTGTACGTATCATACAATCCTATTCCAGAGCCACCCCAGGATTAATCTGTTCTAGCTTTCGTGAGAGCACATCAGAAACATATACATGATTTCAATGATGTGACTTGTCTCATGCTCTACACCATGACCTCTGAGCTTCAGAAGCAACATGAGAGAATGGATGCCTATGCCATGATTATACACTTGAAACAGTGGTTTCAGGAACAGGCAAGCCATGAGCGGTACGGAGTGTCCAAAGCACTTTTCAAGAGCAATCTCGCAGAAGGGAACCCAGTTGGGCCTCATGTACTCCGAATGATCGGGTACAATGAGAACCTCACGAGGCTGGGGTTCCCACTCGGCCAAGATTTGGCTACTGATCTTGTCTTGCAATCATTTCCTGACTGTTATAACCAGTTCATCATGAACTATAATATGAACGAGGTCTGTAAGACTCTGCCAGACTTGCTGAACATGCTAAAGACAACTGAACATAGCATTAACAAAGACAAGGGCAAGGCCATAATGATGGTGAATAAGAGGAAGGGCAAGGGAGTTGCCTCTACTTCTAATGGAAAGAGCAAGAAAGTTTCAAAGTCCAAGGAAGCCCTAAAGCCTAGTGGGGGCGTGGCTAAAGGTGATTGTCACTACTGTAGCCAGCCGGGACACTGGAGGAGGAATTGCCCCAAGTATCTGGAGGATAAGAAGTTTGGAATAGTGATTCCACCACCACCAGGTATTTTTGTTATAGACGTCAATCTATCTATTTCTTCATCTTGGGTATTGGATACTGGATGTGGTTCTCACAATTGTCGAAATGTGCAGGATGTGAAAAGAAGTAGAAGATTGGCTAAAGGGGAGATAGATCTGCGCGTCGGGAATGGAGCAAAATTTGCTGCATTAGCTATAGGCGCTTATGAACTATCTTTGCCTTCTGGACTTATTTAGAATTGAACAATTGCTATTATGTGCCTGCTATGAGCAGAAACATTATTTTCGTTTCTTGTTTGGACGAGAAGGGTTTTTTCTATTTCAATAAAGGAAAAGTGTTGCTCCATTTATTTTGATAGTATGCACTATTGTCGTGCGCATTTGTCTAATGGATTGTATATCCTTGATCTGAATAATTCCATCTATAACATAAATACTAAAAGGATTAAAACTAATGATTTAAATCCTACATATCTATGGCACTGTCGTTTAGGCCATATAAACGAAAAACGCATTTCTAGACTCCATAAGGACGGACTTCTAGAATCATTTGATTTGGAATCATATGAGAAATGCGAGTCTTGTTTATTAGAAAAAATGACAAAGTCTCCTTTCAATGAGAAAGGTGAGAGGACTAGTGAGGTATCAGTTCTCATACATACTGATGTATGTGGACCATTTCCCACGCCTTCCAGAGGTGGTTACCTACTTCATTACGTTTACTGATGATTGACGCGAATTCTTAACGCGCTTAAACGCAAGTATACGGTCAAGTAGTATTAGGAGTATTTTACGACTCCGAGTATCGAACCCAAGGGAAATTACGATTACTAGCTAACGAGAAATTAACTCTATGATATCTAAGTAACAAGTAAAAATGGTGTGTGAGTTTGTAACGTTGTCGCCCACGAACAAGCGACGTAAATTAAATAACAAGTAACTAACTATTTTTATAGGGTTTTCACTTTAAACAACGATAAATTGTGATTTGATTACGATTAATGAGGAAGAACTAGGAAATTGATGTCCCTAGGGTTGTTAACGATTTCCGGAATTATGCATGAAACACTCTACTCACGTTCTAGTTATATCGGGTAATGCTCATCACGATCTTCTCTCGATCTCACGTGAATTTGTGTAAACAATAGCTTTTGGGTCCTCTCGCTCCACCTCCGTCTATCACTACAATCTAATTGATTTGTTAGACTTGTTCACCGGGTTCTATCGGTCCACCGAATTCACTAAGTTCTAACACAATCAATCGAAACTACCCTCACACGATTAATCAAGTTTCTATCTCCTCTCGGTCTCAAGAAACTACGAGATCACCTACAATATTCTTTAACATGTATCAAAAAGTTCACTTTCGTGCAACAATCTCAACGACTAGTATCCTAAGGGTGATCAAGCCAAGAATACTAAGAATGAAGTACAAGAATATGTAAGATAACTAGAACATTCATAAACTTTAAGCAAACGCATGTATCATGTCCAAAATCCGGAAAAACGTCATCAAACCCTAGTTTCTCATCAATCACCTAGCTTAAAGTGTTAAGCTAGACATAATAGTGTTCAACATATCCAAAATAATGAAGTTCATAAAGAATAGAAGAAGAAAAGATGATCAAACCCTTGAATCTTCAATGTTGATGATCTTCCAATCTCCAAGCTTTGTCTCCCGTCTTCCCTAGCTCCCAAGACTCCAAAGATGCGTGAATATGTGTCTCTTAGGTCGTCCTCCCCGGTTTTTACCAGCTGGGCACGCTTTTTAATGAAAACTAGCCGAAATTGCACTTCAGCCCCTCTACTTTGTAATTCCCGGACAGAATTCTTTGCTGATTTTGCGCGGGCTGTATCTCCCTCATACGGACTCGTCCTTGGGCCTACCATATACCGTTGGAAAGCTACGGATGTGTAATTTCCAATGCCGCAAGCCTTGATTCAAAATTCTTTGTAGATTTATCTGGGAATCGAAAAGAGTGCAGGCTGGTCCTGTGTGACTTTTCCAACTTTTCTTCGTTTGTGCATCTCCTTTTCTCCTCTTCATCTAGCTCCATACCAAGCATATCCAAGCATCTCATAAGCTCCATTGCACCTATTTCACCTGAGATACACAACAGTAAACAGCCCGTGCAATTATCATAGCAAATATGAGAGAAAACATGCACAAATAAGCTAGAAACACAACTTTTCACTCTTAGGCTTAGAAATAGTCAAATTCACATATTTGTGCGAATATAACATATAAATCATGTGAAATAAGCCTATTACAAATAATATGGAAGTATAAAAATAACTCCTAAAAGAGAGTTATCAAACACCCCCACACTCACCTATTGCGCGTCCCGAGCAATTCAATCAAAGTCCAATTCCGACCACAATCCATCCAAAAACATCCTCCAATGAAACACAACCCCACAAGTGATACGAGTCGAGAATTGCATACTTACTAGAAACACCGTTGCATACAAATCCTAACTAGCCGACTCAATAACGACACAAGACTCGACAATGCAACAATATGATGCAAATGCAAGCTACGACTCGATCCTACACAAACACATATATACAAAAAACACACTTTTTATCTTTTTGGTTGAGATCGGGCAATCTCCATTGGCTTAAATCGATTATCATGAAGTGATGAGAATCCTAGGAACAAAGCATGCGTTGAAACTAAATTCGACAACGAGACTCTCCCCTAGTTAGTATAGAAAGCCTAACTTTACTAAGTACAAGAGTACGCTACCTCTTCGCGTGTGCCACAAAATAAGAGACTACGCTAGGTAAAGCCACATCCAAGGTCCGAGCTCCTAATCCGCTAATGGTTTTCACATGATGAGGCTTAGGGACATAAAGATAATCTCGTCGAAATAAAGTCCTAAGCGTCACATTCTCACATCAAATCCCACATCTCACACACCCTCACCACGATGATAGGAACCAAAACCCAAAGCTCACCACCTCCGGCCCTCAATTCCCTCAAACCCCGGTACACTAGTGATCTCCGTGGCCATCGTCGTTCGTCGTGCATGAAACGTGAACCATCGTCGTCAAAGTAGCTCCACCACTCGTTCCAATCCAATTCCAACTCAAACTTATTTCATCTCTCCTTTTTCTTTTTCTCTCATTTTTATTTTTTTTATTTTTTGTTTTTTTTTCTCTTTTTTTTTTTCTTTTTTTTTCACAATTCTCTCAAAATACCATCACAATCCAACAATAATATCCGAGTTTCAAATAACAATCCAATATGTTAGGAGAAGGAAACACGTAAATTGATGAATGAATATCACATAAAAATATCATCTCCTCCTAACTCATTCAAAGTCCCTGTCAAGTCCAAGCCGCAAAATCAATGAAGTACATGTGTGGGAGCGGAGTCGTCGCAAGCTCGCACTCAATATCCGAAGTCAAAAGTCGACACCCCCACACTCGAATGTCACCATATCCCCTCTCAAGTAGTCCCGAAGATGAATGTATCTCGTGCCTAATCCAACCGATCCTCCTACAACAAAGTAATCAAAACCGGTACCTAGCACGATCCACCAATTAAGTTCACCCAACCCAATTCCGTGCGTATTAGATTCACGCACTCACGGCTCTCCACAACTGTGTCCATGATGTAGTGGCATGGAACACCGCCACACCGAAGTGCGCAAGCCTACTCACTCACCCTCGCATCCCCTCGTAGATAATCAATGAAGTGCAAGCGAGATGTAGAACTCAACGAATTGTATAATCACTCCCTCATTGACCCCCTCAACTACACAACCCCCTCGTGACGCACTAAAGTTGTGATTCTAATCAATTTGTGATGAAGGCCAAGAATCGTCACCCTAGGTCCGAAGGCTAGCAAAGAATCCAAGGTTCAAATTGGGGCGTCTAATGGTCCTACAAGGTGAGTTATAAAAGAAGTGAGTGCTCTAATACACGTCCTCGCACAGCTGTTTCGTGTGCCCCTACGAGGCGGGTTGGCGACTACCTAAGACGTACACATGGATGTTCGGCTTGTTTAGCTCACACCTAGCTCAGCTCTTGTAAGAAAATAGGCACACACTTTGGCTTTGAAAATCACGTAAGTGTTAAAAATAGGTAGGAACTCCCGTAAAGAAAGTCTCTCTATACCTACTAGGGGGGACTCATGTCGTCACTCTCGGTCTCAAATCATGCTCTACGCCGAAAATCCTCACACTTCGCCATTTATCAAACTTTAGCCTCTTTTGATTGCCCTTTTCTCAAAATTTTCTCTTTTTTAATTTTTTTGGATTTTTCAATTTTTTTGATTTTTTTTTTCATATAGTTCCTACACTACATGCAAGCTGACACGAACTAAACTACACAAGACATTCGACAGGGTAGGTAGACTCAAATAAGAAAACGTGCAATATTAGACACAAACTCAACAAGTATATACACGACTAACAAATCACAATACGATATACTATCACAATATCACGACACAGACTACTAAATTAGCCACTATACGTCACGAACAAACTATATGCAGACATGGCGATGCATACACTGACTAGCTAGTCAAGACTAAAAATCCCCCCCACACTAGAATACGTCGTTGTCCTCAGCAAATTTAGAAGTGAAACCGAGGACTCAGCATCTCTAATGTGAGGGGCAGTGGATCTCCTTGGACTCGGAACCCTGATCCTCAGACCCCTCGTCTGCCGAACCAGGCTCCTCGTCTGCCGAACCGGCCTCATCGAAATCGCTCGACTCGTACCACAAGTGCTCACTGTCAGGGCTAGGGTCTAGGTCCACATTGATCTTATGAGCCAACTGAGCTACCCACTTCCCTAGAGTCTCTAAGGAGACTCCTAACTTCTTTCGGCTGCTTCGGTCATGAGCAAACCGCCTCTCATTCTCCGCCTTAGACTCTAACATCATCTTGTGCATGCTCTTCAAACGTGTGTCGGTGCTCGAAGACTCACCTACCTTTTCCTTACCCTTCCTAGACCTAGACGCCCTAGAGGGTTGCAAATACTTCGACCACTCGCGCTTAGTGGGTGGCAAGATGTCCATCTCCCCTACGTCTACCCCGGCGTCGCTAGCCAATTTGGTCAACAAACATGTGTGACCCGGGGCCATCCTATTTCTCTCCGATTTGCGTGCCATGATGTTTAGCCAAATCATGCGAGGAATGTCAACCCGCTGACCTAACCAAACACACATGGACATGCAAAAATGACGGAATGTGAAACGGGGGTCCGGTGTGATGCCTAAGACCCAATTCTCAAGCATCTCACAAACCCACCTAGCACGAGGGAGTAGGCACTTCTTCTTCACCGTCCGCATTGTCACCTCGGCCTTCGATTTATCTCAAGGATCCGCCCCCTCACCCGGAAAACAGAAGGCATTGACCATAGATACTACATCGGGTCGCCTAAGCATGTCGTGTAACGCACAAGGGGTATTGGGGTCCAACTCTGTAAATTGAAGGGCTTTGCTAATGATCTCCAGTGTTATCCGGACCCAAGTTCCCCGACAATACACCATCCTATCGTCCTTGCTCTCCCCCTCGTCCCCGAACCGGAGATTAACGTAAATCTCCCTCGCAAATTGAGAACTAGACGGTTCACACAACTCAAACCACTTATGTAACTGCTCACGTTCATGAATGGCTATTAGTTCGGTAGGCATGAGTTTATCTTCGTCTATGGGGTAGGGTTTCTCGGCCGCACCTCTTAGCTTAGGTATCGGTCGCGAAGACGCAACATGAGCTTGAAAACTCACGAACCGATATGTGCAATACTTAGTTGGCGACACATTTGCATTGGCTATCTTTAGCCGTTTGTCCGACCTACCCTTTCTCAAACGGGGTCTAGGGGGCATTGGTTTGCGGAGTATGTGATGTGGCGGAGAGTCCGGCACCACATACTCGAGCTCTTCGGGTGGTACGATAGGTGGGTCCTCGAGTACCATTTCATCTACGTTAGAGGGCCCTACTCTCCTAACGGGTTGAAAGATAGGTTCGTCAAAAGTAGCGACTTCGCTTTTCGACATTATACTCAAATAACGCAAGTCCAACAACTAGCAATTCAACACATTCAGCTAAACAATTCAACTCAACAACTCCTTTTAACAAAGCAATTCAACAACTAAAGCGAAGAAAGCACGTAAGTAAAGAGAGAGTTTAGGAGTACCGACAAAAAAGATTGCAGAAATTTCAACGAGAACCCGATTTGGACGCCGAATTCTTCCACTGAATTTTTCTAATTGAGTGATGCTCCTAGTCTTTCCTTGTTATCCCCGTCAATTCTTCCTTCTTCATCGAGAGTTGAATCGAACTCTTTCTTCTTCAATTTGACAATTTTTTCGAAGAACCCTAGGTGTGTTCTTCCCCAATTCTGACCGTCCTCCTTCAATTGCTTTCAACAACCCAGCTTTGATGTTAGAAGCTACTGAGAATCGCCGGAAAACAACCCAACCTCGCCGGAATTTGGGGGATTGGTGATGGGTGGGTGTTGGTGGCATTTGGTGGCTTGAACCCGACTGGTGGAGGGAGGTTTCTGCTGCGATTGCAAGGGCTGCTGGAATCGGCGGAGTGAAGGGAAGCCGTCGGATTTACAGGCGGCCGGAGGCGCGACGGTCAAAACCACAAAAGCTCGCCAGAATAAGAGATGGTGGTGGCGGCTTAAAACTGTCGGGAGGAGAGACGGAGGCTGCTGGGATCAATCGCTGTAAGAAAGAGAGAGTCGCCGGAGGATGAAGCCGCGAGGAAACACGCCGGAGAAATGAGAGACACGCCGGAGTTACAGTCGGATTTGATTGCGTCGGGTTGCAGTGAGGGAGGGGAGGGATTGAGTGTTCGTGAGGGATGGATGAACCACGATAGACCAGAAGCCCGATTGTTGAAGATTTTGACCGAATTTCCCTTTTTTGCCCTCAAAAAAACGTGGAAAGCCCCTTTTGCCGTTCGCACGAACAGTGTTCACAAGAACACTTTTTCTTGTTCGTAATATTGAGCAGAGACTTTTTGAGGGGCTGGTGTTCATGCGAACACAGGGGGTGTTCGTGCGAACACCCCTGACTCAAGAATTATTATTATTATTTTTTTTATCCGCTTCGTTTGCTTCAACTTCGAGGTTCCTTAGCTTTGAATTCCTTGTTCCACTTTTTGTTCTTGAGCCAATTTTTCGCGACACGCTTTCCAAAATCCTCGGGAATCTCCTCGTGATCACATCTTTCTCGTTCAAATTCCGTCTTTCTTTTACGTTCGAATTCCGATGTGCGCATTTCCATGCGAGTCTACGCACATCAAGAAGGGGAGTCCGAATCGCGTAATAACCTGTAAACCTGCGGAGACTCAACTCAAATGTCAAATTCTCGCTCTCTCACCCTCAGATAACAAAACGGAATTAAAAACGCACACAACAGTATGTAAAAACACTTTCTCTACACTAATGCATAAAATACGTTGGGTTGCCTCCCAACAAGCTCTTTGTAATTTACGGTCGACGGCCCGACCAAGTTACCTCAATCAGATCACGGCTCGTCAAAGTAGATAACATCCTCTTTGGCCGGAATTGGCGCAGATTCCAAGTACGGTTTAACTCTCCTTCCATTGACGCGAAACATTCATTTGTATGTGGATCTTCTAACTCAACCGCACCCCAAGGATATATTTGGTGGATCCGGAACGGCCCGGACCATCTCGAACGAAGCTTTCCCTGAAAGAGCTTCATGCGTGAGTTAAATAACAAAACCTTTTGTCCCACACGAAGTTCCTTCGGTTTGAGACGACTGTCGTGCCATCTCTTCGTCTTCTCCTTATAAATCCGGGAACTATCATAGGCTTGTAATCTCCATTCCTCAAGTTCAAGAAGCTTCATCTTCCTTGCTTGTCCTGCTAACTCGGGATCCATGTTTAATCGCTTGATCGCCCAATAAACCTTGTGCTCTAACTCAACGGGAAGATGACATGCCTTACCGAAGACAAGCTGGAACGGAGACATGTTCAATGGCGTCTTCCATGCAGTACGGTATGCCCACAATGCATCATCTAATTTCATCGCCCAATCCTTGCGTCCGGTGTTGATGGTTTTCTGAAGAATCCCCTTAATCTCCCTGTTTTAAACTTCCGCTTGCCCATTGGTTTGGGGGTGATAAGGTAGGGAAACCTTATGAGTAAACACCCCGTACGTCTTCAAGACTCTGGCAAACACTCGGTTTATGAAGTGTGAACCTTCATCGCTCACCATTGCCCTTGGTGTGCCAAACCGAGTAAAGATATGTTTTCTTCAGGAACTTCTCAACCGTTGTTGCATCATTCTTGGGGCACGCAATTGCTTCAACCCATTTCGTCACATAATCAACAACAAGGAGGATGTAGAGATTACCATACGAAGGAGGAAACGGACCCATGAAGTCTATGCCCCAAACATCGAAGGGCTCCACCTCAAGCCATTCAGACATTGGCATCTCATCTCGCTTGGAGATGTTACCCGTTCTTTGACAACTATCACATCCTGCAACCCAATCATGACAATCTTTAAATATAGTAGGCCAAAAGAAACCGGATTGTAGTACCTTCATGGCGGTGCGAGGACCGCTAAAATGGCCTCCATTAGGCGCTGCATGACATTGCTTGATCACATCATAGATCTCATGAGTAGGCACACACTTCCGAATGATGTTGTCAGCTCCCATCTTGAATAAATATGGATCCTCCCAAAAGTACTGCTTCTCAATCATGTCCGAGAAGATGGCCATCATACACCGCTGGAAAGTAGCCGGTGCATTACATAATCCAATGGCATGCGGCGGAACGCAAATGTGCCATAGGGACATGTAAAGGTAGTCTTCTCCTGGTCTTCTGGCGCAATGGCTATCTGGTTGTAGCCTGAATAACCATCCAAGAAGCAGTAGTACTCTTGGTGAGCAAACGATCAAGCATCTGATCAATAAACGGCAACGGAAAGTGTTCCTTGAGCGTGGCTTCATTCACCTTCCTGTAATCCATGCACACACGCCAGCCAGTAACTGTCCGCTGAGCAATCTGTTATGCCTGTCGTTCTCTACCACAGTCATTCCTCCTTTCTTAGGCACACACTGGACCGGGCTAGTCCAAGTGCTGTCTGAGATCGGAAAAATAATACCAGCCTCTAGCCACTTCATGACCTCTTTTCTCACCACTTCTTTCATATGCGGATTCAATCTCCACTGTGCTTGGATCACTGGCTTCTATCCTTCTTCTACCCGGATCTTGTGCTGGCAATAGACGGGGCTGATCCCCTTTATATCTGCGATAGTCCATCCAATTGCTCCCTTATGCTTCCTTAGCACATCCAAAAGCTGCTCCTCCTGTGCCTGAGATAAAACAGAAGAAACAATTACGGGCAATGTGTTATCAACACCAAGAAAAGCATACCTGATATGGCTAGGCAATGGCTTCAACTCAAGCACGGGTGGTGACTTGAGTGAAGGAACAAGAGCTAATTTCTTCTCCCCTTGCTCGTATAAATCCAGCTTGGTCCAGCTGCTCCTGTGACACAAATCCATGGGAGGGCTCTGATCTTCATCCTTGTACATTCCATCAATTTCCTCCCACATCAATTTAGCTTCCTCATCTCCCATATCATCATCAAAGATCTCTACGCTAAAGCAATCTTCATAGTTATAACATGAAGGCATTTTCATTGCCTTGAACACATCGAATACCACTTTTTCATCATTGGTCTGCATAGATAGCTTTCCACTCTTCACATGAATAATAGCCTCCCCTGTAGCTAGGAAGGGTCTGCCAAGAATGAGAGGTACTTCGCCAACCTCTATGTCTAAGATGACAAAATCTGCAGGAAAGATAAGAGTACCAACTTTGACCAAAATGTCGTCAATCACCTCATATGCTCTACGGATCGACCTGTCAGCCATCTGCAAGGTAACTCGGGTGGGACGAGGCTCCCCCACACCTAGCTTCCTGAATATGGACAAGGGCATCAAATTGATGCTTGCCCCCAAATCGCACAATGCAGTCATAGTGAGAGAATCACCAAGAGTAACCGGTATCACAAAGCTCCCAGGGTCTTTCTTCTTCTTAGGCAATCCATTCCTGACGCATTCAGAAGTCTCAGCAGTCAAATTCACCTGTGCAAAATCACTCATGCGTCTCTTTCCTGAAAGAATATCCTTGAGAAACTTGGAATATGTAGGCATTTTAGAGATAGCCTCTGCAAAAGGAATGTTAATCTCCACCTTCTTGAATATATCAAGAAACCTCTGAAAATCTCTAGAATCATCCCTCTTTCTCGTTCTCAAAGGATATGGAACTGCCTTAGAAACAGTAGTATCAATACGTACCTCATCCTTGTCTTTCACCGCCTCCTCATCCGTCGTGCCCTTTGATTGGGGGATCACGACATTAGTATCATCATCAAATATCTCATGCTCTTTAGCCTTAGAAGCGTCGGCTCTAGCATGAGTGGGATATGGCGGATCTTTTAATGCAACCCCGCTTCGAGTAGTGATTGCATTGATTTGACGAGGATTTTCTTCCGTGTTGGAAGGCAAAGAACCTGGAGCTCTAGATGAGAGCTGAGTAGCAATCTGACCCACCTGTACCTCAAGAGAACGAAGATAAGTCTTCGTAGCCTGTAAATCTGCAGACACGGCAGTAACCTGTGTGGACATATTATTCACATTGGTGGTCATGGTATTCATATTTTCACTCAGTTGTTCCAATGCCTTTGTCAACTCAGAGATGTCTGAACTTGGTGCTGCAACAGCTGCTGGTGGAGCCTGCGAAACCTGTGGCCTATGCTGGAACCCCGGTGCATATGTCGCTCCAGACTGATCCCCATACCTGAAGCCTGGATGATCTCTCGTGCCTGGCCTGTAGTTCCCTTGATTCCAGTTCTGCCTCTGTCCGTGTGCCCCCACATAGTTCAAATCCTCATTTGCCATGTGTGCCATTGCTGCATCATATTCTGGCTCCTCAACACTTGCTACTGTCTTCTTGTCCTTATAAACATGCTCGGCCAAGTCTGACACCATCTTGCTGATCCCATCCTTCCACTCATTATCTTTCGCCTCAGGCAATGCCGAAAGTCTTCTAGAATCATAAAAGTGTGTATCCTGCTTGGCTAGCTGTTTCATAAGTGCAAATGCTCCCTCTTTGTCAACTGAATACATGAAATTTCCTCCGACTTCCCTGTTGACTAACTCCTGGTTATGGCGTTCTAAGCTATGGTAGAAGACCTGCAAAATTTTGTAGTCCCCAAAATCGTGATTTGGGCACTTCCTGATCAAATGCATAAATCTATCCCACGCCTCTACCACGGTCTCATGGGCCTGCTGCTGAAAGCCAAGGATATCACCTTGTAACTGAATCACCTGCTGGACTGGGTAAAACTTTTCCATGAATTCATCCACACATTGAGCCCATGTAGTGATTGAATCCGGAGCTCTCGACTCAAGCCACTACTCAGCTGCACCTTTCAAACAATAGGGAAATAGAATAAGTTTCAATGCCTCTGGAGTCACGTTCTTATACTTCACAGTCTTGATATAAGCATTGAACTTTCCAATGAAATCGTTGGGATCCTCATCCTTGTTCCCATAAAACTGGAACTGATTGGTGACTGTCTGGATCGTAGCTGGCTTGAGATCAAAATGCTCAGCCTGTATGTCTGGCACTACAATTGCCGGATTGTGTCCATACGTGGACGTCTGGAATTTCTCCACAATAGCTTGCCCAGACTTGTTGTACGGTGTGTGGGCGTTGCGATCATTCAACTGTTTCGCCAACTCTTCCATTTTCTCATTGAGCTGCGCGTTAATCAATTCATCACCCATCTTACTCTGTTTCTGTCTTCTCCTCTGATCTCTGAATAATTGTTCCGGGTCTTCAAGTGGGGGCACAAGTTCTCTAGGGATCCTGGGCATACACTGACAACCTGAAAAGTAGAATCAAATACAAGTGAGAAAACAAATAGCTAATTAAACAAAGAAAGTAAAAGAGATATCCTAAATCAATTCCTACTAAACTAATAAACCGTTAAAGTCCCCGGCAACGGCGCCAAAAACTTGACGCGAATTCTTAACGCGCTTAAACGCAAGTATACGGTCAAGTAGTATTAGGAGTATTTTACGACTCCGAGTATCGAACCCAAGGGAAATTACGATTACTAGCTAACGAGAAATTAACTCTACGATATCTAAGTAACAAGTAAAAATGGTGTGTGATTTTGTAACGTTGTCGCCCACGAACAAGCGACGTAAATTAAATAACAAGTAACTAACTATTTTTATAGGGTTTTCACTTTAAACAACGATAAATTGTGATTTGATTACGATTAATGAGGAAGAACTAGGCAATTGATGTCCCTAGGGTTGTTAACGATTTCCGGAATTATGCATGAAACACTCTACTCACGTTCTAGTTATATCGGGTAATGCTCATCACGATCTTCTCTCGATCTCACGTGAATTTGTGTAAACAATAGCTTTCGGGTCCTCTCGCTCCACCTCCGTCTATCACTACAATCTAATTGATTTGTTAGACTTGTTCACCAGGTTCTATCGGTCCACCGAATTCACTAAGTTCTAACACAATCAATCGAAACTACCCTCACACGATTAATCAAGTTTCTATCTCCTCTCGGTCTCAAGAAACTACGAGATCACCTACAATATTCTTTAACATGTATCAAAAAGTTCACATTCGTGCAACAATCTCAACGACTAGTATTCTAAGGGTGATCGAGCCAAGAATACTAAGAATGAAGTACAAAAATATGTAAGATAACTAGAACATTCATAAACTTTAAGCAAACACATGTATCATGTCCAAAATCCGGAATAACGTCATCAAACCCTAATTTCTCATCAATCACCTAGCTTAAAGTGTTTAGCTAGACATAATAGTGTTCGACATATCCAAAATAATGAAGTTCATGAAGAATAGAAGAAGAAAAGATGATCAAACGCTTGAATCTTCAATGTTGATGATCTTCCAAGCTCCAAGCTTTGTCTCCCGTCTTCCCTAGCTCCCAAGACTCCAAAGATGCGTGAATATGTGTCTCTTAGGTCGTCCTCATCGTTTTTACCAGCTGGGCACGCTTTTTAATGAAAACTAGCCGAAATTGCACTTCAGCCCCTCTACTTTGTAATTCTCGGACAAAATTCTTTTCTGATTTTGCGCGGGCTGTATCTCCCTCATACAGACTCGTATTCGGGCCTAACATTTTCTTGTTGGAAAGCTACAGATGTATACTTTCCAATGCCGCAAGCCTTGCTTTAAAATTCTTTGTAGATTTTCATGGGTATTGAAAAGAGTGCAGGCTGGTCCTGTGTGACTTTTCCAACTTTTCTTCGTTTGTGCATCTCCTTTTCTCCTCTTCATCTAGCTCAATTCCAAGCATATCCAAGCATCTCATAAGCTCCATTTCACCTATTTTACCTGAGATACACAACACTAAACAACCCGTGCAATTATCATAGAAAATATGAGAGAAAACATGCACAAATAAGCTAGAAACACAACTTTTCACTCTTAGGCTTAGAAATAGTCAAATTCACATATTTGTGCGAATATAACATATAAATCATATGAAATAGGCCTATTACAAATAATATGGAAGTATAAAAATAACTCCTAAAAGAGAGTTATCAATGATTTCAATATATATGGATTTGTATACCTTATGAAGGCCAAATCCTAATCCTTTGAATTATTCAAGGAATTCAAGAATGAAGTAGAGAAGCAACTTGGTAAAAGTATTAATGCGTTGCGATCGGATCGTTGAGGATAATACTTGAGCCAAGAGTTTGATGAGTATCTTAGAGAGTGTGGGATAGTATCCCAACTCACTCCACCTGAAACGCCACAATGGAATGGGGTGTTCGAGAGGAGGAATCACACGCTATTAGATATGGTGCGATCTATGATGTGTCAAACGGATCTTCCAATATCATTTTGGGGAAATGCTCTATTGACTACAGCTTTTACCATTAACCGTTTTCCATCGAAATCAGTCAAGAAGACACCATATGAGATATGGATTGGGAAGCGTCCCATAGTGTCGTTTATGAAGATTTGGGGTTGCGATGTCTATGTAAAGCGTTTACAAATAGACAAGCTCGGGCCTAAAGCGGATAAGTGTAAGCTTGTGGGATATCCTCAGGAAACAAAAGGACATTATTTCTATAATACAACCGAGATCAAAGTGTTTGTAGATCGGACATGCGTGTTTCTAGAAAGATAGCTAGTCTCTAAAGAAGCAAGTGGGAGGACTGTAGAACTTGAAGAAATTCAAGAACCACAAATCACTGAACCGATGATGGAACATGAGCAGGAACCGCAAGTTGTTGTGTGATAGCGCCTTTTAGGATCTATCTATTACCTCCATTTAACCACATGATCACAAGTGATTTGAGCTTAATGTTAGAGAATATGATTCGTTTTATTACTTGATGCTTCACATGTGCTATATTGTTAGTCTGGGCATTTTCTATGCATATTTCATTGTTATTTGTCAAATATAATCGCTTGGTATGTTTTTTCATGTTTTCTTGACAGGGACGGATGCTAATCGGTTGATAGGAGGTATGGAACGAACTTCGGAAACAACGGGAGCTCAAGTGGAGTCAAGAGAAGCCAAATTGGAGGAGCTTGGATGACTAGCTGGCAATATTTTGATCATATCCGGAGTTCTACAAATAATTTTGGAGTGAGACCGGTGCCAAATTAAAGTAGAATTCGAGTGCTTTCCAACGATAGGTCACACAGCTTAATCCGAGTCCGGATGAGAGGGAAATGGCCTGCGCAAGACCAGCTTACAATTCTGGACGGGAATTACAAACTAGAGGGCCTGAGATGCAATTTAGCAAAGTACATTAAAAATTCGCCCCATCTAGTAAAATAACGTGAAGAAGGGCTAAAAACATACACACACATGACAGAGGAAGGGAGAGACGCACGGGATTTCAAGGAAGAGAGGATTCACGCCCCATCTTCAAGGATTACATCGTTTGTTTCTTTTTCTTCATCTCTTGTACTATTTTCTATGGAGATCATGATTTTATCAAGATATTTCATGTCTAGCTAAACTCATAGCTAGGTGATTATGGAGAACTAGGGTTTACTTGGTTGATTGATGGATTCATGGATTTATTTTGATTTCATTCATTCTTCTACTTGAGTTCTTAATTCTTAGCATGTGAGGCTTGATCACCCATAGCATGTTAGTTATCTAGGAGAGTGTATGAAAATAACTCAACCCTAGGTTCGTGAAGAGTAGGAAGACGCTCTTAATATTCTTGAGACTGAGAGGTGAAAGAATGAGAGTGATCACATGAAGATTGTTTCAGTTGATTATGTTAACGTGATAACTTTGCAAGGTTGAGATGTCTTGTAGGTACCTTTATTATATCAACTAGAGTAGTGTTATTAACAACATTAGGCTGAAAGGATTTTTTTTTTAATACACTACAGTGTGATACACGATTGAGAGATATGTGTTGCGAGTATAATATGATATGGTGAAAGAAAGAGTGAAGTGTTGTGAATTGAATCCGAATATCAACTAAGCATCCTAGGGACCCTAAATCATCTAGTTTATCCATACTCTTAGTACTATCTTTCATTTGATTTTCTGTTCTTAGTTACGTAGAGCCACTTGATTGAGGGTGGCAAACTTATAAACATTCAACCCTTTTTACCGGTTACTTTGTACCCAAAAGTTGATAAACGAATTGCTAATAGTAGTTCAACTCCCTGTGGGTTCGACAACCCGGAGTCCCAAAGACTCCACTTTACTACTTGACCGTACACTTGCGCAGTACGCGCAATTTAGGCGCGTCAAGTTTTTGGCGCCGTTGCCGGGGAGTTAACTGTACTATTAGTGAGATCGATAATTAGCTTAGGATACCTTTTATTTTCATTTATTTTTATTATTTTTGTTAGTTGCTGTGATATGTCCCCTTTGTCTGTGATCTCAGGGAGCAGGTGTTCACGATGAGTGAGAACGAAGAGACGTCGTCTTCATCTAGTGAAGCCTCACACTCAGACAATGAGGACTTAGAGAGTATGCAAATAGCTCTTGACAAGATCACAAGGAATATGGAAAAGCTTTCTGCACAATTGGAAGTTCGAAAAAATAAGACCACTTACAACCATTCGGGGAAGTCTCTTGTCACAGGATTTCAGGGTCCCATAACTGGAGTTAGTCCAGCCATCAGGGTGACAGATATTAAAGCTGAGAGTTTTCAACTTAAGGGCACCACTATATAGGCGGCAAAAAGCTTATTTAAATTTAGTTGGGCCAGTGAAGAAGATCCGAATGAGTTCATAGGGGAGTTCAATGATTTCTGCTGGACGGTAAAGTATAAAGATGTCTGCTCTGATGTTTTTAAGCTTGTGCTTTTCCCCGATTGTGTGATTGGTGCAGCCGCAGAATGGTTGAAAAATCGAGCACCAAATTCTATTGTTACATGGGATCAGTGTGCTGAAGAGTTCCTAGAGAGATTTTACCCGGTCCACCGAGTGATTCAACTTCAAGCCAATATTCTGAGTTTTGAGCAGCAGCAAGATGAGTCACTAGTGGAAGCGTGGGAACGTTTTGTGGGAATGTTGAGAAAGTGCCCAAACTATGATTTTGAAGACTACAAGACCTTTCAGGTGTTCTATCACGGTCTAGGCCGTGCTAACCAAGAACGTGTAGATAGTGAAGCTGGAGGGAGTTTCTTGTTCAAAGTTGATAAGGAGGGCAAATATAAATTGATGAAGCAGATTGCAAATCAAGAATCTCAGTTAGGAGAAAGCATGAAATTGTCCAATCTACCTGAGTCAGAAGTTAGAGCAGTCTTAGCAAAGATACGACATGAAGAAGCAGCACAGCAAACAAGAAAAGACAGTGACATGGATGAGCTTAAGAGCATGATGCTTCAGATGGGCAGGAATGTCAACCAGTTCACCGAGCATATGACTTATTTGGCCGCATATTTTCACGTTACCAAGACAGCATTGCTGAATGTGGAACATCAAGTGGGTCAGATTGTGAGCCAGTTAGCCACGCCAGCTCCATTGGGATCCAATATCACTTATGGGGAAGAATCTCATCCTATTGAGGCTATCACTACCAGAAGTGGGAAGAAATTGGTCGACCCACTGTACCCAACACATGCTAGAGCCACAACCTCAAAGGCAAAAGAACATGAGATATTTGATGATGAGGTAGTAGGAGCTCAACCCACGCAGGCAGAGGCGGATTTAGAGCCAAATAAAGAAGATGTACGTGCTGAGTTTGGTCCCATTGCTCCTACACTTCCATACCCTTTGCGGACCAAGAAGAAAAGTGATGCCAAAGAATTCTTGAAATTTCTTGAGGTATTCAAGAAGTTGGCAATCAACCTACCCTTTGCTGAAGCTCTAGCGAAGATTCCCATTTATGCCAAGTTCCTGAAAGACATATTGGCAGGGAGAAGGCGAATAGATAAATGTGAGCAGATTTGTTTGGCAGCTGAAGCATCAGATTGTGTATTGCAAGGTTTTCCAAAGAAGGTCAAGTACCCACGTAGTTTTGTGATCCCAGTTACCTTAGGTGACTCCATAATAGTTTCTTCACTATGTGATCTTGGGGCGAGCATCAACTTGATTCCATTGTATATATTCAAGAAGCTAGGTGTGGGGGATCCTAAGGCCATGCGGGTGATGTTGCAAATGGAAGACATATCCAATCGCCATGCATATGGGGTGATTGAAGATATTTTGGTCAAGGTGGGATCACTCATTTTTTGAACCGATTTTGTCATTCTTGACATGGAAGTGGGTGATGTCCCATTGATTCTTGGAAGACCCTTTTTAGCTACAGGAGAAGCAATCATTCATGTGAAAAGCGGGTGCCTATCCATGCAGATAAATGAAAAAAAGGTTGTATTTAATGTGCTTAAGGCAATGCAAATGCCTTCCTATCATGACCTTGAAGATTGCTATGGGGTAGAGATTTATGAAGGTGATGCTGTGAAAGAGGAAATTGATCTTATGTGGGAAGAAATAACCAGCATGAACAAAGGAGAATGGGATCCTCATACAAAGGAAGTGCACTTTGTTGATAGCTAGATAAATCTAGAGTTGGGCAAGAATGAAACAATTCTGATTCCTTCACTCATATCACCACCTGTGGTTGAGTTGAAGCCATTACCATCTCACCTCAGGTATGCTTTTCTTGGTTTAAATTAAACATTGCCCGTAATTGTCTCTTCTGCTTTGTCTCAGGAACAGGAGGAGCAGCTCTTGGGAGTGTTGAGGAAGTACAAAGCTGCCATTGGATGGACAATCGCGGAAATCAAGGGAATTAGCCCAGCTTATTGTCAGCACAAAATTCAGATTGAGGAAGGGAAGAAGTCAATAATACAGCCTCAAAGAAGACTCAACCCGAATATGAGGGATGTTGTGAAGAAAGAAGTGATGAAATGGTTAGAAGATGGAATCATCTTTCCTATTGCTGATAGCACTTGGACTAGTCCGGTACAATGTGTACCTAAGAAAGGAGGGATGACTGTGGTGGAGAATGACAATCGTGAACAGATTACTCAGCGGACAATTACAGGTTGGCGAGTATGCATGGACTATCGGAGCTGTATGAAGCCACTCTCAAGGATCACTTTCTACTTCCCTTCATTGATCAAATGCTTGACATGCTAGCCCACCATGAGTACTACTGTTTCCTGGATGGTTAATCGAGATACAATCAAATAGCTATTGCTCCAGAGGATCAAGAGAAGACCACCTTTACATGTCCATATGGCACATTTGCGTTCCGACGCATGCCTTTTGGATTGTGTAACACACCGGCGACATTTCAGCGGCGTATGATGGCCATCTTCTCAGACATGATTGAGAATAATCTTGAGGTATTCATGGATGACTTCTCTCTGTTCGGTGATAGTTTTGAGGAGTGCTTACATCACTTGGGGCGTGTGCTTAGCCGCTGCATTGACACTAACCTCGTGCTAAATTGGGAGAAATGCCACTTCATGGTTACAAAGGGGATTGTTCTAGGGCACAAGATATCAAGCAAGGGATTGGAAGTTGATCAAGCGAAGATTGAGACGATCAAGAAACTCCCATATCCTACATCAGTGAAAGGTGTTAGAAGCTTTCTGGGTCACGCAGGGTTCTATCGCAGATTCATCGAAGACTTCTCAAAGATTTGCAAGCCGATGTGTGAAATACTTGGGAAAGATGTCCCATTTGTTTTTAATGATGCCTGCAAAGCGGCGTTTGATACACTGAAGGAGAAGCTCACCTCTGCACTTGTGATTATGATTCCGGATTGGGATCTCCCCTTTGAGCTTATGTGTGATGCTAGCGACTTTGCCATTGGCACAGTGTTAGGGCAGCGGAAAGACAAGAAGAGCCATGTGATTTACTATGTGAGTAGGGTTCTTAATGAGGCCTAGCTCAATTATGGTACCACCGAAAAGGAATTGCTCGCTGTTATCTTTGCATTGGACAAGTTTCGGTCCTACCTCGTTGGTTCGAAAGTTGTTATCTTCACAGATCACTCTATTCTAAAGTACTTGCTTGATAAGAAAGATGCCAAACCAAGGTTGTTGCGGTGGGTCCTCCTTATGCAAGAGTTTGATGTAGAGATTCGCGACACGAAGGGTGTAGAGAATGTGGTAGCGGACCACCTCTCGAGACTAGAAAATGGAGTGGAAGACAATGTGCCAATCAGGGAGGATTTTCCAGACGAAAACATCATGGCAGTTTCACAGCAGGTAGATTTGTATTGGGCTATTGCCAATTACCTCACCGATGGGACACTTCCAGATGAGTTCACCACAGTGCAGCGAAAGAATTTCTTGTCGGAGGTGAAGCAGTACTTTTGGGATGATCCCTACCTGTTAAAGATGGGAGCTGATAACATCATCAGGAAGTGTGTTCCTACTCATGAGATAGGAGGAGTGATTGAGCATTGTCATTCAGCACCATCTGGAGGTCATTTCAGTGGACCTCGCACAGCTAATAAGGTACTCCAATCAGGTTTCTTTTGGCCTAATATTTTTTAAAGATTGCTTTGATTGGGTAGAAGGTTGTGATAGATGCCAGCGAACGGGGAATATATCTAAGAGAGATGAGTTGCCTATGAACACTTGGCAGGAGGTTGAACCTTTTGATGTGTGGGGCATTGACTTTATGGTTCCATTTCCATCATCCTATGGCAACCAATATATTTTACTAGCTGTGGATTATGTGACTAAGTGGGTGGAAGCAATTTCTTGTCCTAAGAACGATGCAATTAGTGTGGAAAGGTTCTTGAAAAAGAACATCTTCACTCGGTTTGGCACCCCGCGACCCATGGTGAGAGATGAGGGATCCCATTTCATTAATAAGATTTTTGCCAGAGTATTGAAGCAGTATGGGGTGTCTGTCCATAAGGTTTCTTTGCCTTATCACCCCCAAACTAACGGGCAGGCAGAGGTCTCCAACATTGAGATAAAAGGGATCCTCGAGAAGACAATGAATGCTGGTAGAAAAGATTGGGCCGTGAATTTGGATGATGCTTTGTGGGCATACAGGATAGCATATAAGACTCCTCTAAACATGTCACCATTTCAGCTAGTGTTTGGTAAGTCTTGTCATCTTCCTGTTGAGCTTGAGCACAAATCTTATTGGGCAATCAAGCAATTGAACATGGACCACAAATTGGCCAGTGAGGCACGAAAGTTGAAAGTACATGAGCTAGAGGAATGGAGGTTGCGTGCTTATGAGAGCTCCAAGATTTAAAAAGAAAAGACTAAGCGATGGCATGATAACCACATCAAGCCAAGGGAGATCCATGTAGGTCAGCAAGTATTGCTTTCAACTCAAGGTTGAGGCTCTTTCCGGGCAAGTTGCGTTCTAGGTGGTCTGGATTGTTCCGGATTCACCAAGTTTATCCATGGGGAGTAGTGGAGCTAGAGGACCCGCATAGCAAAAAATGTTTCCGTGTGAACGGTAATAGGGTCAAGCAATACTATCCCTCCATGCTAGCGAAGATCAAGATCGAGGCAATCTATTTAGATTCGCCTAATCACGGGTGAGGTAACTTGGCCGGGCCGTCGACCTTAAATTACAAGCGATTCTTGGGAGGTAACCCAATGTAGAGTAGGGATTTCGTTATTTCATTTTGTTTATGTTCAATGAATTCTCCATATTTGATAGATAGATATGAGAGAGAGGGTGGTATAATGTTTTCTATGAGTGTGCGGGTACCGAGGACCTCCGGATTCTTTGTTTGATGCATGTACACAAGTTAGCATGAAAAACGCGGAACAACGAGCTAACCGGGAGAATTTTGAATCATAGAGGAGCTACTCGAGGTCGAGGAGTAGAAAATTAGTCATGAGGATTATGGTAGCAAGTTGGAGTATCGGGTTTGCACGCATCGTAATACGGAGAGGAGATAAAAGTTCAAGAGCTTTGGAGGCGAGATTCTTTGCTCAAGAGAGATAAAATGAGAAGAAATGGAAAATTTCTTGGATTCGGGAATTTTCTAGTCAAAAATGGATTCCTCGTCGAGTGTGGATTCCAACAGTTCAAGAATCGCGCGAATCGGATACCGGATGAAGAAGATAGAGCAAAAACGAAGTGGGCAAGATTTAGTGATTTCGGCACCCATTTCGGGCGGAAATGGGGGCCAAAATCAAGACATTTCGGCCCAAAATCAAACATGCATTCTGCTTCACTTTTTCCCAGTGATTTTGGGCCCCATTTCGGGCTGATTTCGGGGTCCATTTCGGGCCGAAATGGGGGCCGAAATCAGCCGGACATCTCACTTTTTGGGGGTATTTTTGATACTTTTTGGGGGTTATCTTGACATTTTGGAGGATTTTTAAAGCCAAGAACCAACCAACAAGTCTCCTAACACCCCAATTTGGATCAAACACCTCCCAACTTCATCTTCTTCCTCTCCAAACCCTCAAGAACACCAACACACGCCAAACCCAAAACGCATCCAAATCGCGAATTTTTTGATATATTAAGTGGGTTAACTCTTGAGCTTTTGAGATAGTGAGCGGATTGAGTGTGGGGGAATTCAAAGAGGAAGATCTCCAAGAACTTAAATTGTCCAATTCATTGCATTGGAGGGGGATTCGGCCAAAGCTCAAAGAGGAACTTAAGACGGGAACACCGAGGAGCACATCAAGGGTATGCTTGCTTCAACTTGCTCAAGTTTTCGGAAAATTTGGTCGACCGACTCGGTCCTACTTGAATAATTTCGCGAAACCAATCCCGTAAGAATGGTACTCCGGGATCATAGGTACCATATTCTCTCTCTCTCTCTTTAAATAATCATTCTACACGATATGATTCAATTCGTGCAAAATGCCATGCAACGCTTGTCATTTTAAATCCTTACACTTTGAGATCATGTATTTGGGGGGACACTGTAAATTCACTGAGGAAAAGGATTATCTCAAGTGTGTGTGGGGGGGGGGGGGTTACACATATATTTACTTGCCTTACATTGCATAACCATGTTACATGTAGAATAGTGAGTCAGTTTGCATGTAGGTGTCGGAGTTAGGATTGCATGTGCACGTTTTAATATTTGCATTGTATATAATTGTCGCACTTTTAAATATTGAGTTCCCCTACCCAATAGTTGTTCATTAATCGAGTTGGCCCAAGCATATAGTGTTAGAAAAAACTGCAATTAAAACAAAAAAAACAAAGAAAAAATTAAAAATTGAAAATCCTAAAAATTGATTTTTTTTGAGAAAGGGCAATTGAAGAGAGTAAACGTGGAGAGGGCTCAATGATAGTATTCCCTAGGTAGTATGAAAATCTGAGGTGAGGTAGACACGCGAGAATTTGGAGTAGGAAGACTTATAGAGCCAATGCACTTGAGAGTTGTGAGTAGCTGTCTCTTAGACTAATTATCCTACTAGCGCTACACCACCGTCACTTAGGTAGTCGTCAACCCTCCTCGTAGTGGCAACGAAACAGCTGTGCTAGTGATTTTTATCGGGACCTCACGTCCCGTCTCCATCGCCTAGGTCCACTAGTTACCCCAATTTGATCCATTTACCCCTTTTATTCACAGCCTCTAGCCTAGGAAGCCGTTCCATGTGACTTCTATCACTAGTTAGAATGGTCTCTTCCTATGCGTCATGATAGAGGGAGTTGAGTTAGGGAGGTTCGCTGAGGGTGAGTTGATATTATACATCTTGAGTGGATATTCTTACGTGTCATCTTTTGAGGGAATGTGAGGGTGAGTTAGAGACGACAGCACACTTCGGTGTGGCGGTGAGTCGTGTCCATTCACCACGATCACAGGGGGAGTGCCGTAGTGCGTGAAACATTTTCCGCACATCATGGGGTGGGGGTTTGGTTGATTTTATAGGATGACGTGCTTGCACTTCATTCATATTTTCTATATCTTAGGTGATGAGGAGGATTGGTTGGAATTAGCACATGTTACATTAAATACCGGGTTGTTGATATGGTTTACATCGAGTGTGGGGGTGTCGATATCTATATTGATTACATCATTGATTCTACACGTTCCACCCCTACGTTATTTGCTTTGACGGATTGATCGCCTAAGATATTTACTACTATTATGAGCTCCATGTGATTTATTGTGTTGTGAAAAAAAAAACAAAACACAAATTAGTAAAAAAAAGTAGAAACTAAAAGTGAAAGGAAGAAGAAGCAGAATTGAACTTCATGAAGACAGGGGAGATGAGCTATGAATCTTTTGATCACTTCTTCACGTTTGTGGCCGCGCGAACGGCGTTACACCAAGATTGAGAGAATGAGGGCCGGAGTAGTGAGATTCGGTGGGGTTCCTTGGATTTTGGTGAGGGAGTGTGAGAATCGGGTTGTGTGAGTTATATCATGATGTCTAGGACTGCGCTTCTAAATATCCTATCATACCCGTCCTATGCCGTCAACATTTTAACCCATGGATAAATAGCTCAGATGGTAAGTTCTAGGGATACGTTTGATGAGTGTGCGGAAGCAACTTATTTGTGTTCGTGCCCGTTCTGTCTGACGAAACTGGCCGCAAGTTCTACCGGTCATCAAAGTTATAGAATCTTCTAGGGGATGTGAGAGCCTTATGACATACCGGTTTGTTCTTCGAGATTGCCCAATCTCCCACCAAAAAGAAAAAAAAAAGTTCTTTACTTAATTGCATTGTTTATAATCGAGTTGCATTGTTCAAATTCATGTAGAATGCATGGTCCGGTGTTTGAGTCGTTGTGTCTAAGGAAAAGTAAAGATATATGTGAATCTTGGAAGCAAGTGTTGCTCGGGACGAGCAAAAAGGTAGTGTGGGGGAATTTGATAGCGCCTTTTAGGAGCTATCTATTACCTCCATTTTACCACATTATCACAAGTGATTTGAGCTTAATGTTAGAGAATATGAGTTATTTTATCACTTGATGCTTCACATGTGCTATATTGTTAGTCCGGGCATTTTCTATGCATATTTCATTGTTATTTGTCAAATATAATTTCTTGGTATGTTTGTTATGGAATAGATGCCCTAGAGGCAATCTAGTTTAGTATGAATTTATTTGTGGCTAGAAATTCATTTATTATTTGTTGGATATTTAATATAATGAAGTCCTTAGATTTACAATTGTGTTGTTTATCTTAAATATCCCTAGTCCAGTATAATGATTAATGGGACAATCATCTATAGACTAGTATGGGGTTGGATTGATATGGAGATATCATGATCCAACACATAGGTGTGCATTAAGGGTAATGTCGCACTAGATTGACCCATCTCCGAGAAGGCTACATACACGTTATGTTGAGTCACAAGCGCTTCTCGTGGTGCAATGGTATTGTCATCCTTAGACTTGAAGTCACTAGATATTCTAGTTGTGGATTATTGTGATTTTGGTAGCGTTAAACGCTACACCGTAACTGGGTAGTTATAAAGGCGTGTACTGGATACAATAAGAAGCAAGCTTAGAGATCGTAGTGGACGTAGATAGAATTTTTCCCTGCCACATAACGGGAGCAAATATCCTAGGCCACTCGAGGGATAGTGCTTATAGAATGTCTGGCCAGACTCAAATAAATCAATATGGGATATTGATGTTATTTGCACGAATAAGGCTATTCCCATGGATCGAGAAACTATGGATTTGATATACGAGTGTGAATTGTATGTCTCGTGTCCAATCCGGATATAGAGACAAAGGGATGAGACAATTACTTGTACAAAGGTTGTTAAGATGACTGTTCTATTAGTTGGCTAGAATGGATGTTTTGCTAGAAACCGCTCCATATTAGCAAATAGTTGCTACCAACTAGATAGAACCTATGGGGTCACACGCTATATAGAGTTGAACTAGATTTGGGAATTAATTAATTGGATTAATTAATTAGAAGGATCACTTTTCAAAACCTTGCAAACTTAGTAGGGACTAATTTGCAAGGAAGGGACTAAATTGAATTCTAGTAGGACTAGAATAAGTCCTTTAGGTAGTTGGCAAGGAGGTTTTGGACTATATAAATGACCTTCCTTCCTTCCTTCCCATAACTTATGCTCATAACTGAACATAACAAGAGTGGGAGAGAACCAAAGGAGAGAGAGAACAACAAGCTAAGGAGCCGACCGCCCCCTAGCTCGCCGCCCCGTCCCCGTCGGCCCCAAAGGAGGCCGAAACCTCCTTTGGTTGTCTCGTTTTTGCGTGATTATTCTTCCTCTTCCTCTTTCCAGGCTAGCACCAAGGAGTGGGAGATCTAGGAATCAACTCTAGGCGTGGATCAACCATAGAGAACGTGACAAAATTCGCGTTTGAAGTCATCAGAAGAGAACCCTAAGGTGTGTTATTGATTTCTTCCTTTACCATCGTTATGTTTCTTGACTTGTGATCCTTGGAGGGTTTTGCATGGTTAATTTTGTTTCCGTTGCGCATCCATGAATCAAAACCCTACAGTGGTATCAGAGCCACAGGTCGTAGAGCATAAACGTGGTTTATGTGTTACGTTTTTTAGTTGTTTTACACCTTAAAATTGATTGTTCATCGCGTAAAACAAGACAAATCAAGCATGGGATGCAATTTGTCAATAATCTATCATAACAAAATCTAATTTTTGCATTGGATGCATGAATTGGTGAGTTTGAGAAATTTTAGGATCTTAGATCTAGGGTTTGGGCATCCTTGGGGAAGAAGGAGTTCTTCCAAAACAAGGAAACAACCAAACTTGGGCACCAAGCAAGGGAGTTGTTTTGGAAACAACTCCCTCAAGGAGGTTCCCCACCCCCCTAGGGGACCGCCCCTCTTGCTTGCCGCCCAAGCTTGGCCGCCCTAGGGGCCGCGCGGCCTAGGCGTGTGGGTTATGGGCCGGCCCGGCCCTAGGGCCTTGTGGTTCACCTTTTTGGGCCCGGGCAATTTGATTGTTGGGCCCATGGACCGTTTTAACCCTAGAAATCCTAAAATCAATTAAAATTGACCAAGCGCGTTAAAAATTGGATTTTAATTGTTTATGTGCAATTCGCATGGTGATTGGATATGGCCTTAGGATGTGGTTTGATGTGGATGTTTTATTTTGTGGTTTGGTTTTACGACCTGCGAGCTGATCAATTAATTGTAATAATTAATTAGAGTTTTATGGCCTGCGTGCCATTTTTTTCTCAACTTGTGATATTTATGTTATTTAGTATAGAAGTTAGCTAGTGCTAAATAAAGTAGATTGTTAGCCAAGATTGAAGAAAAGAAGCCCAAAGCCAAAGGAGCCACAAGAGATGGAGCATGGAGCATTCCACATGACTATGAAGGATGGACCAAAAGATCAAGACATGGAGATGTGTTTGCTTTTAGGGTTCATAGATAATTCCATTGGCTTGGAATTATCTTAGTTAGAAAAGGCCATATCCACATCACGTTTTAATTTTGCTTTGTGGTTGTTTACTTTATTGTCTTATTATTGTGTGGTTGGTGTATGGATGATGCATGCAATTAGGATAATAAGATAATTAGACAACCCAGATCTATTATTTGGAGTTTTGCCCAAACTCAAATAGATAGATTAGTTGATTTTGATCAACAAAACAATTAAAATTGAATTTAAAATCCCTCAAAATTCAAATATTGTGTTCTTGCCTTCTCGTTATTCGAACACTCATTATCATCATTATTTATCAAGTTCGTGCGTGCCAAAGCATGGCGACTTGGTTCATAATGATGGAATGCGATGGCACACCTCGTGTGTAATTGTTTAAATAAGAGGTTGAACACAACTAGGCAATTAATATGATTAAGAAACCTAGAGGCAATCAATTGGGATTATTCATATGCATGGATAAATAAGGAGTTATTTGCCCAATTGAACCAAGAGTTGCATATGGGATGCAATTGGAATTGTTCCTACCTAAAGTAGCCGAATTATGGGTGACTTGCCAAAGCAAGCTCATAAGGAGGTGAAACATGGATCTTGACCCACTAGAAAATATAAGGATATTTTCTGCATTAATATCTTGAGGGTTATTAATCCGTAGAAAAATAGTGGGAGCTATATTTGATAAACTAGCCATTATTGAATATAGTCGAAAATTCACAAATACTAAAACTTGCGTATTTTCCTTTTGTAGAATTCCAAATGGCAAACAACTCATCGAGTTCACAACATTCCCTACGATCTGTCCTTGAGAAGGACAAGCTCTCTGGAACCAACTTTCTTGATTGGTACAGAAACTTGAGAATTGTTCTCAAGGAAGAGAAGAAACTGTACGCAATAGAGGAGCATGTTCCAGAAGGTCCAGAGAACCAAACACCTGCTGCCCTAAAGGCGTATCAAAAACATGTCGATGACGCTAATGATGCGGCCTGCCTTATGCTATGCACCATGACTTCTGAGCTTCAGAAGCAACACGAAAACATGAATGCTGACGATATGATCGAGCATCTGAAGCAGCTCTTCCACGAGCAGGCAAGGGTAGAGAGGTATGAGGTCTCTAAGGCACTGTTCAAGTGTCATCTGGAAGAAGGGAACCCGGTGGGACCCCATGTACTCCGTATGATCGGGTACTTGGAGAATCTCGCCCGACTGGGGTTCCCGGTCGGCCAAGAGTTGGCAACCGATCTCGTGTTGCAATCGTTGCCTGAGAGTTATGGACAGTTCATCATGAACTATAACATGAACGAGATCGTGAAACCACTGCCTGATTTACTCAATATGTTGAGGACAGCTGAACAGAGCATCAACAAGGGTAAGGGCAAGGCCATTATGATGGTGCAGAAAGAAAGGGCAAAAGGTTTGCCTCATCCTCCAAGGACAAAGGAAAGTCAGTTGCCAAGTCCAAGGAACCTGCCCTTAAGCCTGTTGGTGGCATTGCCAAAGGTGTGACTAAAGGTGAGTGTCACTACTGCAGTCAGCCTGGACAGTGGAGGAGGAACTGCCAAAATATCTGGAGGACAAGAGGCTTGGTTTAGTGATTCCACCACCACCAGGTATTTTTGTTGTAGATGTCAATTTAACTGTCTCTACATCATGGGTATTAGATACTGGATGTGGATCTCATATTTGTCGAAATATGCAGGATCTAAAGAGAAGTAGAAGATTGGCTAAAGGAGAGGTAGATCTGCGCGTTGGGAATGGAGCAACGGTTGCTGCGTTGGCCATAGGCGTATGCGAGCTATCTCTGCCTTCAGGATTAGTTTTAGAATTAAATAATTGCTATTTTGTGCCTGCTATGAGCAGAAACATTATTTCTATTTCTTGTCAGGACAAGGATGGTTTTATTATTTCAATAAAGAACAATTGTTGTTCCTTTTATTCAAATAATATTCACTATTTTAGTGCGCAATTATTTAAAGGACATTATGTCCTTGATCTAAGCAATCCTGTCTACAACATTAATACCAAGCGGATTAAAATAAATGATTTAAATCCAGCTTATTTATGGCACTGTCGTTTAGGCCACATAAATGAGAAACGTGTATCTAGACTCCGTAAGGATGGATTACTAGACTCATTTGATTTTGAATCATATGAGACATGTGAGGCTTGTTTATTGGGAAAAATGACAAAGTCCCCTTTCAATAAGAAAGGTGAGAGGACTAGTGAGCAATTGGCGCTCATACATATTGATGTGTGTGGGCCATTTGCCACGCCTGCCAGGGGTGGTTATGTCTACTTCATTACATTTACTGATGATTACAATAGATATGGATTTGTGTACCTTATGAGGGCAAAATCCGAATCCTTTGAAGTGTTCAAAGAATTCAAGAATGAAGTAGAGAAGCAACTTGGCAAAAGTATCAAAGCTCTACGATCGGATCGTGGAGGAGAATACTTAAGACAAGAGTTTGAAGACTATCTTAGAGAGTGTGGGATCGTGTCCCAACTCACTCCACCCGGAACGCCACAGTGGAATGGCGTGTCCGAGAGGAGGAATCGAACCCTATTTGATATGGTTCGATCTATGATGTGTCAAACCGATCTTCCATTATCATTTTGGGGCTACGCTCTATTAAGTGCAGCTTTCACCATTAACCGTGTTCCATCTAAATCAGTCATGAAGACACCATATGAGATGTGGAGTGGGAGACGTCCTACACTGTCGTTCATGAGGATTTGGGGCTGCGATGTCTATGTAAAGCGTTTACAATCTGACAAGCTAGGGCCAAAATCGGATAAGTGTAAATTTGTGGGGTAACCTAAGGAAACTAAGGGTTACTACTTCTACAATCCAACCGAGAACAAAGTGTTTGTTGCCCGGACCGGCGTGTTTCTAGAAAGAGAGTTTGTCTCTAAAGAAGCAAGTTGGAGGACTGTAGAATTTGAAGAGGTTCAAGAACCACAAATCACTGAACCGATTATGGAACATGAATAGGAACCACAAGCAGTTGTGGAGCAACCAGTTCAGGTAACACAAGAGCTTCGTAGATCTAGTAGAGTGCGCCATGAACTAGAGAGGTATGGACTTCTCGTGACCGATTCCGGTGACACGATGCTCATAGATGATGAGCCTACTACCTATGAAGAGGCCATGAATGGCCCAGAATCTCAGAAGTGGCTAGAAGCCATGAGATCCGAGATGGAATCCATGTACACCAACAAAGTATGGACTTTGGTGGAACCACCCGAAGGGGCGCGGCCCATAGGGTGCAAGTGGGTCTTCAAGAAGAAGATCCACATGGATGGTAATGTGATTACCTATAAGGGCCGATTGGTGGTTAAAGGGTTCAGACATATTCATGGTATTGACTATGATGAAACCTTTTCACCAGTCGCTATGACCAAATCCATCCGAATCCTACTTGCGATTGCAGCATACCACGACTATGAGATTTGGCAGATGGATGTCAAAACAGCATTCCTTTATGGGAATCTCCTTGAGGACGTGTATATGATACAGCCAGAGGGTTTTGAGGATCCAGAGCAAGCCAACAAAGTCTCTAAGCTGCAACGATCGATTTATAGATTGCAGCAAGATTCTAGGAGTTGGAATCGACGTTTTGATGAAGTAGTCAAAGAGTTTGGATTCATCAGGAACGAAGACGAGTCTTGTGTCTACAAGAAGGTTAGTGGGAGCTCTGTAGCTTTTCTGGTCTTGTATGTGGATGACATACTACTCATTGGAAACGACGTTCCCATGCTGCAATCTGTTAAAGATTGGCTAGGGAAGTGTTTCTCAATGAAGGACTTAGAGGAAGCAGCCTATATACTCGGTATAAAGATCTATAGAGATAGATCTAAAAGGTTGCTAGGCCTAAGTCAAAGTACATATATTGACAAGGTGTTGAAACGGTTCAACATGGAAGATTCCAAGAAGGGATTCTTGCCCATGTCACATGGAATAACTCTTTCGAAGAGTGGTTGTCCTTCCAATGAGATTGAGAAGGAACGCATGAGTAGAATACCCTATGCCTCGGCCATAGGATCTATCATGTACGCCATGTTATGTACTAGACCAGATGTGTCATATGCCTTGAGTATGACAAGCAGATACCAATCCAATCCAGGTGAGAGTCACTGGATTGCAGTCAAGAACATCCTAAAGTACTTGAGAAGAACTAAGGATGCTTTCTTGATATTTGGCGGTGAGGAAGAGTTGCGTGTAAAGGGTTACACTGATGCAAGCTTCCAAACTGATAGAGATGACTTTAGATCACAATAGGGATATGTGTTTTGCCTGAATGGAGCAGCGGTGAGCTGGAAGAGTTCCAAGCAAGAGACGGTGGCTGATTCTACAACAGAGGCTAAGTACATTGCTGCAAATGCCGCAGCAAAGGAAGCTGTTTGGATCAGAAAGTTTGTTTCTGAACATGGTGTGGTCCCTAGTATTGCGGAACCAGTCGAGTTGTTCTTTGACAACACAGGGGCGATCGCGCAATCAAAGGAACCCAGGTCGCACCAGAAGTCCAAGCACGTGCTCAGGAAGTTTCATCTCATTCGAGATATTATCGATAGAGGAGACGTTCGGATATGCAAGATTCCTACAGATGAGAATCTGTCAGACCCGATTACAAAGCTGCTCACGCAGTGGAAGCATGAAGGGCAAACTAGGAGTATGGGCATACGAGATGCGCCTGATTGGCTCTAGTGCAAGTGGGAGACTGTTGGAATAGATGCCCTAGAGGCAATCTAGTTTTGTATGAATCTATTTGTGGCTAGAAATTCATTTATTATTTATTGGATATTTAATATAATGAAGTCCTTAGATTTACAATTGTGTTGTATATCTTAAATATCCCTAGTCCAGTATAATGATTAATGGGACAATCATATATAGACTAGTATGGGGTTGGATTGATATGGAGATATCATGATCCAACATATAGGTGTGCATTAAGGGTAATGTCGCACTGGATTGACCCATCTCCGAGAAGGCTACATACACGTTATGTTGAGTCACAAGCGCTTCTCGTGGTGCAATGGTATTGTCATCCTTAGACTTGAAGTCACTAGATATTCTAGTTGTGGATTATTGTGATTTTGGTAGCGTTAAACGCTACACCGTAACTGGGTAGTTATAAAGGCGTGTACTGGATACAATAAGAAGCAAGCTTAGAGATCGTAGTGATTGTAGATAGAATTTTTCCCTCCCACATAACGGGAGCAAATATCCTAGGCCACTCGAGGGATAGTGCTTATAGAATGTCTGGCCAGACTCAAATAAATCAATATGGGATATTGATGTTATTTGCACGAATAAGGCTATTCCCATGGATCGAGAAACTATGGATTGGATATACGAGTGTGACTTGTATGTCTCGTGTCCAATCCGGATATAGAGACAAAGGGATGAGACAATTACTTGTACAAAGTTTGTCAAGATGACTATTCTATTAGTTGGCTAGAATGGATGTTTTGCTAGAAACCGCTCCATATTAGCAAATAGTTGCTACCAACTAGATAGAACCTATGGGGTCACACGCTATATAGAGTTGAACTAGATTTGAGAATTAATTAATTGGATTAATTAATTAGAAGGATCACTTTGAAAAACCTTGCAAACTTAGTAGGGACTAATTTGCAAGGAAGGGACTAAATTGAATTCTAGTAGGACTAGAATAAGTCCTTTAGGTAGTTGGCAAGGAGTTGTTGGACTATATAAATGACCTTCCTTCCTTCCTTCCTTCCTTCCTTCCTTCCTTCCCATAACTTATGCTCATAATTGAACATAACAAGAGTGGGAGAGAACAAAAGGAGAGAGAGCAACAAGCTAAGGAGCCGACCGGCCCCTAGCTCACCGCCCCGTCCCTGTTGGCCCCAAAGGAGGCCGAAACCTCCTTTCGATGTCTCGTTTTTGCGTGATTCTTCTTCCTCTTCCTCTTTCCGGGCTAGCACCAAGGAGTGGGAGATCTAGGAATCAACTCTAGGCGTGGATCAACCATAAAGAACGTGACACAATTCGCGTTTGAATTCATTAGAGGAGAACCCTAAGGTGTGTTATTGATATCTTCCTTTACCATCGTTATGTTTCTTGACTTGTGATCCTTGGAGGGTTTTGCATGGTTAATTTTGTTTCCGTTGCGCATCCATGAATCAAAGCCCTACAGTTTGTTCATGTTGTCTTGACAGAAACAGATGCTAATCGATTGATAGGAGGCATGAAACGAACTTCAAAAACAACGGGAGCTCAAGTGGAGTCAAGAGAAGCCGAATTGGAGGAGCTTGGATGACCAGCTGGCACTATTTTGATCATAGATGGAGTTCTACAAATAATTTTGGAGTGAGACCAGTTCCAAATGAAATTTGAATTCGAGAGCTTTCCAATGATAGGTCACGAAGCTTAATCCGAGTCCTAATGAGAGGGATATGGCCTGCGCAAGATCAGCTTCCAATTTTGGACGAGAATTACAAACTAGAGGAGCTGAGATGCAATTTCAGCAAAGTACATTAAAAATTCGCCCCAACTAGTAAAAGAACGTGAAGAATGCCTAAAAACATACACACACACGACGGAGGAAGGGAGAGACACATGGGAGTTCAAGGAAGAGAGGATTCACGCCCCATCTTCAAGGATTTCATCGTTTGATTCTTTTTCTTCATCTCTTGTACTTTTTCTATGGAGATCATGATTTTATCAAGATATTTCATGTCTAGCTAAACTCATATCTAGGTGATTATGGAGAACTAGGGTTTACTTGGTTGATTGATTGATTGATGGATTTACTTCATGCTTAAAGCTTAATTTCACTCTTGATTTCATTCATTCTTCTACTTGAGTTCTTAATTCTTAGCATGTGAGGCTTGATCACCCATAGCATGTTAGTTATCTAGGAGAGTGTATGAAAATAACTCAACCCTAGGTTCGTAAAGATTAGGAAGACGCTCTTAATATTCTTGAGACTGGGAGGTGAAAGAATGAGAGTGATCACATGATTTGTTGATTATGTAGGTACCCTTATTATATCAACTAGAGTAGTGTAGGTACCCTTATTATATCAACTAGAGTAGTGTTATTAACAAAATTAGGCTGGAATGATTTGTTGTTGAATACACTACAGTGTGATACACGATTGAGAGATATGTGTTGCGAGTATAATATGATATGGTGAAAGAAAGAGTGAAGTGTTGTGAATTGAATCCGGAAATAAACTAAGCATCGTAGGGACCCTAAATCATCTAGTTTATCCATACTCTTAGTACTATCATTCATTTAATTTTTTGTTCTTAGTTACGTAGAGCCACTTGATTGAGGGTGGCAAACTTATAAACATTCAACCCTTTTTACCGGTTACTTTGTACCCAAAAGTTGATTAACGATTGGCTAATAGTAGTTCAACTCCTCGTGGGTTCGACAACTCGGAGTCCCAAAGACTCCCTTTTACTCCATGACCGTACACTTGCGCAGTACGCGTAATTTAGGCGCGTCATTGTGGAAGAACTTGTTCAGGTAACACTGGAACTCCGTGGGTCCGGAAGGGTACGTCATGAGCCAGAGAGGTACGGACTTCTCGTGACTGAGCCCGACGACATACCACTCATGGATGATGAGCCTGCGATCTACATGGAGGCCATGAAAGGCCCAGAATCCAAGAAGTGGCTAGAAGCCATGAGATCCCACTACTAGAAAAAGTGCCTTTCCCGGCGCTTGTACTTTGAAAGTGCCGTTTTCTAAATCCATAAAGGGCGCTTTGGGTTCAACCGCCGTTTGTAATATTGCAAGGGGCGATTTCATGTAAGACGCCGTTTATATTAACGGCAGTTTGTCAGAAAGCGCCGTTTGTAATATTGCTAAGGGCGGTTTTGTTTATTGCGCCGTTAACATTAACGGCGCTTGGCACCAAAGAGCCGTATAAGGACTACAAAGGGCGGTTAAGTAGGAAGTGCCGTTAAGTCAAACGGCGCAATAATGATAAAGCGCAGTATATTGATTTTTTTTAAAAATAAATCACTTACTTTTAGATTAAATCTCCACCGTTAATTTGAAACCCTATTTTTTTATAAACCAACACATCACCCTCCTCAGTCCTCCCCCAAAACATCCGCCTCCCTCCTAAAGAAAACACACGTCTCTCTCTCTCTCTCTCTCTCTCTCTCTACGTTCGGTGATGGCTTCCCCCCCCCCCCCCCCCCCCCGCGGTCGCCTCCGTCCGTCGATCAGGTATGTCTCTCTCAGCTCAATCCCTTACCTCCCTCTGTTTCTTTGTCTCCTCTCTCTCCCTCGCTCTGTTTCTGTGTCTCCTCTCTCCCTCCCTCCCTCCGTGTCTGCATCTCTGTTCTCCCTCCCTACCTCTCTGTTTCTGGCTTTCCTCTGTCCGTCTATTTCTCCTCTCTCCGTCCCCTCCGTCTCTCCGTCCTCTCTGTCTCTCTTTACTGTCTCAATCTCGGAAGCCCGTATGTCTCGATCCCCTCCCTCTCTTTCTCTGACCCATCTCTCTCTCTTTTCTGTCTATCAGTTTCTATCTTCTTCTTCCATCTAGATCTGAGAAATAATGGGATGAATTAGAAGATTTTAGATGGGTTGAAGGATGTGTGTTGAAAATTTGAGATGGGATGAGTTGACACCAAAGACGAAAATTTTCAGATTGGTAAATCAAGGATGTGTTGGAACAATTCGGTTTTGAAATTGGATGAGAAAGAACTGTAAAATTTTTTTTTTTGCAAACAAGAACTGTAAAATTTGAAGTAAAAAACGAAATAACTAAAAAAACATTATATAAAAGTTCAATAAAACGATGGCTGATTAAATACAAAAAATGTAAAAAATTATATAAACGGCGGTTTTCAGAATACCGCTGGTACTGTTTAGGGCGCTTATGTAATCCGCCGATAGTGTTAACGGCGCTTCCGCCAACCGCCCTTAAATTTTACGGCGCTTCGAACCGCCATTAAGCTACATACGACAGTTAGCTAAACGGCAGTTGCCAAACCGCCGTAAGAACCGCCGTAAAGGAAATAAAGGGCGGTTTTTTGTCTATTAAAGGCGCTTTGTAAGCGCCCTTTGTGACAGTTTTTCTAGTAGTGTCCGAAATGGAATCCATGTGTACCAACAAAGTATGAACTTTGGTGGAACCACCTGAAGGGGCTCGACCCATAGGGTGCAAGTGGGTCTTCAAGAATAAGACTGACATGGATGGCAAGGTAGTTGCCTACAAGGGGCGATTGGTGGCTAAAGGTTATAGAAAAATTCATGGTATTGACTACGATGAGACCTTTTCACCAGTTGCCATGACTAAATCCATTCGAATCTTACTTGCGATTACAGCTTACTAGGACTATGAGATTTGGCGAATGGATGTCAAAACAGCGTTCCTTAATGAGAACCTCCTCGAGGATGTGTATATGACACAACCGGAGGGTTTAGGATCCAGAGAATGCCAATAAAATCTGTAAGCTACAAAGATCCATTTATGGATTAAAGGAATCGACGTCTTGATGACGCGGTCAAGGAGTTTGACTTCATCAAGAACGAAGATGAGCCTTGTGTTTACAAGAAGGTTAGTGGGAGCTCTGTAGTATTTCTGGTCTTGTATGTGGATGACATACTTCTCATTGGAAACAATATTACTACTTTGCAATCTGTTAAAGAATTGGCTAGGAAAGTGTTTTGCAATGAAGGACATAGGAGATGCAGCTTATATACTTGATATCAAGATCTATTGGGATAGATCTAGGAAGTTGCTCGGCCTAAGAAAAAGTACATATATAGACAAGGTGTTAAAAAGGTTCAACATGCAAGATTCCAAGAAGGGATTCTTGCCCATGTCGCATGGATTCACTATCTGTAAGACTGACTGTCCTTCCAATGAGATTGAGAAGGACCGCATGAGTAGGATACACTATGCTTCGGCCATAGGATCCATCATGTACGCCATGTTGTGTACTAGACCAGGCGTATTATACGCGTTGAGAATGGTAACAAATATCAGTCCAATCCTGGTGAGAGTCACTGGATTTCTATCAAGAACATCCTAAAGTATTTGAGAAGAACTAAGGATATGCTCTTGATATTTGGAGGTAAAGAAGAGATCAGTATAATTGGTTACACTGATGCAAGCTTCCAAACCTACAAAGATGACTACATATCGCAGTCAGGATACGTGTTTTGCCTGAATGGAGGAGCTTTGAGCTGGAAGAGTTCCAAGCAAGGGGCAGTTGCTGATTCTACAACTGAAGCTGAGTACATTGTTGCTGCTGAAGTAGCAAAAGAGGCAGTTTGGATAAAGAAGTTTATCACTAAGCTCGGTGTGGTCCCTAGCATCGTGGATCCCATGAGTTGTACTGTGACAACTCTGGAGCGATCGCACAAGCCAAGGAACCAAGATCACACCAGAAATCGAAGCATGTACTTAGGAGATTCCATCTTATTCGTGATATGGTCGATAGAGGAGATGTGAAGATGTTCAAGATTCCAACGGATGAAAATATTTCAGATCCGCTCACAAAGCCACTTGCGCAGCGAAAGCATGAAGGGAACACCAGATCTATAGGCATACGAGATGCACCAGATTGGCTCTAGTGCAAGTGGGAGAGTGTCGGAATAGTTTGTAGGGTTTTGTTCATGGATGCGCAACGGAAACACAAACAAACATGATCTATGCAATACCCTCCAAGGATCACAAGTCAAGAGACATAACGATGGTAAGGGAAGAAATCAATAACACACCTTAGGGTTTCTCCTTTGATGACTTCAAACGCGGATTGTGTCACGTTATCTATAGTTGATCCACGCCTAGATTTGAATTCTAGATCTTCCCAATCCTTTGTTCTAGCCCGGAATGAGGAAGAGGAAGAAGAATCACGCAAAACGAGAAAACAAGGAGGTCTCGTCCTCCTTGTGGGCCGACGCGGACGGGCGGCGGCAGGGGGGAGGGGGCGACGGTTCCCTCTTTGCTTGCTTGCTCTCTCCTTTTGTTCTCTCCCACTCAAGTTATGATCAATAAGGTCATAAGTGTGGGAAGGAAGGAAGGAGTGTCCTTTATATAGTCCAACAAATCCTTGCCAACTACCTAAAGGACCTATTCTAGTCCTACTAGAATTCGGTTTAGTCCCTTCCTTGCAAATTAGTCCTACTAAGGTTGCAAGGTGTTGCAAAGTGATCCTTCTAATCAATTAATTAATCCTATTAATTAATTCCCAATCTAGTTCAACTCTATATAGTGTGTGACCCCATAGGTTCTATCTAGTTGGTAGCAACAATTTGCTAATATGGAGCGGTTTCTAGCAAAACATCCATTCTAGCCAACTAATAGAATAGTCATCTTGACAAACCTTGTATAAATAATTGTCTCATCCCTTTTTCTCTATATCCAGATTGGACTCGAGACATACAAGTCACACTCGTATATCCAATACATTGTTTCTCGATCCATGGGAATAGCCTTATTCGTGCAAATAACATCAATATCCCATATTAATTTATTTGAGTTTGGCCAGACATTCTATAAGCACTATCCCTCGAGTGGCCTAGTATATTTGCTCCCGTTATGTGGGAGTGACAAATTCTATCTACGTCCACTACGATCTCTAAGCTTGCTTCTTATTGTATTCGGTACACGCCTTTATAACTACCCAGTTACGGTGTAGTGTTTAACGCTACCAAAATCACAATAATCCGCAACTAGAATATCTAGCGACTTCAAGTCTAAGGATGACAACACCATTGCACCACGAGAAGAACTTGTGACTTATCATAAAGTGTATGTAGCCTTCTCGGAGATGGGTCAATCCAGTGCGACATTACCCTTAATTCACACCTATGTGTTGGATCATGATATCTCCTTATCAATCCAACCCCATACTAGTCTATAGATGATTGTCCTATTAATCATTATACTGGACTAGGGATATTTAAGATAAACAACACAATTGTAAATCTAAGGACTTCATTATATTAAATATCCAATAAATAATACAATGAACTTTCTAGCCATAAATAAATTCATACTAAACTAGATTGCCTCTAGGGCATCTATTCCAACAGTCTCTTACTTGCACTGGAGCCAATCTGGCACATCTCGTATGCCCATGCTCCTAGTGTGCCCTTCATGCTTCCACTGCGCAAGCGGCTTTGTAAGTGGATCTGACAGATTCTCATCTGTAGGAATCTTGCATATCCGAACGTCTCATCTATCGATAATATCTTGAATCAGATGAAACTTCCTGAGCACGTTCTTGGATTTCTGGTGTGATCTGGCTTCTTTGATTGCGCGATCGCCACATTGTTGTCACAGTACAACTCAACTGGATCCGCAATGCTAGGAACGACACCAAGTTTAGAAACAAACTTTATGATCCAAACAGCTTCCTTTTCTGCGCCATTTGCAGCAATGTACTCAACCTCTATTGTAGAATCAGCCAACGTCTCTTTCTTGGAACTCTTCCATCTCACCGCTGCTCCATTCAGGCAAAACACATATCCCGACTGTGATCTAAAGTCATCTCTGTCAGTTTGGAAGCTTGCATCAGTGTAACCCCTTACACGCAACTCTTCCTCACCGCCAAATATCAAGAAAGCATCCTTAGTTCTTCTCAAGTACTTTAGGATGTTCTTGACTGCAATCCAGTGACTCTCACCCGGATTGGATTTGTATCAGTTTGTCATACTCAAGGCATATGACACATCTGGTCTAGTACATAACATGGGGTACATGATAGATCCTATGGCCGAGGCATAGGGAATTATACTCATGCGTTCCTTCTCAATCTCATTGGAAGGACAACCACTCTTGGAAAGAGTGATTCCATGTGACATGGGCAAGAATCCCGTCTTGGAATCTTGCATGTTGAACCGTTTCAACACCTTGTCAATATATGTACTTTGACTTAGGCCTAGCAGTCTCTTAGATCTATCTCTATAGATCTTTATACCCAGAATATAGGCTGCTTCCCCTAAGTCCTTCATTGAAAAACACTTCCCTATCCAGTCTTTAACATATTGCAGCATGGGAACGTCGTTTCCAATGAGTAGTATATCATCCACATACAAGACCAGAAAAGCAACAAAGCTCCCAATAACCTTCTTGTAGACACAAGACTCATCTTTGTTTCTGATGAAGCCAAACTCTTTGACTACTTCATCAAAACGTCGATTCCAACTCCTAGAAGCTTGCTTCAATCCATAAATGGATCGTTGCAGATTACAGACTTTGTTGGATTGCTTTTGGTCCTCAAAACCCTCCAGCTGTATCATATACACGTCCTCGAGGAGATTCCCATAAAGGAATGCTGTTTTGACATCCATCTGCCAAATCTCATAGTCATGGTATGCTGCAATCGCAAGTAGGATTCGGATGGATTTGGTCATATCGACTGGTGAAAAGGTTTCATCATAGTCAATACCATGAATTTGTCTGAATCCTTTAGCCACCAATCGGCCCTTATAGGTAATCACATTACCATCCATGTCGATCTTCTTCTTGAATACCCACTTGCACCCTATGGGTCGCGGCCCTTCGGGTGGTTCCACCAAAGTCCATACTTTGTTGGTATACATGGATTCCATCTCAGATCTCATGGCTTCTAGCCACTTCTGAGAGTCTGGGCCTTTCATGGCCTCTTCATAGTTAGTAGGCTCGTCATCTATGAGCTTCGTGTCACCAGAATCGGTCACGAGAAGTCCATACCTCTCGGGTTCCTGGCGCACTCTACTAGATCTACGAAGCTCTTGTGTTACCTGAACAGGCTGCTCCACAACTGTTTGTGGTTCCTGTTCATGTTCCATAATCGGTTCAGTGATTTGTTGCTCTTGAATTTCTTCAAGTTCTACAGTCCTCCCACTTGCTTCTTTAGAGACAAACTCTCTTTCTAGAAACACGCCGGTCCGAGCAACGAACACTTTGTTCTCGGTTAGATTGTAGAAGTAGTAACCCTTAGTTTCCTTAGGGTACCCCACAAACTTACACTTATCCGATTTTGTCCATAGCTTGTCTGATTGTTAACGTTTTACATAGACATCGCAGCCCCAAATCCTCATGAACGAAAGTGTGGGACGCCTCCCACTCCACATCTCATGTGGTGTCTTCATGACTATATTAGATGGAACACGGTTAATGGTGAAAGCTGCACTTAATAGAGCGTGGCCCCAAAACGATAATGGAAGATCGGTTTGACACATCATATATCGAACCATATCCAATAGGGTTCGATTCCTCCTCTTAGACACGCCATTCCATTGTGGCGTTCCGTGTGGAGTGAGTTGGGACAAGATCCCACACTCTCTAAGATAGTCGTCAAACTCTTAGATCAAGTATTCTCCTCCACGATCCGATCGTAGAGCTTTGATTCTTTTGCCAAGTTGCTTCTCTACTTCATTTTTTGAATTCTTTGAACACTTCAAAGGATTCGGATTTGGCCCTCATAAGGTACACAAATCCATATCTACTGTAATCATCAGTAAATGTAATGAAGTAAACGTAACCACCTCTGGAAGGCGTGGCAAATGGTCCACATACATCAGTATGTATGAGTGCCAATTGCTCACTAGTCCTCTCACCTTTCTTATTGAAAGGGGACTTTGTCATTTTTCCCAATAAACAAGCCTCACATGTCTCATATGATTCAAAATCAAATGAGTCTAGTAGTCCATCCTTATGGAGTCTAGATACACGTTTCTCGTTTATGTGGCCTAAACAACAGTGCCATAAGTAAGCAGGATTTAAATCATTTATTTTAATCCTCTTGGTATTAATGTTGTAGACAGGATTGCTTAGATCAATGACATACAGTCCATTAAATAATTGCGCACTAAAATAGTGAATATTATTCAAATAAAAGGAACAACAATTTTTCTTTGTTGAAATAATAAAACCTACCTTGTCCAAACAAGAAATAGAAATAATGTTTCTGCTCATAGCAGACGCAAAATAGCAATTATTTAATTCTAAAACTAATCCTGACGGCAGAGATAGCACGCACACGTCTACGGCCAACGCAGCAACTTTTGCTCCATTCCCAACGCGCAGATCTATCTCCCCTTTAGCCAATCTTCTACTTCTCTTTAGATCCTGCACATTTCAAAAAATTTGAGATCCACATCCAGTATCTAATACCCATGATATAGAGACAGTTAAATTGACATCTACAACAAAAATACCTGGTGGTGGTGGAATCACTATTCCAAGCCTCTTGTCCTCCAGATATTTTGGGCAGTTCCTCCTCCAGTGTCCAGGCTGACTGCAGTAGTGATACTCACCTTTAGTCACACCTTTGGCAATGCCACCAATAGGGTTAAGGGCAGGTTCGTTGGACTTGGAAACTGACTTGCCCTTGCCCTTGGTGGATGAGGCAAACCTTTTGCCCTTTCCTTCACTACAAAAATTCAATGAATTTGTTATGCTAAACTTTGTAACAAATTACAGCAACTTCGTAACAAAAGAAATTTGTTACAAAATCGACTTCGTAACAAAATTCGTTGCGGAAAGTCCGTCACTAAAAGTCGCTCGTTACGAATTTTGAGCTCGTAACAAAAAGACATTCTTTTTTTACGAAAACTTCGTAACGAAATGCATCGCCTTTTGTTACGTAGCTTGATAACTAAAGGGTATCTGTCTTTTGTTACGTAAATTTTGTAATTAAATATGCTATATGTGTTACGTTAATTCGTAACACTTCATCTGATTGGTGGTAACAAACTTTGTACAAAAATCGTACAAAATTTGATATAATGACCGTTACCACGTAACAATAAAACACTTAAGTCATAATGATTTGGTAATTTATAATGACAACTATTTCGTAAAAAAAAAAAGAAGACGTAACAAATTCTTTACACACTATTACTTTTGCTTTGTAACATAAAGCAACAAGTCGTAGCAATATATACAAGCTATCATACATCTTGAAAACATGTTAAAACAAATTTATATAATAAATCAAAAACACACTTCAATGACTAGTCTATAAAAATTGAGTCACTGCAATTCACTTATTCGTAAAGTCCAAACTACCAATATTCCAAACTACTCCAAAATGTATAAAAGTGCACAAAATACCAAGAATCTCAAAGCATGGGAAATATAGTGTTCAAAAAAATAATTTGACCATCCTACAGCAAATCCAAAAACAAAAAATTACAATTCCCTAATAACCAAATCGCCATTGAGCGTCCTCCAGTGCATATTCCCCAACTCTGAAAGAACAAAGAAAAAAAAATTAAATTCAACAGATAAAAAATAAGTTAATTAAATAACATAACAACCTTAGGACTAAGCATTCAATCAAATTGCAAGCTGGTTATTCATTGTTTGCAGGAAAAAAAGGCTGAAAAGATGAGATTAGTTGGCTCAATTATTGAGGATTGTCTGATGTCAGAGTTTTGTTTGTTTTATTTCTGTTTATTCCAAGGTCTGAATTCTTTGGCTCATGATCTTGCCAAGAATTCATTGTTATTGTGTAGCAGAGTGTAGCTAAATTGCTATACATAGATGCAATTATTTGTTTTTCTACGTATATTGGAACATATTCTAAATGAGAGATGCTACGAAATCAGAATTAATCTACCGTTAAGCTCACCAAAGTACCACGTCATTCCATTGTCGACCCCACTCCATCCCATTTCTCTCTCTGCTAAATATTCTTCTTCCTCTTTCGATCAGTAACCAATAAATTGAGCCCCAGATTTGAAGTATGATTAGCTATAGAACCCCCAACCATGTCTGACCACCATACACCGCCCCCTATTGATTCCGGCGAGGATTCTTTGGCTCATAACCTGAGACAACCATTGGTTCAGGATATTACCGGTTTAATTATCATCGATACAACTTCAGCCTCAACTACCCAGAACCGAACACGCCACACCAGCCAGTCGCGTCATCACTACTTTCAACATTAACACTCTCAGATTCATTCAATTCCAGCCCTGAACTGCAATAGCAGACCCTCTCTGTTTCAACGATCACAAACCATATTCTCACATCACCTCAACCTGATCACTAAACCACCTATCATCCTTAACAACACAGCCAGAAAATCAAAGAACAAAAGTCCAAAGTCAAATTTTAAGAAAACCCCAATAATAAAACATGGAACCATAGCTAATCATACTTCAAATCTTTAAATAAATTTTTTGCCAGTTCACAAGGAATAAATAACTCGTTTTTTTTGTTTCTCAAAAAAAATAACTCATATTTTTTTTAATTTCATAATCTTTCTAAACCAACATCTACAAGCACACAGAGAACGACATGACCTTAATGTTGGACCTCAAACAATAATACAGGCCAAGTAAGGAAAAACAAGAAAGAGAGGGAAGCATATTTCTTAAGAATGGTTCGAGTCCATAAGATAATGCATATTTCTTAAGTATGGTGCAAGTCCATAAGACATTTGCAGTAACTAGGATTTGTTTCCAGGATGTAGTATTAAGGAACATTAAACATGATATTAGTCTTATAGACATGGCCGAAATGTTATTCCTTAGTAATTATCCCAATAAGGAACCCGCGACGTAGAACTTTGATTTATGTCCAGATGAAAGAAAATGATGCAAGTTTACTGTCTACTCTCTTTGAATATGATACAGGGCTTAATGACACTCGGGATAACTCTTAGTAACGTGTAAAACTAAATGTGACATTCCTTTATAATAAATAAACATATGCAGAACATATTATATATCTACCATGCACTTAAATGTGCAAAAATGTGAAGAATTGCCACATTCTAGAGATACTAGTAAATAAACTTATGCAGAAGGCACACCTAACAAAATAACTTGAGCAAGAAAATGAATCACAGGCCAACTAAAGGCGCAATTAAGTAGCAGCAATCCCACACATTAGTACGAGTACGTAAATACATGATTTATAATCCACCGTATCAAGTTGCTTAGGACTGTAGAACTTACCAGGTACGAGGAGTATGAGCAGCGTCAATAGGAGTGTGCGCAGCGTCAATAGGAGTGTGCATCCGAGGGAAATTGAAACCATCCACTATAGACCTGAAATGCACCATTATCTCTTTCACAAGTACAAGCTATGTATCCAGCTTAGCAACACGTGCTACAGGAGCCTCTGCTTGTTTACGCGCTGCTTCAGCCTCCATACGTGCTTCCTCTGCGCGTCTCTCAGCCTCCAGAGCCCTTTAATTTGCACGACCAACTTCATCAACAGCGTGTCGACTCAATCTTGATTTTTTGTACCCAATGTTCCTATATCCCACACCAAGCATGTACCCATAATCTTTACGAAGTACGCGCTCAACAATTTGCTTCTCTTTGAGTGTCGTGTCTCCCTCCTCCGTGGCTGGTCCCGAAGTTGTATCATTTCATCCTACAATTGAAGATATATTCATTCACTACACTATATATTTGAGGTCTTGATGTGCATTAAATTTACAAGTGTAGATAACTTTGAATAGTTTTGACAACCAGGGTACGCTTCACGTTGTGCATCTTCTACCAATCTACTAATTTTTTTTGCTTCCCCTTCAGGACTGGGATTGCTTTCTCCAACCTCATTCACACCCAAATCTGCATCAACAGGCTCATGCTCACCTATAGTTGAAGCAAAAGCCACAGGCTCACCCAAATTGCGACACACAATTGAACCATCATATACATTCTCTATCATGGTTTGCATATCGTCGTTCACATACAACGAAAAGTCTTGATCATCATCTCTATCATTATCGATAACCCCGCCCACAACAACATCTTTTTGTAAATCAAAAGGTTCTCCATGGTGAATCCACCGTGTATAATCCAGAACAATTCCACTTTCAAATAGATGATCCTCTACAACGTTTACTTTCAGAAAATAGACATTGTTACAAATGCGACAAGGACACCGGATCCTATTCTTAGTATCAGCACTTTCCTTTGCAAAATTAATAAAACCTTTTACCCCTGTTTCATATTCGATACCCCATCTACTTTTAAGTTTCATCCAACTTTTGTCCATTTCTACAGTGCTTGTAAAGTAAGTAGGTGGAGAGCAGCTAAAATCCTTCAACAAGTAAACCACATAAAACACACTAATAAGCCCATGAAAAATAATAATTGAAAAAAATGGCACATGAGATTATAAAACTGACAAATTATAAAAATTGCATAAAATTTGATAATAATAATCATGGACAGCACTTACTCATAAAACAGACAATTAGACAATCTTAGAATTCAATTGAAGAATGAAATCACTCAATGACTAAAACTTATCATACTGACTTCCATCAACCGATACAAAAAAATCAAACTATTTTCTGTCAGTGTGTTCTACTATGTATGCCACTAGGTTCATGGGATGCCCAGATGCGGCTATATATTCAGGCCCTAACATTGTGCATTAGCGTTTTCCTTCTTTTGATCCTCCCGTCGATTGTTGGTGCATCCCGTACAACTATATTTTTCTACTGATTAAGTTCTTGCATTCACTAAAAAAAATCTTATTTTCTATTAAAGAAAAAGGAAAACAGAAAAGAAGTACTTGGAGATGAGTTGACAAAAAAAGCCTTTCTTAGCAGCCACCAATTACAAAAAAGGCAACAAAAATTAAAATATTTAATTCCACAATCCATACTATAGTCATTTACCATACTCATTACCACAGTTAACCATGTTATGCAATTGGTTTTTCTTCTTAACAGATTCCTAGATTCCATTAACTTTTAAGCTTCAAAGTAACTTCCTTACAGGAATACCCAGAAAATGTGTCTACTCGCTAGTTAACTACAATTCATAAGACCAAATAAGTCCATGGTCATCAAATAAGAAGTAGACAGAACCACCTAACTATCTACTTCATAAATGAACTTTGACCTCTCCTAAGAGATGAGAACTAGGTAGGATTCTCAGAGATAAGCAAGTAGCAGCCAACCAAAAATGATGAGTGCCCGAATGAACTAGAACATATTGAGTCATTATGAGAAGCTGAACAAGTGCATGTAACAGATCATAACGAGTCATTAGAAAAACCTTCAACCCAAACCAATCAGCTTGGAGTCACTCGTGAGGAAACAAGATACTGTTAGCCAACAATGGTACTCTAGGAAAGAAGTGGAGATGACAAACTAGGCATAAAACCTTATCTCACACAACTATCAATTCCCAAACCTAGAGTACCTGGTAACTTTTTTCAGATGTTTGATGAATCAAGTTAGTCTCATACGCTAGTTAATCCAGGTCACCCAATTCGGAAAAGGCATGCTTGTGTATCCAAAGTTAGACAAGCATTAGGAGAAAAGAGAATTCCAGCTGCCAAGAATTAGTATAAGGCCGACACTAGCAACTCGGCCACCTAGTGAGAGAAAAGTCGATTGTAGAGAATACTGATTCTCGGGAAGATATCCCGCCAATCTCCAACCACGGGGTCAGGCAAGAAAATGAGACACTCTAATGGGGAAAAACAGACAAATATTGCTCAAGTAGTAGTTTTTTCCTATGATTAAGAAACTGTTGGAAAACTTTCAATTTTGGATAGTAAAATATGTAGAGTTTAATTCTCATTTGGAGATGGTAAATCTACAATTGAGAGTTGTCCAAAATAAGTTACGGGTGAATGAAAAATTATTGTAAATTATGAGTGTACAAATAGGTCCTTCGATTGACGCAATTTAAGTTTGGGTGCGTTATTAATTAAAGTCGCAAATTAATAATTGTTGAAATTGCTAATAAGTTCATTAGTTATCGACCAAAGTTAGTTATTATGAGTTACTAACGTCCAGAGTTAGTTATTATCATGAATAGACACATATATTCATTTGCACCCATTTGAAGGGTCACCTACTCTATTATAAATAGAGGACTTCTCCACCCATTTGAGCATTCCAACATTTCCTTCTACTATCCTAATTCCCTACAAAGTCTTCCTACACTTTGTAGAACCTACAACTTTCAGAATTTGAATTCCTATATTCTAATTCAATTTCTTCAAGAGAGGTACCATGCCATTGCGGTTCGTAGGGTGTAAAGCGGTGTACTGACTTCTTGCACGGTGAGAGACGATTATCCTGGGAGGTTCAAGGTCCTTGGCCACCTTCTCGATGCGATTATCATTCGTTTGGTATCTCTCTAAATCTCCATTTAATTATTTCGGCTCTTATGCCAATTTGTCATTCATGTGGGGGATTGTTGGAAAACTTTGAATTTTGGATAGTAAAATATGTAGAGTTTAATTCTCATTTGGAGATGGTAAATCTACAATTGAGAGTTGTCCAAAATAAGTTACGGGTGAATGAAAAATTATTGTAAATTATGGGTGTACAAATAGGTCCTTCGATGGACGCAATTTAACTTTGGGTGCGTTATTAATTAAAGTCGCAAATTAATAATTGTTGAAATTGCTAATAAGTTCATTAGTTATCGACCAAAGTTAGTTATTATGAGTTACTAACGTCCAGAGTTAGTTATTACCATGAATAAACACATCTATTCATTTGCACCCCTTTGAAGGGTCACCTACTCTATTATAAATAGAGGGCTTCTCCACCCATTTGAGCATTCCAACATTTCGTTCTACTATCCTAATTCCGTACAAAGTCTTCCTACACTTTGTAGAACCTACAACTTTCAGAATTTGAATTCCTATATTCTAATTCAATTTCTTCAAGAGAGGTACCATGCCATTGCGGTTCGTAGGGTGTAAAGCGGTGTACTGACTTCTTGCACGGTGAGAGACGATTATCCTGGGAGGCGGTTTGTTCCGGATCAAGCAGTACCAAAGAAAGCAAATAAAGCCTTAAGGACATCGAGCCAATGCTCGAGATCGTTTCTAAAACTATTTATATTCGACGACACTTGCAAGTATTTCAATTCGTCTTTATTTAGTTACTTTTTATCATGCGATTCTGTTTCTGCTTCTTCTCCATCTTCTTATTTTCGGTCCAGTTCCGATTGTTCTCCAACAGAAACAATGTACGGATCCACATATAATGGAAAACTATCAATTGTTGGGATGGCAGCCCACAAAAGACTTGCAGGACCTAGAACCCAGTTTTTCTCCTAAACCCAATTAATTAATCAACCATTAAAAATTTATTTAGAAAAACAACTTTGGTTCTTCACTTGAACCCCTCCCCCCCTTTCAGAAAAAAAGATGCTAGTATAACTAGAACTGATTGAGTAAGTTTCAATTCGAAATCAGCAACACAGATTAGTATCACAAAGGTTGAGGTAGCAATGAACCGACAAGAGACTAACCTGACCTACGCTGAGAAGAAACTGTGTACGAGACAAGGGCCTTGTTTGGACGAGAGTAAGTAGAGAGGAACTAAAAAGTCAAAAATTTGAGATAATCAGTCAAACCTCTCCAAACAAACAGGGAAAACCGGATTTCCGTCAAATAAATCCGGAATTCTGACTTGAAATCCGGATTTCCGAATTTTCAGCCGGATTTCCGGATTTCAAGCCAGAATTCCGGATTTTTTTTTGCTGAAATCCGGCAAAATTTTGAATTTTTTAAGGTATTTTTTGGTTTTGTTTAGACAATGTTGTGTTGTCAGAGTGGTAAAGTATTTGAATACATTACATGAGGTCACATGTTCAAACCTTACAATCTAAAAAAAAAATTATTTTTTCACCCATAATCTATAATAATCTACCTCATCCAAACACTACAGATAAAAGGAGCTTTTAAGCTCAACCTCTCACTTATTTCAGCTCATCCAAACAGCCCCAAGATGATTCCTAAAGAGGAGAAGTTATCCCCCAAATCAATCGACCCTGATTCAAACAACGAATTACCTGAAAGAATTGATTAGCGGCTACTCAATCATAATAAGTCAATGTGTTGTACAACAGGATCCCACATCCTAGAATGAATATAGATGGATAAGAACTGAGAAAGAAGATCGCATACCTTCAATCACCAGGCGGCGCACAGCAATTGTGTCCTCGAACCCGTCGTCTGAGGGAAGAGTTCAAGTCGAACTAGAGTGCTTGAGTATTTCAAGGGTTTCGACAACTGCTCCAATATAAAGTAGAAGTCTTCTGATGAAAAAAAAAAACAAAAAAAAAAACAAAATCCTTGAAAAATGCACAATATGTTACAAAAAATGGTAAATAATACATTACACATTTGTATAGATTAATTTGTTACCAAATTTTGTGTTAAAAACAATAATTCTATTGGCGCTAAATTTCCCGCTATCCTAAAAAGTTCCCGCCTAGTTTTATGTTACCATCGTTGTGTTACAAAATCACGTTGGTCATAAAAAAAAATGTAATATGTTACCACCCCATGGATTGGTAACTAAAATGCCATAATTTGTTACCAAATTTTATGTGTAACAAATAAATTTGTAACAAATTCTATAAATTCTTGTAGTGCTTTCTGCACCATCATAATGGCCTTGCTCTTACCCTTGTTGATGCTTTGTTCAGCTGTCCTCAACATATTGAGAAAATCTGGAAGTGGTTTCACGATCTCGTTCATGTTATAGATCATGATGAACTGTCCATAACTCTCGGGCACGATTGCAACACGAGATTGGTTTCCAACTCTTGGCCGACCGGGAACCCTAGTCGGGCGAGATTCTCCAAGTACCCGATCATACAGAGTACATGGGGTCCCACCGGGTTCCCTTCTGCTTGATGAAACTTGAAAAATGCCTTAGAGACCTCATACCTCTCAACCCTTACCTCCTCTTGGAAGATCTGCTTCAGATGCTCGATCATATCGACATCACTCATGTTTTCGTGTTTCTTCTGAAGCTCAGAAGTCATGGTGCATAGCATAAGGCAGGCCGCATCATTAGCGTCATCAACACGCTTTTGATACGCCTTTAGGGCTGCAGGTGTTTGGTTCTCTGGACCTGCTTGAACATGCTCCTCTATTGCGTACAATTTCTTCTCTTGCTTGAGAACGATTCTCAAGTTTCTTTACCAATCAAGGAAGTTGGTTCCAGAGAGCTTGTCCTTCTCAAGGACAGATCGTAGGGAATGTTGTGAACTCGATGAGTTGTTTGCCATTTGGAATTCTACGAAAGGGAAAATACGCAAATTTTAGTATTTTTGAATTTTTGACAATATTCAATAGTGGCTAGTTTATCAAATATAGCTCCCACTATTTTTCTACGGATTAATAACCCTCAAGATATTAATTCGAAAAATATTCTTATATTTTCTAGTGGGCAAAGATCCATGTTTCATCTCCTTATGAGCTTGCTTTGGCAAGTCACCCATAATTTGACTACTTTAGGTAGGAACAATTTCCAATTGCATCCCTTATGCAACTCTTGGTTCAATTGGGCAAATAACTCCTTATTTATCCATCCATATGGATAATCCCAATTGATTGCCTCTAGGTTTTAAATCATATTAATAGCCTAGTTGTGTTCAACCCCTTATTTAAACAATTGCACATTACTAGCTTGTGCCATCGCATTCCATCATTATGAACCAAGTCGCCATGCTTTGGCACGCACGAACTTAATAAATCATGATGATAATGAGTGTTTAAATAACGAGAAGGCAAGAACACAATATTTGAATTTTGAGGGATTTTTAATTGTTTTTGTTGATCAATATCAACTAATCTATCTATTTGAGTTTGGATACAACTCCAAATAATAGATCCGGGTTGTCTAATTATCTTATTATCCTAATTGCATGCATCATCCATACACCAACCACAAAATAATAAGACAATAAAATAAAAAATCACAAAACAAAAATAAAACGTGATGTGAATATGGCCTTTTCTAGACTAAGATAATTTCAAGTCAATGGAATTATCTATGAACCCTAAAGCAAACACATCTCCATGCGTCTTCATCTTTTGGTCCATCCTTCATAGTCATGTGGGTGCTCCATTCTCAAATCTCCATCTTTTTGTGGCTCCTTTTGGCTTTGGGCTTCTTTTCTTCAATCTTGGCTAACAATCTACTCTTTCTAGCACTAGCTAACAACTATACTAAATAATAAATCTCACAAGTTGAGAAAAAAATGGCTCGCAGGCCATAAAACCCTAATTAATTATTACAATTAATTGATCAGCTCGCGGGCCGTAAACCAAACCACAAAAATTAAACATCCACATCAAACCACATCCTAAGGCCATATCCATTCCCCATGCGATTTGCACATAAACAGTTAAAATCCAATTTTAACGCACTTGGTCAATTTTAATTGATTTTAGGATATTCTAGGGTTAAAACGGTCCATGGGGCCCAACAATCAAATTGCCCGGGCCCAAAAAGAGAACCGCAAAGGAGGGGAGGTCCCTAGGGGGGCCCGAACCTCCTTTGGGAGATTATTCCAAAACAACTCCCTTGCTTGGCGCCCAAGTTTGGTTGTTTTCTTGAATGGGAATAACTCCTTCTTCCCAAAGGATGCCCAAACCCTAGATCTAAGATCCTAAAATTTCTCAAAATCACTAATTCATGCATCCAATGCAAAAACTAGGTCTTGTTACGATATATTATTGACAAATTGCATCATATGCTTGATTTGTCTTGTTTTACGCGATAAAAAATAAATTTAAGGTGTAAAACAATCAAAACGTAACACATAAACCACGTTTATGCTCTACGACCTGTGGCTCTGATACCACTGTAGGGTTTTCTTCATGGATGCGCAACGAAAACACAAACAAACATGATCCATGCAATACCCTCCAAGGATCACAAGTCAAGAGACATAACGATGGTAAGGGAAGAAATCAATAACACACCTTAGGGTTTATCCTTTGATGACTTCAAACGTGAATTGTGTCACGTTCTCTATAGTTGATCCACGCCTAGAGTTGAATTCTAGATCTTCCCAATACTTTGTGCTAGCCCGGAATGAGGAAGAGGAAGAAGATTCACACAAAACGAGACAACAAGGAGGTCTCGGCCTCCTTGTGGGCCGACGGGGACGGGCGGCGGCAAGGGGGGGGGGGCAACGGGTCCCTCTTTGCTTTTTTGCTCTCTCCTTTTGTTCTCTCCCACTCAAGTTATGATCAATAAGGTCGTAAGTGTCGGAAGGAAGGAAGGAGTTTCCTTTATATAGTCCAACAAATCCTTGCCAACTACCTAAAGGACCTATTCTAGTCCTACTAGAATTCGGTTTAGTCCATACCTTGCAAATTAGTCCTACTAAGTTTGCAAGGTGTTTCAAAGTGATCCTTCTAATTAATTAATCCTATTAATTAATTCCCAATCTAGTTCAACTCTATATCCGGATCAGACACGAGACATACAAGTCACACTCGTATATCCAATCCATTGTTTCTAGCAAAATATCCATTCTAGCCAACTAATAGAATAGTCATCTTGACAAACCTTGTACAAGTAATTGTCTCATCGCTTTGTCTCTATATCCGGATCGGACACGAGACATACAAGTCACACTCGTATATCCAATCCATTGTTTCTCGATCCATGGGAATAGCCTTATTCGTGCAAATAACATCAATATCCCATATTGATTTATTTGAGTCTGGCCAGACATTCTATAAGCACTATCCCTCGAGTGGCCTAGGATATTTGCTCCCATTATGTGGGAGGGAAAAATTCTATCTATGTCCACTACGATCTCTAAGCTTGCTTCTTCTTGTATCCGGTACACGCCTTTATAACTACCCAGTTACGGTGTAGCATTTAACGCTACCAAAATCACAATAATCCACAACTAGAATATCTAGCGACTTCAAGTCTAAGGATGACAATACCATTGCACCACGAGAAGCACTTCTAACTTATCATAACGTGTATGTAGCCTTCTCGGAGATGGGTCAATCCAGTGCGTCATTACCCTTAATGTGCACCTATGTGTTGGATCATGATATCTCCATATCAATCCAACCCCATACTAGTCTATAGATGATTGTCCTAATAATCATTATACTGGACTAGGGATACTTAAGATAAACAACACAATTGTAAATCTAAGGACTTCATTATATTAAATATCCAATAAATAATACAATGAATTTTCTAGCCATAAATAAATTCATACTAAACTAGATTGCCTCTAGGGCATATATTCCAACATAGTTGCCCTAGAGGCAATATATATTTAGTATGAACGATGTTTTGGCTAGAATATTTATTTATTAATTATTGTGATATTTAATATAATGAAGTCCTTTGATACAATGCGTTGTTTATCTTAAATATCCCTGGTCCATTATATTGGTTAATATGACGATCAAATAGAGACTAGTATGTGTGTAGATACAAATGGAGATATCAAGTCTAACACATGTGTATGCATTAGGAGTAATGGCATAATGGATTGACCCACAAAGAAAAGGATATATTAGATTATGTCAAATTCACAACCACTTCTTGTAGTGCTAATAATATTTTAATCCTTAGACTTGAAGTCACTAGATACTCTAGTTGTGTAGTATCGTGCTTTGATATTTTATCACGTTTGATCTTCCGGTATGTTTCTCGTGTTGTGGTTTTCAGGAACTGGGAGCTCGGGACGTGACATTGAAGCAAAAGTGAACTTCGGAAAAGTTGGAGGCTTAAAGGGATGCTCGGGAAGTGAAGACGAAAGGAAAAAGAGCAAGAAGATGAAGTTTGATTGGTGGAAGACCAGAAGTAATCGTACGTTTACCTCAAGGTAATCGTACGATTACCTTCACTCAGAAGTAATCGTGCGTTTACTATTGGGTAATCGTACGATTACCTTCAATGCAAGTAATCGTACGTTTACCTCAAGGTAATCGTACGATTACCTCTGCGGCCAGGATCGGATTTTTGGGCTATTTTCGCTATTTTGGCATAGTTTTGAGAGTTTTGAGCCACGAAAGACTTAGGAAACATTGGGGAACGTGTTTGGCATCAGAAAACACATTGGGAGACGTGCTTGGAGAGCTTGGAGCTAGGTTGAAGAGCTTGGATCATCCGTTTGGCTTCTAATCTTCGTTTCTTCTCTAGTTTTTCATATTGGATCATGATACTTTGTATTTTGAACATGATTATGAGTAGCTAAACCCTTATTTTGGGATATCTCGTAGGAAACTAGGGTTTGATCACTACACTTGTGATTTATGGATTTGCTTGCATGCTTTTGAGCTTAATTGATGATTTCTTCTCTAGTTATGTGTATTTTACGCATTTGATTTATCTTTTCTATTGGTAGACGTATTAATAGGATTGTGCTAGGTTATGAACGATAGAGGAATCTACGTTTGTTGCCCGGAAAATTGAAATACACACTAGCCGTATCTAGGGTTGAGGAATCTTGCTAGTTAGCTAAGAACAAGAGTAGAATTATTATCGTAATGCGTATTTGAACTTGAGTAAGCTAGAGGAATCAGTTACGATAGTTTAGGCATAGTTATTGGTTGAGACATCTTCAATATAAAATTGCTCGTTTAACTAGAATAAGAACTCATCGTGTTAGTAGAACATAAATCCAACGTAGTGTGAAATACCTAGTGATCCGTAGAGATATCCTGAATTTGATCAATCTTGATAAACATTAAATCAACTCGTGCTTATTAATCTTGAAATAATTCTTTGAAATATTTGAGAAAATTGTTACTTTTAATTTTTAGTAGAATTAGAAACAACAAAACAACTGCGCTTTGCCCACATAAAGAATAAATTTAATAGTTAAATTACACGAAGTCCCTTGGGTTCGACAAACCGGACTTTTCCGATTATTACTACACCGACAACTGTGCACTTGCAGTTGGAGCGTGTCAAGTTTTTGGCGCGGTTGCCGGGGACTTCAAATAAATAAGCTATTATTTTTCTCTTTAGGGATTTACTATTTCAGTTTATATCTGTTACTCACCTGTTTTGTGTGTGTGATTCGTGTTTTCAGGTCTGATTCACTTGGTGCATGTCACGTTCTCGAAACGAGCCTTTGCATCCAACACTTGAAGACCCGGAATCCTTATTGCGAGCACATAGTAGAGACAAGAGGAAAGCAAATTCAGTTCAGATGGACGAGCAAACTAGAGCTGAGTTTGAGAGGTTCCGCAAAGGCCTCGAAGATGCGGAAGCAGCTAGAGCTGCTGCTGTGGAAGATGCAGCAAATCGAGCAAGGGAAACTGTGCAGCTTAGGGCTCAAATGGCTGAGATGCAGGCCATGATTGATCGCATGAATCCCCCGAATCCACGACAACTCCCTGGTGCAGAAATAGTTGATAGAAACAATGGAGGAGTTAATGGTGGAAACAACGGTGGCAATGGGAACAATGGGGGTAATAATCGGAACAATAACGGCCGGAATGAGGTGGAGCAGGTCAACAATGCTGAGGAGGATGAACGTCCTTTGGTGGACTACTTCAGGACTACACCGGAGGGATATCAGCCCACCATTGTCAGGCCGCAGATTAATGCCGCGCATTTCAAGATTCGCCAACCGTTGATCAATATGGTTAGGGATGAGTGCTTATTCACTGGAGCCCCGAGTGATGACCCACATCAGCACTTGCTCAATTTCGAGCAAATTACTTCTACCATGTATGACCAGAGAGTTCCAATCGAGACGATAAAGCTCATGATTTTCCCCTTCTCTTTATCGAGAAAGGCAAAGACATGGCTTATGGAACTTCCAGCAGGCAGCATAGTTACATGGGCAGATTGTAGCAGAGAGTTTCTCAGGAAGTATCTTCCACCATCCAAGGTTGCTCAACGGATGGCTGACATAACCAAATTTAAACAGCAGGAAGATGATTCTCTGGGTGACACGTGGAGAAAGTTCAACCAGCTCCTTCGCAGATGCCCTACTCACGGAGAGCCATGGTATAAACTTCTTCACTACTTTTACAATGCTTTGGACAGGGAGACTACTAGTGAACTAGACATGATGGCTCAAGGCAATTTTATGGGGATGGGACTACAGAGATGTCGTGATTTGCTAGATAATGTAGCAAAACGTGAATCCACGAGGTCTGAAACTCGTAGAAGCGCGAAATCAGATGGGGCATTGGTTAGTCAGATAGAGTCTATGGTGGAACAGAAATTTGAACGTCAGATGGCAGTGATGACGTAGGCTTTCAGTCATTTGAATCCATCGGCACAGGTGAAGTCAGTGGGAGAGATGGGAGCTCGGGACAAATCAGGGATATGGGGATGGCATTGAAGACGTGAATTACATGGGTCAACAAAGACAGCAGCAATGGCCAAACACCTATCATCCCAACAATCGCAATCACCCCAACTTCAGCTATGCCAATCCGAATAGTGGTTTATATGCGCCAGGTCATAGGCCAAATGTTCCTTACCAAGATCAGAGACAGGTTCCACAACAACAGGCTCCACCTCCAATCTCAGAAGAACAGGATACAAATGCGATATTGAGGAAACTGTTAGCTAGCAACGACAAGATTGAGAGTAAAATTGTCGCAATGGAAGCATCGTTAAAGAATCATGAAACACAAATTGGCCAAATAGCTAATCAGAATCCTCGACTTCCACCAGGTATACTTCCGTCTAACACTATTACTCCAACTGAGCAATTGAAGGCTATTACTACTCGTAGTGGGACCACTACCCAGGATCCCCCATATCCTACCCATGCGCGAGCTGAGGCGACTAAGGCCACTGAAAAATCCTTGGATGAAGAGATTCCCGTGCCTACCGTGATTCCCCAATCAAAGGACACGGTGAGGAAGTCGGATGAGAAACAGAAGCCAAGGGAGGAATACAGTGTGCGAGTGCCATACCCGCAGAGATTGAAGAGTCAAGAGGATGCCTAGCATTTCAAGAATTTTGTGGATATCTTCAAGAAACTGCACATTAATATACCTTTTGCGGAAGCCATTTCACAAATTCCTAAATATGCCAAATTTCTCAAGGACCTCCTTTCTAATAGGAGGCGCATGGATGACTTTGAAACCGTGACTCTGAATGAGGAGTGTAGCGCGGTTGTGCAAAAGGCGCTACCAAAGAAGATGAAAGATCCGGGCGGTTTCATCATTCCTGTTACATTGGGAGATGCGTTTCATGGGAGGGCATTGTGTGATCTTGGTGCAAGTATTAATTTGATGCCCACATCGGTTTTTGAGCAACTTGGTGTGGGAGATCCTAAGCCTACTAGAATGTGCTTGCAGATGGCTGATCGCACTATAAAACGCCCCAGGGGTGTTTTAGAGGATGTGTTAGTGAGAGTTGAAGGACTCATCTTCCCAGCGGATTTTGTGATCTTAGACATGGAGGCTGACGATGATGTTCCTCTTATTTTGGGCCGCCCATTCTTAGCTACTGGGAGGACTATCATTGATGTGGCCAATGGAGAGCTGACTATGCAGATCAACGATGAGAAGGTGGCTTTCAATGTATTTGAGGCTATGAAGTTTCCCGCATACGCGGTGAGCGAGCAGTGCTTTGGGGTGGAGACATACACGCCAGACGAATAGGACGATATTTTGTCGGAGCAACTATATGAGGAGCTTGCTCTACTTGATCCCAGCGAGAAAGAGCAAGCCTTAGATGTGCATTGGCGCCAACCATTACCCCTCTTTAATGAGGGAAGCAGGAAGATTCTTACTCCTTCTTTTATTACTGCTCCTGTTTTAGAATTAAAGCCTTTACCTGTTCATTTGAAATATTTGTACTTGGGATCTAATGAGACTTTACCTGTGATTGTGTTTGGACAGGGAACAGGAGGAGCAGCTTCTCAAGGTACTACAGGAGAGAAAGGCAGCTATGGGATGGACCATAGCAGATATCAAGGGGATCAGCCCCACAGTTTGCCAGCACAAGATTCGGCTCATGGAAGATAAGAAGCCGGTAGTTCAGTTTCAGCGCCGCCTCAATCCTCACATGCAGGAGGTGGTGAAGAAAGAGTTGCTTAAATGGTTGGAGGCGGGTATCATTTGTCCCATTTCCGACAGCACATGGACTAGCCCGGTGCAGTGTGTCCCTAAGAAGGGAGGTATAACTGTGGTGGAAGGGGAAAAAGGTGATCAGATTGCTACTCGTACTGTTACTGGGTGGAGAGTTTGCATGGATTACCGCAAGCTCAATGATGCCACTTTGAAGGATCATTTTCCCCTCCCATTCGTTGATCAGATGCTTGATAGGCTGGCACATCATTCTCATTACTGCTTTTTGGATGGGTACTCCGGGTACAATCAGATAGCAATTGAGCCAGCTGACCAGGAGAAGACGACATTCACTTGTCCTTAAGGGACTTTCGCTTTTAGAGGCATGCCTTTTGGGTTATGCAACGCACCTGCTACGTTTCAGAGGTGTATGATGTCGATCTTCTCTGACATGATGGAGCAGAATTTCGAGGTATTCATGGATGACTTCTCGCTCTATGGTGATGGATTCGAAGACTGCCTGCAACAGTTGGCCCGGGTTCTAGATATATGCATTGACACCAACCTAGTGCTCAACTGGGAGAAATGTCACTTCATGGTTACTGAGGGTATTGTTTTGGGCCACAAGATCTCCAGCAAAGGATTAGAGGTGGATAGAGCCAAGATTGAGGCATTGAGAAGCTTCCTTACCCTACCTCTGTCAAAGGGGTAAGGAGTTTCTTGGGACATGCAGGGTTCTATCGGCGCTTCATTAAAGACTTCTCGAAGATCACGAAGCCTTTGTGTGGATTGCTTGAGAAGGATGCAGTTTTTGATTTTAATGCGGAGTGCAAGTCAGCTTTTGATTTGCTCAAGGAAAAGCTGATTAGCGCGCCTATCATTACCACACCAGACTGGACCCTACCATTTGAGCTCATGTGTGATGCTAGTGACTATGCGGTGGGAGCAGTTCTGGGCCAGCGGAAAGATAAGGTAGCTCACGTCATTTATTATGCCAGTCGTACTCTTAATGATGCACAGGTTAATTATGCTACCACGGAGAAAGAGATGTTGGCTATCGTATTTGCGTTGGACAAGTTTCGTCCATATCATGTGGGTTCTCAGGTGACGATCTTCACGGACCATTCCGCCCTCAAGTACCTTCTCACCAAGAAGGACGCCAAGCCAAGATTGATCCGGTGGGTGTTATTGATGCAAGAGTTCGATGTGGTGATCAAAGATAAAAAGGGGGTAGAGAATGTGGTTGCAGACCATTTGTCAAGACTGGAGAACGATAAGCAGGAGGATTTGCCTATTCGAGAGGATTTTCCAGATGAGCAGCTTATGGTTGTGGTTGCAGCTGTGCCTTGGTTTGCTGACTTGGCGAATTTCAAGGCATTAAACATTGTACCCAAGGACATGAGTTACCACCAGAGGAAGAAATTCTTTGCGGACGCGCGACAATACTTCTGGGATGATCCTTATCTGTTCAAGCTGGGAGCAGATAATGTATTGCGGAGGTGTGTTGCGGAACCGGACACGTTAGAGATCCTTAGACACTGTCACGAGTTGAATTGCGGAGGACATTTCGGCAAATCACGCACAGTTGCTAAGGTACTTCAGAGTGGTTTCTTTTGGCCAACTTTGCATAAAGACGCCCATCTATTTGTGCAGCAGTGTGACCGGTGCCAAAGAACAGGTAATATCTCTAACCGAAATGAAATGCCTCAAAATTTCGTGTTAGAAGTAGAACCGTTTGATGTGTGGGGAATTGATTTTATGGGGCCATTCCCATCGTCGCTTGGTAATCTGTATATTCTGTTGGCGGTTGATTATGTCACCAAATGGGTGGAGGCTCTGGCGTGTCCAAAGAATGATAGTGCTACAGTTGAGATATTCTTACGCAATAATATATTCACAAGGTTTGGAACGCCTAGAGCCATTATTAGCGACGAGGGATCACACTTTGTGAACAAGGTTTTTTCCAATACCTTGAGCAAGTATGGGGTAAAGACACACAAGATCTCATTGGCCTATCATCCACAATCCAATGGACAAGCTGAAGTGTCTAACCGAGAGATAAAGGGGATTCTAGAGAAAACTGTCAATCCAGGACGCAAAGACTGGGCTCTACACTTGGATGATAGTTTATGGGCATACCGGACTGCATACAAGACCCCCTTGGGCATGTCTCCTTACCAACTCGTTTTCGGGAAATCGTGCCATCTGCCGGTGGAACTTGAGCACAAAGCGTTTTGGGCGCTTAAGAAATTAAATTTGGATGCTAAGCTCTCTGGTGAGCAAAGGAAGCAGGCATTGCTTGATTTAGAAGAACACAGGTTGATGGCATATCAAAGTGCCAAGATCTACAAAGAGAGAACCAAGCAATGGCATGACAAGCATATCATTCCACGAGATTTCAGAGTGGGCCAGAAGGTATTGATATTCAACGCCCGACTAAAATTGTTTCCAGGCAAGCTGAAGTCAAGGTGGAGTGGTCCATTTACAATTATAGAGGTTTACCCATGGGGATCGCTCGAGGTAGAAGCTGAGAATGGGAATTGGTTCAAGGTAAATGGACAGCGAGCAAAACCGTACGTGGACGGGAATTTCATTGGGGTTATCGAGAGCCTCAAACCAATTCCCGATATCTGAGCTCATCTAAGGTAACTTGGTCGGGCCGTCGACCTTAAATTACAAAGCGCTTGTTGGGAGGCAACCCAACCTATTTACTGCATAGTGTAGATTTCAATACTGTTTTGTTATTTTATTTTGTTCTAATTATTTGAGAGGTGCGAGAGAGTGGATTTAATATTTCTAATGAGTATATGCAGGAATTCTAGGTGGAAGGCCTATTCCGGGTCCCCCTTCTTGATGCGCGAGTGAAGAATTGCACGAAAAACGAGAAAGAGCAGATCAAAACGCGTATCGGGACCCGGAATGAAGAAATAGAGGATTGAAGCCATTCCTACACATATTCAACACATGCACCTGGGGAAGATCGATTTCCCGGACTCCCCTTCTTGATATACGCAAAGAAGACGTAAAGAAATTGAGAAAGCTGGCACAATGGCACGGATTACGAGGTAAATTTTTGAAGACAGGACTGTGAGCTGATTTGAACAATGCCAAAGTGTGGGGGCGGTCGAGAGCTTTCTGTGGATAGGTGGATCGCGTATATCGGAGTCCGGACGAAGAAGTTATGCCAAAAAGGATGTTGCGAAGAGGAAAAAGGAGTCAAAAAGCATCCGGAATTGCCAAACGGGACTTTGGAATGATCAAATTGAAGGATAAAAGGTTCCCTGGACATTGGGAATGTTTTATAACATAAATGGAGTCTCGAGGTCGAGGAGATCCATGACAAACCAAAGAAACGGGCAACAAAGACGAAAAAGGATGCTAAAAGGCGTCCAAAAGCATCCGGAAATGCAAAACGAGCCTTTGGAAGCGCGAAATTGAAGAATGAAAGGTTCCCCGAACTTTGGGAATTTTTCTACACGAGAAGAGATCCCGCACTCACCATCTTGATGAAGGTGATTGCAAAATTTTGAAGAAAGCGACGAAATTGGCACATTTTGGGTATTTTTCGCGTAATTAGGAGATAATTGAGGAAAGTCGGGGAAAACGATCCGGAAACGGGAAGTGATTTATGTGAGCAAGACTTACGTCGAAAAAGGGATCCAAAGGTGCAAAAATCACACTCATCGGAGGTCGGGATCAAAATACGAGGTAAAGGTTATATTTGGCTAATATAAAAAAAAAAATTCCCTGCACAAAAGTAATCGTACGATTACCTTGAGGTAATCGTACGTTTACTTTTGCCTTAGAAAAAATTTGGAATGTGGTGGAAGCAGATTGTTTAGCTAGGTCGCATGACCTACCCACTAGGTCGTACGAGGTAGTAATCGTACGATTACTTTCAAGTAATCGCACGATTACTTAAAAGTAATCGCACGATTACTTTCAAGTAATCGTACGGTTACTTAAAGTAATCGCACGATTACTTATGAAGGGCAGCTAGTCGGGTTAAAAAAAAAAAATCAACAAAACGTTTTTTTTTTTCTCTATTCTTCTCTCCCATCCCGTCGACTACTCCTCCTCCTTCTTCCCTCTGCACATCCGCCACGACCACCACCTCTAGCCACCAGAACGTCCCTCCTTGTCACCGCTTCACCCTACCGCCGCCGCCGCCGCTATCTCCTCCACCACCCGACCACCGCAGCACCGCAACCCGCGGCCACGCATCACTCCAAACCCTCCTCCTTCACCATCTCCAGCCACCACCATCACAGACCACCATCGCCGCCGCCCTCACAGGTTTACAGCCGCCATTGATCAGGACAGCTAGGGTTGGTTGATTGATAGGTGGTGAATTGAAGAAGGGGGCAGTTAGGCTTTCGAGTGAACCTCTGAAATTGGGCAAATTGAGGCTGAATTCGGCAAAAGTGATTTAGGGGTTTCGACGGGGACACCGCAAGGAGCAAAAGGCACAACTCGATTGCAAAATTTGGAAGAAAAATTTCGGCGACCCGAAAACAGCCTGGTTTGTCGAAATTCTGCAATTTCGTGCCCGTAAGACTTGCTCCGGGCACGTAGGTACGTCCTAATCTCTCTCGCAATTTCAATACTCGATTCTAGGCACAATTGAGTAAAAGCCCAATTTAATTATTGTTGCGCTTAGTAGCGTGCTTGGGGGCGATTTCTTAGAGTCCTAGGATTACGTGCTTACGTGCTTACTTGCTTCATATCTGTACACATCTTGTCACTGTGCACTTGCTTTTGTCGCGTTAATTGCTTTATTTTGTTATACTTGGTTAAAATGAGCAAACGGGCGAGAAAGAGTCGTGATAACGACCCCGATTATACATTACCTGGGGGAAGTGGGGTGAACGTGCCTGAGAGTGGGTCTGAGTCTGATGGGGGTGACACGGGTGGCCAATTGGTCATCCCGTTATCCCCTGACCTTACGGTTTTTCATACACCCGTTCCATCCCAATTGCCCCCATTTAGAAAGGATCGTGGTCATAAGCCGGATGACGAAAAGCTGGAAATTGATAGTGGCGGGGTCTTTTGCGATTATAGGTTTATTTCGGCGAATGCCCAGGGTTTTTACCGATCGAACCCTAGGATTAATAGAGGTGTCCAGGCCGAGAAAATCTTTCCACTTGAGGGAGTGCCTGAGGACCTACAAAAGGTCGCGAAGACCGAGAACTTTGCGGGGTGGATGGAGTTAGTAAAAAAGAAAGCCAGTTTGGTATTGACTCGTGATATTTATGCGAATGCGAGACACACCGATGAGGGTGAGACGTCTAGGCTCAATGACCCTCATGTGATTTATTGTCGTCGGAACTGGCTAGTTTTGTATTCTGAGCGCATCGCCGCAGCACTTAAGTGGCCCCCGTTGACAGAGCCGTGTCAATTTGAGATTTATCTGCAGAAAGACCAGCAGACGCTCATTAATGAGGTGTCGGCTTTTTGTTTTGCGGGAGTGCCAGGAGCCGACTGGGATAGGTCTAAAACTAATATCAGACATTGGAAGATCCCAGTCGGATACTTGCTGCCTAAGCCAAGGTGGCTCATTGAGCTGTTAGAGTCATGGGTGTTGGGAGTTTCGGCTCCCAATTACGTTGATTTTGAGGTGTGTCTCATGGCTCTGTGTCTATCGAGGGGGCATCGGATAGACATTCCTAGGCGGATCTTCCTGTATTTGCACGAGAGGTATGAAAAGAAAAACAAGAAGTCTGCGGGCCATAGTTTCTTACTCATGCAACTAGCTCAGGATTGCGGGGCCAGCGTGCCTGAGGAAGAGCTAGACCTCAAACCCAAGGCTCCGAGAATGTTTGACAAAATCCCGGACCCGTTGAAGGATGTAGTGGTGATGGAGGCTGGAGCTAGTTCTAGACCTCCTAAAGGAAGGGCTAAGAAAAGAGCCCCTTCCTTGCGTGCAGCTCCCACGCCTCCAGCTCCTACTCCTCCAGCTCCTACTCCTCCCGTTCCACCTCAGCCTGTACCTCCACCTGTCATTGACCCTTGCCATCCGAGTGTGAGCTTAGCGGACTTGATGGCCGAGTTGAGATTGACCAGGACTATGACCCTCACATCCCAGGGTCGGTCCCGTGACTATGTTGCTGACATGAGTGCTAGGCAGTTTGAGCATCATCGCAGTAGCATGCGTAACTTAGGACAGGGACTACATCAGGTGAGTCTGCATCAGCACCGTCAGGACCAGTGGTTAGAGGCATTGGCCACTCATGTGGGATTCCCGAGAGATCAGTGGCCTAGTGGCCAAGAGACCTACCCTGGTGCCTACGAGTACCATTCGGATGCCTATTCCGGAGACCAGGACCAGGACGACGAGGATTCGTCCGAGTAGACTTACCACCCCCCTGCATTTGAATGCTGAGTCTTTTCGCTTGACCTATGCATTCGTTGAGGACAACGACGCGTTCAAGTGTGGGGGGGGGGGGGGTTTCTCAGCTTTTATTAGCCAAGTCCGTGTCTGCATTCACCAGTTACATATAGGTTGTTTGTGTCGTATTGTGAGTCTGTTTTTGTAGTCCGTGTCGTGTTTATATATATTGTGTGTGTCGTATTGTGAGTAGTTTATGTTTAGTGCATGTTTTGTTTAATTGAGTCCACCTACCCGAATCGAGTCAGTTTCGAGTCTTCTTTCGAGTCGGCCCATGCATATAGAGTAGGAAATATTATCTAAAAAAAAAAAAAAAAAAAATTTAAAACAAATTGAAAATTGAGAAAGGGCAATCAAAAGAAGCTTGAATTTGGAAAATCGAGGAGTGTGAGAACTTTAGGCATAGGGTATGACGTGTGACCGAGAATGACAATGTGAGTTCCCCTTAGTATGTATAGAGAGACTTTCTTTACGGGAATACCTACCTATTTTACGACACTTAAATGATTTTCAAATCTAAAGTGTGTGCCTTGTTTTCTTACAAGGGTTGAGCTAGGTGTGAGCTAAACAAGCCGAACATTCATGTGTACGTCTTAGGTAGTCGCCAACCCGCCTCGTAGTGGCACACAGAACAGCTGTGCGAGGTGTGTATTAGAGCACTCACTGCTCATAGAACTTACCTTGTAGGACCACTAGTAAACCCTGTTTCGAACCATGGATTCTTTGATAACCTCTGGACTTAAGGTGACGATTCTTGGCCTTCATCATCGATTGGTTAGAATCACCGCTTTAGTGCGTCACGAGGGTGTTTGTAGTTGAGGGGGTTCGATGAGGGAGTACTTCATGATATATTTGAGTGAGTCTTACGTATCGCATGTACTTCATTTCTGATTATCGAGGGGAATGCGAGGGTGAGTGAGAGTAGGCTTGCGCACTTTGGTGTGGCGGTGTTCCATGTCATTACACCATGGACACAGTTGTGGAGAGCCGTGAGTGCGTGGCATCTAATACGCACAAATTGGGTTGGGTGATTTAATTGGTGGATCGTGCTAGGGATCGTTTCTTTTCATCATCTTGGTGTAGGAGGATCGGTTGGATTAAGCACGAGACTTACATTGTTTTCATTACTTGAGAGGGGACATGGGTATATTCTAGTGTGGGGATGTCGACTTTGGACTACGGACATAGAGATTGAGCTTGTGACGACTCCATCCCCATACTTGTACTTGGATTTGTTTGCGGCTTTGTTTGGTGGCACCGTGTATTTCATTGAGTTAGGGGGAAATGGATTTTACGTGTGATATATATTCATTGGATTGTTTACTTCCTCCCCTTAACGTTTTTGTTTGGCTTGACACTTGGAAGACCACTCGAGATATACATTGTAGAAGTTGTGTTTTTGGATATTGAGAGATTTGAAAAAAAAAACAGAAAAAAAAAAAAGAAAAAAAAGAGAGAAAAAAAGGAGAGATGAAATAAAGGAATAAAGTTGGAGCTTAAAGAAGACCGAGTGGTGTAAGAAACTATTTCATTGACGGCGATGTTCATTTTATGCATGTTTCACGACGGTGGCCACGGAAATCGTATTGTACCGGGGTTTGAGGGGATCGAGGGCCGGAGATGGTGAGTTTCGGGTTGCGGTTCCTATCATTGTGGTGAGGGTGTGTGAGATGTGGGTTTTAACGTGAGAATGTGACGCTTAGGACTTGCTACTACATGATTATCCTTTTGTCCATAAGCCTCTACATTTTAACCCGTTAGCGGAATAGGAGCTCGGACCTTGAATGTGGCTTAGCCTAGCGTAGCCTCTTATTTATCGGCACACGCGAAGAGGTAGGTTATTCTTACACGTAGTAAAGCTAGGCTTTCTATACCAACTAAGGGAAATTCTTGTTGTCAATTTTAGTTGCAATTCATACCTCGTTCCTAGATTCTTCATCACTCCATGAGAACCGTTTTAAGCTAATTGAGATTGCCCGATCTCGCCTAAAAAGATATTTTGTGTATATATGTGTTTAGTAGGATCGAGTCATATAATTGCATTGCATCATATTGTTGCATCGTTGTGTCTTGTATTGAGTCGTCGTGTGTATTGAGTCGGCTAATTGAGGTTAGTATGCAATTGTTAAGTTGAAAAGTATGCAATGGTCTTGGTTGGAATGGTTGACTCGAGAGGTGAGATGAGAGGAGGAAGGTTCGGATTATTTTTGATAATTTGTGATTTGAATTGTTGCTCGGGACGCGCAACGGGTAAGTGTGGGGATAGTTGATAACTCCATATTTGGAGTTATATTCTTATATGTTTCCTTACCGTTTTGCGTGTATTCCGATGCGTTTTGATGGATTTTGGATCATTTCTTGCTAAATTTGAGCATGTTGAGTCTTTGCACGTTAATGATGAGTCCGGGCACTTTTTGCATTAATTTTGACTATATGTTATCACGTTTGATCTTCCGGTATGTTTCTCGTGTTGTGGTTTTCAGGAACCGGGAGCTTGGGACGTGACATTGAAGCAAAAGTGAACTTCAGAAAAGTTGGAGGCTCAAAGGGATGCTCGGGAAGTGAAGACGAAAGGAAAAAGAGCAAGAAGATGAAGTTTGATTGGTGGAAGAGCAGAAGTAATCGTACGTTTACATCAAGGTAATCGTACGATTACCTTCGCTCAGAAGTAATCGTGCGTTTACTATTGGGTAATCGTACGATTACATTCAATGCAAGTAATCGTACGTTTACCTCAAGGTAATCGTACGATTACCTCTGCGGCCAGGATCGGATTTTTGGGCTATTTTCGCTATTTTGGCATAGTTTCGAGAGTTTTGAGCCACGAAAGACTTAGGAAATATTGGGGAACGTGCTTGGCATCAGAAAACACATTGGGAGACGTGCTTGGAGAGCTTGGAGCTAGGTTGAAGAGCTTGGATCATCCGTTTGGCTTCTAATCTTCGTTTCTTCTCTAGTTTTTCATATTGGATCATGATACTTTGTATTTTGAACATGATTATGAGTAGCTAAACCCTTATTTTGGGATATCTCGTAGGAAACTAGGGTTTGATCACTACACTTGTGATTTATGGATTTGCTTGCATGCTTTTGAGCTTAATTGATGATTTCTTCTCTAGTTATGTGTATTTTACGCATTTGATTTATCTTTTCTATTGGTAGACGTATTAATAGGATTGTGCTAGGTTATGAACGATAGAGGAATCTACGTTTTTTGCCCGGAAAATTGAAATACACACTAGCCGTATCTAGGGTTGAGGAATCTTGCTAGTTAGCTAAGAACAAGAGTAGAATTATTATCGTAATGCGTGTTTGAACTTGAGTAAGCTAAAGGAATCAGTTACGATAGTTTAGGCATAGTTATTGGTTGAGACATCTTCAATATAAAATTGCTCGTTTAACTAGAATAAGAACTCATCGTGTTAGTAGAACATAAATCCAACGTAGTGTGAAATACCTAGTGATCCGTAGAGATATCCTGAATTTGATCAATCTTGATAAACATCAAATCAACTCGTTCTTATTAATCTTGAAATAATTCTTTGAATTATTTGAGACAATTGTTACTTTTAATTTTTAGTAGAATTAGAAAAAACAAAACAACTGCGCTTTGCCCACATAAAGAATAAATTTAATAGTTAAATTACACGAAGTCCCTTGGGTTCGACAAACCGGACTTTTCCGATTATTACTACACCGACAGCTGTGCACTTGTAGTTGGAGCGTGTCAATTGCCCTATTCAAAACCATGACCTCTGTTTTTTATAATTCTCTGCAATTCAAACTTAAGTAGTTGATCTCAGTCTGCAATTAACTTGAGAGATTTCAGGAACATAATTCCTAAAATATCTCCTATCTAATAATCTCCTTTCAACATCTTAATTTGAATGCATTGCTGATCTGTTTATGGACGTTGGAGTGTCCAGCAAACCTGCATGTACTCAGCAAACAAGATCAAACAAATAACCATACAATCTAGGAAAAAGATCTGCTTGAAACAGTAACTAACAATTAATGAGAAAATTATGCTAGAATTGTCTGCTGGCAGTTCTGAGTTAACAAGCATATTCAATCTCATGAATATCTCAAGTAACCAATATAGAGTCCACAATAATAGAAAATAATCAGCTTGTATCAAGATCTAAGTATCACTGAATCCACCTGCATACAAGAAGATGATTGGAAGAACTTAGCAATAAAGAGTAACTAGAATATCTCAAAGCTTTGAAGCTTTGCCTGCTAACTTCACCAGAATGAACATTGGATTATCAATCTAACTTAGTTCTGAAATTATTAACTTAGAACATAGATTGCTGAAAGTAATTATATAATTAAACCATCATCATTAAAACATAACCAAAACCTGCACAAAACAGTTAGATAAATAAGCATATAGGAACTGCTACAGTAACTCAAAGCTTTGAAGCTTTGGTACTTAGAAATTTCTTATTCTTGTTTCGGGCGTTCATCATCAAGGAGATAAGCTCTCTGCTTGTATTTTAATAAAAAAATGTCCATAAGCTTCAGACTTATCAAAAACATTAAGCTAACTAAATTGAAGATCCAAACAAATTAGCAGTGAATCATGTAGAATTAAGTAAAACAATGAAGTAGAATAAAGCAGAGAATTAAACAATGAATCAGAGTTAGGAAAGTGTAATCAATGTTACACTGGATTAGAGACAAACAATTACAATTAAACATTGAGTTAGATTTAAACAATGATCAGAGTCACACAATTAGTTACCCATTGATAAATAATGCAGTAGATGAGATACACGTGATTAGATTCATACAAAGAATGTTAAACCATACATTTTATATATAGTCAATTAAACTCATAAATAACAGAATAACCAATTTCCCTCTCGATTAGGTAAAGTAATTGAATGCTAAGAAGGATAATGAGAATCAGTTACCTGATAAAAACTAGGTTATTATCCTCCATTTGTAGTATTACTTTGAGAAAGCTTCAGAAAAATCTTGTCTAACTAGCTCCTGCATTAAGAAATAAAAAATGTGCGAGTCAGGAGTTTTCATCCGTACAATACCAAAATCATAAACCAAATCTATGATTTTCGTTTCCAGAAGTGTTGTTAAATATTTTCACATTTTACAACAGAAGCATTTCTTGCATATGCTATGAACGTGCAAGTAATTTATCTCATCTGGTATATAGTGTCTACTTCACAATCTTTTAAATTTTGGGTTCAAATATTTTGTAGCAATAAAAATACAAAGTAACATGTTTGGTCTGTCAAAATGTAGTAAGTTGCAGCTATTGCCTTCAAGCAGGCAGTAACCCCTCCGAGCAAAAAAGGGCAAATGGCCTGTGGAGGATGCCAAAGCTACATAGGAACGTGATTAGAAAACATTAAACAAAGTGTGGGCTTAAAAAACAATTTTTTAGCTTACGAAGCATCTTAAACTATAGGGACACACCTATGCAAAACGGCACTTTTGTGGAAAAAGAAAAGTTGAAGAGTTAGTTTTTTCTAGATGGGAGGTAGAAGCAATGAGGGTACATGAGTACATACAAGACTTTCGGCTAGAAAGAAAAGAAAAAAACTTATTATTGTTTTTCATTTAACAGGATCCTTTTGTAAAGGCCCTTCTTTCCGCAGATCACCTTCTCCATGCGCAAACTGAAAATGTTAACACAATAAAATGAGTTCGCTACAAATTTGATAAGCAAATTACATTCTATTCATAGAATATGTGGCCACAAATCTAATGCACGCATGCAATAAGTTCTTAGCGATGCTTAAACTGAAACCACAAGTGTGACAAAGCAACATGGAAGACATAGATGATCTCAATCTAAAAACAAACCAGTGCGTATTGGAGGTACATGTGCAACTCATCTTCAATGAAGCATATTATTAGCTAGCTTATTGAAGTGTGAACATGCAAGTTGGCCAAAGCTTTCAGAAATTTCCCAAAACAGGGGTCTCAGAGAGAAATTTTCACAGAAAGGGTAACAATACACATGCTTTGCAAACCAAGTGAAGCTGAAGTAGCCTAACATTGAATAATGCTCATTCAGTAGGCATAGAAACCTAGTGTCATGTGCTTCATTGTTTTGTAGCTATGTGACCCAATACAATAGCCCATTACACTATCTTAGCCCACAATACTTATCTTAGCCACATTAGTTTCCTAGAACTTATGTAATTCTCTAAATTCCCCGTTAGTTGTAGGAAATATCTACACACTTTTAAGTGGAAGCTATGTAGAATCTTCCACATAAAAATCTACTTGTAAGGAGAAGGGAAGCTTCTAGGCTTTCGATCTCCACCGTTAGATCATAGAGTATGTAGAAGCTTCCAAGGGGGAGGCTCAAGTATAAATATGAGTTGCTTCATTTGCCACATCCATCCGTCAAGAATTGTACAAAGAATGTTAAACCATACATTACATATATACTCGATTCAACTCATAAATAACAGAATGCCCAATTACACTCAGGATTATGTACAGTAATTGAATGCCAAGGAAGTATACTGAGAATCATTTACCTGATACAAACTAGGTTATTATCCTCCATTTGCAGTATTACTTTGAGAAAGCTTCAGAAAAATCTTGTCTAACTAGCTCCTGCATCAAGAAATAAAAAATGTGCGAGTCAGGATTTTTCATCCATACAATACCAAAATCAAAAATCAAAAACCAAATCTTTGATTTTCGTTTCCAGAAGTGTTGTTGAATGCTTCCAAATTTTATAATAAAAGCATTTCTTGCATATGCTATGAACGTGCAAGTAATTTATCTCATCTGGTACATAGTAGCTACTTCAAAATATTTTAAGTTTTGGGTTCAAATATTTCATAGCATAAAAGAAAATACAAAGTAACATGATTGGTCTTTCGAAATGTAGTAAGTTGTGGCTATTGTCTTCAAGTAGGCAGTAACCCTCTGAGCAAAAAGAAGGAAGATGGCCTGTGGAGGATGCCAAAGCTGTATAGGAACGTGATTAGAAAACAATAAACTAAAGGTGGGCTTAAAAAACAGTTTTTTTGAACTTACAAAGCATCTTTAACCGTAGGGACACGCCTCTGCAAAACAGCACTTCTATGGAAAAAGAAAAGTTGAAGACTTAGTTTGAAATATGGGAGTGTAGAAGAAATGAGGGTACATGAGTACATTTAAGACTTTTGGCTAGAAAGAAAAGAAAAATAAAATTTACTTTTATTTTTCATTTAACATGATCCTCTTGTAAAGGCCCTTCTTTCCGCAGATCGGCCTATCCATGCGCAAATTGAGAAATGTCAAGACAGTAAAATGATTTCGCTACAAATTTGATAAGAAAATTACATTCTATTCATAGTATATGTGGCCAAAAATCTTATGCAACACATGCAATAAGTTCCTAGCGATGCTTAAACTGATACTAGAAGTGTGCCAAAGCAACATGGAAGACATAGCTGGCCTCTGTCTAAAAAAGAACCAGTGCGCATCAGAGGTACAAGTGCATCTCGTCTCCAATGAAGCATATTAATTATTAGTTAGCGTATTGAAGTGTGAGCATGCAAGTTGGCCTAATATTTCAGAACATCCCCAAAACAGGGGTCTTAGAGAGAAATTTTCACAGAAAGGGTAGCAATACACATGCTTTGCAAACGAAGTGAAGCTGAAGTAGCCTAGCATTGAACAATTCTCATTCAGTACACATAGAAACCTAGTGTCATGGGCTGCATTGTTTTGTAGCTAAGTGGCCCAATATAATGGCCCATGACACTATCTTAGCCCACATTATTTACCTTAGCCCACATTAGTTTTTGAGCACTTATGAAATTCTCTAAATTCCCCATTAGTGGTAGGAAATATCTACACACTTGTAAGTGAAAGCTATGTAGAATGTTCCACATGAAAATCTACTTGTAAAGAGGTGGAAAGCTTCTAGGCTTTCTATCTCCACCGTTAGATCATAGAGTATGTAGAAGCTTCCAACGGGGAGACTCAATTATAAATATGAGCGGCCTCATTTGCCACATCCATCCATCATGTATAAACTATCATTATGTTCTTTCGGTGTCCTCTTAGGCTTACTTGATAAGATTCAAGTGCCGCACGGGTGAGCAAAGAAGTCAGCCCGTGACAGTTGGTATCAGAGCAGGTCGGGTGGGAAATTTGTGAAGTCGTCCAAGGGGTGATATGGTGAACGACGAAAGCGTTCTCTCCAACGTGGAAGATCCAACTGTTGTCGATGGTGCTGACGAGCGTGGTAGGGATGCCACAAAGAAGACTTCCAAGAGGGCGAAGTGGAGGGACCCGTACGCCGAGTGGTGTGAACGTCTCTCCAAGGTAGAGGGGACGGTGAATGAGCACTCCAAAATGCTAGAGGAAAACGTGACCCCAAGGAATGAATTCACCGTGTGGATGAAGACGTGACCCCGAGGGACCAAGATTCTCCCAATCATTGATGATTTTTTAGTCCCCAATTCAATTAGAGGAGAATCTCTATCTACACCACTACATCGACAAACGTACTCGGGAATTTGGGATAACGACGGTTCAACAATCGGTTTTTCAAGATTTCAGTAATTACATAAAAACCGCAAAAAGTTAATCGTACCTGGCAATCAGGTCCTCTTACACATCTAGGATAAAACTTGCAGAGACGAGTCTTGAAGAACAGATAACAACGATCGGTCATTCCTGCATGAAAAAATTGTCAGAAATCATATACAATTACCAAGAATTAACAAGAATTCATGCAACTCCCATTGGAGTAAAATCACTTAACTATTAACTCTACAAAAAAATATGTAGATGAGAGTGTTAATGAAGATCAAGAGAGAGGGAGTGAATTAGAGAGAGATTGAGGCAATGCACTAAAGAGAGAGTTGGAAGTACAAGAGGAGAGATAGAGAGTTGGAGAGAGATGGCAGGGATGCACAAGAGAGAGAAAGAGAGTATAATATGAAAAGAGAGAGAGAGAGAGAAAGAGAGAGAGAGAGAGAGAGAGAGAGAGAGAGAGAGAAAATGTGTGTTGGCTGGTATATAAATGGGTTGGAAATGGCGAGAATGGTTGTGGGGTGTATGTAAGGCGGTTGCCGGAGGGATTACACCGATGGAAATGGTAGAGGCTCTCCTAAGTGGAACTGGAATTGAAGAACAAGTTCAATTAATGCTTATATACATACGATTACTTTTTTTTTATTAGCACCCTAAAAATGCTCATATACATATAAATGCAACTGTATGTCATGTTGTTTCATGTGAACTTCTCCTCTCCAAAAAAATGCCTCCTCCTCTCCAAAATTGTATTCCTTGATTTGTCTTTTCCGGTGATCCCCACTATGGTCTCGGTGCTTGCTGCTCCGAGTCCATCATTCTTCCACTATGTTTTCTCAGTTGACTTGAAGTTTCATTCATTAACTCGTTGGAGAACTCGAGACACTCCTTCAGTAATATGGAACCTCGAAACAAATATGTCTTTGTTGTTGCTGGTGGTGACTGGAGTTTTCAGACAATGATGATGCTATTTCAAGTTGATTGGAGTGGATTTCATTTGTTTGTTGAGTCAGATTTCAGATTTTTTTTTTTTGTTTTATTTGTTATTTTATCGCCTAAGAGTGGTGTTCTTCCGCTGAATTATGGCTTTATTGGCCTAGTCCGGTGCTTTTCCGCTTATGTACGGCCTTATTTTGCCTATGTGTGGTGTTGTGTTTCATTTTTTATATTTTATCCGCGCTCTATGATCTTCTTGTGGTTGATAATACTTATTTTAGTGAAAGGTGCAGTGAAAATTTCATCCCCTACTTTGCTCATGATGTTGGAGGTTAAAAGACGTTTTCGTCATCATTTGGTGGTGAAGATCAAACATCCCACTACTATGAATTCAGATGAACTGATAGCTGAAGATTGGTTACCCCTCAAGGTTTATAATGCAGTGCAATATGGTATTGTAATAATTTTGTATTGGTATGTTTGATAACTCCATAATTGGATTTATATTCTTTTGTGATTACTTGTCGTTTTGTGTGCATTTGGATGCATTTACATGTGTTTTAGGCCAATTCTTGTTAGTTTGGAGCATGTATGAGACTTTAAACGTCATTGTCGAATCTGTGCGCTTTTTCATGTATTTTATGCGAGATTTGTCTTGTTCGATCTTCTAATATGTTTTAGTGTTGTGGATTTCAGGAATCTGGAGCTCGATGCGGGAAATTTGGAGCGGAAGCGAACTTCGGAAGCAAGGAAGGCTCAAGAATCATGCTTGGGAAGTTGGATGAAGAGGAAGAGCTTGAAAAGTGAAGAAAAATCACTTGGGGAAAAGTTTTCGCACAAACACTATAGGTGTTTTCATGAAAAAAGCACTTAGAAGATTTTCAAGGCTCAAACAGATTTTCACACGGGCAGAATAGTTGTTCGCACGAAGATGTTTGCACGATCAACACGAGTGTTCGCACAACTGAACATGAAACACAACAAAATCTTGGGGTTATTTTGTAATAATTAGAAACAAGTTTGGAAACGATGTTCTGAGTATTAAATGACCTAGAACTATGTGTTTTGGAGTGAGACTACGTAGGAGACGTGCTTGGGAGCGTTTTTGGAGATCGAACTCATTGTTCATATTTTTTTTTTCTCCACTTTTCGTTATTCTTGCTTATGATCAACTTGAACGTTGTTAATTTGATCATGAGTCTTAGTATCTAAACTCGTTATTCAGGATACCTTGAAGGTAACTAGGGTTAAAACACCGTGTTTGGTGGTTTATGTATTATATTTCATGCATTTAGCCTAATTGGATATTTTTGTGCTTAGCTATGCTTGATTTTATGCTTATTTCCATCATTCTTATTGTATGACATCACAATAGGTCTGATCATAGTTAGAGAATGCTTGAGGAATCAGTATTAACTACCCGAAACTTAAATCTTGCACTAGTCGTATCTAAACTAGAGGAATCGGTTTAGTTAACTAAGAACAAGAGTAGATCACGAAATCTTAATGCATGCTTAGACTAACGTAGGCTACAGGAATCAGTTACGTGTTTCTAAGTATAGAATTTGGTTGAGGAATCTTTAAAGTAGAGTTGCTCGTTTGGATAATTATACGATATCCATATTGTATGAACATAAATCATTAACGGTATAAACGCCCTAGTGATCCTAAGAGATGTCCTGAACTTTGTCTCCGTTTAGTAATCTCACAAATTTAACCGTGCGACTTTTCACTTGGTTATTTGAATTACATGTCTTTTAATTTAGTAGAATTAGCAAACAAAATTGAAGAGCTTGACCACATAAGTTTGATAAAATTTAACTAATTCGCAAGAGTTCTCTAGGGACTCAACAACCCGTAATCTGATCTATTACTTCACGCGACAACCGTACACTTGCGGTAGGAACGTGTCTAGTTTTTGGCGCCGTTGTCGGGGACATCGGTTACATTAGTTATAATTCATAACCTTAGGGATTTTCTTTAATGTCTATATTCGTTACTCACATTTTTTCTTTGTGTGATCAGTGCTTTCAGGTTTAATCTCACAGTGCATAACCAGTTCTCGAGGCGATCCATTGTACCGTTTCTTAAAAACCCGGAATTCTTGTTATGCATTGAACGTTGAGAAACAAGGAAATCAGACTCAGTTCCTATGGAGGACCAAGATAGAGCTGAGTTTGATAGGTTCCGTAAGAAAGCACAAGATGCACAGGCTGCCTGAGCCGATGCAGAAACCAATGCGGCAAATATGGCGCAAGAAACTGAGCTACTCAGATCTCGAGTAGCTTCCTATGAAGCGGCAACACGTATCAACCCCCTAAATCCACCACCACTTCCTAGTGTGGGGGTAGTTAATGGAAATAATGGCGGCAATAATGGGTGAAACAGAACAATGGGCATAATGCTGCACCAAAGTGAATAGTGGTGATATTGATGATCGTTCTTTGATAGATTACTTCAGAACCACGCCTGCCAGATACCAACCTACCATTGTGAGACCACTGATTACTGCACAACACTTTAAGTTGCGCCAACCAATGATAAATATGGTTCGTGATGAGTTCTTGTTCACTGGAGCTCTGAGAGATGATCCAAATGCTCACCTGCTCAACTTCGAGTAAATTAATTTGACATTACATGATCATAGAGTCTCATATGAAACAATTAAGCTGATGCTTTTTCCTTTCTCTTTATCTGGAAAAGCAAAGATGTGGCTACATGAACTTCCACATGGTTCAATCAGAACATGGGCAGAGTGTTGTCAGAAGTTTCTCAGGAAATATCTTCCGCCATCCAGGGTTGCTCAGCAAATGGCTGACATTAGGAGATACATGGAGGAAACTCAACCAGCTCCTTCGTAGATGCCCTAATCATGGGGAGCCGTTGTATAGACTCCATTATTTCTATAATGCTATAGACAGAAAAATATCAAATGAACTAGATATGATAGTCCAGAGCAATTTTATGGGCCTAGGAGTGGTTTGATGCCAAGATCTACTAAATAGTGTGGCGAAGCATGAGTCTACGAGGACTGATACTCGTAGATACTAGAAATCCGATGGAGCTCGAGTCAACAAGAAGGAGTCTACGGAACAAAACTTTTAACAACAAATGCCGTTCTTGACCACGATAGTTAACATCTTAAATCCAACAGCACATGTGAAGTTTGTGTTGGATTAGATTCACTAGAGGCAATCTAGATTTAGTATGAACATTGTTTGGCTAGAAAATTCATTTATTATTTATGGAGATATTTAATATGATAAAGTCCTTATATTACAAATGTGTTGTTTATCTTAAATATCTGTAGTCCATTATATTGATTAACGGGACGATTAACTGTAGACTAGTATGTGGGTAGATTGATATGGGGATATCAATTCTAACACATAGGTATGCATTAGGAGTAATGGCATACTGGATTGACCCACGACGAGAAGACTACATTAGATTATGTCAACGTCACAAGTGCTTCTCGTAGTGGTAATGGTATTGTAATCCATAGACTTGAAGTCACTAGATACTCTAGTTGTGAAATATCATGCTTTGATATTATCAAACTTTTCGCCTTAACCGGGTAACTATAAAGATAGTTATCGGGCATGGTAGGAAGCAAGCTGAGAGAAGGTGGTGATGTAGGGAGGATTTGCCTCCCACATAATGGGAGAAAATATGCATGGGCCACTCAAGGGATGGTGCTTATAGAATTTCTAATCAGACTCAGATAAATCAATATGGAGATATTGATGTTATCTGCTTAGATAAGAATAATCCATGAATCGAGAAACTATGGGTTAGATATACGAGTGTAACAATTATGTCTCGTGTCCAATTCGGATATGGAGACAAAGGGATAATACAATGCGGTAATATTGGGCACAAGGTTTGTCGGATCACTGACTATTTCTATTAGTTGGGTAGCATGGATGTGTTTCTAGACACCGCTCCATGTTAGTAAAGAGTTACTAGCAAGTAAGTAGAAACCTATGGGGTCACACACCATTTGGATTAAACTGTATATGGGAATTAATTAGTAGGACTAATTAATCAAGAGGATCTAAATGCAACCACAAGCAAAGTTAGTAGGACTAATTTGCAAGGTAAGCTAATCCGTGCATGGACATGATTAGTATTGGGGCAATTACGTAGTTGACGCGGATTCTTTACGCGCTTAAACGCAAGTATACGGTCAAGTAGTATTAGGAGTATTTTACGACTCCGAGTATCGAACCCAAGGGAATTTACGATTATTAGCTAACTAGAAAGTAATTATAGGAGATCTAAGTAGCCGGTAAAAATGGTGTTTGGTTTTGAAACGTTGTCGCCCACAAACAAGCAACTAAAATTAAATGACAAGTAACTAAATATTTTTGGAGAATTTTCACTTTAAACGAAGATAAATTGTGATGTAATACGATTAATAAGGAAGAACTAGGTAATTGATGGTCCCTAGGGTTGTTAATGATTTCCGGGTTATGCTTGAAACACTCTACTCACGTTCTAGTTATACCGGGTAATGCTCATCACGATCTTCTCTCAATCTCACGTGAATTTGTGTAAACAATAGATTTCGGGTCCTCTCGGTCCACCTCCGTCTATTACTACAATCTAGTTGATTTGTTAGGCTCGCTCACCGGGTCCTGTTGGTCCACCGAATTCACTAAGTTCTAACAAAATCAACCGAAACTACCCTCACACGATTGATCAAGTTCCTATCTCCTCTCAGTCTCAAGAAACTACAAGATCACCTAACTATTCTTTAACACGTCTCAAAGAATTCACTTTCGTGCAACTCTATCAACAAGTAACGTTCTAAGGGTGATCAAGCCAAGAACATTAAGAATTGAATACAAGAATAGATAAGCTAACAAGAATGTTCATAGAATTTAAGCAAAAGCATGTATCAAGTACAAAATCAGGAAAATCATCCAACAAACCCTAGTTTTCCGTCAATAACCTAGCTTAAGATGTTTAGCTAGACATAATTTGGTTCAACATATCCAAAATAATGAAGTTCATGAAGAATAGAAGAAGAAAAGATGATCAAACGCTTGAATCTTCAATGTTGATGATCATCCTAGCTCCAAGCTTTGTCTCCCTTCTTCCCTAGCTCCCAAGACTTCAAAGATACGTGAATCTCCTGTTCTTAGGTCGTTCTCCCCGTTTTCTACCAGATGGACACGCTTTTTAATGAAAATATGCCGAATTTGCACTTCAGCCCCTCTACTTTGTAATTCCCGGACAGAATTCTTTGCTGATTTTGCGCGGGCTGTATCTCCCTCATACGGACTCGTCTTCGGGCCTACCATATACCGTTGGAAAGCTACGGATGTCTACTTTCCAATTCCGCAAGCCGTGCTTCAAAATTCCTTGTAGATTTTCCTGGGCATCGAAAGGAGTGCAGTCTGGTCCTGTGTGACTTCTCCAACTTCTCTTCGTTTGTGCATCTCCTTTTCTCCTCTTCATCTAGCTCCATTCCAAGCATATCCAAGCATCTCATAAGCTCCATTGCACCTATGTTACCTGAGATACACAACACTAAACAACCCGTGCAATTATCATAGCAAATATGAGAGAAAACATGCAAAAATAAGCTAGAAACACAACTTTTCACTCTTAGGCTTAGAAATAGTCAAATTCACATATTTGTGCAAATATAACATGTAAATCGTGAAATAAGACTAATACAAGTACTAAGAAAGTATAATAATAACTCCTAAAAGAGAGTTATCAAATACCCCCACACTTACCTTTTGCTCGTCCCGAGTAAAACCACTATTTACTAGCCGACTCAAGACGCAAACGACACAAGACTCGACAATGCAACAATATGATGCAAATGCAAACTACGACTCGATCCTACACAAACACATATATACAAGACACACTTTTTATCTTTTTGGTTGAGATCGGGCAATCTCCATTGGCTTAAATCGATTATCATGAAGTGATAAGAATCCTAGGAACAAAGCATGAGTTGAAACTAAACTCGACAACGAGACTCTCCCCTAGTTAGTATAGAAAGCCTAACTTTACTAAATACAATAGTACACTACCTCTTCGCGTGTGCCACGAAATAAGAGACTACGCTAGGCAAAACCACATCCGAGGTCCGAGCTCCTAATCCGCTAACGGTTTTCACATGATGAGACTTAGGGACATATAGATAATCTCGTCGAAATCAAGTCCTAAGCGTCACATTCTCACATCAAATCCCACATCTCACACACCCTCACCACGATGATAGGAACCAAAACCCAAAGCTCACCACCTCCGGCCCTCAATTCCCTCAAACCGCGGTACAATAGTGATCTCCGTGGCCATCGTCGTTCGTCGTGCATGAAACGTGAACCGTCGTCGTCAAAGTAGCTCCACCACTCGTTTCAATTCAAATCCAACTCAAACTTTATTTCATCTCTCCTTTTTCTTTTTCTCTCATTTTTTTTTCTTTTTCTTTTTTTTTCTCTTTTTTTCACAATTCTCTCAAAATACCATCACAATCCAACAATAATATCTGAGTGGTCTTCAAATAACACGTAAATCGATGAATGAATATCACATAAAAATATCATCTCCTCGTAACTCAATCAAAGTCCATGTCAAGTCCGAGCCGCAAAATCAATGAAGTAAATGTGTGGGAGTGGAGTCGTCGTAAGCTCACACTCAATGTCCGGAGTCAAAATTCGACACCCCCACACTCGAATGTCACCATATCCCCTCTCAAGTAGTCCCGAAGATGAATGTATCTCGTGCTTAATCCAACCGATCCTCCTACACCAAAGTAATCAAAACCGGTACCTAGCACGATCCACCAATTAAGTTCTCCCAACCCAATTCCGTGCGTATTAGATTCATGCACTCACGGCTCTCCACAACTGTGTCCATGATGTAGTGGCATGGATCACCGCCACACCGAAGTGCGCAAGCCTACTCACTCACCCTCGCATCCCCTCGTAGATAATCAATGTAGTGCAAACAAGATGTAGAACTCAACGAATTGTATAATCACTTCCTCATCGAACCCCCTCAACTACACAACCCCCTCGTGACGCACTAAAGTGGTGATTCTAATCAATTTGTGATGAAGGCCAAAAATCGTCACCCTAGGTCAGAAGGCTAGCAAAGAATCCAAGGTTCAAATTGGGGCGTCTAATGGTCCTACAAGGTGAGTTCTAAAATCAGTGAGTGCTCTAATACACGTCCTCGCACAGCTGTTTCGTGTGCCACTACGAGGCGGGTTGGCGACTACCTAAGACGTACACATGGATGTTCGGCTTGTTTAGCTCACACCTAACTCAGCTCTTGTAAGAAAATAGGCACACACTTTGAGTTTGAAAATCACGTAAGTGTTAAAAATAGGTAGGCACTCCCGCAAAGAAAGTCTCTCTATACCTACTAGGGGGGACTCACGTCGTCACTCTCGGTCGCAAATCATGCCCTACGCCTAAAATCCTCACACTTCGCGATTTATCAAATTTTAGCCTCTTTTGATTGCCCTTTTCTCAAAATTTTCTCTTTTTAATTTTTTTTTTTTTTTTTTTTTTTATTTTTCTGATTTTTTGATTTTTTTTTCCATATACTTCCTACACTACATGCAAGCCGACACGAACGCATTCGACAGGGTTGGTAGACTCAAATAAGAAAACGTGAAATATTAAACACAAACTCAACAAGTATATACACAACTAACACAACACAATATGACATACTATCACAATATCAAGACACGGACCACATAAATAGACACAATACGACACGAACAAATTATATGCAGACATGGCGATGCAGACACTGACTGGCTAGTCAAGACTAAAACTCCCCCCACACTTGAGCGCTTCGTTGTCCTCAACAAATTTAGAGATTAACCAAGAAGACTCAGCATTCAAATGCAAGGGGCGGTGATTCTACTCGGAGTCAAAGTCACGGTACAAGAAGGTAGTTCAACAAATTGTAGAGATACTTCAAGCTACGTGCACGTGAACGAGTTGTGTGTACCGAAATTAAGCAAGTACTCAAGTAATTCCCTAGAATTATAAAAAATAAAATCCTAGAGCAAGTACGATGTGCCTAAACGGTAAGTAAAGAGAGAGAAAAGTATACTCACAACCGACACAAGGTCGGGGACAAAATCCGAGAAGTGCTGACTGAGATAGCAAGAACAATCCCCAAGCTAACATTGTGCGGAACAATGCTAACTCCCATGGCGGTCGAGTGTGCGGAACACACCGGGGTCGATTGATCCGTTTCTGACGAATAGAGAACGAAGAATCCCCAGGCTCATGATCTGAGCTCCCGTAACGGTCAAGTGCGCGGTAGCACACCGGGGTCGATGTCTTCGTCAAAATTTTCATCGAGCTTTCTCTAACCCAAACAAATTTCACATCAACTACCCCATGTTTTTTTTTCTTGTACTGATTTGGCTGGCCATTACTCTTGCTTCCATTGAGTGAGGCTAATGTTTGATGCTTGCCTCTTGCTGACTGTGAGTATATCAAAATCCCAACCCATTATTTAAAAATACAAAGAGCTTGTGTCTTTAACAGTGTTCAATCAATTCATCCCATGTATAATTTTTCTGAACCACCATAGCAATTCCACACGCCAAGAGGATCAGCTTCAGGTTCAATCAGAGGATAGAGAGATTGATTGAGGGTGGGTTTCGGGTGGACATTCAGTTAATTGGGAAGCCCGATTGTCGTGTCTGGGTTTGAAATCGCCGGATTTCATGGGGGTTTGGGTCACTGTCGTAAGCGGCCAGAAGGTCGGAGCTTGAGAAGCGGTGGTGAAGAACTTGGTTTGTGGGTTGTTCGGTTGCGTGGATTGAAGGTGGACGGTGTGAATTGTTGTCTGGCGGCTGGGTTACAGGTGGTTCGGTCAGGTAGGGGTTGAAACAGGGGATGGGTTTCGATGAGTTCATCTGCGTTAACGGCGATGTTTGCCGGTTTCTTGGTCGGGAATTGAGGCGGGTGAAAGAGGGCGGAGAACTGGGTTCGATTGGTGGTTTTGAGGTTGGTTGTTGCAGCGGTGGTGAAGTTTCTGTGGTGGAGGCGGTGATGGCGGCTTCAAAACCGTCGGGAGGGAGAAGATGGGCTGCTGCCGCTGGTTCGGGGGTCGCGGGAGTGAGAGAGAAGTTGCCGGAGTGAAAGGCGGCCTGAGATCCTACGAAAAATCGAATGAATCGCCGGAGATTTGGATGAGATTGCAGAGAGGATTGAAGGTCTGCGGAGGAAGGAGAGAACCCAGTTTTGCCCGATGATGTGAAAACAAACTGACCCAATTTCCTTCTTTACCCTCAAAAAGCTGCTGATTTCTCTTTTTTACCCCTGCTCGTGTGAGCAATTTTTCTTGTTCTTAAGATTCAGCAGAATGATTTTGGACTTCCTTTTGTTCGTGCGAACACAGGGGGTGTTCGCATGAACACCCCTCACTCCAACTTCATTTTTTTTTTCGCTCTGTTTGTCTTCTAGATTACGCCTCCGGACTCCGATGCACGCATATTACATACCGTCGGAAAGCTCGTTTCGCGCACGTTCTGATTTCGCAATAGTGACTTGAAATTTTCCGTAGTAAACTTTAGAATTCCTGACCTCAAATTTCGTGATCATTATGTCGCTTTCTCGGTTTTTCTGCATTTCCTCTTTTCACGCATCAAGAAGGGGAGTCCGGACCGCGTCTCCAACCTGTATGCCTGCACGACTCAATTAAAATATAAGATCCTCACTCTCTCACCCCTCATATAACAAAACGGTATTAAAAACGCACACGACAGTATTTAAAAACACACTCTCTACACTAAAGCATAAAATACGTTGGGTTGCCTCCCAACAAGCGCTTTGTAATTTACGGTCGACGGCCCGACCCAGTTACCTCATGAAGCTCAGAAAGGTGGTTTGGCAGGTCGTGTCGCATCCAACTTCTGGCGCTGGATACTCATGACTACCTCGTGCGCCTGCACACTCGATTCTTTACCCTTAGGATCTAGCGGATCTCCTTGTGTCAGCTCTGAAATTCCACGCACAACTTTCACAGGAAATGGCAAGTCTGGCTTCACCTCATAAGTGTACTGAGGAGTCGGTTTGAAAACCTGAAAGGTCTCAACAATATCGTTGACCCTCATGATCATCTCTCCATTCTCCACATAAATTAAAGTCCGACCAGTAGCCAGAAAGGGCCTACCAAGAATGATCGGAACGTCACCAACTGGCATGTCAAGGATCACAAAATCAGCTGGCATGATCAAACTACCAACCCTCACAAGTAAGTCTTCTACCACCCCAATGGCCTTCTTGGACGACTTATCTGCGAACTGCAGATTGATCCAGGTTTTACTAGGCTCCCCCACACCTAGCTTTTTAAATACTGAAAGCGGCATCAGGTTGACACTCGCCCCCAAATCACATAGAGCCCTGCCTGTATATGCCCCACCAAGTGTAGCCTCAATCACAAAACTACCTGGATCTTTCTTCTTCTTAGGTAGCCCATTCAAGACACATGAACTAACCTGCTCATTCAGTTTCACTGTCTGAAAGTTATCCATAGCTTTTCTCCCATAGATTGCATCCTTGATAAACCGCGCATACTTAGGCATTTTCTGCAGCGCCTCAATCAACGGAATGTTTATGTGCAGTTTGGAGAAAATATTGAGAAATCTCCTGTACTCCTCAGAGTCATCCTTCTTCTTTCTAGTTTTCAATGGAAAAGGTACATCTTTAGAAGAAGAGGGTGGTGGTAATACCTCATTGGAATTTTCCTCATCATGTGGAGTCATGCCCTTTGATTGGGGGACCATGACAGGTGTCTTCTCAGAATCGAAGACCTCATGCTCCTTAGCTTTTGACGCTTCAGCTCTGGCATGGCTCGGGTATGGTGGATCAGTCAACGAAACCCCGCTGCGAGTGGTAATGGCATTTACCTGACGCACATTCTCTGTGTCAGACGGTAGAGAACCAGGTGCTCTAGCAGATAATTGCGTTGCAATTTGCCCAACTTGAACCTCTAGTGCACGAAGAGAAGTCTTCGTAGCCTGCAAATCAGAAGACATAGCATTGACCGTCGTGGTCATATCGTTCATGTTGTTACTCAGCTGTGTCAACGCCTTAGTGAGTACAGAAATCTCTGGGTTTGGCGCTACAACAGCCGGTGGTGGAGCCTGCGACACTGATGCTTGTGGAATGTGCTGAAACCCAGGTGCGTATATAGCTCCAGACTGATCCCCATACCTGAAACCTGGATGATCTCTTGTGCCTGGTCTGTAGTTCCCTTGGTTCCAATTCTGCCGCTGTCCTTGTGCCCCCACAAAGTTCACATCTTCACTTGCAATCTGGGCCAAGGCTGAATCAAATTCCTGCTCCTCTACTCTTGCAACTGGCTTCTTATCCCGATACACATGCTTGGCCAAGTCTGACACCATCTTGCTGATCCCATCCTTCCACTCATTATCTTTCGCCTCAGGCAATGCCGAAAGTCTTCTAGAATCATAAAACTGCGTATCCTGCTTGGCTAGCTGTTTCATAAGTGCATATGCTCCTTCCTTGTCAACAGAGTACATAAAATTTCCTCCAGCTTCTCTGTTAACCAGCTCCTGGTTATGGCGTTCTAAGCCATGGTAGAAGACCCGCAAAATTTTGTAGTCCCCAAAATCGTGATTTGGGCACTTCCTGATCAAATGCATAAATCTATCCCACGCCTCTACCACGGTCTCATGGGCCTGCTGCCGAAAGCCAAGGATATCACCTTGTAACTGAATCACCCGCTGAACTGGGTAAAACTTTGCCATGAATTCATCCACACATTGAGCCCATGTAGTGATTGAATCCGGAGCTCTCGACTAAAGCCACTTTTCAGCTGCACCTTTCAAACAATAGGGTAATAGAATAAGTTTCAATGCCTCTGGAGTCACGTTCTTATACTTCACAGTCTTGATATAAGCATTGAACTTCCCAATGAAATCGTTGGGATCCTCATCCTTGTTCCCATAAAACTGGAACTGATTGGTGACTGTCTGGATCGTAGCTGGCTTGAGATCAAAATGCTCAGCCTGTATGTCTGGCACTACAATTGCCGGATTGTGTCCATACGTGGACGTTTGGAATTTCTCCACAATAGCCTGCCCAGACTTGTTGTACGGTGTTTGGGCGTTGCGATCATTCAACAGTTTCGCCAACTCTTCCATTTTCTCATTGAGCCGCACGTTGGTCAATTGATCACCCATAGTGCTCTGTTTCTGTCTTCTCATTTGATCTCTGAATAACTGCTCTGGGTCTTCAAGTGGGGGCACAAGTTCTCTAGGGATCCTGGACATACACTGATGACCTGAAAAGCAGACTCAAATACAAGTGAGAAAACAAGTAGCTAATTAAACAAAAAGTAAAAAAGATATCCTAAATCAATTTCTACTAAACTAATAAACCGTTAAAGTCCCCGGCAACGGCGCCAAAAACTTGACGCGAATTCTTTACGCGCTTAAACGCAAGTATACGGTCAAGTAGTATTAGGAGTATTTTACGACTCCGAGTATCGAACCCAAGGGAATTTACGACTATTAGCTAACTAGAAAGTAATTATAGGAGATCTAAGTAGCCGGTAAAAATGGTGTTTGGTTTTGAAACGTTGTCGCCCACAAACAAGCAACTAAAATTAAATGACAAGTAACTAAATATTTTTGGAGAATTTTCACTTTAAACGAAGATAAATTGTGATGTAATACGATTAATAAGGAAGAACTAGGTAATTGATGGTCCCTAGGGTTGTTAATGATTTCCGGGTTATGCTTGAAACACTCTACTCACGTTCTAGTTATACCGGGTAATGCTCATCACGATCTTCTCTCGATCTCACATGAATTTGTGTAAACAATAGATTTCGGGTCCTCTCAGTCCACATCTGTCTATTACTACAATTTAGTTGATTTGTTAGGCTCGCTCACCGGGTCCTGTTGGTCCACCGAATTCACTAAGTTCTAACAAAATCAACCGAAACTACCCTTACACGATTGATCAAGTTCCTATCTCCTCTCAGTCTCAAGAAACTACAAGATCACCTAACTATTCTTTAACACGTCTCAAAGAATTCACTTTCGTGCAACTCTATCAACAAGTAACGTTCTAAGGGTGATCAAGCCAAGAACATTAAGAATTGAGTACAAGAATAGATAAGCTAACAAGAACGTTCATAGAATTTAAGCAAAAGCATGTATCAAGTACAAAATCCGGAAAATCATCCAACAAACCCTAGTTTTCCATCAATAACCTAGCTTAAGATGTTTAGCTAGACATAATTTGGTTCAACATATCCAAAATAATGAAGTTCATGAAGAATAGAAGAAGAAAAGATGATCAAACGCTTTAATCTTCAATGTTGATGATCATCCTAGCTCCAAGCTTTGTCTCCCTTCTTCCCTAGCTCCCAAGACTTCAAAGATACGTGAATCTCCTGTTCTTAGGTCGTTCTCCCCGTTTTCTACCAGCTGAACACGCTTTTTAATGAAAATATGCCGAATTTGCACTTCAGCCCCTCTACTTTGTAATTCCCGGACAGAATTCTTTGCTGATTTTGCGCGGGCTGTATCTCCCTCATACGGACTCGTCTTCGGGCCTACCATATACCGTTGGAAAGCTACGGATGTCTACTTTCCAATGCCGCAAGACTTGCTTCAAAATTCCTTGTAGATTTTCCTGGGCATCGAAAAGAGTGCAGGCTGGTCCTGTGTGACTTCTCCAACTTCTCTTCGTTTGTGCATCTCCTTTGCTCCTCTTCATCTAGCTCCATTCCAAGCATATCCAAGCATCTCATAAGCTCCATTGCACCTATTTTACCTGAGATACACAACACTAAACAACCCGTGCAATTATCATAGCAAATATGAGAGAAAACATGCAAAAATAAGCTAGAAACAACTTTTCACTCTTAGGCTTAGAAATAGTCAAATTCACATATTTGTGCAAATATAACATATAAATCATGTGAAATAAGACTAATACAAGTACTAAGAAAGTATAATAACAACTACTAAAAGAGAGTTATCAGTAGTTAATAAAAAAGTTATGAAATATATAAAGACATCCTAACTTGTTAATTTCTCAAGATAAGTGTCATTATTTGATAGAACATAACAAAGCAAGGAGAGAGACAAAGTAGGAGGCTGAACACCCCCTACCCGTCCGCCCCTCAGACGTCGTAGGCTTCCCTAGGCGCGCGGGTCTTGCTCCATTTTGCGTGATCTCTTGCCTCCTTCTTCCGTTGCAATCACTACTCGTGGAAAAGGATTCAGATGCGATCCAAAGGTGTGGATATTCATAGAGGCGAAAACAATATTCTTCGTAGTGATCACACAAAGTAAGGTACACAAGTTCTCTACCTTCATCATGTTATGATTGCTTGCCTGTGATCCTTGGAGGGATTTGAGCAGGATAAAAGCTTTTGTTAATCCGTTGCGTAGCGCATAACATGTTCTTATGTGTTATAGTTTATCAGTTTTTCACTGTTTTTACACTTTTTGGCAAACAACTGAAGCTCAGCATATGATGCAAATTGAATATGATTCAATAGAGATTGATCTAATTAATATCGTTGCATAAATATTGGCTAATTTTGTTCACATATGATGTGAATTTTTAGATTTTCAAAATCTAGGGTTTGGGCACAATCGGGGAAAAAGGGGTTTTTTCTCATAAATTGGAAACAAGCACACATGGTAGGAGAAGTTTTTGGAAACAACGGCCAAGGGGTTAACCGCCCCCTTTCTTGAGCGCCAAGGCACTACCGTTCGCCCTAGGTGGCTCGACCAAGCTGTCGGTTGGACCGGGTGGGCTTGGGCCGACCTCCTAGGTTGCTTGGGAGGTCCTTGTGTGGTTCGGCCAACTAGTTGGTGGGCCCATGAGATCGTTTTAACCCTAAAAAATTCAAGTTCAACTTAAAATTGACCAAGCGCGATAAAATTGGATTTTAACTGTTTAGGTGCTTTGTTGCATTGTTGATGGATATGACCTAGGTTGTGGATGTTTAATTTTTGTGGTTTGTGGTTTCATTTGGTTTATTGTAATTTATGTAATTAATTAATTTAAAGCATGCGTGTCGTCTTCTTCTCAACCTGTGAGGTATCTATATTTAGTTTAGATGCTATCTAGAATTAGAAGATAGATAATCAAGGCATGGAGAAGAAGATCAAAGAAAATAAGAAATCACAAGACGAGGAGCATTCCAAAGCTAGGGCGCGCGAGACTAAAGATGAGGCATATGGAGATGAGCTTGTCACTTTAGGGGTTATAGTATTATCATTGGCTTGGTAATATCTTATTCTTAGGGGCCATATCCATGCCACGTTTTTTGTGTGTGGATGTTTTTTATTTATGTCTTGTTATTTATTTTTGGTGTATGGTTGATGCATGAAAAATGTAACAAGATAATAATAAACAAGTGAGATATTTCCAAATAAGTAGATCATGTTGATGGGATCAACCAAACAGTTAAGTAATAAACACCCTTCGTGATCAAGGTCCATTAATTTCGGGCTTGCCAAAGCAAGACGATTGTAATTCACCTTGGTGTGATGCGGCGACACAAGCTAGTAATGTGTGATTATTTAAGTAAGAGGTTGGACGCAAATAGGTGAGTTAAATTGGATTCATAAGCTTAGAGGCAAGGCATTTAGATGTTATCTGTAGGATAGAAAAAGAACAAGGGGCTAACTGAACCAAGAGTTGCATAGGATGCAATTGGAATGAGGTCCTACCTAAATGACTAATTCTTGGGTGACTTGCCAAAGCAAGCTGAAGAAGAAGTGAAATATGGATCTTGGACCCACTAGGGAATATATGATATTTTGCGCATTAATGGTGAGGGCTATTAATCCGGGAAAAATAGTGGGAGCTATATTTAATGATCTAGTCATTATTGAGTATAGTTAATTGTTCAAAATACTAAAATTGCATATTTCTCATTTTGTAGAATTCCAATTGCAAACAATCGGCCTGCATCGACTTCATCCCTGCGATCTGTCTTTGAGAAGAAAATTTGTCTTGAAAAAACTTTCTTGAATGGTAAATAAACTTGATGAAGGGGTGTACAGTAGGTAGAAATACAGGATCAATACTCTAGAAGGGGGGGGGGGTGGTTGAATAGAGTATGCCAATTCTGCTAAACTTGCAAGAAGAGTGGTTTCAAAAACAATCATAATGTGTGAAGAGTATTTCAAGGCCTTGAAATTAGTTTCAAGACCTTGGAATGAAAACAGTTGAAGTATAAAAAGATAAGTCTATTTCAAGTCCTAGAAATGAGTTTCAAACCCTTGAAATGAAAGTGTTTTGATTGCTGCAAAAGAACTAAGTCTGGAACTGAAAAGTACATGCAAGAGACACATGATATATAGAGTTCAGTCCACTTGGACCTACGTCTATACCTCAGGGATCTTCTCCTTGCAGGATTTTCAACTCAATTCTTATTAATCAAAAGCTAAGCCCTATATCTCAAGCATAGAGAGATGCCTTACTCTGTTACTGCTTGTGGTTCTCACTAACCTATTTAGTACCTGCTCTAGCTAACTGATTAAATAAGAATTCTCTATTATTTACCTTGAACATTCCACGAGAGTAAGAACTAGAAGTATTATCAAAATGATATACAAATGAAGTTCAGAATAGAAGAACACTAGATTTGAATCTGTTGTGAGTGTGCAATGTTCTTCAGATACTTGGATTGAGAGAAATGAATCTGCTTCTTTGTTGCTTTTCAATCTTGAATGTTTTTTAGTGTATTTGCTAATTTTCTCGTTGTATTACTTCAGCTTTTCCTCTTTTATAGAGCAGTTTGAATTTGCAGATCTTCAAGATCTCCTCTTAACAAACTTCCCTATTTTGTAGCTGCAGCTTTGACTGCTCTAACAGCTTCTCCAACGGATAGTTGCTCAATATATTCAAGGATACTGATTTGATCTTGCGTAAAAACATGTTGGGAAACTTCCAAACACATCTGATTGATCACACAATCAAATCAACACTTAGTTTCCTTTCCTGCAAAACTTAGGTTAGGAAATAGATCATGTAATATAGGAAACAAAATCTTCTTGCAAAACTAAGTCAAACAGATGGATTAGATACAGTTTAAAGTATCAAAATACTTTTTATTTCATCATCAAGTAACAACTGATGAAGCACAGGGCTTTAGGAGTTGAATTAAGATAAGAAACTCCCCCTAAGCTTATGCATATAAAGCATAGTCAGTTTCAAAGATTTGAAAGCTTTTTCAAGGCCTTGAAATAGACTAGCTATTTCAAGTCTTTGAAACTTAGTTGAACTTACAATCTCCCTCTGGAGAAAAGACAAAACCACAATCTGTTTGATACTAAGTTTTTGCAAAAAGTACTCATTAGAACATAGTATAGTCAATCATAGCACATGATATTCAAAAGGAATCCAACTTATTAACATACTGAAAAGCAACAACTGACAACAAAGTTCAGATAATCCTACTGACCAAAAACCATGTCTCTAGTAAACAAAATATAACCTAAATTTCTCCCCCTTTTTGGATTTCATAAAAAAATAATGAGAAAATGTTGGATCATAGTTTTGGAAAGATTTTGAGAAATCTGTTTGAAAAGATAGAATTTCCAAGGATTTGAAAACGATTTCAAGGCCTTGAAAAAGAAAGAAAGAGTAGGCAAGAGTTAAGGGGCTGGGTCTTCATCTCCTTGCTTCTCTGCATATTCTTCCTAACTGTTTCTTCATCATCATCATCAATCTGATCTTCCTGAACCACTTCTACTTCCTCAATGATTGAACTTATGGTTTTTGTCACACATCTGAATAGGAAGGTTACCCCTTCTAATTCCTTTTGTCCCTATTTCAGTTTCTTCTTTACAAAAGATCTTTTCTTATTAACTGAAGAATTTTTCTTATTATCCTTTCTTCCTGATTCTAGGCCAGATTCTGACTCAAATTCTTGAATCTGAGTATTGTATGTAAATCTTGAAGATGTATCTGAATCTGAGTATTGTATGTCGATCTTTCCTTTTCCTTTGTCTTCTTTATCAGCCTTCTTCTTCACCTATTTAGGGCCAATCTGAATCCCTTTCTGTTTTTCTTGAGCAGACTCCACTGTCTTCTTCTTTTTGCTGGATATTGGTGTCTGATCTTTATTTGCCTTCTTATTGGTAGGAGGAGGTTCCATGCCTTCTGCAGTAGGAGTCTTTGAACTTGAATCTCCACTGATGGTCTGAACCTCTTCCACAGTGGCCTTTCTTTTCTTCTCTGTACAGGCCTTTCAACCACCAGCCATCTTTATTCTGTCAGAGACTCTTCTAGTTCTCATTAGGGTTTGGTGAGAATAATAGAGAGGTAGGATAGATACGAAGGAGAGAAACAGAGAAGAAGATAAATAGTACATAGTTTCGGTTGAAAAGGAAACTAAATATTTTTCCTAATCTTTGAAGATTTGCTGAATAAGAAAGATTGAAAATTGTGTATGTCGTTGGAAGTAAATAATATAATACTATTTTGGCTGGAAAGGGGTATTTGAAAATTGAGGGGTAATATTGAGTAACTATCTACAAAGATAACACCCAACATTGAAAGATCGAAATTATTGACTAACTAGCATACAATCTTATTTTCAAGGCTTTGGAATGGATTTCAAGGTCTTGAAAAACTATATGGTTAAAGCACATATACTCAAAGCTTTGAAAATATTTTCAAGGCTTTGAAAATCAGTTCAAACCTTTGAAACACATAATACTTACCTTGTGCTCACCTAATTCTTCCCCTAAACGAATGCTTCTTTATTTAGCATGCTCAATTCTAATCTCAAGGCTGGGAATCTTTCATTTGGCAATGGTTTACTGAAGATATCTGCAAATTTCATGTAGTAGAAACAAATTCAAGAACAATATCACCTTTTTCAACATGATCTTTGATGGACTGATGTCTAACATCACTATGCTTTGTTCTTTAATGCTAAACTGGATTCTTTGTAATTGATATTGCACTTGTTTTATCACACTTGATAGGTATATCTCTGAAATCAAATCCAAGATCTCTCATTTGTTGTGCTATCCATAACAGTTGTGAACACCAAGCTCCAACTACTATGTATTCAGCTTCTGCTGTTGATAGTGCAACTGAGTTTTGCTTCTTTGAATGCAAGCTGATTAAAGATGATCCAAGGAATTGACAGCATCCTGATGTACTCTTTCTATCAACTTTATATTTTGCAAAGTCAGCATCTGAATAGCCACACAAAGAGAAATTAGACTGTTTAGGATACCAAAGCCCTAAGTCTTTGGTACCATTGAGATATCTGAAGATTCTTTTAACTGCAGTCAAGTGTGATTCTTTAGGATCAACTTGAAATCTAGCACCCATGCAAACACTGAACATGATATCGGATCTGCTAGCTGTGAGGTATAGTAATGATTCAATCATACCTTTTTACTCTTTCACATTCACATTCTTACCAAATGCAGAACTCATGGGGGTGTTGACCTCTTTGGATTGAGACATATTATACTTGTTTAGAAAATCTCTTGTGTACTTTCTTTGATGTAGGAATATTCCTTTCTTCATCTGATGAATTTGAAGTCCAAGAAAGAAGTCCGATTCTCCCATCAAGCTCATTTCAAATTCCCTGCTCATAATACTTGAGAATTCCTTGCAAAGATGATCATTAGTAGCTCCAAACAGAATATCATCAACATAAATTTGAACTACAAGCATGTCTTTCTCACGAGTCTTTATGAAAAGGGTCTTATCCACTAATCCTCTTTTGAAATCATTTTCCAGTATAAATTTTGACAATCTTTCATAAAAAGTTTGTAAACATGATCTGGAAACTTTTCATTTTCAAAACTTGGAGGTTCAGCAATATAAACTTCTTCTTGAAAATATCCATTTAAAAATGCACACTTCACATCCATGTGAAAGAGTTCCATGTTCTTGTGAGATGAAAATGCAAGTAGAATTCTAATTGCTTCTAACCTGGCAACAGGAGCAAAATTTTCTTCATAGTCAATACATTCGTCTTGATTGTAGCCTTGAGCTACCAATCTAGCTTTGTTCCTGACTACCTTTCAATTTTCATCTAAATTGTTTCTGAATACCCATCTTGTGTAAATAATAGACTGATTCCTTGGTGGAGGAACTAGATTCCAAACCTTGTTCCTTTCAGACTCATTGAGTTCACTTGCATAGCTATAATCGAGTATGCTTCTTGAAATGATTCCTTCACAGGTTTAGGATCTAAAAGAGAGATAAAAGCATTAAAAGCACAAAGATTTTTCAACTTTGATCTGGTTTGTGTACCAGTGGCTGGATCAGAAATAATGTTATCAGCAGGATGAGATGATAGATATTTAAATCTCTTCCTTGGTGTCCAAGGTTCGGGCTCTCCAATTTGTTTTTCAAGTCTTTGAGAACTTAAAGTAGTAGCTTGAGCTGCTGTCGTCTATGGAGATTTTGTTTCAAGGCTTTGAACCTTATTTTCAAGGCCTTGAAATTTCCTTATTTGTTCCTGTAAGATTTCCTTGGAACCTTTTGAGGATTCTTCTTCAGTCTCTGAATCATGCTTAATCAGATTAAGATCCGCAAAACCATCACTCAAAGAACCATCATAATTTTCATCAGTTATGACATGAATGCTTTGTTCAACAAGCTTGGTTCTCTTATTACAAACTCTATAGGCTTTTCTTGTCTGAGAATAACCAATAAAAATACCTTCATCACTTCTTGCATCAAACTTACCAAGATTTTCCTTACCATTAATGTGAACAAATCAGGTACAACCAAAAGGTTTGAAGTAAGAAATGTTTGGCTTTCTTCCTTTAACAACTCATAAGGGGTCTTCTTCAGAATAGGTCTGATCAAGCACCTGTTGAGAATATAGTTTGCTGTATTCACAGCTTCTTCCCAATAGTACTTTGGCAATTTATTTTCCAGAAGCATTGTTCTTGACATGTCTACAAGAGTCTTGTTCTTTCTTTCAACAACTCCAATCTGTTGAGGAGTTCTAGGAGTAGAAAAATTGTGAGAGAAACCATGCTTAGAAAAGAATACATCAAACTCAAGTTGATCAAACTCTCTACCATGATCACTTCTGATTGAAGCAATAGGCATATTTTTCAAGGTTTGAAGTTCTCTACAAATCTTTGAAAATTCAGTGAGATCTTTAGATTTTTCTCTAAGAAACATAACCCAAGTATAACTGAAAAAATCATCTACATTAACAAGCATGTACTTCTTACCATTTGTATTTGAAGTTCTCATAGGACCACAAAGCTCCATATGCAGTAATTCAATGGGTCTAGTAGTCCTTACAAAGTTCTTTGGTTTGAATGAGCTTCTAGGTTGCTTGCCTTGTGCACATGCCTTGCATAATTCTTCATCTTTGAACTTGATAGAGGGTAGACCTCTTACTAAGTTATTGGAAAGTATCTTGTTCAAGGTATGCAAGCTAATGTGTCCCAATTTTCTGTGCCAAAGCTATGAATCTTCTTTCAAGGCCTTATGACACTTCAAGTTTTCTCCTGCAACTTTGTTAGTTTGAAAAGTATAGACATTATTTGACCTAGAGGCAGTGAGGATGAAATTTCCATATTTCTCATCTTGCAAAAAACATTTCTCTTTGTCAAAGATAACCTTATTACCGTTATCACAAAGCTAAGATACACTAAGTAATTTAAATTTCAAACCATCAACTAGATACACATCAGAAATGGAATTCTCAGCATTTGTACCAACTTTACCAATACCTAGAATGCTGCATTTGCCTTTGTCACCAAGTGTAATTGAACCTTATTGCTCCTTCTATTCAGAGAATAAAGATCTCTTTCCAATTATATGGCTTGAGCAACCACTGTCCATAAACCATTTCTGTTCTTTGGTCTTAGTGACAGCCTGCAAACACCATTCACTGCCTTACCCAGCTGTTAGACCAAGTGTGGAATTTTGATTCATATTCAGAGTCAAAAATTTTGGGTGGTCTAACCCCTTTAGGAACCCAACTCTGCCTGACTTGTCCTTTAAGATGAAAAGGAAAGTATTCCTCATTATGTGAGGGTATCTTCTTCTAAAAGGACAAGTCATCCTAACATGCTCAATTTTATTGCAGTAATGACATTTAGGAGATGTTTTGCTTCCAGCTTTCACAAATCTGGTATTGTTCTTCCTGGGAAAATTTGGATTGTATCCAATACCAGTTTTGTGAACAGACTTTAAGCTACCTCCAAGAATCAAGTTCAAGTTTTGTTCTGAGCCTGCAAGTTTTGTCATGGCTTATTCAGATTCTTTAAGTTTCTCAGTTACAGTAGTCTTTTGTTTATCCAATTCAACAACTTGATGTCTTAGATTAACAATACTGTCACTCAGAAGAGAGTTCTCAGTGACTACTTCCTTGACTTATGCTTTCAAGGCTTTGAAACTGGTTTTCAAGGCCTTGAAACCACTGCCAGTTTTCTTCTAAGAAATTTCAAGTTTCTGATTCAGAAAAACAAGATGCAAGTTTTCTTTTGCTTGCTCATGAACTTTTTCTTTCGAAACTCTAATCTCTTTCAGATAGTCCTCTTCATTTAAAAGCATTGTTCTAAGATAATCAGAGAGGGCTTCTGTTGGTTTTGAAATCAAGCAGTTTACCATTACCTCAATTTTCTTTTCAGAACTTTCATCATGCTTGGCCATGAAGCATAGGTTGGCATGTTCTTCTTCAGATTCATATTCACTTGATGTTTCTCTGAAAGTTTTTGCTCTTTTTGTGTGGACAGTCTTTGATCAAATGTCCTGCATCAAAACAGTCAAAGCAATTCAAAACTTTAGGCTTATTACCATGTGAAGAAGATTTATCTTTGTAGTCCTTTCTACTGGAGGATATGTGTCCATCTCTGCTGAAGTCCTTATTTCCAAAGTTCTTCTTCATTTTGAGAATTCTGGTCAAGGCTTTGGAAATCAAAGCAATAGGATCTTCATCATCATCTTCAATTTCAAGGCTTTGAGATGGCTCATTCTCCTTTGCCTTGAGAGCTAGGTTCTTGACACCTTCTGGCAATGCTCCATCAACTTCATTCATGGATATTTCATGTGTAAGGAGTTTTCCTTGCAGGTCATCAAGTTGAAGTGATGAAAGATCTTGAGTTTCCTGAATTGCAGTAGTCTTTGGTTCCCATTTTGCCTTTGGAAGACTTCTCAAACTCTTTATAACCTTTTCTTCATTGGAAATATGTTTTCCCAATGAATCAAGATTGTTGAAAATGTTAGTGAATCTTTTGAACATGTCTCTGATGGACTCATCTCCATTTATCTTGAATAGCTCATATTGCCTGAGATATATGTTGATCTTGGTTTGCTTTGAAGAGATGCGAATCCCTGGACCAGTTCGATTGCATGTCTGCTATACCAATTAAAATTTATTTCAACATGAACGCTAGAAATCCTACTAGGAGGAATTAGGGTTCATACCTGCGTCCAATCTATCTAATGTAGGTTTAAACACGCCGCATCTTCTCCCGTATTCCTGAAGTTTCTCCTGGATGCAAGTGTGGGCTTGCTGCTTCCACAATCCTTCTTGGCCTTCAGACGTATTGCTCTCACTCTTGAAACCCTATATTTCAGTTTGTATCTAAAGCATACGAATTCTGAATACTAAGGACACTTATATAGGCTACAGGAGGGACCTGGAGGAGAAAATACGAATCAAGCTCCTAACTTTATTAGGACTTCTGGTTCCACCCGAACCTAGCCCGAATAAAGTTAATAACAGTTGGTACCATTAAATAACTGTTATTGCACTCCTGTCCATATTCTAAAAAACTCGAGCTCATGTTATTAAATACTTATTATCTCCCCATGTTAAGATTACAGATATCCGTTGATTAAATTAATTATTGACTAATTCATTTAATCGACCTCTTCCAAATTCCTTGATCCTTACCACTTAACTTATTTGATATGTCCAGATTACCAAGTAATCTACCTGCAGGGTTTTACATAATCAAAACTTATAAGCTTCATCAAGGGGATATCATCAATCCCATAACCGGAAATGGATTCCTCCGATATATCAATTTACACCATGGAATCAATAGTATCACCCAACTCATCGAGGTTATTGATTCCATCGGAATCTCACCCAATTGACTTGTCAAAGCAATAAACACTAAATATTTGTGCACATTGACTATCTAAGGATTAAGAGCATAAGTAATCATAATAACCATGAGACATAGCTTGTCTTATTATGTCAGTACAAACACAGTGATCTCAACTTGGTCCTGTTCAATATACACAAAGTATACTAGCACATTGAGTTGAAACTATAGTATGAACTATACTGTTTCATGTAGCCAAGACAGACCTACTAAAACAATGTGCTACAATCGCTCTGATGGTTTGTCTAATTCCATCTAGATTGTGAACTCACAACTTTCATTCCACAAGAACGGAAGATAATATCTTATGTGTGTAAGCTAGACTCTACACACCATATCTTATACTATGTAGAACAATAGACAACTATGCACAATAATAATATAATGAAAAAACATTGCCCAAAACCATTCTCATAGATATCAAATTCATATAATCCAATACAGAAAGCATGGCTTTTAGTATTCAATCCAACATGCTTGACTTGGCTGGTTCCTTCAAAATCACCACAAGCTTATTCCAGATCTCCTTGCCAGTCTTGCAACCTGAGATCCTGTTGAACTCATATGCACTCAAAGCACAATATAAGGGATTCATAGCTTTATATTTTTTGGAAAATTGTTCTAAGTTTGAGGCAGAAAGTGAGTCTTCAGATATGGGATTTTCGATCCCATCTTTCTCTGTGTAGAAAGTGTGAGGATCATTCTGTATGATAGTCTATCTTGATCAATGATGAACATTTTCATCAAGGCTTTCCAGTGAAAAAAATTGTCTCCACAGAAGAGAGGAGTTCTGTTAGCAGCACTTCCCTGAGAGAAACCACCATTACCTACAGTACTCATAATCACAAGATGGTTAAATCTATGCAGTGATACAAGCTCTGATATCAATTTAAGGGGTGTATAGTAGGGAGAAATACAAAATCAATACTCTAGAAGGGGGGGGGGGGTTGAGTAGAGTATCCAACTTTTGCTAAACTTGCAAGAAGAGTGGTTTCAAGAAAAATTATAATGAGTAAAGAGTATTTCAAGGCCTTGAAATGAGTTTCACGACCTTGGAATGAAAATAGTTGAAGTATAAAAAGATAAGTCTATTTCAAGGCCTTGAAATGAGTTTCAAACCCTTGAAATGAAACTGTTTCGATGGCTGCAAAAGAACTATGTATGGAACTGAAATTTAAATGAAAGTGACACAAGATATATAGAGTTTAGTCCACTTGGATCTACATCTCTACCTCAGGGATCTTCTCCTTGTAGGATTTTCAACCCAATTCTTATTAATCAAATGCTAAGCCCTAGATCTCAAGAACAGAGATCTGCCTAACTCTATTACAGCTTGTGGTTCTCACTAACCTATCTAGTACCTGCTCTAGCTAACTGATTAACTAAGAATTATCTATTTTTCACCATGAAAAATCCACGAGAATAAGAACTAGAAGTATTATAATAATGATATACATATGAAGTTCAGAATAGAAGAACATTAGAACTGAATCTGTAGTGAGTGTGCAGTATTCGTCAGATTCTTGGATTGAGAGAAATGAATCGGCTTCTTTGTTGCTCGTCAATCCTTGAATGTGTTTCAGTGTGTTGACTCAAAGACCCTTAAGTGTGTTTTGAGAAGTAACTGTTTTGAGTGATGAAAGACAAAGACAAAGCATTTATGAACAAACTGGAAACATCCATTTTTTATTCAGAAACTAGAAATCAAAACAGACTTAGTGCTGTTATATTTCTGGATTTTGTTGTTGCTGTGTTTTAATGTTGGTGCAGGTTTGTTAAATGTGCAAATGCAATCTCAACAAACTCCAACGGATATCTACTCAAAGTTGTTTGAATTGCAGTCGAAACAGGAAAAGGATTCGTAGGAACTGAGATCCTAAAATCTCTCATTCAGTTGGAGTGAGTATATAAAAGACTGGTTTGAATTTGAAAAGAGGAAGAAGCTTGCAAAAAACTGAGAGAGGTGTGAAATATTCGTGGGAGATCAATCATTCAAACACACAGACATTCAGACTTCAATTCCAGATTTCAGAAGATCAGTCATTCAAACACACAGACATTCAGGCTTCAATTCCACATTTCAGAAGATCAATCATTCCAGTTTCCAGAAGAACACATCTAGGCCTTCACAAGCTTATTCTTCTACTGTGTTCTTCTTCTGTTTTGTAATCTGCTTATATTTTGTATATCTAAAACCTCACTAAACCTATTGGTTGGTTGTTCAAGTGAACAACAAGAGGTTCTTGTTAGCTCAACATTTAGTAGCTGATACAAGATAGGTTTGGAACCACAAGTTGTATAGGTGTAAGGGAAAACACTTAGGCTTGAAGATCTAGAGCTGTTTCTGTGTGAGTAATAAGAAGTGTTTGCCAAATCCTGGTGGGATTAGATCCCTCAGGAAGAGATTGGGTCCATTGGGACTGAACTCTGTAAATTGCATTGTGTTCTTTAATTTACAGTTTTGTTAATTTCTGTTGCACACAACTCAAATAAAACTAGGGTTTATAAGCTGTTCAGAACAGGTTAGAGTTCAAGGCCTTGAAGCTTTCTATTTTGCCTTTGAAAGTTTCTGACTGTTTTCTAAAATCTCAAGGCCTTGAGATTTCTGTTCCTCACTTAAGTTAATTTGTTAAAAACTGTGTTTTGCAAAAGTTTCCATACTCTATTAAACCCCCCCTTCTAGAGTATTTAGGTCCTGTATTTAGTCTACATTACACACTTTCACAGTGTCTCTTCTAATCTGATGTGTTTTAGGATCTCAGTTCCTACAAATCCTCTTCCTGTTTCAACTGTAATTCAAACAGCTCTGAGTAGATATCCGTTGGATTTTGTTGATATTGCATTTGCACATTTAAAAAACCTGCACCCACATTTAACAAACTTCCCTATTTTGTAGTTGTAGCTTTGACTTCTCTAATAGCTTCTCCAACGGATAGCTTCTCAGTATATTCAAGGATACTGATTTGATCTTGCGTAAGCACATGTTGGGAAACTTCCAAACACATCAGATTGATCACATGTCCCGTTGTATTGCTTCAACTTTCCCTCTTTTATAGAGCAGCTTGAATTTGCAGATCTTCAAGATCTCCTCTTAACAAACTTCCCTATTTTGTAGCTGCAACTTCTCCAACGGATAATTTCTTAGTATCTTCAAGGATACTGATTTGATCTTGTGTAAATGCATATTGGGAAACTACCAAAAACAGCAGATTGATCACATAATCAAATCGACATCTAGTTTCTTTTCCTGCAAAACTTAGGTTAGGAAATAGATCCTGTGATATTGGAAACAAAATCTCCCTGCACAACTAAATCAAACTGATGGATTAGATACAGTTTAAAGTGTCAAAATACTTTGTCTTTCATCATAAAATAACAACTGATGAAACACAGGGGTTTAAGAGTTGAATCAAGATTAGAAACTCCCCCTAAGTTTATGCATATAAAGCATAGTCAGTTTCAAAGCTTTGAAAGCTGTATCAAGGCCTTGAAATAGACTATATATTTCAAGTCTTTGAAATTGAGTTGAACTTACACTTGAGAACCATTCTCAATCAAGAAAAGAAATTGTACGTCTTAGCTAATCCTGTTCTATTACCACCAGCCAAATATGTTGTTCTAGCTGTTGGAATAGATGCCCTTGGGGCAATCTTGATTAGTATGAACATTACTTTTTGGCCAGAGTATTCATTATATTATTTATGAAGATATTTAATATAATGAAGTCCTTATATTACAAATATGTTGTTTATCTTAAATATGCCTAGTCAACTACATTGATTAACAGGACGATCAGCTATAAACTAGTATGGGGTTGGATTGATAGGGAGATATCACGATCCAACACATGGGTATGCATTAAGGGTAATGGCATACTAGATTGACCCATTTACGATAAGGATACATACAAGTTATGTGAAGTCACAAGCTCTTCTCGTAGTGACAACGACATTTTCATCCTTAGACTTGAAGTCACTAGATCCTCTAGTTGTGGAATATTGTGTTTTGATAGCGTCAAACGCTTTGCCATGACTATGTAGCAATAAAAGCCCATATCAGACATAATAGGAAGAAATCTTAGAGATGGTAGTGATGTAGATAGAATTTGTCCCTCCCACATAATGGGAGAAAATATTCACGGCCACTCGAGGGATGGTGCTTATAGAATGTCTGGCCAGACTCAGATAAATAAATATAGGATATTGTTGTTATCTGCATGGATAAGACTGTTCCCAGGATCAAGAAACTACGGACTGGATATACGAGTGTGACTTGTATGTCTCGTGTCTAATCCGGATATGGAGACAAAGTGATGAGACAATACTTGCCCAAGAATTGTCGGATGACTATTTCTATTAGTTGGGTGGCATGGATGTCTTGCTAGAGGCCGCTCCATGTTTGTAAGTTGGTACTACCAACTAAGTAGAAACCTATGGGGTCACACTCCCTATGGATTAGGCCAGACTAAGTAAGTAATTAATATAACTAATTAATTATAAGGATCATAACGCAACTACTTGCAAACTTAGTAAGACTAGTTTGCAAGAGGGACTAATCCATGTAAGGACATGATTAGTAGAGGGACTAATATGTGGTTAACAAGGAGTTTTTGGACTATATATAGATATTCCTAGGTTGCATCCCACAACTAATGCTCATAACACATTAAGTGGGAGATAAAAGCAAGGAGAGAGAGAAAGCAAAAAAGAGGCCGAAGCCCCTTTGCCGCCCTCTCTTCCCGTCGGCCACAAGGAGGACCGCCCATCCTTGTTCGTTTTGCGTGTTCGCGATCTTCTTTATCTTCTTCCTTCAATCCTAGCTAGCACAAAGGCTTGAAGGATCCGTTTTCTAGCCTAGGAGTGGACTATCCATAGAGACATGAACACAATTTCATGTGTGAAGTCATCACAGGAGAACCCAAAGGTATGTAGATACTAAAATCCTTTACAATCGTTATGTAGTCTCTTCCTGTGATCCTTGGAGGGTTATTAATCTGAGAAAAATAGTGGGAGCTATGATTAATAATCTAGCCATTATTAAATATAGTCATTTGTTCACAAAAAAACTAAAACTTGTATATTTATCATTGTTGGAATAGGTTCCCTAGAGGCAATCTATATTTAGTATGAACAATATTATTGGCTAGAATATTCATTTATTATTTATTGTGATATTTAATATAATGAATTCTTTAGATACAATTTGTTCTTTATCTTAAATGTCCCTAGTCCATTATATTGATTAATAGGACGATCAAATAGAATAGTATGTGTGTAGATTGACATGGAGATATCAAGTCTAACACATGGGTATGCATTAGGAGTAATGGCATACTGGATTGACCCACAACGAGAAGGATACATTAGATTATGTTAAAGTCACAATCGCTTCTCGTAGTGCTAATATAATTACAATCCTTAGACTTGAAGTCATTAGATACTCTAGTTGTGAAATATTGTGCTTTGATGTTATCAAACGTAACACCGTAACTGGGTAATCATAAAGATAGCTATCGGGCATGATAGGAAGCAAGCTTAGAGATCATAGTGACGTAGAGAGGATTTTTTCCTCCCACATAACGGGACTAAATATCCACGGCCACTCGAGGGATGAGGCTTATTGAATGTTGGGCCAGAGTCAGATAAATCAATATGGAGATATTGATGTTATCTGCTCGCATAAGCATATTCCCAGGATTGAGGAACTATGGATTGGATATACGAGTGTGAATATTTATGTCTTGTGTCCAATCCGGATATAGAGACAAACGGAAAGTGCAATATGAGATATTGGGCACAGAGGTTTTTCGGAATCACTGACTTATTTCTATTAGTTGGGTGCATGGATGCGTTGCTAGACACCGCTCCATGTTACTAATAAGTTACTCAACTAAGTAGAAACCCATGGGGTTAGACGTCAAATAGAGTAGAACTAGATTTGGGATTAATTAATGTGATTAATTAATAAGAAGGATCAATTTGTAACACCTTGCAAACTTAGTAGGACTAATAAGCAAGGAAGGGACTAATCCAAGTTCATGTAGAACTAGGATGGACCTTTATGTAGTTAACAAGGAGTTGTTGGACTATATAAAGGAGGCTATAGCTTCCTTCCCACTAATGGTATTAGACATAACACAAGAGAGTGGGAGAGAGGAAAAAGAGAGAGCAAGACAAAGCCAGAGGCCGAAGCCCCAAGCCCGTCCGCCCCCTTTCTGTTGGCACAAGGGAGGGCCGAAACCCTCTCTTCTTCCTTTGGTTGCTTGATTCCATCTTCCCTCTTCCTCCGGTCCAAGCTAGAACTTGAGAAGGAAGAATCTAGATCTCACCTCTAGACGTGGATCAACCGTAGAGACGAGGAAAATATTCTTCGTGTTATCTCCCAAACCAAAAGGTACACAAATACTATGTCCCTTATCATGTTATGATGTCTCTTCCTGTGATCCTTGGTGGGCTTTGAGTAGGAATTAATTTTTTGTTATTCTCCTGCGTTACCTACGTCAAAACCTAACAGTGGTATCAGAGCCACAGGTCGTAGTGCATAACATGATTTTATGTGTTACGATTTCAGTTTATACACCGTATTGTTATTATTACGCGAAAACTGAAAAAAATTGGCATAGTAGATGCAAATTGAATTTGATTCAATATAAAAAAGATGTAACTTAACATTGGATGTTAGAATTGGTGAGTGTAATCACATAGGATGTGAATTATTGGGTTCTTGAAAATTAGGGTTCATGGGCACATAGTTGAAAAAGGAGTTTTTCAATTATGGAAACAATTTTATGGAAACATCCATAAAGGAAACAACCAAGCTTGGGCAACATAGAAGAAGGGAAGAAGACTAGGGCTGAAACCCTAGCCGTCCGCCCCTCTCTCCTTCCACGCCAAGGAAGGCCGCGGGTCACTAGGGCGGCCGGCCTTGGGCCGGGCCCACGTGGCGGGCGGCGGTCCTTCGGGTTCGGCCTAGGCTTAGGTTGGACCCCTTGAACCGTTGTAACCCTAAATACCCAATTTAATTGAAATTAAAAAATTGCGTTAAAAATTGGTTTTAACTGTATTATGTGCTTTGTTGCATGATGGATTGATAAGGCCTAGGTTGTGGATGTTTATTGCTTTGTGGTTTGGTTTACGGCCTGCGAGATGATCAAATTAATGTAATAATTAATTAAGTTTTACGGCCTGCGAGTTGTCTTTTCTCCTCGACATGTGAGGCTTTTATTATTTATTTATTCTAGATGTTAGGCTAGAATTAGAAATAGTTAGACGATAGCCAAGAGCATGGAGGAGAAGACAACCAAAGAAGCCAAAAGACGAAGAAGACACCCCCTAGGCGCGCGGCTATGGTGGAGCACATGGAGATGAGCTAGTCACTTTAGGAAATATAGATATTATGATTGGCTTGATAATATCTTATTCTAGGGGCCATATCCTTGCCACGGTTTTTTATTATTTTGTGGATGTTTATTATTTATGTCTTGTTATTTATTTTTGTGTGTATGGCAATACTAGCAAAACGTTAACAAGATAATAATAATAATAAACAAGGATGGTCTTTTATTGTGGATTGCCCAATCCAAATAATTAGATCATGTTGATTGGATCAACCAAACAAATTAAGAAAGACTGAATCACTCAATTAAATATTGCGTTTTGCCTTCTCTTGCCAAAACACCCTTCATGATCAGGGTTCATTAAAATTCGGGCTTGCCAAAGCAAGGCGAATTTAATTTACCATGGTGTGTTGTGGACGACACGAGCTAGTAATGTGTGTATGTTGAAGCAAGAGGTTGGACGCAACTGGGTAAGACTCAATTGGATTGATGAACCTAAACGCATGACAATTAGGCGTTATCCAAAGGATAAAGAATAAATATTTATTCACCTAATTGGACCAAGAGTTGCATGGGATGCAATTGGAATGGTTACTACCTAAATAACCTATTCTTGGGTGACTTGACAAAGCAAGCTCAAGAAGAAGTGAAAAAGGGATCTTGAACCTACTAGAAAATATAATGATATTTTTCGCATTAATGGTGAGGGCTATTAATCCGAGAAAAATAGTGGGAGCTATATTTGATGATTTAGCCATTGTTGAATATAGTTAAATTGTTCAAAATACTAAAATTGCACATTTCTCGTTTTGTTGAATTCCAAATGGCAAACAACAAAGCATCGACTTCATCCCTACGATCTGTCCTTGAGAAGATAAACTTTCTTGAACAAATTTCCTTGTCTGGTACAGAAACTTAAGGTTTGTCCTTAAGCAAGAAAAGAAGTTGTACGTCTTGGACACTCCGATTCCAGAACCACCACAAGATGAGTATTTTCTAGCGGAATTAAGGGCACGTCAGAAACATATTGATGATTCTAGTGACTTGACTTGCCTCATGCTTTGCACCACGACTGCTGAGCTTCAGAAGCAGCACGAGAACATGGAGTCCTATGATATGATCATACACTTGAAACAATTGTTTTAGGAACATGCAAGGCATGAGCGCTATGAGGTGTCTAAAGCATTTTTCAAGAGTAGTCTTGCAGAAGGGAATCCAGTAGTGCCTCATGTACACCGAATGACCGGGTACATTGAGAACCTTCAGATACTGGGATTCCCACTTGGCCAAGATTTGGCAACTAATCTTGTCTTGCAATCGTTGCCTGACAGTTATAATCGGTTCATCATGAACTATAATATGAACGAGATCAGTAAGACTTTCCACACTTGTTGAACATTCTGAAGAAAGCTGAACAGAGCGTCAACAAAGGCGAGGGCAAGGCCATAATGATGGTGCATAATAAGAAGGGCAGAGGAGTTGCGTCTACTTACAAAGGAAAGCGCAAGAAAGTTGCGAAATCCAAGGAAGCCCTAAAGACTAGTGGAGGCGTGGCTAAAGGTGAATGTCACTACTGCAGCCAGTCGGGTCACTGGATGAGGAATTTCCCTAAATATCTGGAGGATAAAAAGCTTGGAATAGTGATTCCACCACCACCAGGTATTTACGTTATAGACGTCAATCTTTCTATTTCTTCATCCTGGGTATTGGATACTGGATGTGGTTCTCACACTTAACGAAATGTGCAGGATTTGCAAATAAGTAGAAGATTGGCTAAAGGGGAGATAGATCTGCGCGTCGGGAATGGAGCAAGAGTTGCTGCATTAGCTGTAGGCGTTTATGAGCTATCTTAGCTTTCTGGACTTATTTTAGAATTAGACAATTGCTTTAATGTGCCTGCTATGAGCAGAAACATTATTTCCATTTCTTGTTTGGACGATAAGGGTTTTTCTATTTCAATAAAGTACAAGTGTTTCTCCATTTATTTTGATAGTATGCACTATTGTAGTGCGCATTTGTCTAATGGAATATATATCCTTGATCTAAATAGTCCAATCTATAACATAAATGTAAAAGGATTAAAACTAACGATTTAAATCCTACATATCTATGGCATTGTCGTTTAGGCCATATAAATGAGAAACACATATCTAGACTCCATAAGGATGGACTTCTAGACTCATTTGATTTGGAATCATATGAGACATGCGAATCTTGTATATTAGGAAAAATGACAAAGTCCCCTTTCAATAAGAAAGGTGAGAGGACTAGTGAGTTATTGGCACTTATACATACTGATGTATGTGGGCCGTTTCCCACGCCTGCCAGAGGTGGTTACACCTACTTCATCACGTTTACTGATGATTTTAGTAGGTATGGATTTATGTACGTAATGAAGGCCTAATCCGAATCCTTTGAATTGTTCAAGGAATTCAAGAATGAAGTAGGGAAGCAACTTGGTAAGAGTATTAAGGCTCTACGATCGGATCGTAGAGGAGAATACATAAGTCAAGAGTTTGATGAGTATCTTAGAGAGTGTGGGATAGCATCCCACCTCACTCCCCCCACAATGCCACAATGGAATGGCGTGTCTGAGAGGAGGAATCGCACACTATTAGATATGGTGCGATCTATGATTTCTCAAACAGATCTTCCGATATCATTTTGGGGACAAGCTCTAATGACGCCAGCTTTTACCATTTACCGTGTTCCATCCAAATAAGACATGAAGAGACCATATGAGATATGGACTGGGAAGCATCCCATAGTGTCGTTTATGAGGATTTGGGGCTGCGATGTCTATGTAAAGCGTTTACAAATAGACAAGCTCGGGCCCAAAGAGGATAAATGTAAATTTGTGGGATATCCTAAGGAAACTAAAGGATATTATTTCTACAGTCCCACCGAGAACAAAGTGTTTGTTGCTCGGACCGGCGTGTTTCTAGAAAGAGAGTTTGTCTCTAACGAAGCAAGTGGGAGGGCTGTAGAACTTGAAGAGATTGAAGAAACATAAATCACTGAACCGATGATGGAACATGAACAGGAACCGCAAGTTGTTGTGGAGGAACCTGTTCAGGTAACACAGGAACTCCGTAGGTCAGGAAGAGTGCGTCATGAGCCAAAGAGGTACGAACTTCTCGTGACTGATCCCGATGACGTACCACTCATGGATGATGAGCTTGAAACCTACAGGGAAACCACGAAAAGGCCCAGACTCCAAGAAGTGGCTAGAAGCCATGAGATCCGAAATGGATTCCATGTACACCAACAAAGTATGGACTTGGTGGAACCAGCCGAAGGGGCTCAGCCCATAGGGTGCGAGTGGGTCTTCAAGAAGAAGACCGAAATGGATGGCAAGGTAGTTGCCTGTAAGGGGTGATAGGTAGCCAAAGGGTATGGACAGATTCATGGTATTGACTATGATGAGACCTTTTCGCCAGTCGCCATGACTAAATCCATTCGAATCCTACTTGCTATTGCAGCATACTACGACTATGAGATTTGGCAGATGGATGTCAAAACAGCGTTCCTTTATGGGAACCTCCTCGAGGATATGTATATGAAACAACCACAGGGTTTTGAGGATCCATAGAGTACCAATAAAGTCTGTAAGCTGCAAAGATCCATTTATGGATTAAAGCAAGCTTCTAGGAGCTGGAATCGATATTTTGATGACGCGGTCAAAGAATTTGGCTTCATCAAGAACGAAGATGAGCCTTGTGTTTACAAGAAGGTTAGTGGGAGCTCTGTAGTATTTCTGGTCTTATATGTGGATGACATATTAATCATCGGAAACGATATTCCTACTTTGTAATCTGTTAAAGATTGGCTAGGAAAGTGTTTTGCAATGAAGGACTTAGGAGATGCAGCCTGTATACTTGGTATAAAGATCTATAGGGATAGATCTAGAAAGCTGCTCGGCCTAAGTCAAAGTACGTATATAGACAAGGTGTTGAAGAGGTTCAACATGCAAGATTCCAAGAAAGGATTTTTGCACATATCACATGGAGTCACTCTTTCTAAGAATGATTGTCCCTCCAATGAGATTGAGAAGGACAACATGAGTAGGATACCCTATGCTTCGTCCATAGGATCCATCATGTACGCCATGTTGTGTACTAGACCAGACGTATCATACGCGTTGGGTATGGTGAGCAGATATCAGTCGAATCCAGGTGAGAGTCACTGGACTACTGTCAAGAACATCCTAAAGTACTTGAGAAGAACTAAGGATGCGTTCTTGATATTTGGAGGTAAGGAAGATCTTAGTGTAAACAGTTACACTGGTGCAAATTCTACACTGACAAAGATGACTACAGATCGCAGTCTGGATACGTGTTTTGCCTGAAAGGAGGAGCTGTGAGCTAGAAGAGTTCCAAGCACGGGACAGTTGCTGATTCTACAACAGAAGCTGAGTACATTGCTCCTATGGAAGCAGCAAAAGAGGCAGTTTGAATAAAGAAGTTTATCACTGAGCTCGGTGTGGTCCCTAGCATCGTGGATCCCATAGAGTTGTACTATGACAACTCCGGGGCGATCGCACAAGCAAAGGAACCAAGATCACACCAAAAATCAAAGCATGTAATTAGGAGATTCCATCTTATTCATGATATTATCGATCGAGGAGATGTGAGATGTGCCAGATTCCAACGGGTGACAATCTTTCAGATCCGCTCACGAAACCTGTTGCGCAGCGAAAGCATGAAGGGCACGCCAGATCTATAGGCATACGAGATGCACTAGATTGGCTGTAGTGCAAGTGGGAGACTGTTGAAATAGGTTCCCTAGAGGCAATCTATATTTAGTATGAACAATATTATTGGCTAGAATATTCATTTATTATTCATTGTGATATTTAAAATAATGAAGTCCGTAGATACAATGTGTTGTTTATCTTAAATGTCCCTAGTCCATTATATTGATTAATAGGACGATCAAATATAGACTAGTATGTGTGTAGATTTACATGGAGATATCAAGTCTAACACATGGGTATGCATTAGGAGTAATGGCATACTGGATTGACCCACGACGAGAAGGATACATTAGATTATGTTAAAGTCACAATCGCTTCTCGTAGTGCTAATATAATTGCAAACCTTAGACTTGAAGTCATGAGATACTCTATTTGTGAAATATCGTGCTTTGATGTTATCAAACGTTACACCGTAACTGGGTAATCATAAAGATAGCTATCGGGCATGATAGGAAGCAAGCTTAGAGATCGTACTGATGTACAGAGGATTTTTCCCTCCCATATAATGGGAGTAAATATCCACGGCCACTCGAGGGATGAGGCTTATTGAATGTCGGGTCAGACTCAGATAAATCAATATGGAGATATTGATGTTATCTGCTCGCATAAGCATATTCCCAGGATCGAGGAATTATGGATTACATATACGAGTGTGACTATTTTTTTCTCGTGTCCAATCCGGATATAGAGACAAAGGGAAAGTGAAATATAAGATAATGGGCACAGAGGTTTGTCGGGATCACTGACTTATTTCTATTAGTTGGGTGCATGATGTGTTGCTAGACACCGCTCCATTTTAGTAATAAGTTACTACCAACTAAGTAGAAACCTATGGGGTCACACGTCAAATAGAGTAGAACTTAAATTGGGATTAATTAATGTGATTAATAATAAGAATGATCAATTTGCAACATCTTGCAAGCTTAGTAGGACTAATAAGAAAGGAAGGGACTAATCCAAGTTCATGTAGAACGAGGATGGACCTTTATGTAGTTAACAAGGAGTTGTTGGACTATATAAAGAAGGCTCTATCTTCCTTCCCACTAATTTTATTAGACATAACACAAGAGAGTGGGAGAGAGCAAAAAGATAGAGCAGGACAAAGCTATAGGCCGAAGCCCCTAGCCCGTCATCCCCCTTCCTGTCGGCACAAGAGAGGGCCGAAACCCTCTCTTCTTCCTTTGGTTGCTTGATTCCTTCTTCCCTCTTCCATCGGTCCAAGCTAGAACTTGAGAAGGAATAATCTAGATCTCACCTCTAGACGTGGATAAACCGTAGAGACGAGGACAATATTCTTCGTGTGATATCCCAAACCAAAAGGTACACAAATACTATGTCCCTTATCATGTTATGATGTCTCTTCCTGTGATCCTTCGTGGGCTTTGAGTAGGAATTAAATTTTTGTTATTATGATGCGTTACCTACGTGAAAACCCAACAATCGTTTTGTAGAATACCAATGCCAAACAACTCATCGAGTTCATCACATTCGTTATGAGCTGTCCTTGATAAGGATAATCTTTCTCGAACCAACTTTCTAGATTGGTACAGGAACTTGAGAATCGTTGTCAAGAAAGAGAAGAAAATGTATGCTCTAGTGGAGGAAGTTCCTGAGGGTCCATAAAACACTACTCCTGCACCCCTAAAGGCGCATCAAAAGCGTGTTAACGACGCTAATGATGTGGCCTGGCTTATTCTTTGCACTATGATCTTTGAGCTTCAGAAGCAACACGAGAACGTGAGTGCCGCATTGAGATCGAACACTTGAAGCAGCTCTTCCAAGAGAAGGAAATGGGTGAGAGGTATGAATTTTCAAGGAATTGTTCAAATGTCATGTGTCATAGGGAAATTCTAGGGAATCTCATGTGCTTCGCATGATCGGGTACTTGTAGAATCTCGCATGTCTAGGGTTTTCGGTCGGCAATGAGCTAGCCACTGATCTCATTCTGCAATCGTTGCCTGAGAGCTATGGACAGTTCATCATGAACCATAACATGAATGAGATCGTGAAACCTATGCCAGAATTACTCAATATGTTGAGGACAGCTGAACAAAGCATCAGCAAGGGAAAGGGAAAGGCCATAATGATGGTGCAGAAAGAGAAAGGCAAAAGGTTTGCTTCTTCCACCAAAAGGAAAGGCAAGGCAGTTGACAAATCCAAGGAAGCTTCCCTTAAACCCGTTGGTGGCATTGCCAAGGGATTGACTAAGGGTGATTGTCACTACTGCAGTCAGCCTGGACACTAGAAGAGGAACTGCCCAAAGTATCTGGAGGATAAAAGGCTTGGAATAATGATTTACCACCAGGTATTTTTTTATAGATGTCAATTTAACTATCTCTTCATCTTGGGTATTGGATACTGGATGTGGATCTCACATTTGTAGAAATGTGCAGGATCTAAAGAGAAGAAGAAGATTAGCTAAAGGGGTGATAGACATGCGCGTTGGGAATGGAACAAAGGTTGTTGCATTGGGCGTAGGTGTGTACGAGCTGTCTCTACCTTCAGGATTAGTTTTAGAATTAAATAGTTGCTTTTATGTGGAAAAAACATTATTTCTATTTCTTGTTTTGACAAGGAAGATTTTACTATTTCAATAAAGGACAATTGTTGCTCCATTTATTTTGATAGTATTCACTATTGTAGTGCGCAATTATTTAATGGATTGTATATCCTTGATATAAGTAATCCTGTCTATAACAAAAATTCCAAGAGGATTAAAATGAATGATTTAAATCTTGCTTATCTATGACACTGTCATTTAGGCCATATAAACGAGAAACATGTATCTAGACTCCATAAGGATGGATTTAGAGACTCATTTGATTTTGAATCATATGAGACATGTGAGGCTTGTTTGTTGGGAAAAATTAGAAAGTCCCCTTTCGATAAGAAAGGTGAAAGGACAAGTGAGCAATTGACACTCATAGGTACTGATGTGTGTTAACCATTTGCCATGCCTACTAGAGGTGGTTATGTCTACTGCATTACATTTGCTGAAGACTTCAGTAGATATGGATTTGTATATATTATGAAGGCCAAATCTAAATCCTTTGAAAGGTTCAAGGAATTCAAGAATGAAGTAGAGAAGCATCTTGGCAAAAGTATTAAGGCACTACGATTGGATCGTGGAGGTGAATACTTGAGTCAAGAGTCTGACGACTATCTTAGAGAGTGTGGGATAGTATCCAAACTCAGTCCACCCGAAACACCACAGTTGTATGGCGTGTCCGAGAGGAGGAACCGAAACTTGTTGACATGGTTCGATCTATGATGTGTCAAACTGATCTTCAATTATCCTTTTGGGGCTACGCTCTATTGTGTGCAGCTTTCACCATTAATCGTGTTCTATCTAAATCGGTCATGAAGACTCCATATCACATGTGGAGTGGGAGGCTTCCCATAATGACGTTCATGAAGATTTTGGGCTGCGATGTCTATGACCAGACAAGCTAGGTCCTAAGTCGTATAAATGTAAGTTTGTGGGATACCCTAAGGAAACTAAGGGTTATTATTTTTGCAATCCTACCGAGAACAACGTGTTTGTTGCTCGGACCGACGTGTTTCTAGAAAGAGAATTTTTCTCTAAAGAAGCAAGTGGGAGGAATTTATAACTTGAAGAGGTTCAAGAATAATCCCACTATGGAACATGAACAGGAGCCGCAAGAGGTTGTGGAGCAGCCTGTGCAAGTAACACAAGAACTTCGTAGGTCGAGTAGAGTGCGCCATGAGCCAGAGGGGTATGGACTTCTCGTGACTGAGTCTTGTGACATAATGCTCATAGATGATGAGCCTACTACCTATGGAGAGGCCATGAAAGGGCCGTACTCTCAAAAGTGGATTCATGCCATGAGATCCGAGATAGAATCCATGTATACCAACAAAGTATGTTGGTGGAACAACCCCAAGGGGCGCGTCCCATAGGTTGCAAGTGGGTCTTCAAGAATAAGACTGACATGGATGGTAATGTGCTTACCATAAGGGCCGATTGGTAGCAAAAGGATTCAGACAGATTCATGTTATTGACTACGATGAAACTTTTTCACCAGTCGCAATGACCAAATCCATTGGAATCCTACTTGCTATTGCAGCTTACTACGACTATGAGATTGGCAGATGGATGTCAAAATAGCGTTTATGTATGGAAACCTCCTCGAGGATGTGTACATGACATAACTTGAGAGTTTTTTTTTGGATCCAGAGCATGCAAATAAAGTCTGTAAGCAACAACGATCCATTTATGGATTAAATCAAGCTTCTAGTAGTTTTGATCGACGTTTTGATGAAGCAGTCAAATAGTTTGACTTCACCAAGAACGGAGATGAGTCTTGTGTCTACAAGAATGTTAGTGGGAGTTGTGTTGCCTTTATTATCTTGTTTGTGGATGACATACTAATCATTGGAAACCACATTCTTATGTTTTAATCTGTAAAAGATTGGATAAGAAAGTGTTTCTCAATGAAGGACTTAGGCTATACAACATATATACAAGGTATCAGGATCTATAGAGATAGATCGAGGAAACTGCTAGGCCTAAGTCAAAGTACATATATAGACAAGGTGTTGAATATGTTCAATATGCAAGATTCCAAGAAGGGATCCTTTTTTTGAAGGGTGATTGTCCTTCCAATGAGATTGAGAAGGAATGCATGAGTAGGGTTCCTTATGCCTCAGCCATAGGATCCATCATGTATGCCATGTTATGTACTAGACCAGATGTCTCATACGCGTTGAGTATGAAAAGCAGATACCAATATAATCCGGGCGAAAGTAACTGGATAGCGTTCAAGAACATCCTCAAGTACTTGAGAAGGACAAAGGATGCGTTCTTGATTTATCGAGGTGAGGAAGAGTTACGTGTAAGGGGTTACACGGATGCAAGCTTCCAAACCGACATAGATGATTCCTGATCACAGTCAGGATTTATGTTTTTCCTGAATTGAGTCGCGGTGAGCTCGAAGAGTTCCAAGCAAGAGACGGTAGCTGATTCTACAACTAAGGTTGAGTACATTGCTGTGAGTGGCGCAGCAAAGGAATCTGTTTGGATTAAGAAGTTCATTATTGAGATTGGTGTGGTTCCTAGCATTGTGGATCCAGTAGAGTTGTATTGTGACAAAACTGGAGCGATCACACAATTCAAGGAACCCAGGTCACACCAGAAATCCAAACACGTGCTCACAAATTTCAATCTTATTCTCGATAGAGTAGATTTGAAGATAGACAAGATTCCTACATATGAGAATATGTCAGATCCACTTAAAAAACCACTTGTTCAGAGCAAGCATGAAGGGCAAACTAGGAGCATTGGCATACGAGATGCGCCAGATTGGCTCTAGTTCAAGTGGGAGACTGTTGGAATAGATGCCCTCAAGACAATCTTTTTTAGTATGAACATTACTTTTTGGCTAGAATATTCATTGTAATATTTATATGGAGATATTTAATATAATGAAGTCCTTATATTACATTTTTTTTGTTTATCTTAAATATCCCTAGTCAACTATATTGATTAACAGGACGATCAACTATAGACTAGTATGTGTTGGATTGATATGGAGATATCACGATCCAACACATGGGTATGCATTAAGGGTAATGGCATACTGAATTGACCCATTTACGAGAAGGCTACATACAAGTTATGAGAAGTCAAAAGCGCTTCTCGTAGTGGCAACGGTATTGTCATCCTTAGACTTGAAGTCACTAGATCCTCTAGTTGTTGAATATATTGTTTTGATAGCTTCAAACGCTATGACGTGACTGGGTAGCAATAAAGGCGCATATCGGACACAATAGGAAGCAAGCTTAGAGATTGTAGTGATGTAGATATAATTTTTCCCTCCCACATAAAGGGAGAAAATATCCACGGCCACTCAAGGGATGGTGCTTATAGAATGTCTGGCCAGACTCAGATAAATCAATATAGGATATTGATGTTATCTTCATGGATAAGACTATTCTTATGATCGAGAAACTACAATGGATATACGAGTGTGACTTGTGTCTCGTATCCAATTCGTATATGGAGAAAAAGGGATGAGACAATACTTGAACAAGATTTGTCGGATGACTATTTCTATTAGTTGGGTGGCATGGATGTCTTGCTATAAGGATCATAACGCAACTACTTGCAAACTTAGTAAGACTAGTTTGCAAGAGGGACTAATCCATGTATGGATATGATTAGTAGAGGGACTAATATGTAGTTAACAATGAGTTTTTGGACTATATATAGATACTCCTAGCTTGCATCCCACAAATAATGCTCATAACACATTATGTGGGAGATAAAAACTAGGAGAGAGAGAGAAAGAAACAAAGAGGCCAAAGCCCCTTTGCCGCCCTCTCTTCCCGTCGGGCACAAGGAGGACCGCCCATCCTTGTTCGTTTTGCGTGTTCGTGATCTTCTTTATCTTCTTCCTTCAATCCTAGCTAGCACAAAGGCTTGAAGGATCCGTTTTCTAACCTAGGAGTGGACTATCCATAGAGACGTGAACACAATTTCACGTTTGAATTCATCACATGAGAACCCAAAGGTATGTAGATACTAAATTCCCTTACTATCGTTACGTAGTCTCTTCCTGTGATCCTTGGAGGGTATTGAACGGATAATATATGTCTATTCCGCTGTGTATCCGTCATCAAAACCCTATAGTGGTATCAGATCAACAGGTCGTAGATTATATCGTAGTTTATGTGTTACGATTTTGCTGTTTTACCCTTTAAATTGTTGTTTATCGCGTAAAACGGACATATTAAGAATATTAGATGCAATTTTCATATGATTCAACCAAACAAGACCTAATTTTACATTGGATGTAATAACAAATGAGTTTGGATCACATAGGATGTGAAAATTTTGGATCTAGGGCACATGCTTGGGAAAATGGTTTTCCAAACATGGAAACAACTAAACTTGGGCAAAAAGGAATAGGATTTGTTTTGGGAACAACTCCCACAAGGAGGTGGCATTGATTATAAAAGTTCGTGAAGAGGGCTGGACGAGTGGAATGAGGGAGAGCGGCAATGTGATAACCCACATTTCTAAGTCATGTTAGCACGTCAATAGTATGTGATTATATGTTAATATGTCATGTAAAGTTTGACTATTAGCTCGTGAAAATTTATGAATAGCATGTTTGGTGTAAATAAACTAGAGTTGAATGCATTGTTTTATTATTCAAGTTTCATCTTGTAAATTATATGATAAATGAATTATGTGCCTAGTTGGAATTAATGATTATATTAATAAAAGTTAATTGTTAGGTGCTAATTTGTTAATTGTTAGCTCATTTAGTGTAAGGTATGAATAAGAATAAAGTTGGAGGTATATGAAAATAACTTAAATTGAATGCAATGTTTTTGTATACAAGTAATACGTGGTAGTTTTGCTTTATTTATCGGTACGTATCCATATTCATGTATGTATCAACTTTAGAATCGCATCAAATACAAGAGTTAGTAAAATTGTTGCATCAAATAACTCCTAAATATTCACCATGCATGCTAGCCACTTGTCCTCATGGATTTGCCACATGTCCATTTTTTTCCTCTATCCACATGTCTTCCTTAACACATGTCTCTTCCTCCTCCTTACACATGTCTCTCTCCCTATATTATTATGGGCATATAAAAGCCAACTAGTGCATTCTTTCACTCATTTTTCTCCATAATTTTCTCTCTCTAGAAAGTCTTTCAAGCTTTCATTTCTCTCTTCTTCACCTCAATCCCGGTTTTGTTCTAGACCCACCAAAAACAAGGTCAAAACATCAAGTTTTTGAGGTTCTAAGTTATGAAAAGTCATCTTGGGTGTTAGTATATCAAGTGGGTAGCGAGTTTTGAGCATCTTCTTCAACATTGAAGCCCCTAGGAGCCATAAATCATCACTTCTCCATGACCCTTCTCAAGAACTTCATGAGTATGATGGGTAAGTTCAAGTCATTGCATATACATCATAATCTTAGTTCTTCACACCTCATTCTTGTGATTAAATGGAAAATATCTACTTGCATGTTAGGAATTCATCATCCTCAAGAAAAGAATTGAGCATGTATCATCTCATTTGTATGATAGCATAGTATATTTATGGGTGCATGTTCTTGATTCATCACAATCTTCATGATTTACATACATGCATGTCAAAAGCTAAGTTTTGATAGTAGCTACTTCTTAATTTCATGAAATAAATATCAATTCTTCTTCGCACAGACATGATTTTATTCCTTGAAAGATCATTACGTGTTTCCATGGTGAATTTATAGTTGCATGTTTTTGATTCATCGCCATTTTCATGATCTAAACACATGCATGGAAGAAATTAGAAAGCAAGATCACCTAGTAATGCAAATCATGTTTTACAACTTATATTCATGTTATGTGTTGAATTCTCTTGCATATATGTCTTAGGGGTTTTAATTGGGGCTAGAGGCATGATTTTATTTTAAAGAGTTTGAAGAAAATGAAAGAAGGAACATGAATTTTCGGACAGAAAAATCTGCTCTCGGGTAAAAGTTTTGACCCTACTTTAGAGGGTCATAACTCACTTATATGAACTCGTTTTTGGGTGTTTTTGGTACCGTTTCAAAGCTATATGTGTCTACTATCATTTCCAGTTAGTTTTACGCCAAAAGAATCTCTAGATTTTCTGTAATATTGAAAATACTAAAGTGTGTCAAATCTGAATTTTGCTAGTTGCTTGACATATTCTATGCCATGTTTGGTAATTAATTTCTTGTACCTCCAATCCATGAAATGGTATGAAAATAAGCATGCATGTGATTTAATATGTCTATTTTATGGTATTATAATTTAGAAGTTCATAAGTTAGAAGATCACATGAAAATAAGCAATTCTTTCAAGCTAGTTTATGTAAGTTTCATGTTTTAGCTCATAATATGTGATCTTGCATTTATGTGTTGCATTAAACATCTATTGCATCAAATAAAGAGTATAAGGTCCATGAGTATGTGAATATAAGAAAAGTTAGTCCATGTGCATCTTAGAGATGTAGGCATGTTCTATGCTTTGATTGAATTTATGCTAAGTGATTGCATGTGTGATTTGTAGCATTCTTTGCTAGTTATGTGACGACGGAGTCGATGATCACGTGATTTAATTTGGTTGGATTGGACTACGAAATATTAAATGAATGGCTTAAGCTCGCAAGGTGAGTTACCCTACCTCCCGAAGTTTGTACCGAGCCTCAAGTTTCTTAAAAGCTTATGTATGTTCATGTTGTCCCTATTATTATGTATGTATGTTTTCCTACTCAAATGAAATGTTTGTTCCCCATGGAGGCTAATAAAGAAAATAAATAAACGTTTCATAAGATAAAACACGCTTTCAGAAAGGCCACGGTTACCGTAGTGAAACCCCCTGTCGGGTATAGGCAGGCTACGGCCCTTTTGTCGGGGCAATATAAGCAGGCAACGCGTCGCCTCACGAGCCGTCGCGATGGACATGTCCCTACGTTATGTTAAGTCACGAAGGTTACACGGGCCATAAGATAAGAAACTAAGCAAACGTGTTCAAGTAAGTTATGGTCTCCACGTGAGACAAAGCAAAGTTCCTACTTGGAACAATACGATTTCACACGACTCACGTTATGCTTTACGTTATGCTTTCTTACAAGTTATGTTTTATGAATGTCATGATCTTTCAAGCTTCACAAGTATATATATATGTATGACTATGCCTTATGTTCATGACGCTCCATGGGAAAGTTAGCCCTTTTAGTTTTTCAAACCTACGGAGGGGCGTAGATGTAACTCACTGAGCTAGTTGAGCTCACCCTTTTACCTTACCTTTTTTTCAGGTTTTAAGGACACATAAGAAGCAAGAAGTAGCATGTCGTTAAGTTGATACGTGATCATGTGCTTGATGGTGCTTATGTGCATAGATGTTGATTAAATGCTCGTTGGCTTGGAGCTATTATAGAACTCATGTTGTTATTTGTCTTAAGAATGTATAAGTTAAGTATTATTTTTGTATAACAGACTTTATTTGAGCCCTTGTATGATACCTAGAAACATTCCCGAGTTATGCTTTGTTACGATACGAGTCGAGATGGCTAAATGACATTGAATTTTTATGTTCCAACTTTATTTTCTTACAATTCAAATTGTTTATCAAGATGACCCCAAGTAATTTGTTATTTACGCTTCCGCAAAGTTATTTTTAGAAACTTTTTTATCACGGATTTTATAAATTACTCGTTTAGCCTCTCGACGAGTCAAGGCCGCATCGGCATGTCGCGCCCTCCTCCCGTTAACGCAAGGTTTTATCAATCGCTAATCGGGGTCGGCGGGAGGGGGATGTGACATTTTGTGGTATCAGAGCATTAGGTTATAGATACCTAAGATTAGTAAACCTTAGAAACCCATTATGTGCTTACTAATGTGAAAATTTATGTGTACGCATTTTATGTGCATGATTCTATACTATGTTAGTATGACACTAATATTTAAAAGGCCCAAGATCATAAGTTAGATCCCATGTTTATATGATTCAATGTGACGTATGTGGCTAAGTATGGATTTATAAGCTTTGGTGAATTATGTTTAAGTTTTTATGCAAGATCATGGTTTAAGTTAACTTGATTTCGTTTAGATGCATAAAATGTCTTATGCATGGGGATTGCTTTACTTTTTAGTCATGGCTAAGATAAGAAAAATGAATGTAAGTTTCAAGAGAATGATTAAGCTAAGAGCATGTCTCATATGAACAAGATAAGGAATATATTTTAGGCTAAGGGTTCGTAGATAAGTATAGTTACATGGTTATTATTTCTTGATTGTTTGCCCAAGTAATGTGATAAGCGGGATATTTGAAAGGTTATGTTATGAAATTTTATTGTATGATAAGTGTGTGTTTATGTGCTCCATATGCCATCATGACTCTTTCATGTATGCAAGGTGATTATATGTGTAAATGCATGTACATGTTATGTGAGGATTATTGACACTAAGTATGCTATGTTTCACGATTAAGCATGATGTTTGTACAAAACAAAATGGTGAAAAATTTAGAAAAAAAAAAAAATATCACAAGCTTTGAAATATGTCATTGGATGTTCTAATTGGAGTGTTTATATGCGACAATTGTTATTTTCATGTCCAAAAATAAAGTGGAAAAAAAAAATGTTTGTTATGATTTGTCATAAAACGTTATGTTATGTCCATGTTATGTGCTTGAGGTATGTTTTTATTTGTATTAATTGAACATATAAGTTGTGTGATGTATTATGTGTAAGTTATACATGTCATGTATGTTTTGTGTCTGATATAAATGCATGTCGAAAGTTCAACCGATGTGCGAACGTCAAGTGTTTCGTCCGTTACATGTGCAAGATTGGACGAGCAGCTATATCATTGCGATGGTATAAGTTGTTCCCGCTATGCTGTACGGTCGAACGGGGACTTCTGACACAATTACGAGCTTGCTGGAGCGGTACAAAGTGTGACGACACGATGTATTGGTTCCCTCTCGTATGCGTGAAAGACAGAACCTCTAAAACAATTACGAGCTTGCTGGAGCGGTACAAAGTGTGACGACACTGCGTATTGTTCCCTCTCGTAAGCGTGACAGACTTGATGCATTTGCCAGCCCGAATAAAAGGGGTAAGATGATAAAAAAGGGTAAGTTGTGCATTGATGTCATGTTAGTTAGAATCTTATGTGATTTCATTCATGTTATAAATGTGTTAGGCGAATTCGAGGACGAATTCTTTATAAGGTGGGGAGAATGTGATAACCCACATTTCTAAGTCATGTTAGCACGTCAATAGTATGTGATTATATGTTAATATGTCATGTAAAGTTTGACTATTAGCTCGTGAAAATTTATGAATAGCATGTTTGGTGTAAATAAACTAGAGTTGAATGCATTGTTTTATTATTCAAGTTTCATCTTGTAAATTATATGATAAATGAATTATGTGCCTAGTTGGAATTAATGATTATATTAATAAAAGTTAATTGTTAGGTGCTAATTTGTTAATTGTTAGCTCATTTAGTGTAAGGTATGAATAAGAATAAAGTTGGAGGTATATGAAAATAACTTAAATTGAATGCAATGTTTTTGTATACAAGTAATACGTGGTAGTTTTGCTTTATGTATCGGTACGTATCCATATTCATGTATGTATCGACTTTAGAATCGCATCAAATACAAGAGTTAGTAAAATTGTTGCATCAAATAACTCCTAAATATTCACCATGCATGCTAGCCACTTGTCCTCATGGATTTGCCACATGTCCATTTTTTCCTCTATCCACATGTCTTCCTTAACACATGTCTCTTCCTCCTCCTTACACATGTCTCTCTCCCTATATTATTATGGGCATATAAAAGCCAACTAGTGCATTCTTTCACTCATTTTTCTCCATAATTTTCTCTCTCTAGAAAGTCTTTCAAGCTTTCATTTCTCTCTTCTTCACCTCAATCCCGGTTTTGTTCTAGACCCACCAAAAACAAGGTCAAAACATCAAGTTTTTGAGGTTCTAAGTTATGAAAAGTCATCTTGGGTGTTAGTATATCAAGTGGGTAGCGATTTTTGAGCATCTTCTTCAACATTGAAGCCCCTAGGAGCCATAAATCATCACTTCTCCATGACCCTTCTCAAGAACTTCATGAGTATGATGGGTAAGTTCAAGTCATTGCATATACATCATAATCTTAGTTCTTCACACCTCATTCTTGTGATTAAATGGAAAATATCTACTTGCATGTTAGGAATTCATCATCCTCAAGAAAAGAATTGAGCATGTATCATCTCATTTGTATGATAGCATAGTATATTTATGGGTGCATGTTCTTGATTCATCACAATCTTCATGATTTACATACATGCATGTCAAAAGCTAAGTTTTGATAGTAGCTACTTCTTAATTTCATGAAATAAATATCAATTCTTCTTCGCACAGACATGATTTTATTCCTTGAAAGATCATTACGTGTTTCCATGGTGAATTTATAGTTGCATGTTTTTGATTCATCGCCATTTTCATGATCTAAACACATGCATGGAAGAAATTAGAAAGCAAGATCACCTAGTAGTGCAAATCATGTTTTACAACTTATATTCATGTTATGTGTTGAATTCTCTTGCATATATGTCTTAGGGGTTTTAATTGGGGCTAGAGGCATGATTTTATTTTAAAGAGTTTGAAGAAAATGAAAGAAGGAACATGAATTTTCGGACAGAAAAATCTGCTCTCGGGTAAAAGTTTTGACCCTACTTTAGAGGGTCATAACTCACTTATATGAACTCGTTTTTGGGTGTTTTTGGTACCGTTTCAAAGCTATATGTGTCTACTATCATTTCCAGTTAGTTTTACGCCAAAAGAATCTCTAGATTTTCTGTAATATTGAAAATACTAAAGTGTGTCAAATCTGAATTTTGCTAGTTGCTTGACATATTCTATGCCATGTTTGGTAATTAATTTCTTGTACCTCCAATCCATGAAATGGTATGAAAATAAGCATGCATGTGATTTAATATGTCTATTTTATGGTATTATAATTTAGAAGTTCATAAGTTAGAAGATCACATGAAAATAAGCAATTCTTTCAAGCTAGTTTATGTAAGTTTCATGTTTTAGCTCATAATATGTGATCTTGCATTTATGTGTTGCATTAAACATCTATTGCATCAAATAAAGAGTATAAGGTCCATGAGTATGTGAATATAAGAAAAGTTAGTCCATGTGCATCTTAGAGATGTAGGCATGTTCTATGCTTTGATTGAATTTATGCTAAGTGATTGCATGTGTGATTTGTAGCATTCTTTGCTAGTTATGTGACGACGGAGTCGATGATCACGTGATTTAATTTGGTTGGATTGGACTACGAAATATTAAATGAATGGCTTAAGCTCGCAAGGTGAGTTACCCTACCTCCCGAAGTTTGTACCGAGCCTCAAGTTTCTTAAAAGCTTATGTATGTTCATGTTGTCCCTATTATTATGTATGTATGTTTTCCTACTCAAATGAAATGTTTGTTCCCCATGGAGGCTAATAAAGAAAATAAATAAACGTTTCATAAGATAAAACACGCTTTCAGAAAGGCCACGGTTACCGTAGTGAAACCCCCTGTCGGGTATAGGCAGGCTACGGCCCTTTTGTCGGGGCAATATAAGCAGGCAACGCGTCGCCTCACGAGCCGTCGCGATGGACATGTCCCTACGTTATGTTAAGTCACGAAGGTTACACGGGCCATAAGATAAGAAACTAAGCAAACGTGTTCAAGTAAGTTATGGTCTCCACGTGAGACAAAGCAAAGTTCCTACTTGGAACAATACGATTTCACACGACTCACGTTATGCTTTACGTTATGCTTTCTTACAAGTTATGTTTTATGAATGTCATGATCTTTCAAGCTTCACAAGTATATATATATGTATGACTATGCCTTATGTTCATGACGCTCCATGGGAAAGTTAGCCCTTTTAGTTTTTCAAACCTACGGAGGGGCGTAGATGTAACTCACTGAGCTAGTTGAGCTCACCCTTTTACCTTACCTTTTTTTCAGGTTTTAAGGACACATAAGAAGCAAGAAGTAGCATGTCGTTAAGTTGATACGTGATCATGTGCTTGATGGTGCTTATGTGCATAGATGTTGATTAAATGCTCGTTGGCTTGGAGCTATTATAGAACTCATGTTGTTATTTGTCTTAAGAATGTATAAGTTAAGTATTATTTTTGTATAACAGACTTTATTTGAGCCCTTGTATGATACCTAGAAACATTCCCGAGTTATGCTTTGTTACGATACGAGTCGAGATGGCTAAATGACATTGAATTTTTATGTTCCAACTTTATTTTCTTACAATTCAAATTGTTTATCAAGATGACCCCAAGTAATTTGTTATTTACGCTTCCGCAAAGTTATTTTTAGAAACTTTTTTATCACGGATTTTATAAATTACTCGTTTAGCCTCTCGACGAGTCAAGGCCGCATCGGCATGTCGCGCCCTCCTCCCGTTAACGCAAGGTTTTATCAATCGCTAATCGGGGTCGGCGGGAGGGGGATGTGACAGGTTCGGCCCCCATTGGGACCGCTCCCTTCCTTGCCGCATAAGACACCACACGGCCTAAGGGCCGAACCGGCCTAGGCGCGCGCGGGTTGACTTTACGGCCTTTGGCCGGCCAGCCCATGAGCCCAGTGGCGGTCTGTTAAGGTTTTGCCAAGCTTGGTGATCCCTATTGGAATGTTTTGACCTCAGCACATCCAAAAACAATTAAAAATAGATCAAGCGCGTTAAAATTGGATTTTAACTGTCTATGTGCTTTTTGCATGGTGATTGGATATGGTCTTAGGTTGTGTTTTGTTGTGGATGTTTATTTTATGGTTTGGTTTACGTCATGTGAGCTAATAAAATTAATGTAATAGTTAATTAGGTACGGCCTGCGAGCCGATCTTCTTCTAGACTTGTGAGATTTTTCCATTTAGTATAGATGCTAGCTAGTATCAAATATAATAGATAATAGTCAAGGAATGGAGAAGAAGCCCAAAGAACACAAAGTGATGGAGCATTTCACAAGCCAAGGAGTATGGCGATATCCACAAGTGCTAAGGCACATGGACCAAAAGATGGAGGCAAAAGGGGATGAGCATGCTATTTTAGGGTTCATAGATATTCCCATTGGCTTGGGAATATCTTAGTTTAGAGGCCATATCCACATCACGCTAATTTTTCTTCTGTGGTTGTTTATTTTATTGTCTTATTATTTATTGTTGGTGTATGGTTGATGCATGCAAAATGGATAATAAGATAATTAATAACTCGGATATTTTATTGTGGGATTGCCCAACCCGAATAAGCAGATTAGTTGATATGTATCAACAAAACAAATTAAAATTGAAAGAAAAGTCCCTCAATTAAATATTACATTTTTGCCTTCTCGTTATTCAAACACTCATCATAGTCATGATGTCTCAAACTCGTGCGTGCCACAGCATGGCGACTTGATTCATCATGATATGGTGCGCTAGCACAAGGTAGTAATGTGCAACTTTTTGAGTAATAGGTTAGACGTAACTAGGCGATTTTAATAAGATTAAAAGCCTAGAGACAAACAATTGGGATTATCCATTGGATTGATAAATAATGAGTTTTTTTCCCAATTGAACCAAGAGTTGCATGGGATGCAATGGAATGGTTCCTACCTAAATAGCTAATTTTGGGTGACTTGTCAAAGCAAGCTCAAAAGAAGTGAAATATGGATCTTGGCCCACTAGAAATTATAATGATATTTTCCGCATTAATATGGAGGGTTATTAATCTGGGAGCTATGTTTAATAATCTAGCCATTATTAAATATAGTCATTTGTTCACAAAAATACTAAAACTAGTATATTTCTCATGTAGAATACCAGTGCCAAACAACTCATCGATTTCATCACATTCCCTACGAGTTGTCCTTGAGAAGGACAAGCTTTATGGAACCAGCTTTCTAGATTGGTACAGGAACTTGAGAATTGTTCTCAAGCAAGAGAAGATAATGTACGCTCTAGAGGAGGAAGTTTCTGAGGGTCCAGAAAATAATAGTCCTGCAGCCCTAAATGCGCATCAAAAGCGTGTTGACGACGCTAATGATGGAACTTGGCTTATGCTTTCCACTATGAGCTATGAGCTTCAGAAGCAGCAACAGAACATGAGTGCGGTAGATATGATCGAACACTTGAAGAAGCTCTTCCAAGAGCAGGCAAGGGTTGAGAGGTATGAAGATTCAAGGCATTGTTCAAATGTCATGTGTCAGAGGGAAACCCTGTGGGATGTCATGTTCTTCGTATGATCGGGTACTTGGAGAATCTCACACGTCTAAGGTTTCCGGTCGGCGATGAGCTAGCCACTGATCTCATTCTGCAATCGTTGCCTAAGAGTTGTGGACAATGCATCATGAACTATAAAATGAATGAGATCATAAAACCTCTACCAGAATTACTCACTATGTTGAGGACAACTGAACAAAGCGTCACCAAGGGAAAGGGCAAGGCCATAACGATGGTACAGAAAGGGAAAGGAAAAATGTTTTCTTCTTCCACTAAAAGAAAAGGCAAGGAAGTTGTCGATTCCAAGGAAGCTGCCCTTAAACCCGTTGGTGGCGTATCCAAAGGATTGACTAAGGGTGATTGTCACTACTGTAGTCAGTTTAGACACTGGAAGAGGAATTACCCCAAGTATCTGGAAGATAAAAGGCTTGGAATAGTGATTCCACCACCATGTATTTTTTTTATATATGTAAAATTAACTATCTCTTCATCTTGCGTATTAGATACTGGATGTGGATCTCACTTTTCTCGAAATGTGCAAGATCTAAAGAGAAGTATAAGATTGGCTAAAGGAGAGTAGACCTGCGCGTTGGGAATGGAGCAAAGGTTGTTTCATTGGCCGTAGGCGTGTACGAGTTGTATCTTCCTTAAGGATTAGTTTTAGAATTAAATAATTGCTATTGTGTCTGCTATGATCAGAAACTTTATTTCTATTTCTTGTTTGGACAAGGAAGGTTTTACTATTTCAATAAAGGACAATTGTTGCTCCATTTATTTTGATAGTATTCACTATTGTAGTGCGCAATTATTTAATGGATTGTAGTTCCTTGATGTAAGTAATCATGTATATAAATAAATACCAAGAGGATTAAAATGAATGATTTAAATCCTGCATATCTATGGAACTATTGTTTAGGCCATATAAAAGAGAAACGTGTATCTAGACTCCATGAGGACGGATTTCTAGATTCAATTGATTTTAAATCATACGATTCATGTTAGGCTTGTTTGTTAGGAAAAAGTACAAAGTACCCTTTCAATAAGAAAGGTGAAAGGACTAGTGAGCAATTGACACTCATACATACTGATGCGTGTGGACCATTTGCCACGCCTGCCAGGGGTGGTTATGTCTACTTCATTACGTGTACTGATGACTTCAGTAGATATGGATTTGTATACCTTATGAAGGCCAAATCCGAATCTTTTGATAGGTTCAAGGAATTAAAGAATGATGTAGAGAAGTAGCTTACCATTAGTATTAAGGCACCACGATCAAATCGTGGAGGTGAATACTTAATTCAAGAGTTTGACGACTATCTTAGAGAGTGTGGGATAGTATCCCAACTCAGTCCACCCGGAACACCACATTGGAATGGCGTGTCTGAGAGGAAGAACCGAAACGTGTTGGACATGGTTCGATCTGTGATGTGTCAAACTGATCTTCCTTTATCCTTTTGGGGCTACGCTCTATTATGTGCAAATTTCACCATTAACCGTATTCCATCTAAATCGTTCATGAAGACTCCATATGAGAAGTGTAGTGGGAGGCGTCCCACACTGTCATTCATGAAAATTTGGGGCTGAGATGTCTATGTAAAAAAATTTACAACCAGACAAACTAGGGCCTAAGTCGGATCAATGCACGTCTGTGTGATACCCTAAGGAAACTAAGGGTTATTATTTCTACAATCCAACTGAGAACAAAGTGTTTGTTGCTCGGAACAGCGTGTTTCTCGAAAGAGAATTTGTCTCTAAAGAAGCAAGTGGGAGGACTGTAGAACTTGAAGAGGTTCAAGAATCAAAAAGCATTAATCCCACTAGGGAACATGAACAGGAGCCGCAAGAGGTTGTAGAGCAGCCTGTTCAAGTAACACAAGAACTTCGTAGGTCGAGTAGAGTGAGCCATGAGCCAGAAAGGTATGGACTTCTCGTGACTGATTCTGGTGACATAATGCTCATAGACGATGAGCCTACTACCTATGGAGAGGCCATGAAAGGGCCGGAATCTTATATGTGGCTTCAGGCCATGAGATCCGAGATGGAATCCATGTATACCAAAAAAGTATGGACTTTGGTGGAAACACCCCAGGGGGGCGGCCCATAGGGTGCAAGTGGGTCTTCAAGAAGAAGACCGACATGGATGTTAATGTGATTACCTATAAGGGCCGATTGGTATCAAAAGGATTCAGACAGATTCATTGTATTGACTATAATGAAACCTTTTCACCAGTCGCAATGACCCAATCCATTCGAATCCTACTTGCTATTGTGGCTTACAACGACCATGAAATTTAACAGATGGATGTCAAAACAGCGTTTCTGTATGGAAACCTCCTCGAGGATGTGTACATGACACAACTTGAAGGGTTTTTGGATCCAGAGCATGAAAATAAAGTTTGTAAGCTACAACAATCCATTTATGGATTAAAGCAAGCTTCCAGGAGTTTTAATAGTCGTTTTGATGAAGCAGTCAAGGAGTTTGACTTCGTCAAGAACGAAGATGAGTCTTGTGTCTACAAGAAGGTTAGTGGGAGCTATGTTGCCTTTCTGGTCTTTTATGTGGATGACATACTAATCATTGGAAACGACATTCTTATGTTGCAATCTATTAAAATTGGCTAGGAAAGTGTTTCCCAATAAAGTACTTAGGGGATGCAGCTTATATACTAGGTATCAGGATCTATAGAGATAGATCGAGGAAGCTGCTAGGCCTAAGTCAAAGTACATATATAAACAATGTGTTGAATCGGTTCAACATGCAAGATTCCAAGAAGGGATACTTGCTCACGTCGCATGGGATCACTATTTCATGGGGTGATTGTCCTTCCAATGAGATTGAGAAGGAGCGCATGAGTAGGGTTCCCTATGCCTCATCCATAGGATTCATCATGTACGCCATGTTATGTACTAGACCATATGTGTCATAGGCGTTGAGTATGTGTTCCTCGAAAATCCCAAGTATAGGATATCGTCTAAAGTAATAATATTCGGTAAGTCCCGAGTCGAATAATACAAGGAGAGGAGGATTAAGAATTTGACTTGCTAAACTAGAATAGAGAGTAGAAAACGACTAACTAAAGCGATAAAAAAAAATTTCTCATAGGCTTTAGAGCTAGCCATGCTATCGAAGCCACCACCTAAGTGATGGAGCAAGTTGTGTTTGAAACTAAGAAATAAAATAAACGACTACTAATATTACTAACACTACAATTCAAGAGAGTGAAGTTGGGTCAATTGACTTCGCTAGAAAACTTGCAAGTGAAGTTCAACACCCAATATTTTTATGAAGCGACGAAACATGGATTCTAAAGAAAACGGAATCGTCTAGCTGACGAATTCAAGAGCGAAACCCAAAATCGATTTATGTCAAGCATCAAGGATATGTACTCCTCCAATTGAGTCCATATAAAAGATCAAGCCATAACTCGGATTTGTCTTTCGACACAAGAATTCAGTGAATTCGACACCCGAACTTGTCAAAATTCGAAGAACGATTACAAACTTCACAAAATGCTATCCAACTTCATCAATCAACCCAACAAAGAAACTAGCTACTCATGTTATTGAGTTGAAGAGGATATTCACAAGCATATTCAAATATCATTTCACTACATTTAAGCTCAAAACTATAAGAATGCTCAAGTTCTTCTCAAAATCAACCCTAATAAACAAGCTAAATTTTAAAGTGAAGAGCAAACCAACCTTGAATCAACAACAAACTAATCAAAATGAGATTATCTAACTACTAAGCAGCTACTAGACACTGCTGCTACTGCTACTGAAACAAGACAGAGCACTGAACAGCAAACAGAGCAAAATCAATCCAAAACTGCCCACAATCCCTCGCCTCTCTCCCTCTCTTCCTCTTTAAACATTCTTGGCCCATAATCTACTCGAGAACGAGCTCAAAGGCTCAAGAAAAAACCTAGGAGTTAATGAAATCGGAGAGAGAGAGAGGATAAAAACAGAGAACCTGAATAGAGTATTGTAGAACCGAAAAATGTGAGAGACCCCCAAAATTTCTTCATATATGCTTTATATAGACTCTGAGGATGGGTTTCACAGCTTCCAAGGATCAGTCTCTTCCTTCTATTTCATCTAAAACCATATGTACCGTTGATAGTCATCGTTCTCAAGAACCCTAGGTAATTTAGGGCTTTACTCTCCGTAGTTTCTTAGGCCAAATTGAGAGGTGAAGTAGAGAGATCTTGGGCTGTTGAGCGTTTTGGTCTTAATTTCGCTCAATTTGGTGAAGAAATGAGGTCGGGTCGGGGATTTGAAGAAGCTTCGTCGAGCTTCAATGGCTTCCCTCTGGTCCGTGCGTGCTTCTTCGTCAGGGAGAGAGAACGAGACGCGTTTGGACATGAGCTGATTGGCCGAATTAGCAGTGATGCCCCCACTTGTTTGCTGGGGGCTTTAAAATGCCCCCAGCTCCTCTAAAAATGTTTGGAAATTTGAAAATATACCCAAATCCGTTAAGAATTCTACATTGAAGCCCTTGATACGTTTAGATTCGTTCATTTTAGCCCCATTTCCATTGGAATCTTGTCTGTTAGGCCCTTGACTTCACTTTTAGCTTGCAATTTGACCTCTTTACTTGCTTTGTTTTCATTCTTGGCCTCTCAAATTTCACTAATCTTCTAATCAAGCGCCCCAAGTACCTTATTCATGTCTCTTGGCCCCTCCAAAGCGTCTCAATTCATCATTCAAGCTCTCCCCAACTAGCACCGTGCGTTCCAAAGAACGTCTACAACTACAAAGTGAGAGAAAAACAACTAAAACTACAAAGACAAGCATAAGTCTAGAAATAGGGATATAATGAATATATTACATTTAAAAGAAAGTTAAGAAGAGTTCAATAACCTACTAAAATGTGCAACTTACGATCCTTAACACACCCCCCAACTATAATTTTCCTCGTCCTCGAGCAAAGCGAGCCATAAAGAAGTAAACTAGTTAAGAACCAAATCATGAGAGACACACACTCAACTAGACAAGTCTTGACTCAATTCTAAACTAGACTCAAGTATTTATAAAAACACACACACACATTATCTATCCTAAGTGAGAACCTAAAGAAATGAAAATCTTAAAGATTACTAGCTAATTTTAAATTTTTTTTTTGGTGGGGGAAGGAGAAGAATGCACAAATGTTTCCACAAATAAATTCTCAAAGTCCACAAAGATTGAGATAGAATCCTATGGGCGTCTAAGCATATACTCGTATAAATGTGGGTGGTGGTTGGTAGAAGTTGACTCATGCGAACTACAAATTTTGTTAAATTAAGTTCAATTCGGGAGAAAGTATGCCTTCAAAAATAAGGATCACATGAAACTAGTCATTCTCATACTTATTCAAAAGCACCCATGTAGGATGGACCTCCAAATCTTTGAACAAAAAAGTGTTTTCGAATGGGAGATATGGTTGTCGGATTGTATGATCCTTTTGTGGATTGTTTTTGGGAGGTGGTGCAATATTTTCTCATTTTGGAGGTTTTAGCATTAAACATTTTTTTCCACATATGTCCACCTCTAATCCAAGGTTCTCCAAGACCCACAACAAAATATAGGAATATACAAGCGAATGGGATTTTTAAGCTAAACCAAGGGAACTATCTAGGTGGTGGCATGACATTTATCCCCGAACACCCCTCTATTTCTTAGGCATCGCATAGGGTGTCATGGTCACCACAACCCAAATGGGCTACAAGTTTCCACCGCAGAAAAATGAGAATTAAATCTTTTTTGTATAGTTCAAATAGCTTAAGAAAATGCACCATTTATCAAAAGTAGTAAGACGTCAACGTTTATGTGATCAACTTAGTTTGAAGGACTTAAAATGAAACGTAAATTTAGTGTGTCGCTTTTTGAGAACGCATGAGATCGCGGAATGTGGAATATTGGTGTAGATGTATTGAGTATAAGCAAAGAATTACTTCTTAAAATAAAAAGAACATGGACCTTAAGAGATTTAATTCTTTGAAAGCATCTAGCTTCCTAAGATTCCTCTTTCTCTTTTTTTTCATTTTTTTTCTTTTTCTTCAAAATAAGTGACTCGACTAAAACTTCCTAAGACTCAATAAATCTATCAAAGAAGAAAATAAAATCTAGACTCAAGATGAAAGGTTAAAATAAATAAAACTACCAAAGAAAGAAAAAAAATTATATGGTTTGACACGGGAAAAGAGTGATGCTTCTGATGAAAGGTTCACACATTTTTTGTTAAAATTTCATTTTTATTAATTTTTATGTTTTTTTTTTTTCATTTTTTTTTGTTTTTTCAAGTAAATCACTAATGAAATAAAATCATGCTAGTAACCATTTAATCAAGCAATAAATCTACTCCACCCCCAACTAAAATATCATATTGTCTTCAATGTGTGAGAACAATGGAAGAGCATACAAATTCATTAAGGACAAGGGATAGATGAACCTCATTTCGCATTCTTGGCCACCAAGAACAAGTCCTCCTCCAAGAGCAACCTACAAAATGTTAATAGAAAAGAAAAAAAAATGCAATAAATATAGATAAACTTTTTTATTTTTGTACAACTAGGGAGGTGGACCAAATAAAATGATGCTATCCAACTCCCAATCTTGGAAATTTCTTTTCATGCCATGCCCCTACTTCATTCTTATATAAGTACTTCTCCTTCAAAAAGTTTGATTCATCAATTAGAATAGAAAGGGGATGTAGGGGCAATGCACAAAAGATGAATAAGAGATGCAAGCAAAATCTAACAATAAAGCTAGATCAAGTAGTTATGTCATGCATCATCTTAAGAAAATTGTATGAAATCCTCAAATGGCACGAATCATAGAATGAGTCTTCATAAGTTGTCATTTTTTCACTTGATATCACAGTTTGAGAGATAGGGGCAACTTGTGAATCCTCAATCTCATCACTTTTAAGCATGGCCCATAGATTTAGGGATGTGGCATCACAAGTGGGAGGTAAAATACTTTGAGAACATGTAATCACATCCAAACCCTTAGGCTCATGTGTCGGGTCATTGACTTGGTCATCTTGAGCCACTAGTCTCTCGTCTTCATCAAAGTTACATACATATTCCATTAGAATACATGAGTAGGAAAATTCACTATCACAAAAAAGAATCAAATTCCTCCCATGTATCCTCATCTAATTCCTTGGAAGATGTATCAACACTTGAACCCCCCAACTTACTTGAAGGTCCTCCCACAATTTTTAGTGGAGGGGGTTCTCCTAGAGTATCCTCTAAGTCATCACAAAACAAGTAATGCTCATGATCATTGTAACTCCGGTGAGTAATAGGCTCTTCATGAGCACAAGACATGAAAACATTTCCTTCATGAATGGTAGCATCAATTTGACCTCCAACTCATCACATGAGTGGTTTCCATTTTGTGATCCTCCTCACATGTATCACTATGTGAGTCATCCAAAATGAATCCACTCATGTCATGACTTGAAGAGTCATCATCATAAACAACAATCTCACTACCAACATCACTATCACATGCTTCTTTAGAATGTGCAATGAGAAATGAATACAATCGCCTATCCTAGTGGCAACAACTCCATCATCAAACACATCATCTAAAATTTGATCATGAGTAGGCTCGTGATGTGTGTGAATGGTAATAAGAGACTCGTGTGATGGTAAGTCTTGTGAAGAGTGAGAACTATATGCAAGAGACTCATCATCTTGAGATTGTGAATTCAAGGATTCCACTTTGTCAACCAAGTGAGAAAATTATTCTACAAGTTCTCTTTGTGATTCCATAAGTTCTTTTGTACCTTGAAAATATTTTTCCATTGTCTCCTCAAGAGAACTACTTATAGGCCTCTCTAGTTCCTCATTCACATAAGCTTCCCTCTCAAAATAATTCACTCATAGACTTGATTCAAACATCATATCATTATATTGATAAGTGCAAGAATCATGAAAGTTCGAAAACCTGTATGTATGCGAGGGAGGTGATTGTGCACAAGAAGCATGAGATGTGTAATCTAGTGTTCTACTATCATGCCAAGAATGATAATTCTTAGGAAAATAATCACCAATTTTGTAAGCACGTTCACGTTTGGAATGCATTGATTCCTTAGAAATGATTTTCATGTCTAATAAATGCATGGTAATAAGGATACTCTCACCAAAATAAACATATTCATGTGACATTTTTTTCAAGCAAGTAGATGAGAGGTCTTAACCAACCACAAACAACTAGAGAAAATGTAAAAATAAAACTACTAACTAACTAAAAAAGTGAAGAAAATCAAATCTAAAGCCCAGCCTCTCCGCGGCAAAGGCGGCAAAAACTTGTTCGTCGAAAATCCCAAGTATAGGATATCCTCTAAAGTAATAATATCCGGCAATTCTGGAGTCGAATCCACAAGGAGAGGATGGTTAAGAATTTGACTTACTAAACTATAATAGAGAGTAGAAAACGAATAACTAAAGCGATAAAGGAAATTTCTCATAGGCTTTAGAGCTAGTCAAGCTATCAAATCCACCACCTAAGTGATGGAGCAAGTTTGTTTAAAACTAAGAAATAAAATAAATGACTACTAATACTACTTACACTAAGATACAAGTGAAGCTGGTTAAATTGACTTCGCTAGAAAACATGCAAGTGAAGTTCAACACCCAATATTTGAATGAAGCGACGAAACATGGATTCTAAAGAAAACGGAATCTTCTAGCTCACGAATTCAAGAGCCAAACCAAAAATCGATTTCTGTCAAGCATCAAGGATATGTACTCCTCCAAGTGCGTCCACATACAAGATCAAGCCACAATTCGGATTTGTCTTTCGACACAAGAATTCAGTGAATTCAACATCCAAACTTGTGAAACTTTGAAGAACAATTACAAACTTCACAACAAGCTACCCAACTTTATCAATCAACCCAAAAAAGAAACTAGCTACTCATGTTATTGAGTTGTAGAAGAGATTCACAAGCATATTCAAATATCATTTCACTAGATTTAAGCTCAAAACTTCAAGAATACTCAAGTCTTCTCAAAATCAACCCCAATACACAAGTTATAGTTTAAAGTGAAGAGCAAACCAATCTTGAATCAACAACAAACTAATAAAAATGAGATTATCTAACTACTAAGCATCCATTAGCTATTGTTGCTACTACTATTGAAACAAGACAGAGCACTGAATAGCAAAAAAGAGCAAAATCAATCCAAAACTGCCCAAACTCCTTCCCCTCTCTCCATCTCTTCCTCTTTCCATGGGCTTGGCCCTGAATCTGCTCGAGAACGAGCTCATAGACTCAAGAACAAACCCAGGTGGGTGAAATCGGAGAGAGAGAGAGAGAGAGGAAAAAACAGAGAACCTGAACAGAGTACTGTAGAACCGAAAAATGTGAGAGATCCCCAAAAATTCTTCATCTATTCTTTATATAGACTCGAGGATGGGTTTCGCAGCCTCCAAGGATCAATATATGCCTACCATCTCTATCGTCGATACTCATCGTCCTCAAGAACCCTAGGTAATTTAGGGATTTTCTCACCGCAGTTTCTTGGGCCAAATTGAGAGGTGAAGTAGAGAGATATTGGGCTGGGGAGCGTTTTGGTCTTAATTTCGCTCGATTTGGTAAAGAAATGAGGTCGGGTCGGGGATTTGAAGAAGCTTCATCGAGCTTCAATGGCTTCCCTCTGGTCCGTGTCTGCTTCTTCGTCGGGAGAGAGAGAAGGAGATGCGTCTGGACATGAGCTGTTTGGCCGAATTTTCAGCGATGCCCCCACAAGTTTGCTGGGGGCTTTAAAATGCGTGCAGCCCCTCTTAAAACGTTTGGAAATTTGCAAATACAATTCAAAACCCTTAAGAACTCTACATTTCAGCCCTTAAAACGTTTAGATTCTTGCATTTTAGCCCCAATTCCATTGGAATGTTGTCTATTAGGCCCTTGACTTCACTTTTAGCTTGCAATTTGACCTCTTGACTTGCTTTGTCTTCAATCTTGACCTCTCAAATCTTCACTATTCTTCTAATCAAGTGCCCCAAGTACCTTCTTCATGTCTATTGGCCCCTCGAAAGAGTCTCAATTCATTATTCAAGATCTCCCCAACTAGCATCTTGCTTTCCAAAGCACGTCTTCAACTAAAAAATGAGAGAAAAAAAAACCAAAACTACAAAGACAAGCATAAGTCTAGAAATAGGGATATAATGAGTAAATCACACTTAAAAGCAAGTTCAGAAGAGTTCAATAACCTACTAAAATTTGCAACTTACAATCCCTAACAGTATGAAAAGTAGACACCAATCTAGTCCGGGTGAGAGTCACTGGATAGTAGTCAAGAACATCCTCAAGTACTTGAGTAGGACTAACGATGCGTTCTTGATTTATGGAGGTGATGAAGAGTTACGTGTAAGGGGTTACACGGATGCAAGCTTCCAAACCGACATAGATGATTTCAGATCACAGTCAGGATTTGTGTTTTTCCTGAGTGGAGCAGCGACGAGCTGGAAGAGTTCCAAGCTGAAGAGATGATAGCTTATTCGAAAACTGAGGCTGAGTACGTTGTTTCGAGTGGCTCAGCAAAGGAAGTTGTTTGGATTAAGAAGTTCATTACTGGAGTGATAGCACAATCCGAGGACCCCAGGTCACACCAGAAATCCAAAAAAGTTCTCAGAAAGTTCCATATTATTCGAGATATTATCGATACAGGAGATGTGAAGATATACAAGATTCCTACAGATGAGAATCTGTCAGATCCACTTACAAAATCACTTGTTCAACGCAAGCATGAAGGGCACACTAGGAGCAATGGCATACGAGATGCACCAGATTGTCTCCAGTGCAAGTGGGAGACTGTTGGAATAGATGCCCTTAAGGCAATCTTGTTTAGTATGAACATTACTTTTGGGCAAGAATATTCAATGTGTCGTTTAGGGATATATTTAATATAATGAAGTCATTAGATTACAAATGTGTTGTTTATCTTAAATATCCCTAGTCAACTATATTGATTAATAGGACGATCAACTATAAACTAGTACGGGTTGGATTGATATGGAGATATCACGATCCAACACATGGGTATGCATTAAGGGTAATGGCATATTGGATTGACCCATTTACGATAAGGCTACATACAAGTTATGTAAAGTCACAAGCGCTTCTCGTTGCACAACGGTATTGTCATCATTAGACTTGAAGTCACTAGATCCTCTAGTTGTGGAATATTGTATTTTGATAGCGTCAAACGCTAGGCCGTGACTGGGTAGCAATAAAGGCGCATATCGGACACAATAGGAAGCAAGCTTAGAGATGGTAGTGATGTAGATAGAATTTTTTCATCCCACATAACGGGAGAAAATATTCGCGACCACTAGAGGGATGGTACTTATAGAATGTCAGGCCAGGATCAGATAAATCAACATAGGATATTGATGTTATCTGCATGGATAAGACTATTCCATGGATTGAGAAATTATGGATTGGATATACGAGTGTGACTTGTATCTCTCGTGTCCAATCCCAATATGGAGACAAAGGGATGACACAATACTTGCACAAGTTTTGTCGGATGACTATTTCTATTAGTTGGGTGGCATGAATGTCTTGCTAGAGGTCGCTCCATGTTTGTAAGATGTTACTACCAAATAAGTAGAAACCTATGGAATCACACTCCCTATGGACTAGACCAGACTAGGTAAGTAATTTATATGATTAATTAATTATAAGGATCATAACGCAATTACCTGCAAACTTAGTAAGAGTAATTTACAAGAGGGACTTATCCATGTAAGGACATGATTAGTAGATGGACTAATATGTAGTTAACAAGACGTTGTTGGACTATATATAGATACTCCTAGCTTCCTTCCCACAACTAATGCTCATAACACATTGAGTGGGAGAGAAAATAAAGGAGAGAGAGAAAGCAACAAAGAGGCCGAAGCCCCTTTGCCGCCCCCTCTACCCGTCGTCCACAAGGAGGACCACCCCTCCTTGTTCGTTTTGCTTGTTCTTGATCTTCTTCCTCTTCTTCCTTCAATCCTAGCCAGCAAAAAGGCTCTAAGGATCCGGATTCTAACCTAGGAGTGGACTAGCCATAGAGACGTGAACACAGTTTAATGTGTGAAGTCATCACAGGAGAACCGAAATGTATGTAGATACTAAAATCCTTTACTATCGTTTTGTATTCTCTTCCAGTTAATCCTGGAGGGTCTTGAACGAATAATTTATGTTTATTCCGCTGTGTATTCGTCATCAAAACCCTATAGTTGTATCACAACCACAGGTCATAGAGCATAACGTAGTTTATGTGTTACGATTTTGTTGTTTTACACTTTAATTTGCTCTTTATCGCGTAAAACGGACATATTAAGTATATTAGATGCAATTTTTATATGATTCAACCAAACCAGACCTAATTTTACATTGGATGTAGGAATTATTGAGTCTGGATCACATAGGATGTGAAAATTTTGGATCTTGGGCTAGGGTTAGGGCACATGCTTGGGAAAAGGGTTTTTCAAACATGGAGACAACTAAACTTGGGCAACAATGAGTAGGAGTTGTTTTGGAAACAACTCCCACGAGGAGGTTCGGCCCCCATTGGGACCGCCTCCTTCTTTGCCGCCCAGGACACCACACGGCCTAAGGGCTGAACCGGCCTAGGCACACGTGGGTTGACGGTGCGGCCTATGGCCGGTCGGCCCATGAGCCCTGTGGCGGTTTGTTATGGTTTTGGCCAAGCTTGGTGATCTCTATTGGACTATTTTGACCCTAGCACATACAAAAACGATTAAAAATTGATCAAGCACATGAATTGTCTCATGCTTTGCACCATGACTCCTGAGCTTCAGAAGCAACATGAGAACATGGAGGCGTACGATATGATCGCACATTTGAGATTGCTCTTCTAAGAGAAAGAAAGGCATGAACGGTATGAGGTGTCTAAGGCTTTGTTCAAGTGCAATCTCGCAGAAGGGAACCCATTCGGGCCTCATGTACTTCGTATGATCCAATACATGGAGAATCTCTAGAGGTGAGGCTTCCCGTTTGTCCAAGAGTTGGCCACTGATCTCATCTTGAAATCGTTGTCCGATTGTTATTATTAGTTCATCATGAACTATAACAAGAATGAGATCAACAAACTCTGGCCAGACTTGCTGAACATGTTAAGGACAGTTGTACAGAGCATCAATAAGGGAAGAGGAAAGGCCATTATGATGGTCAATAAGAGGAAAGGCAAGGGATTTGCCTCTACTTCCAAAGGAAAGAGCAAGAAAGTTGCAAAATCCAAAGAATCCTTAAAGTCTGCTAGAGGTGTGACTAAGGGTGAGTGTCACTACTGTAGTCAGCCCGGTCACTGGAAGAGGAACTGCCCGAAGTAAATGGAGGATAAAAGGCTTGGAATAGTGATTCCACCACCACCAGGTATTTTTTGTTATAGATTTAAAATTATCTATCTCTTCATCTTGGGTATTGGATACTGGATGTGGATCTCACATTTGTCGAAATGTCCAGGATCTGAATAGAAGTAGAAGATTAGCTAGCTGGGAGATAGACTTGCGCGTTGGGAATGGAGAAAAAGTTGTTGCATTGGGCGTGGGCGTTTATGAGCTATCTTTTCCTTTGGAATTATTTTAGAATTAGATAACTGCTATTATGTGCCTTCTATGAGCAGAAAAATTATTTCTATTTCTTATTCGGACGTGAAATGTTTTACTATTTCAATAAAGGACAAATGTTGGTCCATTTATTTTGATAGTATGCACTATTGTAGTGCGAATTTGTCTAATTGAATGTATTTCCTTGATCTAAGAAACTCCATCTATAACATAAATACTAAGAGGATTAAAACTAATGATTTAAATCCTACTTATCTAAGGCACTGTCGTTTAGGCCACATAAACGAGAAACACATTTATAGACTCCATAAGGATGAATTTCTATACTCATTTGATTTGGAATCATATGAGACATTTTAATCTTGTTTCTTAGTAAAAATGATGAAGTCCTTTTTCTGTAAGATAGGTGAGAGGACTATTGAGTTATTGACACTCATACATACTAATGTGTGTGGTCCATTTTCCACGCCTTCAAGAGGTGGTTACCTTTACTTCATTACATTTACAATGACTTCAGTAGATATGGATGTGTATAATTTATGAAGGCCAAATCCGAATCGTTTAAATTGTTCAAAGAATTCAATAATTAAGTAGAGAAGCAACTTGGCAAAAGTATCAAGGCTCTACGATTGGATCGTTGAGGAGAATACTTGAGTCAAGAGTTTGACGACTATCTTAGAGAGTGTAGGAATGTATCCCAACTCACTCCACCCGGAACGCCACAATGGAATGTCGTGTCCGAGAGGAGGAATCGCACCCTATAGTATATGGTGCGGTCTATGATGTGTCGGACGAATCTTCCATTATCGTTTTGGGGGCATGCTCTATTGACTGCCGCTTTTACCATTAATCGTGTTCTATCCAAATCGGTCATGAAGAAACCATATGAGATAGGGACTGGGAGGCGTCCCATAGTGTCGTTTATGAATATATGGGGATGTGCCGTCTATGTAAAGCGTTTACAAACCCGAACCAAAGCAGATAAGTCTAATTTTGTGGCATATCCTAAGGAAATGAAAGGATATTATATCAACAATCCAGCCGAGAAAAAAGTGTTGGTTGCTCGGACCGGTGTGTTTCTAGAAAGAGAATTCGTCTCCAAAGAAGCCAGTGGGAGGACTGTAGAACTTGAAGAAATTCGAGAACCATGAAATACTGAACCTGTGATGAAGCATGACCAGGAACCACAAACGGTTGTGGAGCAACCTGTTCATGTAACACAAGAACTCCGTAGGTCGAGTAGGGTACGACAGGAGCCAGAGAGATATGGACTTCTCGTGACTAAGCCCGCTGATTTACAACTCATGGATGATGAGCGTACTACCTATAGAGAGGCCGTGAAAGGGCCAGACTCAAAGAAGTGGCTTGAAGCCATGATATCCGAAATGGAATCACCCGAAGGAGCTCGGCCCATAGGGCGCAAGTGGGTCTTCAAAAATAAGACCGACATGGAGGGCGATGTAGTTTCCTACAAGGTTCGATTGGTGGAAAAAGGGTATAGACATATTCATGGTATTGACTATGATGAAACGTTTTCCCCATTCGCAATGACCAAATCCATTCGAATCCTACTTTATATTGAAGCTTATCTGACTATGAGATTATGCATATGGATGTCAAAACAGCGTTTCTGTACGGAAACCTCCTTGAGGATGTGTACATGACACAACCAGAGGGTTTTGAGGATCCAGATCATGCCAACAAAGTATGTAAGCTAAAAGATCCAATTATGGATTGAATCAAGCTTCTAGGAGTTGGAATCGACGTTTTGATGACGCGGTTAAAGAGTTTGGCTTCATCAAGAACAAAGATGAGCCTTGTGCTTACAAGGTTAGTGCGAGTTCTGTTGTGTTTCTGGTCTTATATGTGGATGAAATACTACCCGTTGGAAACGACATTCCTACCTTGCAGTCTGTTAAAGATTGGCTAGGAAAGTGGTTCGCGAAGAAGGACTTAGGGGATGCAACTTATATACTTGGTATCAAGTTCTATAGGGATCGATCTAGAAAGCTGCTCGGCCTAAGCCAAAGTACATATATAGACAATGTGTTGAGACGTTTCAACATGCAAGAATCAAAGAAGGGATTCTTGACCATGTCGCATGGAGTCACCCTTTCAAAGGCTAATTGTCCCTCCAATGAGATTCAGAAGGACCGCATGAGTAGGGTTCCCTATGCGTCGGCTATAGTATCCATCATGTACCCCCACTCCTGAGCGCTGGGAAACCTATCATTAGATCCCCCAGACTCACGGGAGTTTCCTCCGCTAAGGCAGAAGAATTCCCCAACTAGGAGTCTAACCTTAACGGTTCTGTAATGAGGTCGAATATAATTAAAATTACTATTATACTTTGTATGATTTGTAGCGCCCTGGCGTAAAATTCTAAGTGGTTGACTATGTTTCCAGTTTCCCCCTCATATACAGCTTAGTCAAAGAAGGCTTTCCAGAAAGTCAAACTTGACTCTTGCACTTGAAACATTATTTTCTCCATAAAGGTATTTTGGTCAATTAAGTCATAACTCACGCCACACTAATATTCATATAAAAAAATCTACATATTTAGATCAGTCATGTGGATTTCTTTCACCTGCGGTTATTTCCCATTTAACTGGACCAACGAAGACTCTCAAATAGTTTCTCCTAAGGCTATAACATCACTAAAAGTTTACTTAACTCATGAATTATCTCTTATACACTTAACCATCCTTTTGAAACAAGATCACTTACCTATGGGCTTCGTGTGGTCTGAATTAAAGTGGTTGTACTACCTTAAAACATAATATTTTCACCATATCGTTTAACATGAAACTATTTTTCAAAATGTACCGGTTTTATATATGCACTAGTTTTCTCGTTCTATGAAATTTTCATTCAACTTTAATGAAACCTATCACACAAACTCCTAAATAATCTCCAAATTTATCCATCTTAATTGTAGTCTACAGGTAGCATCTTATTGGATCTCTCCATGCAGATCAGTAACTAAAGAAAGACAAAGAAAGAAACTTAAGCATAATCTCTTTGTTCACTTATCTACACTTTATTAGAAAGCCTGGTTTGCTTCAAGCTAGGCTGCGGTGAAACATGTGGTCTAAAGTCTAAACCAGGAACTAATCACTGTATATTTGCAAGTCTCAACTTACCTATGACCTTTAAGTTCTTCAAATGTATTAACTCAATCTTCAGATAACATCATAAACTTCAAGGGTCGTGATCAATTTGTCCATGATTAAGGAAAAGGGTTAGCAGCATAGATTCATCCAAGTTATAAGCCTAATTCTACTTAAGGTATTTATTTTACAAGACCACGGGTCAACCATATATCAGACCCCTTACACATGATCTCGTTCAGCCCAACCTCTCAAATAAGATCCTTCTACTCCCAAACACTAAATAGTATATATTCCTACCCAAACACAAACCTAAAGCTGCATATCAGAATTCACAAAGCTGATATGGTTACAACAAATATATCCAAACTAAAAAAAGCCTAATTGTTCCAATAGAATACTAATTTAGTATTGTTAAAAGGAAATAATAGAGCATAAAAGATAGGTACCATTTTGATAGGAACCTAGCCAAGAAGAAAAAAAATCATAGCTACTTGGTAAGAACTTAATGAAACTTAGAAGAAAACATGTGCTCAGAACATGATCATCACATCAACCTCAAGGCTGAAATAAAAAGTAATAGATGTTAGTTACCAGCACCACCAACATGAATATTATAGAGGTATGATCATAGGACATTCAGGTTCCAACATTTAGTCTTTTCATCTGGAGATGCAAGAGATACACACACTGAAAGTCGGACCAAAGTTACTAGCATGAATATTTCCAGAGTTTTGCATTCAACATGTTAGGATTCCAATACGTGAGAAAGCAAGAGAAAGCAAGAACAACAAGAAGATCAAGAACACAACGAATTACGTGGTTCACTAGTTTTGAGACTAGCTAATCCACGGCCAAACCAAAACCAATTTATTGATGATTGAAAGCCAAACTAATTACAACCACATCCAAAGTCTTGACCCTAGCATATATTATATACTAGTACAAAACTTGGGGTCAAAGTAATGACCAAAAAAATCTGAGACTAACTAGGAGTGAATCTGTCCACAATTGTTTCCTAAAAACTAATGAGACTACCCTAACAAGACGTCCAAAGAATGTTTCCTAATACAATTTGGAAACATTCTGCCAATAAGCTTTGACAAAAAAGAAACCTACAGCCAAACAAAACCACTAGCCGTCTAGCCAACTAAGCCTTATAATGAATCGACTTGAAACAATACTCACACACACAAACACATGCACATGTGGACCCAGTAAACAATCTTTGGGTAGTGCTATATGTTGGTTGTTTTCTCTTGAGGCTTGTTCATGCCAAATCTAATATTTGAATCAACCTAAAAAACCCTAACAAACCTCCCCTTTATTCAAATCCCATAGCCAATTCTTCTCATGAATCCAACGAACCCGACCCGAGTGTATTCCCAATTTGCGGAATTGAACACACTCCCAATGCGCCCCCAACAAACGCCTCTTCGATTCACCATGACTAATGCATACCCCAACGTCACTCCAATGACGCTTAGTGAAAAAAGTACCTATCAAACGATGTCATGCCAATTTGCACGGCCGCCCCCACCAATGCGCAAAACCAATAACCAAAGCGCGCCAATCCAAGATCCAATCAAGCCACCAACTGATTCGTGCACAATAGCACACCACCAATCCGCGTGCACAACAAAACACTCCCATGCTCCATGCCAGGAGCCCGAACCGCCCACAAGGGGCCTAGAGAGCATCATTTTCTTCGGGAGCTGTCCCTCCACCTCCCCCTGAAGCGATAGCTACAGACGTCCGATTCTTGGGACACTCCCTCTTCCATTGACCTTTCTGACTGCAAAAAAGCACATACATCCTAAGGTAAGTCGGATCCACCTCGCCTATATCCCTTACCTTTTCCTCCCCTAATAATCAACGCTCAAGAAGCATGATCATCCTTCCCAGCCGCCTTGTGCCTCACTTCCCTCGTATGAAGGGCCGACCTAACTTCCTCTAGGGTTATCATTTATTTCCGATTAACGAACGATTGAACGAAACCCTCAAAAGATGGTGGCAAGGAAACTAATATAATCAATGTCGCGTCAATATCACTAACAATCTCATCACTATTGCGCAGCTCAAGCAATATAGTCTTAAGATTGTCTAAGTGATCACCAATACGCGTACCTTCAATTATCCGAAGAATGAATAGTCGCTGCTTCAACATCAATTTGTTGGCCACGGATTTCTTCGCGTAGAGATCCTCCAACTTTTCCCACAATCTAGCTGCGGTATCCTGATCTGCAACCCCAGTGATCACATCGTCCGCGAGGCACAATATGATTGTCGGGTGCGCCTTCTCCTCCATCTTCACAAACTCCGATGTAGTCTTGTCAATGCACGATTTGTTAGCTAGTGGAAACCACAGATCTTGTTGCTTCAATAAAGCACGCATCTTGATTTGCCACAAGCTGAAACTATTCCTCCCATCAAAATGATCGATCTTGATCATCGTACTCGCCATTGCTTCTCCTAAGACTCAACGTAACCTGGCTCTGATACCACTTGTTAGGATTCCAATACCTGAGAAAGCGAGAGAAAGCAAGAACAACAAGAAGATCAAGAACACAACAAATTACGTGGTTCACTAGTTTTGAGACTAGCTAATCCACGGCCAAACCAAAACCAATTTATTGATCAGTGAAAGCCAAACCAATTACAACAACATCCAAAGTCTTGACCCTAGCATCTATTTATACTAGTACAAAACTTGGGGCCAAAGTAATGACCAAAACAATCCGAGACTAATTAGGAGTGAATCTATCCACAATTTTTTCCTAAACAAATAATGAGACTACCAATTTAAAGCTAACAAGACGTCCAAAGAATGTTTCCTAATACAATTTGGAAACATTCTGCCAATAAGCTTTGACCAAAAAGAAACCTACAGCCAAACAAAACCACTAGCAGTCTAGCCAACTAAGCCTAATAATGAACCGACTTGAAACAATACTCACACACACAAACACATGCACACATTCACACGGGGACCCATTAAACAATCTTTGGCTAGTGGTATATGTTGGTTGTTTTCTCTTGAGGCTATTTCATGCCAAATCTAATATTTGAATCAACCAAAAAACTCTAACACAACATAGCAACTACAATATGAACTTTTGACCATTTAGAGAGTGTTTCATTCGAACTATTTACAGATAACTTGTAGTCGTAGCCTCAAGAATTAAACAGGTTCAAATAGCAACTCATTTCATCACATAACGAGAGTTACTTGGACCAAAAGTTGGTAGAGAAAACTCAGTTAGTTGCAAACCAATAGAATCAATAATCTCGAAGAGACTTGGAGATAGATTTCAAGGTGTATGAAGGTTAAAGCAGGTCAAGGATTTAACATGGAGTATGTTTCTAGCAATCCCAACATCACACAGGATCAAGCAGCGTTCCAAACCATCACATTTTGAGTGATTTTCGGTTCATGAACAGACCCTCTATTCTTGTCGGAAAAACGACTTCCCCAATAGATCGCCCCCTTCCTCATGCTAAGTTTAAATCAACACATAGATTTGGTTTATGACCATATAGGATATTTTTGAAAATTTGAAAATGATTGTTGGCTCATCAGAAAACCAACGGAGGACTTGCTGCCAAGAGAAATATGTCCCGGTAGTCTCACAAACAAATATGCGATGCAGTGACTTTGAGCATATATTCGAAGCATATAGAGTTTTTTTTCGATCTATTAGTTACACATGAAAGTCCAAGTAGTTTTAGGTACAAGGAATGTATATAAACAATCATGTTTATGAAACTTATGAAACTTCAAACAAGGAAGGTGATACATGACTCAATCACAAACAAAATCGCATTATGGGCAAGTTCTAGGTTTATAATGATTTCAAGATCATCTAAGGATTGCAAGGGTGAAATTAGAATGAAAAAAGAGCAAGCAGTGAACCCGTACCATGTTCCCCGTAATCTTGGAGTATCCCGGCGAACTGTTACCCAGATCCGGACAGTAACAGCGGCGATTAGCGCGTTAGATGCCCCTAGCTAGCTCTCTCGGTGCGCTGATTGTGTGTTATATCGCCCATGGGACCTGAAATTGAATGCGGGCATTACAATTACTGGTGTCAATGAACTGCTAGTAGTAGAACGTTTTTAGAAGAGGTGAATTTTGGAGATGTTGGTGGTTGCACTGGTGGTTGTTCTTTGAGGGACGATTGGAGTGTCTTCTCCCCCCAAAACTGATATGGGGTTGTACTAGGTAGAGAATGTATAGGCTGAAAGAGTTCTAGAAGATTCACGCCTCATCTTATGAGGTGCCAAATAGGTAGTTAGCATGATGACACCTCATAGGGGTGGTTATGTAGTTTTTGAAACTTGGGGAGTAGTTGTAGAGCTTTTTATTCTTTTAATAATTTGAGATTTGAACCCCTACTTTTATAATAATTACAAATTCATCCCCTTGTCATCCATAGAATCCCACACTACCAGGTCTTATCCGGTAACGAAAATTTACACATCAGCCCAATAACTTTATAATTTTTCATTTTATACTCTTATAAATTTTCAAGGTGTTGTACATCATGTGGACCTTGTTGTGTACTAGACCAGATGTGTCATACGCATTGAGTATGGAAAGCAGATATCAGTCCAATTCGGGTGAGAGTCACTGGATTGCTGTCAAGAACATCCTTAAGTACTTGAGAAGAACCAATGATGCGTTCTTGATATTTGTAGGTGAGGAAGAACTCAGTGTAATTGGTTACACTGACACAAGCTTCCTAACCAACAAGGAATACTACAGATCGCAATCGGGGTATGTGTTTTTCCTGAATGGAGGAGCTGTGAGCTGGAAGACCAAGCAACAGACAGTTGTTGATTCTACAACTGAAGCAGAGTACATTGCTACTGCATGCGCCGCAAAGTAGGTTGTTTGGATAAAGAAGTTTATCACTGAGCTTGGCGTGGTCCCTAGTATTGTGGATTTCATTGCGTTGTATTGTGACAACTCTTGGGCGATCTCACAAGCCAAGGAACCCAAGTAACACAAGAAATCAAAGCATGTACTTAAGAGATTCCATCTCATTCGTGAAATGATCGAAAGCGGAGATGTGAAGATATACAAGATTCCAAAAGATGAGAATATTTTAGATCCACTCACGAAGCCGCTCGTTCAGCGAAAGAATGAAGGGCACACTAGATCTATAGGCATACGGGATGCACCAGATTGGCTCTAGTGCAAGTGGGAGACTGTTGGATTATATGCCCTAGAGGCAATTTGGATTTAGTATGAACATTGTTTGGCTAGAATATTCATTTATTATTTATGGAGATATTTAATATAATGAAGTCCTTAGATTACAAAGTGTGTTGTTTATATTAAATATTCCTAATCCATTATATAGATTAACGGGACGATCAACTATAGACTAGTATGTGGGTAGATTGATATGGAGACATCAATTCTAACACATAGGTATGAATTAGGAGTAATGGCATACTGGATTGACCAACGACGAGAAGACTACATTAGATTATGTCAACGTCACAAGTGCTTCTCGTAGTGCTAATGGTATTGTAATCCTTAGACTTGAAGTTACTAGATACTCTATTTGTGAAATATCATGCTTTGATATTATCAAACATTGCGCCTTAATCGGGTAACTATAAAGATAGTTATCGGGCATGGTAGGAAGCAAGCTGAGAGATGGTAGTGATGTAGAGATGATTTATTTCTCCCACATAATGAGAGAAAATATCCATGGGCCACTCCTGGGATGGTGCTTATAGGGTGTCTGGCCAGACTCAGATAAATCAATATGGAGATATTGATGTTATGTGCTTAGATAAGCATAATCCCAAGATCGAGAAACTATGGGTTGGATATACGAGTGTGAAAATTATGTCTCGTGTCCAATTCGAATATGAAGACAAAGGGATAATACAATGTGGTAACATTGGGCACAAGGTTTGTCGGATCACTGACTATTTCCATTAGTTGGGTAGCATGGAGGTGTTGCTAGACATCGCTCCATGTTAGTAAAGTGTTACTAACAACTAAGTAGAAACCTATTGGGTCACACGCCATATGGATCAAACTGGATATGGTCATTAATTAGTAGGACTAATTAATAAAGAGGATGTAAACGCAACCACAAGCAAAGATAGTAGGACTAATTTGCAAGGTGGACTGATCCGTGTATGGATAGGATGAGTATTGGGGAAATTATGTAGTTTATAAAGAGTTATTAACTAAATAAAGATATCCTGCCTTGTTATTTTCTCAATATAAGTGTCATTATTTGACAGAACATAAGAAAGGAAGGAGAGAGACAAAGTAGGAGGCCGAACACCCCCTAGCCGTCCGCCCCTCAGACCCCGTCAGCCTCCCTAGGGGAGTGGGTCTTGCTCTGTTTTGCGTGATCTCTTTCCTCCTCCTTCTGTTGCTAGCACTACTCGTGGATAAGAATTCCAGCTGCGATCCAAAGGTATGGAGACTCGTAGAGGAGAAGACGATATTCTTCGTAGTGATCAAACAAACTAAGGTACACAAATTCTCTACCTTCATCATGTTATGATTGCTTGCATGTGATCCTTGGAGAGATTTAAGCAGGATAAAGATTTTGTTATTCCGCTGCGTAGCCTGCATCAAAACCCAACAGTCTGTGGGAGAGATGATCGCGGACGAGAATCAGGGATACGGGATTATAGTCGTGAATTAAATGGGTCCACAACGACAGCAGCAGTGACCGAACAATTATCATCCCAACAACCGCAATCACCCAAACTTTAGATACAGCAACCTAAACAGTTGGTTATATGCACCTGGTCAGCAACCTAATCCTCCATATTAGGCTAAGAGACAAACTCCACAACAGCATGCACAACAACAAATGGATCCGTAATTAAAAGCTTTTTTGAGACAAATGGTTGAGAAGCTTGATAGGCTGGAGAGAAATATTGTGTCCATTGAAGCCATTGTGAAGAGCCGTGAGACACAAATTGGGAAAATTGCCAATCAGGCTACTAAGCTACCACCCGACATGCTTCCGGCTAATACCATCATTCCTCATGAACATTTGAAGTCAATCACCACTCACAGTGGCATTACTACAGAGGATCCTCCATATCCTAGCCACACACGTTTCGAGGCGACTAAGGCCACTAAGAAGGCGTTGGGTGAAGAGTTTTTCCTGCCTGTCGTGTATCCCCAATCAAAGGACACAGTGAGGAAGTCGGAGGAGAACAAAAAGCCAAAGGAAGAGTACATCATGTGTGTGCCATACCCGCAGAGGTTTAAGAGCCAAGAGGATGCTAAACACTTCTAGAAGCTTGTGTATATCTTCAGGAAGTTGCATATTAACATTCCCTTCACAGATTTCATTTCAAAATTTCCCAATTTTGCTGAATTTCTCAAGGACCTCTTGTCTAATAGGAGGCGCATGGATGACTTCGAAGATGTGATATTGAATGAGGAGTGTAGCTCTGTTGTGCATAAAGCGTCACCAAAGAAGATGAAAGATCCTGGCAGATTTATTATCCATGTGACATTGGGAGATTCGTTTCATGGGCGGGCATTGTGTGATCTTGGCGCAACACATTGGTGTGGGAAATCCAAAACCTACTAGAATGTGCTTGCAGATGGCAGATTGCACCATCAAATGTCCATGATGTTTGGAGTATGTACTTGTGAGAGTCGAGGGACTCATCATCCTAGTGGATTTCTTGATTCTTGACATGGATGCCGCCGTTGATGGCCCACTGATCTTAAGATGGCCATTCCTTGCCACGGGGAAGACCATCATTGATGTTTCCAACGGAGAGTTGACAATGCGGATTAACGATGAGATGGTATTCCATGTTTTCGAAGCTATGAAGTTTCACGCATATGCGGTAAGTGAGCAATGCTCTGGTATGGAGGCATACACACCGGACTAGGACGGAATTTTATTGGAGCAGCTATATGAGGAACTTGCTCTGCCTGATTCAATTAAAAAAGATCAAGCCATGGAGGTTCATTGGCACAAGCCCCTACCCCTCTTCAACGAAGGAAGCAGGAACACTCTTACTCCTTCTCTTGAAATTGCTCATGCTTTAGATTTAAAGCCTTTACCTGCACATTTAAAATATCTATATTTGGGCGCTAATGAAAAATTACATGTGATTGTTTCTTCTTGTTTGGACAGGGAAGAGGATGAGATACTGCTCACGGTATTGCAGGGGAGAAAGGATGTTATGGGATGGACCATATCGGATATCAAGGTGATCAACCCCATAGTTTTCCAGCACAAGATCCAGCTTACGAGGAGAGGAAGCCGGTGATCCAATTTCAGCGCCGTCTCAATCCTCATATGCACGATGTGGTGAAGAAAGAGGTGCTTATATGGTTGGAAGCAGGCATCATATACCCGATTTTTGACAGCACATGGACGAGCCCGGTGTAGTGTAGGTATTACTGTGGTGTAAGGGGAGAAAGGAGATTAGATTTTAACGTGGACTTTGACTGGGTGGAGATTACTGCAAACTCAATGATGCCACTCTCGAGGATTATTTCCCCCTTCCATTCATTGATTATATTCTTGATAGGCTGGCTGACCACTCGCATTACCTTTTTCTGGATGGGTACTCGAGATAAAACCAGATAACTATTGAGCCAGCGAGGATAAGAGAAGAAAACATTTATTGGTCCCTAAGGGACCTTTTCTTTTAGACGCATGCCTTTTGGGTTACGCAATGCGCCTGCTACTTTTCAGAGGTGCATGATGTCGATCTTCTATTACATGATAGAGCAGAAAATTGAGGTATCCATGGATGACTTTTTGTTGTATGGTGATGGCTTTGAAAAATGTTTACAGAAACTGGATCGTGTACTGGATGGATGCATTGACACCAACCTAGTACGCAATCGGGAGAAGTTTCATTTAATGGTGACTGAGGGCGTAGTTTTGGGGCATAATATTTCAAACACATTCTTAGAGATGGATAGAGCCAAGATTGAGGTCATTGAGAATTTTCTTTATCCCACTTCTGTGAAAGGCATAGGAGTTTCTTGGGACATGCAGGGTTTTACCGGTGCTTCATTAGATATTTCTCGAAGATCACGAAGCCTTTGTCTGGATTGCTTGATAAAGATGCAGCCTTTGATTTTAACAAGGAGTGAAAGTTGGCTTTTTATTTGCTCAAGGAAAAGCTAATTAGCGCGCCTATCATCACTAATCCAGACTGGACGTTATCGTTTCAGCTCATGTGTGATGCTAGTGACTATGCGGTGGGAGCAGTTATTGGACAGAGGAAAGACAAGGTAGCTCATGTCATATATTATGCTAGTCGAACTCTGAATAATGCACTTGTTAATTTTGCTACTACTGAAAAAGAGATGTTGGCTACTATCTTCGCGTTGGACAAGTTTCGTCCATATCTTGTAGGTTCTCAGGTTACTATCTTCACTGACCAAGCGACCCTCAAATACCTTCTCACCAAGAAGGATGCAAAGTCAAGATTGGTCCGGTGGGTTCTTTTGATGCAAGTGTTCGATATTGAGATTAAAGACAAGAAAGGGGTGGAAAATGTTGTGGCTGATCATTTATCCTGTTTGGAGAATGAGAAGCTTGAGGAGGTGCCTATAAAAGAAGATTTTCCAGATGAACAACTCTTGGTAGTGGTGTCCGCTGTGCCTTGGTTTGCTGACTTTGCAAACTTCAAGGCAAGAAACATTGTTCCCACCGACTTGTCTTCTTTTCAGAGGAACAAGTTCTTTGCAGATGCACGACAGCATTTCTGGGATGATCCTTATCTGTTCAAACTTGGAGCGAATAATGTATTGAGGAGATGTGTAGCACCACCAGACACTTTAGAGATTCTCAGACACTTCCACTAGTTGAGTTGTGGGGGTCATTTCGGCAAGACACGCCCTGAGGCCAAGGTATTTCATAGTGGATTTTAATGACCCCCACAACTCAACTCGTGGCAGTGTCTGAGAATCTCTAAAGTGTCTGGTGGTGCTACACATCTCCTGAATACTTCATAGTGGATTTTATGGGGCCGTTCCCCTATTCACTTGGTAATCTCTATATTTTTTTGGATGTGGATTATGTGACCAAGTGGGTGGAGGCTTGGCATATCCAAAGAACTATGGCACTACAGTTGAGAGGTATTTGCGCGAATACATTTGCGGTTTGGGATGCCTATCAGTGATGAGGGATCACATTTTGTGAAAAAAGTCTTTGATAATATCTTGAGCATATATGGGGTGAAGATGCTAAAGATAACACTGGCCTACCATCAGCAGTCAAATGGGCAAGCTGAAGTGTCAAACCGTGAGATCAAGGGAATTCTAGAGAAGACAATCAATCCCGGACTGAAAAATTGGTCTCTACATCTGGATGACAGCCCATGAGCCTATCGGACTGCATACAAGAGTCCCTTAGGCATGTCTCCCTATCTGCTTGTGTTTGTGAAGTCATGCCATTTCCGGGTTGAACTTCAGGACAAGGCATTTTGGGCGCCATAGAATGATAAGCTCTTAGTTTTGCAAAGGAAATAGGCATTACTTGAGCTCAAATAATTTTGGTTGATGGATTATGAGAGTGCTAAAATCTACAAAGAGAGGACCAAGCAATGGCACGATAAGCATATCATTCCGAGAGACTACAAGGTGGGACAGAAGGTGCTGATCTTCAAAGCAAGTCTGATACTTTTTCTTGGGAAGTTGAAATCAAGGTGGAGCAGTCCTTTCACGATTACCTAGGTATACCCTTGAGGGTCACTGGAAATTGAAGCTAAAAATGGTAATCGGGTCAAGGTGGCCGCACAGAGAGCCAAGCCGTACATGGACAGGAATTTCAATGGGGTAATTGAGCGCCTCAGTGCGATTCTCGATATTTGATCTTATATAAGGTAAATGGGTCGGGCTGTCGACCGTAATACAAGCGCTTGTTGGGAGGCAACGCAACGTATTTTATTGTTTTTTAGTATAGAGTGTGTGTTTTAAATATTGTTGAGTGCGATATTATGTTTTGCTTATCTGAGAGGGGGGAGAGTGAGGAGATCTCACCTTTTAAATGAGTTTATGCAGGAATCCAGGTAATTCGGGCGATTCGGACTCCCTTTCTTGATGCACGTGCGCAACAATGCACGAAAATCGAGTGAAAGATCTTAAATGGAAAGAAATTGATAAATGAGAAAAAATCACTCAATTTTGAGGACTGACAATCATCAGCATATGTATAAGACAAGATCTTTCTGGCGATTATTGATTTGCCCGCATCGTAGTCCGAATGCGCAAATTGCATGTTTAGATAGTGGATTCCTAGTGAATTTGGATGCAAGAACGAAAATCTCCAAAGTTCTTGGAGAATTTTCCATAAAACTTTGTCGCGTGAGCAAATACAAGCATTTTGAGGCCACGATGAGTCGATACGATGATCGGAGGCCAAAACGAAGAAAAAATTGAGAATGGGGCACAATTGTCCGTGCGAACAAAGGTGCTTGTTCGTGCGAACAGAGGAAGTAAGAAAAAAATAGTTCCTTCAAGAACGAAAAGAGGCCTCTGCTCCCTCATACGAGCATGTTGTACGAACAAGAACTGTGCTCGCACGAACATGCTTGCACAAGTATTTGTATGTTCGCACGGACGATGGCCAAAATCCGGTTATGTTGACAAGACACATAGGGCAATTTAGGGGTTATTTTGAGGGCAATTTTGGCAATGTCTTGCCCTCTTTTGAATAAAACAACGCATGAGACTCCAGCCCTCCTCAATACACACGAAGAAACCCACCATCCTTCTCGTCGTCTCTCACCCCAAGCATACAAAACATTACCTTTAAGAGAAAATTGCACAAATTAACAGTTATTTGCAGGGTTTCGGGCGCGCCTACCTGCTGATCAACATCCACAATTGGTGTCGGCGGCGAAATCAGAAGGAGAAGGGACGAATTTGAAGTTGAAGGAATCTAGGGATCTTGAGGTTTTTGGAAAAAAGTTGGGCGGTTTCGGCTGTGATTCACACTTTGGTGAAGAAAGAGATATCGACGGGGACTCCGCGAGGACCACAGTGAGCTATATAGCACGCAATTTTTCCAGATGAATTTTGACGGTTGATTTTTTGACCCTTTCTTGTCGAACTTTCGCGGAACGGCACCTGTAAGAACGGAACTCCGGGTGCCGCAGGCACAATCTCATCTTTGCGTTTCAATTTGAGAGTCTAGGCACATTAGGTTAGGAATTTAGATTTTGTAAAAGGCCATTTATTTTATGCTATAACTGTGAATTGGGGGAGATTGAGTAGTGTCCTAGGCGTGAAATTGTCAGGATATTTATGTGCTTACGTGCTTAATTTCAGTTTACACAACTCGTCACCATGCACAGTTACTTGTTTTCTTTTGTTATTTAATTTTTAAATCATAATGCCTAAGTGAAAAGTGGTTACGAGTGACGATGCAGTGTATCACTCGGTTAGGGGAATTGAGGATGAGGATGTCCACATGTATGAACCGAACGAAGAGGGGGAAAACGTTCCCGAGGTGCCAGAATCTCTGGTTCATCCGATCCTCAACCTACCCTTTCCTCCAAAACGCGATTTGAGAGATGGGTATTTTTTGAAATAATAACAAGATTTCCGAGTCTAAGGTAGGACCTGTTAATTATTGTAATTTTAGTTTTGTGAACCATAGAGCCCACAAAGAGTCCTTCACTAACCGGTACCTTGAGTTGAAAGGTTCACCTGAGAAAGCCTTCCCTTGAGACGAGAAGAATATGCCTGGTGAGTTACTGAGAATCAAGGAGTTCAACAACTATTTTAAGTTCTGCAAGAACTCCAATTCTGAGATAGCCAGAGAGATCTATGTCAACTTGTGCAACTGTGCGCAAGGAGAGAGTAGATATGACCGCTTCGTTTACTGTAGATGCAAGTGGGTGATTCTGACTCTTGGATCCATATGTGCAGCCCTTAGGTTTGAAAAGTTGTGTGAGCGGTGCATATATCATGACATGGTTAGGAGGAAGGATGTCTTTACGATGGTTAGCACGTTTTTCTTTGAGAATAGTACGGGTCTGTGGGGTAAGAAAGATACGTTACCTCGTTGGCAAGTGCATAAGAATCACTTGCTCCCACGTGCTAGATGGGTCTGGGAGCTCTTAGAGAACGGGGTCCTAGGGATCACCAAGAACCCGAGGTATAGATTCAATCTTTTTTGCATGGCTATGTGTATGTGGCTTGAGAAGAGAATAGATAATCCTCGATGATCTGGGCCAACATCATGGACCGAAAATCTAATAATAACAGGACGGCCCCGGGTAACACTTGCCTACTTACCCAGTTTGCTATCGATGCGGGAGTTTTTGTGAGAGATGGTGACAGGGATCTCGAGGGAGCCCCGGACCGAGAGTATAATAAGTTTAAGGGTCCCCCTAAGAAAGGAGCTAGAAAGGAAATCGGCAAGGCGAGTGGGTCAGAGTCTTGTGCTTCATATAGCACCGACACTTTGCTACAGCACATGACACAACTTATGATAGAGACTCGAGAAGAGAGTGCTAGACAGCATGCCCACGATCGTAGTAGCCGTAAGAGTATGGGGGAGTCACTTAACACTCTTGGGCAATGGTAGATTCAGATAGCCAAGGCGGCCAAAGTTACCTTAGATCCTTATCCGGAGAGTACATAGTGGTGGTACGAGTCTTGTGATGGTGAGGTGCCTGGTCCGGTAGGAGAGGATGATGAGGACTAGGATGCCGAGACTGATTCTGAGTAGATGCACTGTCCCTCGCATTGGTTTGCTAAGTCCTTTACTTTATCACTATTTTTGTTGAGGATGACGTAGCGTTCTGGTGTGGGGAGATTTTTATTCTTGACAAGCCAAGTCCGTGTCTGCATTACCATGTTACATTTAGGATGTTTGTGTCGTATTTTGAGTCAGTATTTGTAGTATGTGTCGTGTTTATATATATTATTCGTATTGTGTCGTAATTAGTTGTGTTTGCATTTATTATTGCATGTTTAATTAATTGGGTCCACCTACCCAAGCTGATTCAATTTCGAGTCTTCTTTTCGCGTCTGGCCTTGCATGTACAATTATGATTTATTATAAAAATACAAAAAATGATTAAAAAATTAAAAAGTTTGAAAAATTGAATGTTTTGAGAAAGGGAAAAGGAAAAGAATTCGAACATGGAGAGAGCTCAGTGATGAAATGTGCGTGAGTTATTATTTAGAACTACGCGTAGGTGTGTGGAAACCGATAAAGCAAACCCGAAGTTGAGAATCCCTTAGAACATAGAGAGGGTTCGTAACTCGGGTGACGAAGCCATTTTTGAACATAACTGAAAATGTGAATCGAAAAGTGTGTGTTTTTATGGGGGCCATTGATCTGTTTACCCCTTTATTCTTCGCTTCTACGCCTAGGAGCCATTCATTGACTTCCATCACTTGATTAGTTTGGCATTTTCCTATGAGTCATGACAGAAGGAGTGAGGGAGGGAGGTTCGATGAGGGTGTGTACTTCATTACATATCTTTTGGATTTCATACCATGTCGTGTTACGAGGGAATTGAGGGTTAGTGTGAGATGGCTAGCGCAATTCGATGTGGCGGTGAATCATGTCCATACATCAAGATCACGAGGAGGCAAAGCTATGTCTGTGACATTCTTTCCGCACTACTGAGCGGAATTGATTGATTTGCATTGGAGGGCGTGCCATTAATTTACTTTCATATTTCGGTGTTGGGTAGGATAGGATGGGTACGTAGTGGCTCGCATTCACATTACATATTCGACTGTTTTGAGAGAGACTGGGCTTCATTGAGTGTGGGGATGGCAGTTACTTCACGGAGTTTGTCATCTATTACAGTTTCCATCCCCACCAGATTTTACGAGATTCTAGACTACTCATATTTACGTGTTTAGTTGATATATGTATTTTATTGTGTTTTATGTTATTTATATAAAAAAAAGAAAAATATATTGAAAATGTATAAAAAAGAGAATAAAAAAAAAGAAAAAAGAAATAAAAAGAAATAGAGGTGCTTGTTCTTATTACTTTGTTCTTTTTGTTTATGAGTTTGTTCAACAAAAATCCGAGTAGTAGTAGCTTTGATCACTTGTGCTTCTTCACCATTGTGGACGCGAGAACAGCGTTACACCGGTGGAGGGAATCGAGGGCTGGAGTTGTGAGATTTGGGCTTGGTATTCATTCATCGTGGTGAGGGAGCGTTAGGGTTTTTGGTGAGATTTTTCAGGACAAGTAGGACTACGCTTCTAAAGAGCCTATCCTACCATCCCTAAGCCTTCAACCGATCAAACCCATTGAGATTAACAGCTCGGATGGTGCCCTAGGCTAGGCTAGGATGTCTCTATTGTTTTCGAGGCACACGATAGGTTAGTCACTTTTAGAGAGAGAATTTAAACTCTCTATGCTTTCTAGGGGGATTTCAAGTTGAGAAACGTAAGTCTCAATCGGTTTGAGGACATCTACGTTGCGTGTTTTGTGATTTGAGAGGACTGACAGCTTATTGCCCGATCTCACTCAAAAGGATAAAAAGTTTGTGTTTATATATGTGTGTGTGTGTGTTTGTGTGTTTATTTAAGATCAATTCGTAGATTACATTGCATCATTTTGTTGCATTGTTGAATCATGTATAGAGTCGTTGTTTGCGTCGAGTCAGCTAGTCATAGTTTGTATGCAAGCGGTGTTTCGAACAGTATGCAAAGTGTCTCGGCTCGTACGATTGTTTGTTGGGAAGAAAGTTTTGAGATTGTGGCCGATTTTGATATATTTCTCGGGACGCGCAAATGGTAAGTGTGGGGCTATTTGATAACTCCATAATTGGAGTTTTATTCTTATGTGATTACTTGTCGTTTTGCGTGCATTCCGATGCATTTACATGTGTTTTAGGCCAATTCTTGTTAGTTTGGAACATGTACGAGCATTAGAACGTCATTTTCAAATCGGGGTGCTTTTTCATGTACTTTGTGCGATATTTGTCTCGTTTGATCTTCTTATATGTTTTAGTGTTGTGGATTTCAAGAACTGGGAGCTCGGAGCGGGAAATTTGGAGCGGAAGCGAACTTCGGAAGCGAGGAATACTCAAGAATCATGCTCGCGAAGTTGGACGAAGATGAAGAGCTTGAAAAGTGAAGAAAAGCCACATGGGGAAAAGTGTTCGCACGAACACTATAGGTGTTCGCATGAACAACAACACTTGGTATATTTTCAAGGCTCAAGCAGATGTTCACACAAATAGAATAGTAGTTCGCACGAAGATGTTTGCACGAACAGAAGAGGAAATGCAGCAAATTCTTGGGGTTATTTTGTAATAATTAGAAACAAGTTTGGAAACGATGTTCTGAGTATTATGTGACCTAGAAATCCGTGTTTTGGAGTGAGACTACGTAGGAGACGTGCTTGGGAGCTTTGGGAGCGTTTTTGGTGATTGAACTTATCGTTTGAATTATTTTCTCTTCTGTTTTCGTTATTCTTGCTTATGATCAACTTGAACTATGTTCGTTTGATCATAAGTCTTAGTAGCAAAACTCGTTATTCAGGATATCTCGAAGGTATCTGGGGTTTAAACACCGTGTTTGGTGGTTTATGGAGTATATTTCATGCGTGTAGTCTAATTGGATATTTTCGTGCTTAGCCATGCTTAATTTTATGCTTATTTCTATCATTCTTATTGTATGACGTCACGATAGGTCTGCTCATAGGTAGAGAATGCTAGAGGAATCGGTATTAACTACCCGATACTTGAATCTTGCACTAGTCATATCTTAACTAACGGAATCAGTTTACTTAACTAAGAAATAGAGTATAATGCGAAAGCTTAAAGGCATGCTTAGACTTACGTAGTCTAGAGCAATCAGTTACGTGTTTCTAAGTATAGACTTTGGTGGAGGAATCTTCAAAGTAGAGTTGCTTGTTTGGCTAAGTATACGCTATCAGTATTATTTGAACATAAACCATTAACGGTATAAACACCCTAGTGATCCTAAGAGATGCCCTGAACTTTGTATCCATGTAGAAATATCACAACTTTAATCGTGCGATTCTTCACTCGGTTATTTGCATTAGCTGTCTTTTAATTTAGTAGAATTAGAAAACAAAATCAAACTGCTTTCCCGCATAAGGTTGAGAAATATTAACTAATTCGCAAGAAGTCTCTTGGGACACGACAACCCGTAATCTTATCTCTCTTACTTCACGTGACAACTGTAAACTTGCGGTGGGACTGTGTCAATATAGAATGTCATTTATGCTCTTTTCAATCATGGTAATCGGTTTGTTTGTGACAATGAATGAAATCGAAGTTTTGTAAGTACTTAAAAACACATTCTCACTATTATGAATAAGCATGTGATATTAGGGTAAATACACTTTTGCTCCTTTATGCGTAGGCAAAAAGCTACTTGACCCATGCGTTTTAATAAGTTTCAACTTGCCTCCTCCTAACTGATGGAGTCTAACAAAACATATTCCTAATAATTGAGGGGAAGTACAACCGAATCCCTCTTTATTCTTCTTCTCAAATCGCAACCAAGTCTCTTTCTCCTCCTGCTTCAACACCCAACCCTAGCTAGTCGCTAAAAGGAAAATTGAAGATTTGCAGAGAACTGATAGAGGAGACGGTGAATAATGAGAGAAAAGTATAGCGGCTATATTATTCACAAGAAGGTGAAGTATCACAAAACTTAACCCTAATCTGGTAATGAGAGACTATATATACAGAATATGGATCTACTGGTAGGAAAGCTATCACAATGGTAGTATCGTACGGTAGTGATCTAGGTTAACCTAATGGTATAAAAGAACATTGTGACCTAATAAATATTTGGGCTTACATTGCAGAGATGGGCTATAAACTGGTGGGCTTCAATGAGGCCTACTGGGTTATATCTGTTAATATGCCCCTTTAAACTGATGGAGAAGATTGCACCATCAGTTTACTCTTGTGGTCCTCAAATTGAGCTGATGGAAGTGATTTTGTGAAGACATTGGCAACTTGATATGCACTAGAAATAAAAGAAATAGTAAGTTCCTTGCAAAGTGCTTTTTCACAAACATAATGATAGTCGAGTTCTATGTGCGTAGTGCGTGCATGCAAAAGAGGGTTAGCCGTGAGTGCAATAGTAGAGTAACTGTCCATCCAAAGTAAATTAAGGAGGTGAAGTAATACAGAATTTTAAATCATGAAAAAGCTATTTAAACCAAGATATATCAGCCGCATCTGTAGCAAGAGCGTGGTACTCAGCCTCGGTAAGGATCTAGCCATGACGGGTTGTATTTTTTAGGCCCAATGAATCGGGCTGGGACCAAGGAAAATAACCAAACCGGTAGTACTTTGTATGTCCGTCGGATTGCCGCCCCAATCCGCATCTGCAAAGATATGAAAAGGTAAGTCACCCAGTTTATCAAAAATGCCATGATGTTTAGTACCTTGAAGATAACGTAATATGCGTTTGTCACCACTTAGGTGAAGTGTAGTAGGATTATGCATAATCTCGCATAGATGATTTACCGCAAAGGCGATATCGGGTCTACTAAAGTTGAGTATTGTAAGCCACCCAATAGTTTCATGTTAATAGTAGGATTTGTCAAGGGAGATCCATCGAGAATATGGTATTTTAATCCGGCAGCCAATGGTGTGGGACAAGACTTGCAGTTGCTCATATTAAAACAAGAGAGAATATCAATAATATACTTTTCTTGAGAAAGCATAATACCAGCAGCTGACTGTTTGATTAAAAGACCAAAAAACTATGTGAGCGGGTCAAGATTTGTCATATCAAATTCGAAACGAAGGCTGTGAACAAGAGTAGATATATAAGATGTATCAATCTCGGTGACGACAATATCGTCACGTATAAATGAAGAATGGTACTGTATTGGTGGAGTGACGAATAAACAATGAAGAGTGAGCAAAAGAAGCCACAAAGCCTAAATAAAGTAAATATGTAGTGAAACGATTGAACCAAGCCCAAGGGGCTTGTTTTAAACCGTATATCGACATGTTTTTATTACAAACATGGTTGGGAAATTGAGGATAAACAAATCCAGTGGGCTGTTTCACAAAGACAGTTTTGCGCAAAAATCCATGTAAAAAAATGTGACATCAAGTTATTGTAATTGCCAAGAAAAAGAAGCAGTAAGAGCAAAACTGCAACGAACTGGGGCATGTTTGGCAATGGGACTAAATGTCTCACACTAGTCTACCCCGGGTGTTTGATGAAACCCTTTGACTACAAGTCGAGCCTTGTAGCGAGAGACAGTCCCATTAATATTGTATTGTGTTTTAAATACCCACTTGTTCCCGATAATGTTCGAATTTTCGGCAGGTTAAACTTAATCCCAATTCTTTTGTTTTAAGAGACTTTTGAGGGTAAATACACTTTCACATTCTTTCTTTTTAAGTTTTTACGCTTTTATTTTCAAAATTTTCCAGACACTGATCCAACATCTTCCCATTCTTTTTTATGAAAATCAAAAAGGGGGAGAAAAATCTTAGGTTGTTTTGATGTTATTTTTGTTTAGATGACCTATCTTTTGGTCAGTTGAAATTTATGCAACTTACTTGCAGTTGCTGCTTTTGTTCATTCATAAGTTGGATCTTTTAGAATTACTGTGTTATTATTATTTTAGTGAATTGTGTACTAATGAGTATTTTTTGCAGAAAGTAAGAATCAAACAGTTGAGGTTTTTTCTTTCATCAAAAGGGGTATTGTAAGGTCATAGGTTTCATGGACTTGAAATACTTAGGTATTTCAAGGCCTTGAACCAGTTTTCAAAGCCATGAATCAGGTTTCATAGGCTTGAGCTATTTCAAGGCCTTGAACCAGGATTCAAAGCCTTGAAACTATCTGATCTGCATACATGTTCAGAGAGGGATTTTTTCTAAACTCTTTTGAGTTAATTCTACTCCTCTTATCGCTGTACTTGATGTGTTATTTTTTGATGATGAAAGACAAATTGTTTTGATATATCTAACATGCTTTAATCCATCAGTTTGACTCAGTTTTGCAGGGAAATTATATTTCCTATATATGCAGGATTTGTTCCCTTATCTGGCTTTTGCAGGAAGGAAATTACTTAGTGAAGATGATCATGTGATCAATCAGAGACTCATGATAGCTTCTCAGATTGTTTAAAGACAAGATCACAACAATATCTCTGAAGATTGTGATCAACTATCCGTTGGAGAAGGCTGTTGAAAGATAGTCAAAGCTATTGCCTAAAATACAGGAAGTTGTTGCTGAAAATCTGGGAAGATTTGCACAGCTTCAACCAGTATAAATGGAGCTCATTTTGAAGAAACAAGAGAGAACACTCAACGAGAAAAAAGAGAGACACAATTCACGATTGATAAGCATCAAAGAAGTTCATCACTCTCACAATCCAACTCACAGAAGCTCACTGCATTCTTCACTGTAGTTCTACACTCCAGTGTTCTTCTGTATTGTACTTTATTGGTAGATCATTTATGTAATACTTCTATAATTCATTCTCAAGGATTTTTCAAAGTGAACAATAGAGAATTCTTAGTTAATCAGTTAGCTACAGCAGGTACTAGATAGGTTAGTAAGAACCACAAGCTGTACAAGAGTAAGGAAATTCTATGTGCTTGGGATATGAGAATTGAGTTGAAAATCCTGCAGGTAGAAGATCCCTGAGGTAGAGACGTAGGTCCAAGTGGAATGAACTCTATAAATCCTTCGTCTCTTGCATTTACAGTTCATTCACATTCATAGTTTTCACAGCACTCAAACTTGTCTGTTTTTCAAGGGTTTGAAACTCTTTTCAAGGCCTTGAAAAGACTTGTCTTTTTTATTGCAAACTGTATTTCTTTCAAAGGCTTGAATTTGTGTTCAAGACTTTGAACTCCTTTACACTTGAACCAAAAACTCTTTCCCTCCTCATGTTTTGCAAAAATTTGGCATACTCTAGTCAACCCCCTCCCCCCCCCCCCTCCTATAGTATCTATGCTTCATATTCATCTGCATACTCCCCTTTCAATTAGTATCAGAGCTTGTATTACTATATAAGATTAAACCATCAAGTCATCATGAGTACTGCAGATGATGGTGGTTTCTCACAGGGAAGAGCTTCCAACATACCTCCTCTATTTTGTGGAGACAAAGTTGCTCAATGGAAAGCCCTGATGAAGATGTTCATCATTGATCAAGACATAGAGCTTTGGACCATTATTTAGATTGGACCTCGCACTAATTTACAGAGAAAGTTGGGATCAAAACTCCCAAATTTGAAGACTCAGTCTCTTCTTCTGAATTAGAAAAATTTTCTAAAACTTACAAAGCTATTGACATATTTTATTGTGCTTTAAGTATAGATGAATTCAACAGAATTTCAGGCTGCAAGACTGCCAAAGAAATCTGGGATAAGCTTGTGGTGACATTTCAAGATGAATGCAGATGAGTCAATCAGAGGGATGTTCGAGAGGCTCATAGGTATTGTAAACAACCTTGATTCTTTGCGAAAACATATTTCCAATGAAGAAAAGGTGAAGAAGATACTGAGAAGTCTTCCAAAAGCCAAATGGGAACCAAAGACAATAGCCATTGAAGAAGCCCAAGATCTTTCATTAATACAAATTGATGAACTACAAGGAAAGCTCCTGACTCATGAAATATCCATGAACGAAGCTGATGGAGAGCTACCTGAAGGTGTCAAGAACTTAGCACTCAAGGCCAAAGAGAATGAGAAAATTCAAAGCCTTGAAACTGAAGATGATGATGATGATGAAGATCCTTTTGCATTAATCTCCAAAGCCTTGACCAGGATTCTCAAGATGAAGAAAAACTTTGGAAACAAAGACTTCAACAGAGAATGACACAGATCATCCAGTAGCAAGGACTACAAAGGTAACACTTCATGAACTGCTTTGAGTGTGGTGATGCAGGACATTTGATAAGAGATTGCCCACACAAGAAAAGCAAGAAATTTCAAAAGAAAGACCATGACAAGAGAAAGAATGCTATGATACTTCATGGAGTGATTCAGATAGCTCAAGTGAATCTGAATATGAAGAAGAAAATGCCAACCTATGCTTCATGGCCAAGCATGACGAAAGTTAAGAGAAGAACATTGACTGATTGGTGTTTGAAGATTGTCACCAACATCAAAGAATAGAAGTGGTTTATGGACAGTGGTTGCTCAAGACACATGAGTGGAAAGAGATCTCTAATCTCAGAATTGAAAGAGAAATCAGAAGGTTAAATTACCCTTGGTGATAAAGGCAAATGCAAAATTCTTAGTATTGGTAAAGTTGGTACAGACTCTGAAAACTCTAATTCTGATGTATATCTAGTTGATGGTTTGAAATTTAACTTGCTTAGTGTATCTCAGCTTTGTGATAATGGTAATAAGGTTATCTTTGAGAAAGAGAAATGTGTGGTACAAAATGAAAAATCAGGCAATTGCATTCTCACAGCCTCTAGATCAAACAATGTTTATACCTTTCAGACTAACAAAGTTTCAGGTAAGAGCTTAAAGTGTCTCAAGGCCTTGAAATAGAATTCAAGGGTTTGGCACAAAAAGTTTGGTCACATTAGCACGTATACCTTGAAAATTTTGATCTCCAAAGACCTGGTAAAAGGATTACCATCTATCAAGGTCAAAGAAGATGAGGTATGCAAAGCTTGTGCTCAGGGTAAGTAGACCAGAAGCTCATTCAAACCAAAGAAGTTTGTAAGTACTTCTAAACCTATTGAACTACTTCACATGGATTTGTGTGGTCCTATGAGGACACCAACTCCAAAAGGTAAGAGGTATATGCTAGTCATTGTAGATGATTATTCTAGATATACTTGGGTTATGTTTCTGAAAGAAAAATCTGAAGCCCTCTCTGAATTTTCAAAGCTTTGCAGAGAACTTCAAAACTTGAAAAACCTACCCATTGCTTCAATTAGAAGTGATCATGGTAGAGAATTTGATCAATTAGAATTTGATTTGTTATGTGCTAAGCATGGTATCTCTCACAACTTCTCTTCTTCTAGAACTCCTCAACAGAATGGAGTTGTTGAAAGAAAGAACAGGACTCTTGAAGACATGTCAAGGACAATGCTTTTAGAAAATAAGCTGCCAAAACATTACTGGGCAGAAGCTGTGAATATAACAAATTATACTCTGAGCAGGTGCTTGATCAGACCTATCTTAAAGAATACCCCCTATGAACTCTTCAAAGGGAGAAAGACAAACATCTCATACTTCAAACCCTTTGGTTGCACATGCTATGTCCACAACAATGGTAAGGACAAATTGGGTAAGTTTGATGAAAGAAGTGATGAAGGTATATTCCTTGGTTACTCTCTTACTAGAAGCTTATAGAATTTATAATATAAGAACCAAGATGGTTGAAGAAAGTATTCATGTTATTTTTTATGAAAGCTATGATGGTTCTTTGAGTGAAAGTTTTGCAGACTTGAATCTGAACAAGCATGAATCAGAAGAAGAAGCTGCGAACTCTCTGGGGTTCAAGAAAGGATCAGAGGGAAAAAGAAGTCATTTTCAAGACCATGAAAACAGGTCTCAAGGCCTTGAAATTAGAGATCAAAGCCTTGACAAAGATGATGAGAAAGAGATGAATGATCAGACCACTACTTCAAGACCAGAGAAGATATATGGAGAACCTGAACCATGGTCTCCAAGAAAGAGATTCAAATATATTTCATCTCATCCACCTGTCAACATTATCTCTGACCCAACCACTGGTACACAAACAAGATCACAGTTGAAGAATATTTGTGCTTTCAATGCTTTCACTTCTCTTGTAGAAACCAAATCTGTGAAGGAAGCTTTACAAGAAGCAGACTCGATTATAGCTATGCAAAGTGAACTCAATGAGTTTGAAATAAACAAGGTATGGAACCTAGTTCCTCCACCTACAAATCAGTCTGTCATTGGTACCACATGGGTGTTCAGAAAACAATTGGATGAGAATGGCAAGGTGATTAGAGACAAATCAAGGTTAGTTTCTCAAGGTTACAATCAAGAAGAAGGTACTGATTATGAGGAAAATTTTGCTCCAGTTTCCAGGCTAGAAGCAATTAGAATTCTGCTTGCATTTGCATCTTTCAAAAATATGAAACTATTTCAAATGTATGTAAAATGTGCTTTTCTGAATGGATACTTACAAGGAGAAGTTTATGTTGCACAACCTCCTGGTTTTGAAAGTGATAGGTTTCCATATCATGTTTATATACTTACGAAGCTCTGTATGGTTTGAAATAAGCTCCAAGAGCTTGGTATGAAAGATTGTCAAAGTTTCTACTTGAAAATGATTTCAAAAGAGGATTGGTAGACAAGACCCTTTTCATAAAGACTCATGAGAAAGATTTACTTGTAGTTCAGATTTATGTTGATGATATTCTGTTTGGAGATACTAATGATCTACTATGCAAAGAATTCTCAAGTCTTATGAGCAGGGAATTTGAAATGAGTATGATGGGAGAGTTGAACTTATTTCTTGGACTTCAAATACATAAATTGAAGAAGGGAATCTTTCTGAATCAAAGCAAGTATACTAGGTACTTGCTGAACAAGTACAACATGTATCAATCTAAAGATATCAAGTCTCCAATGAGTACTACACTATCTTTAGATAAAGATGAATCTGGTAAGAGTGTCAATGTAAGAAAGTATAGAGGTATGATTAGATCTTTACTATATCTTACTGCTAGTAAACCTGATATCATGTTCAGTGTATGTATGTGTGCAAGATTTCAAGCTGATCTCACACTTGACTGTTGTGAAGAGAATATTCAGATATCTCAATGGTACCAAAGACTTAGGGCTTTGGTATCCAAGACATTCTAACTTCTCTTTGCATGGATTTTCAGATGCTGACTTTGCAGGTAACAAAATTGATAGAAAAAAGCACTTCTGGAACTTACCAATTTATTGGATCATCTTTGATCAGTTGGCACTCCAAGAAACAAAACTCAGTTGCTTTATCAACAGCTAGAGCTGAATATATATCTGCTGGAGCATGTTGTTCACTAGTATTATGGATTGCTCAACAATTGAGGTATCTTGGATTTGATTTCAGAAGTATTCCCATCAAGTGTGACAACAACCAGTGCAACATCTATTACAAAGAATCCAGTACAACATTCAAGAACCAAGCATATTGATGTTAGACATCATTTCATCAGAGATCATGCAGAGAAAGGTGATATTTTTCTTGAATTTGTTTCTACTAACATGCAACTTGCAGATATCTTCACTAAACCATAGCCAGACGAAATATTCTCAGCTCTAAGACTGTAATTAGGCATGCTAAATAAGGATGCATTGGTTTAGGAGGAGCATCAGGTAAGGAAGGAAAGATATTATGTGTTTCAAAGGTTTGAACTAATTTTCAAAGCCTTGCAAATCTATTCAAAACTTTGGTCTTATGTGTTTCAGCTTAACAGCGTTTCAAGACCTTGAAACTATTTTCAAAGCCTTGAAAATAAGTCTGATAACTGTTTAGTTAATAAGTTTTGGATCATTCAGTATTGTGTGCTACCATTGTAGATATTTGCTCAATATTTTCCCTAACTTTTTCAAAAAAAAAAATCAACCAAATATAGTATTAAATTATTTATTTCCAACGACTTCAAAGATTTGAATCTTTGTTGATCATTACAGATCTTTTAAGATCATAAAAAATATTGCAGTTTCCTTTTCAAATACAAACTCTCTGAGTATTTATCTCCTTCTCTTTTCCTTCACTCCGTATCACATCCACCTCTCTCTATTCTTCTCCCAAACCCTAATGAGCACTAGAAGAGCCTCAGACAGAATCAAGATAGCTGGAGGTTTAAAACAGAGTACTGGGAAGAAGAGAAAGACAGCAGTGGATGAAGTTCAAGAGATTAGTGAAGACTCCAGTTCTAGAACACCTAGTGCAGAGGCAGTTGCAGAGCTTCCTCCACCTAATAAGAAAGCTAAAAAGGACGCAACGCCCTCCTCAGATAAGAAGAATAAGAAGAAAGGGAAGGCTGCTGCAGAGAAGCAACCAGAAACAGAGATCTCTAGCCCCAAGAAGTTGAAGAAAAAGAAGAATGCAACTCAAGATGAAAAAGGGAAAGGAAAGGTAATAGAGGAACAGTCAGAAGACAATGTGGAGAAAGCATTGCAGATCTACTCAAACAATACTGCTCCTGATGAATCTTAGTTCATTTCAAATACTTCAAAAGGTCAATGGCTAGATGGTTTTGCTTCTAGGCCTATTGCTTTCTGTAGCCTGGTTAATATGCATGCGTTAACTGGTATGAATCTCAATTGCATTACCATGTTAAAGAAAAGCTCTTTGTGGTTCATGCTAAATCCTCCTGAGCTAACATATCCTAGGCTTACCAGACTGTTTTTTCTCAACATGAAGCAATTTAAGAATTCCCCACACTTGGTAATCAAGACAATAGTTGCTGGTGTTACTATGGAGTTGGATCATTATGAGTTCTCAACTGTTCTAGGCTTCCCCAAGAAGAATGACACACAGAATCATCCACCCAAGAATGAAGCCTTGAAATTGGCCAGACATGAATTCTTTCTACCAAATGTTCCTGCATCATCCAAACAATTAACACACTCTGTGTTAAATGTTGAAGCTTATGTGTTATTCACTATATTGATGAGATGCATCTTTCCAAGGGAACATTCAAAGGAGTTAATTACTGAGAGAATATTCTATATTATGTATCTGGTTATGCATGGCTATGAGATTGATCTGCAGAAGCATGTAATGGAGCATATATCATTCAGCCAAACAGATCAGAGAAAGCATCCTTTGCCTTATGCAAATCTTCTAACTCTGTTCTTCCAACACCTTGAGATTCCTACTGCTGGTGAGGAGTCTATCAATTCTGGAATTGGTGTGCTGAATGACAAAGATTTTGAGAAGATTGGAGTGGTTAATACCAAAGAAAAGGTTTGGAAGCTGTATTCTGATTTGACAGACGAAGAGCTCAATGCAAAGAAGTTTGTCAAGCCCAAGACCTTGACCCCTACTTCAAGCCAGACTTCTCAGCCTCCTAACTTGTCTTCCATCCTTCAGAGACTTGATGGTCTAGAGATGGATAACAGTGAGATCAAAGAGAATCAGCATGGGTTTGAGACTGATCTCTCACAGGTCAAATACATGATGGAAACCATTATTAGAAGCATGACTGTGTTTGATGTACCTGAGGATGAAGAAGGTGCCAAGAAAGGTGGCTCTGACAAAAACTTGCCAAGTGAACATTCCAACCAAGAAGAGGCTGCTCCAGTCAAAGATGAAGGGAAACAGGTCGTAGTTAAACAATCCGCTCAGGAAGGAGATGAAGTAAACAGTCCTGACTCAGATGATCTTTGATTACTCTAAATAAGAAAGAAGAAATCTCCAAAGACTGCTACTAAGGACAAGATTGAAGAAGTGACTACTGCTGGTGAGAATGAAGGGGAACAAGAAGAACGGGATAAGACTGATGAAGATAGTGAGGAAGAAGAGGGAGATCAGGATGGAGATGAAGACCCAACCCCTTAATCCTGCCTACTATTTCTTTCACATTCTTTCTTTTTAATTTTTTAAGTTTCATTTTCAAAATTTTCCAGACAGTAATCCAACATCTTCTCATTATTTTTGATGAAAGTCAAAAAGGGGGAGAAAAATCTTAGTTTGTTTTGATGTTATTTCTGTTTAGATGACCTAACTTTTGGTCAGTAGGAATTTCTGCAACTTACTTGCAGCTGCTGCTTTTGTTCATTAATAAATTCGATCTTTTGGAATTACTGTGTTATTATTATTTGTGTGAAATGTGTACTAATCAGTATTTTTTGCAAAAAGTAAGAATCAAACAGTTGAGCTTTTGTCTTTCATCAAGGGGGAGATTGTAAGGTCACAGGTTTCATGGACTTGAGCCTTGAATCAGGTTTCACATGTTTGAAATAGCAGAGCTATTTCAAGGCCTTGAACCAGGATTCAAAGCCTTGAAACTGTCTGACCTGCATACATGTTCTGAGAGGGAGTTTTTTTAAACTCTTTTGATTTAACTCTACTCCTCTCATCCCTGTACTTGATGTGTTATTATTTGATGATGAAAGACAAACTGTTTTGATATATCTAACATATTTTAATCCATCAATTTGACTCAGTTTTGCACGGAAATTTTATTTCCGATATATACAGGATTTGTTTCCTTTTCTGGCTTTTGCAGGAAGGAAATTACTTACTGAAGTTGATCCTGTGATCAATCAGATACTCATTAAAGCTTCTCATATTGTTTAAAGACAATATCACAACAATATCTCTGCAGATTGTGATCAACTATCCGTTGGAGAAGGCTGTTGAAAGAGAGTCAAAGCTGTTGCCTAAAATACAGGAAGTTGTTGCTAAAAATCTGGGAAGATTTGCACAGCTTTAACCGGTATAAATGGAGCTCATTTTGAAGCAACAAGAGAGAACACTCAACGAGCAAAAAGAGAGACACAATTCTGGATTGATAAGCATCAAAGAAGTTCATCACTCTCACAATCCAACTCACAGAAGATCACTGCATTCTTCAATGCAGTTCTACACTCCAGTGTGCTTCTGTATTATACTTTATTGGTAGATCATTTTTGTAATACTTCTATACTTCATTCTCAATGATTGTTCAACGTGAACAATAGAGAATTCTTAGTTAATCAGTTAGCTAGAGCATCTACTAGATAGGTTAGGAAGAACCACAAGTTGTAACAGAGTAACTTAATTCTCTGTGCTTCAGATCTAGGGCTTAGCTGTTGATTAATAAGAATTGAGTTGAAAATCCTGCAGGGAGAAGATCCCATAGGTAGAGACGTAGGTCCAATCGGACTGAACTCTACAAATCCTTTGTCTCTTGCATTTATAGTTCATTCACTTTCATAGTTTTTACAGCACTCAAACTTATCTGTTTTTCAAAGGTTTGAAACTCTTTACAAGGCCTTGAAAAAGAGTTGTCTGTTTCATTGCAAGTTATGTTTCTTTCAAAGACTTGAATTTGTGTTCAAGGCCTTGAACTCATTTACACTTGAACCAAAAACTCCTTTCCTCCTCATTTTTTGCAAGAAGTTGGCATACTCTATTCAAACACCCCCCCCCCTTTCTAGAGTATTTGTGCTGCATATTCATCTGCATACTCCCCTTTCAGGCTTGAGACAAGGATAAAAAGTGCAGCCACAAACTTTTAGATGTGAATAATTAGGAGCAGTAATAAATAACAGTTCATGGGGGACTTTTGAAAAATATTTTTTCATGGTTACCTGTTGATTAAGTAAGTTGTCGTAGCTACCGCATGAAACCAAATTTTTTTTTTCTAAAGAAGAAGTTTGCAATAGCGTCACAGTTGTGTCAATAATGTGGTGGTGCTTATTTTCCACCACACTTTTTTGTTTAAGAGTATGAGGACACTTTTATGATGGGTAATGCCACAGTCAAATAATATCTTCTGAAACACAAAATCAGTAAACTCCCTAACACCATCTCAACGAACTATTTTAATGCAATGTACCAACATTTTTCCTATAAAAAGCTTATACTTAGCAAAAATAGTGTCCACTTCATATTTCAGATGTAAAGGAAAAAATGCAACTATGACGAGAGTAGTCATCTATAAATAAAGCATGGTATTTTTAACCTTGATACAACTGAACTGAAGTCGGTCGCCAAACATCACTATGTAGTATATATAAAGGAGTATCAGAAACACTAGTAGATAAAGAGTAAGGTAACTGAGACATTTTACCCGCCAAGCATGACTCACATAAAGTAGCAGAATTTTTAATAGAATTAGGTAAATAACATTTAATGTAATGAAGTAAAACAAAGTTTGACGGGTGACGAAGGCGAGAATACCATAAACTGGATTTGACTCTTTGACCCAAAAGAGCTTGAGGACCAAACGGCAGAGAGAAAGAGGGAATCGGGTATAGTGCCATTTTTAAGGATTCTGCCCTTAGCTCTGGCCTGAATGCAGAATGAGTTTGTCAAGTATAAATTGTGCATCATGATAAAAACAAAACTTATTGACATACAAGATATTCACAGAAAGTTTAGGGACATGTAATGTGTTGTTTAAGTGGAAATAATGATGTGTAGTGGTAAAAAGTGTGTTAACAGAGTTTTAGGCGGAGAGGGAAGATCCATTATTGGCAGTGACACGATCTTGTTCGGTATATGGCTCAGAGATAAAGATTTTGCGCTAGTCAGCTGTCATATGATTGAAGGCACTAGTATCCGTGAGCCTAACCTCTGGTGGAACAGCAATAAGAGTGTTGGAAGAGGCTGCCATGGCAGTTAGGTGCTGGGGTGGTAGGCGCCCTTAATACGCATACTCCATTCGATGGTAACAATATAAAGCAGAATGATAGTCATTGTTGCAGATTTGGCAATTGACATGACCACCACCACGACTAGAGAAGGAAGCCGAACCAGAACGTCCTCTTGACCCACTGTTGCAACACGAAGAACCTCGACCCAAGATGAAAGTAGGAGATATAGATCCAGATACATACCCGATCCCAGACCCGTAAGAGGATCTGGATACGTACCCTGAACCAGACCTATAATCGGATCCAGAACCGTACTCGGAACCAGACACGTAGCCCGATCCATATTCGCCATTGTGTCCGCATTCGAACCGCTCGAGGATCGGTTACCACCACGCAAACCCGAACGGCCTGCACCTCGAGAACCACTAATGCGACCGTCGCAACCTCCACCATAGTGGTAGTAATACCAATGAGTATAGAAAGGGGTGTGCTCGGATTTGGGCTAGGGAATTGAGATTTAAGCATCTTCTCCTCCGCACGAAGAAGCACATGAAGTTCCTCAAACGGTAACTGCTCAGATTTGGTATGAAGATATTATCGGAAGGACTTAAATCAGGGGAGAGGTCGTTGAGTGCATACAAAAGCATGTCCTCATTGTCGGTGAGAACAGAGGGCACCACCAGTTGAATCCGAATGGATTTAAGTCGCTGCATGTAGGAATCGATAGATCTAGTACCCTTCTTAAAGTTTGAAGGGTTTTTTTCAATTGCAAGATGTTGGATCGAGGGAGAGAGGCATAGCGCTGCTCTAAAGATAACCAAGTGGATCTTAAATCGATACACCAACAAAATAGGGTTAGTGCTTCGATGGATAGAGTTGAGTTCAAAAAAGTGAGGACCCCTTGATCTTGAAGGATCCATGAGGTGAATCTGGGTTAACTGTGGCATCACAACCGGTGGCGCATGTGACATATTGAGGAGAAGAAGGAGATGAGCCGTCGAGATGGCCAAACAGATTATGCGTACAAAAAATGGAAGAAATCTGGTGTTTCCACAAAACAAAGTTAGATCCATCTAAATTAAATGGCAAAAGGTTATGTATATTGGAGAGGAGGTGCATTGGGATTGAGAGTGGTGGCTTAGAGGCGGTAGAAAGACCCATAGCTCTGATAACATGAAAGGAAGATTGAAGATTTGCAGAGAAATGATAAAGCAGATGATGAATATTGAGAAAAAAGTATAGCGGATGTATTATTCACAAGAAGGTGAAGTATCACCAAACTTAACCCTAATATGATAATGAGAGACTATATATACAGACTTTCGATATAATTTTAGGAAAGCTATCACAACGGTAGTATCATACGGTAGGGATCTAGGTTAACCTAGTGGTCTTTAACACCATTGTGCCATTATAAACAATTGGGCTTCATTGAGGCCTAACGGGCTATATCTAATTTCACTCGCCTCCAGCTACACCCACTTCAGCCACCTTTTATTCTTTTTTTTATTCACATCCACCTCCACCTTGTCCAGTTCTTCTCCAGTGATTAGTGATTTACGGATCTCGATATGGAACTGGAAATGAAAGAGAGATTTGCAGATCGACTAGTTTCAAGCTTTGATTTAATTTATCAAAACTCGGAAAATCAATCTCTTATTCCTCTCTCTCTCTCTCTTCATCTTTCGGACCCTAAACCCAAAAACTGACCCACTTAACTGAATCAAAGCCCATAAAACCAAACCCCTCAATCTAAGTCGATTTTGGAAAATAAAAAATGACTTTCCTGTGTTCCTGCTAAATTAAACCAAAATCTGAAAGCCCAAATAACTCCCAGCCTCTACCTCAAAATGAAAATGGCACTAAAAAATTGGGGTCGCCCTTAATTCGGTTAGAGTAAATTAATTTTTTACTTTTTTGTATTATTATTGATTCTGATGTTAGTGGTGGCTGTAACAAGGTGGAGAAGTCATATTGGAGTATCGTTGGTTGTGTTGGTAACAAAAATTTGGGATAACGTTGATAGCGTTATTGGTGTTCATAAGAGGGAGGAAGAAATTTTCATGTAAAGGGTGTAGATAAAGGATTTGAAGGGGTATGACTAGGCTAAGAGGATCGTGCTTCGGTTGTAGGTAAAGGAAATGTACGGGAACGGAGAGATGGAAACACATGAAAGACTTTAGAGGAAATGGGAAGGAATTGAGCCCAGTATACGAGTAGAGGAAAGAGACTACTTTGTGTATATTCTAGAAATTGAGCATCAATAATCATCCTTTTATGTGGAGGAATGTAATAACCTATTTATATTGTTCCTATTAGGTCAACCAAATCAGATTGCATAGCTGCAGGGAGCTGCACAACTTAGTGAAGCCGCCAAGGCAGTGATCTTAGAAGACTACCCCCGTTGATCTCAGATCACCAGAAACAGGTAGTTGCATGAAGCCTCTTCCTGTCATATACAAGGGTCAAAAATGGAACGACCATCATCAGGGACGAGCCTCATTCCAGCCTCCAAGCCACTAAGTCATCTGGTTCCCGTATGGTGGTGCTGAGGCAAGAGGTATATGACAAAATGTTGATTAGTGTATTAGTGTAGACTTTGTTTATTTTTGATATAGTCCCTAGCTAGGTCCATATAATTACATGTGTATTAATTATTGATTAGTCATACAATTATCAGTTCCTCGTGGTATCAGAGCGGGTTCCGAACCCTAGCATCTAATTTTTTTCTCTTCTCTCATGAGGATCGACCAGCGTCGTTCCCTCACCTTCCTCACCGTTCGACGAAGCCCTAACACCGGAGTTCTTTGCGCCTTCTACAAACCCAAGAAAAGCGCACCATATGGGTTGTTATTTCTCCGAAGATCAGTCAATTGCCTCTATTCCGCCCATCGTCGCATTTCTCTGCTACTTCCGGCCTCGTCCCCGATTCAGACTCTCCTTTACCTTCGATTGTGCCATGGCACTCCCCATAGCAGTGCCAGATCTGAACAACCCTAACAAGTCACTGATTATGGTTGTTGCTCCTCCCACGTTAGTTAAAAATTATGATAAAAACTTCCTGACATGGAAGGTTCAAGTCCAAGCTGTCCTCGCCGGACATGGACTGCTCAGCCATGTTGATAACAGCAACTCGCCACCTCTACCTCTTCTACCGCCACATAAGACTGCGCCATCTGGTACTGCCACGGTTCCGCAGACGAATCCTCAACCGGGACAGATTCGTCCGCTTCATCTAGACTTGCTGACAGCACTGCTCTACAACCCAATCTCGCCCATACATGTTGGTTTCAAAAGGACCAGCTTGTATTCGCGTTTCTAGCTAGTACCTTAGCGCAAATCCGTGCTTTCCGATATCACAACAGCCCACACTGCTCATGATATTTGGAGGACCCTCCATAACATTTGTGTGAGCCCCTCCCGTAGACACATCAACCAGGTCAAGAAGCATCTAAAAAATCCTCAGTATGGTAGCGGACCATATCTGCATTTATGCACTTTTTTAAACACAAAGCTGAAGTATTGGCGCTCGTTTGCAAACCAATGGATGAGTCTGATATGGTGGATCGGATCCTAGATGGCCTGAATTAAATTTACCTTCCAGTTGTTGCGAAAAGTAAGGCGCGCAACACATATATTGGAGTTGAATAGCTCTTTGAGAACCTTATACAACACGAGCAGTACTTCGCCAAATTTCAGCCAAATCGTGCCTCCACTCCTGCTTCGGCCAACATATCGTTTGGTCCTCTACCCAAGGGCCACGACCGAGGTCATGGTCAGCCCAACCACAACCAACATCAACTTCAGCATCAATCACAGCACTATCAACAGTTTTCCCACCCTTCTCAATGGTATCCCTCCACTTGAAAATCTCCCCCACCACTCTCTTACTGGTCCTCGGTAGCCTCCTCCACTTCTTGATTTTGTAAAGTTTTTGGAGAACAAGGACACCGCATCCGCAACTGCTCCTAGTTTCGATGGATGCTCCAGCATCACGATCCTGGCCCCGCGAAATATTTCGGCTCTTATCCTGCCTCTAGGTCATCAGGGTACTCTACCACTTCCTGTCCCTGGGCTCCACATGCTAATGTAGCTACAACGCATTATGAACTCTTGTATATGCCTTCTAGGCTCCTTGACATAGGAGCCACTTATCACATCACATGTTTCTCTATTTATTGCACTTCCCCGACTACCTCTTCATTCTCGTCTCCCACCTCTGCGATGTGAGATTCATAAGGATCAAACCAACCTTCGATTTATGGATCTATTAGTTTTTCTTCTGCTGTTTGGGTCCCCCTTCTTCTGTTTCATAAATAGGTGTTGGCTTGTCTGGCTTGGATCCCCCTACTTCTACTTTCTTTTTTGTTGCTTCCTTGTTTTTCTTTGCTACATCGGCTTCTTCTTGCTCAGTTGCTACATTCTCGCTTTGCTCGAATACCCCTTCTTCTATTTGCTGGTTTTTTACAAGATCGGGTTGCTCGGATCCATCGAATTATGAATCTTTGGATCTACGGTTTGCTTTGACCACTGGATTCTAATAAAAATGAGATAAATAATAGGAACAGGTTGAATTGATTAACAACATTTTGAGTTAAAGACGAACTACATTAGAAAGCATACCTTGTTGGGGACCCAAACTTATTGAGTGTGAAACTCATCTGTTATTCCTTGTGATGCTTCCAAAAGTCTGTCACCATACCCCCCCCCCCCCCGTTACGTCAGTCATTTTTCCTTATTTGTCCAACCGCATCTTCATTTAAGTGTAATGCGAGGCTCCATCTATTATGAAACCGCCTTGATGTTAAATTGTGATTTCAAAGTGACAAACTCCATTCTTTCCATCCTTTCTCCCAAGTCTTATACCTACCCGTATAATGTTGCAATTGAGCTTTAAACTTGTTCTGATAAGTTTAGGGTTTTGATACGAATTCGCAGCGGAAGAAACAAGAATAATCATCCATTCAATACCCTCCCAGGATCCAAGTCTAGAATTCATAACGATGGTAAAGGATGAGAACATCAAGTATCTTGTTTGTCTCCTGTGATGACTTCTTAAGTGAAATAGTATTCACGTCTCTATGAAAATTCCACTCCTAGGATTGATTCCAGATCCTCCACACCTTTGTGCCAGCTAGGGAAGGAGGAGGGAGAAGAAGATCACACAAAACGAGACCAAAAGAGGCCACGCCTCTTTGGCCGACGGTGAGAGGGGCGAACGGGGGGGGTCGGTTTGGCCTCCCGTGTTTGCTCTCTCCTTGCTTTGTTCTCTCTCTATCTTGTGTGCTAAAAATTATGACAGTCTTATGAGAAAAATAAGCTAAAAGTCTCTATATATAGTCCAACAACTCCTTTTTAAATACATATAGACCCTCTACTAATCATGTCCTTACACGGATTAGTCCAACTTGCAAATTAATCCTACTAAGTTTGCAAGTGGTTGAGCATTGATCTTTCTATTTAATTAATCACATTAATTAATTCACAAGTCCGGTTAAATACATAGGGAGTGTGACCCCATAGGTTTCTACTTAGTTGGTAGTGACAATTACTAACATAGAGCGGCCTCTAGCAAGACATCTATGCAACCCAATTAATAAAAATAGTCATTACTTTGACAAAGCTTCTGATCAATGTTACCGTATTGTATTTATGCCTTTGTCTCCATATCAGTATTGGACATGAGACATACAAGTCACACTCGTATATCAAATCCATAGTTTCTCGATCCTGGGAATAGTCTTATCCATGCAAATAACATCAATATCCTATATTGATTTATCTGAGTCTGACCAGACATTCTATAAGCACTACCGCTCGAGCGGCCACGGAAATTTGCTCCCATTATGTGGGTGGGACAAATCCTCTCTACATCACTACCATCTCTAAGCTTGCTTCCTGTCATGCCCGATAACTACCTTTATTGTTCCCGATTAAGGCACAACGTTTGATAATATCAAAGCATGATATTTCACAACTAGAGTATCTAGTGACTTCAAGTCTAAGGACCACAATACCATTGTCAATACGAGAAGCACTTGTGACTTTACATAACTTGTATGTAGCCTTCTCGTTGTGGGTCAATCCAGTATGCCATTATTCCTAATGCATACCCATGTGCTAGACTTGATATCTCCATATCAATCTACCCACGTACTAGTCTATAGTTTATCATCATGTTAATCAATACAATGGTCTAGGAGATAAACAACACATTATAATCTAAGGACTTCATTCTATTAAATATCTCCATAAATAATACAATGATTATTCTAGCCAAAAATAATGTTCATACTAAATAAGATTGCCTCTAAGGCATCTATTCCAAAAATAAGGACTCAATTTTGCTGTCAATTGCTTTGAACCGTCCCAACAATGGAAAACATTTCATGTTCGAACGATTGAAATTTCTCGGTGGGAGTTCTTGTAGCTTTGGGTTCACCATGAGTTGTATGTACCATAGAGACATAAGGTGCAATGTTAACAAGATCAGTCACTTCACTAGGTGGCATAGAAGTTGTAGGGTTATGATGCAGGATGCACAGCGGAAATACAATTAAAATTTCCTGATCAAATCCCTCCATGAATCGCAGGTTAAGCATCATAACATGATAAAGAAGAGAATATGTACCTTGTGAGTTTGTGTGAACACAACAAAGAATGATGTCCTCGTCTCTACCGTGCCACACCTTCGGATTGCCAACTGGAATCTCCTTAACGCCATGTGCTAGCTACGTCTAGGAAGGATCAAATGATCACACAAAACGAAACAAGATGGTCGAAGCCCTTGGTGGCCGACAGGTAGGGGCGGACGGCTCCTCTTGGTGCTTTCTCTCCTTGCTCTGTTATTTCACTTAATGAAAACTCTTGTGAATAATAGAGCTAGGAATACCCTTTTATAGCCAATAACTCCTTATTTACTACAAACTTTCCTCAATACTTAATCATTTCTATACATAGATTAGTCCGCTTTGCAACTTAGTCCAACTAACTTTGCATGTGGCTGCGTTTTGATCTTTGATCCATATAATTGTTAATTAGTCCTACTAATTAACATCCATATCCAGTTTAAGCCTTTTGGTGAGACCATGTAGGTTTCTATTAAGTTGGTAGTAACAATTACAAACATTGAGCGGCGTCTACCAACACATCAATGTCACCCAACGAATAGAAATAGTCAGTCATCCGACAAACCTTGTGCCCAATGTTACCGTGTTGTATATGCCCTTTGTCTCCATATCCGGATTGGACACGAGATATAAATGACACAATCGTATATCCCAACATTAGTTTCTCGATCCTGTGAATAGGCTTATCTGTACAGATAACATCAATATCTCATATTGATTTATCTGAGTCTGGCCAGACATTCCATAAGCTCTACACCTCGAGTGGCCATGGATATTTACTCCCATTATGTGGTAGGGACAAATCCTCTCGACGTCACTACCATCTCTCAACTTGCTTCCTATCATGTCCGATTATCATCTTTATAGTTACGCAGTTACTGTGTAACGTTTGATAAAATCAAAACATGATATTTCACAAATAGAGTATCTAGTGGCTTCAAGTCTAAGGACTGCAACACCATTGTATCTACGAGAAATGATAAGTCTAAAGCTCATGGATATTATGATATGTAAATACAGGAAGAAAGCTTAGCTCCTTGATGATGAAAGCCAGAAACACAAGCAAAATTAATTGCTAAGTACCAAAGCTTCAAAGCTTTGAGTTACTGTAGCAATTTCTATATGATGTATTATCTAACTATTTTGTGCAGGTTTTGATTATGTTTTGATAATGATTGGTTTAGTTATATAAGTATATTCAGTAATATATATTCTAAGATGATCACTGCAGGATTAAGTTTGCTTGAAAATCCAATATACATTCTGGTGAAGTTAGCAGGCAAAGCTTCAAAGCTTTGAGATTTTCTAGTCACTCTTTACTGCTAAGTTCTACTAACCATCTTTCTGTGTGCAGATGGATTCAGTGCTACTTGGATGTTGTTACATGTTGGTTATTGTCAATTGTGGACTCTTTATTGGTTATTTGATATATTGATGAGATTGAATATACTTCTTAACTCAGAACTATCAGCAGACAAATCTAGCATAATTTTCTCTTTAATGGTTAGCTGTTTTTTCAAGAAGATCTCTTTGCTAGATTGTTTTGTTATTTGTTTGATCTTATACGTCCATAAACAGATCAGCAATGTTTTCAAATTGAGCTGTTTACATAAGCTTTTCATATAGGAGATGTTTTAGGAATTATGTTCCTAAAATCTCTCAAGTTAGTTGCAGACTGAGAACAGCTACTTAAGTTTGAATTGCAAAGACTTATCAGAGAAACAGAGGTCGTGATTTTAAAGAGGACAATCATCTGGGAAGATCAATTACATACAGCTCTTTAAATCATTCAGGGATTCAATTCAAGCAGGCTGAAGATCATTCAAATCCAGAAGAACTCTTCCACGCTTTAAACAGCTTATTCTTTCTAATTTATTCTCTCTTTACTTCATTGTATCATTTATTATTCATTTCTAAAACCTCACTAAACTTGGTAGTCTGGTTGTTCAAGTGAACAACAAGAGGTTCTTATTGTTTCAACAGGTTGTAGCCTGTAACTAGATAGGTTGGGAACCCCAAGTTGTATAAGAGTAAGGTAGCTTACTTAGGTTTGAGATCTAGGGCTACATCTGGGTGATTAATAAGAAGTTGTGTTTGAATCCTGGAGCGATTAGATCCCTCATGCAGAGACTAGGTCCAATTGTGACTGAACTCTGTAAAGTATATGTGTTCTTGCTATTTACTTTTGCTGCATTTACTTACAATTTAAATTGGAAGTTTCAAAGCTTTGGGTCTTCCCAAGTCTCAAAGATTTGAAGCCTCTTTACTCTGTCGTTATATCTTTAAGCTTTTCAAATCTCTTTCAAAGCATTAAGATATCAACTGCTTGTTCTACTTAAGTTTAAAAAAAGTTGAGTGTTGGTAAAAGTTAGCATACTCTATTCAACCCCCCCCCCCCCCCTCTTCTAGAGTATTATCATACATGTTTACACCTACACTACACACTTTCAATTGGTATCAGAGCATTGGGTCACAGTTTAAAGATCTAACAATCTTGTGACTATGAGTTTTGTAGGTGAAGGAGGATTCTCACAGGGAAGGGCATCTAATAGACCTCCACTATTTTGTGGTGATAACATTGTGCATTGGAAGGCACTGATGAAAATGTTCATCATAGATCAGGACATGGAACTATGGTCTATTATTGTGAATGGGACAAACCTATTCTATACTAGTGTGAATGGTGTTAGAACTGTCAAACCTGATGAAGATCTCTCAGTTACTGAACTGGAAAAGGTATCAAAAAATTACAAAGATTTGAACTTATTATATTATGCTCTTAGTGCAGATGAGTTCAACGGAATACCCAACTGCAAGAATGCAAACGAGATATGGGATAAGTTGACTGTTACCTATGAAGGAACTAGCCAAGTCAAGCAGACAAAGATTAATATCCTTTTGAGACACTATGAACTGTTTAAGATGAACCCCGATGAGTCCATCAAAGATATGTTCAAAAGGTTTACAGATATTGTGAACAACTTGGAATATTTGGGAAAAGTATTCTCAAATGAAGAAAAAGTCAGGAAGATTCTCATAAGCTTTCCTAAAGCAAAATGGGAGCCAAATACTACTTCCATTGAAGAAGCTCAGGATTTGAGCATTCTGGAACTGGATGATCTGCAAGGAAAGTTACTCACTCATGAGATCTCTATGAAGGAGGTTGATGGTGAATTGAGTGACAACATAAAGAATCTGGCACTCAAGGCAAAAGACAATGAAAAATCCCAAAGCCTTGAACCAAAGGAAGATGATAATGATGATGAGGAAGCCTTAGCCTTGATTTCCAAAGCCTTGGCTAGAATTCTTAAGAAAAAGATGAACTATGGAAACAAGGATTACAACAAAGAAAAGTTCATATCCTCAACTATAAAGGATCATAAAGGTGAGTCTTCTTCACAATCATATAAACCTAAAGATATGAATTGCTATGAATGTGGAGATGCAGATCACTTGGTGAGAGACTGTCCTCAAAAGAAAAAAATATACAATTTTCAAAGAAGGAAAATGACAACAGAAGGAAGAAAGCAATGGTGGCCTCATGAGTGACTCAGACTCTTTAGACTCAGACTCTGATGATGAGCAAGCCAATCTCTGTTTAATGGCTGGACATAAAGAGGACCATTCAACTGAGAAGCCAATTGAAGACATGGTAAAAAATCTCTTATCTAGTCCTTCTTATGTGTTACCTGAAATCCTCACAAGCATGTTTTTAAATGAGGAGAGTTACAGGAATGAGATTGACTCTTTGAAATGAAGGTTCATGAGCAGCCAAAAGAAAATTTAGATTTGGTTTTTCAGAATAAATGTCTTGAAGCTACTAATTTAAAAATTGACGGTAACTTCAAAGCCTTGGACAGTATATTCAAAGCTTTGAAATCACAAGTCAAAGAAGTAGTTGATCAAAACACTATTTTAACTGACAAGTTTGTTGATCTAAAAAATCATTCTGATGATTTAGAACAACAAAACACTACACTGACTAGTAAGCTTCAAGAATCCAAGAAAATTCTTTCAACTTTTGCTGGCTCAGAACTGAAGTTAAGTCTCATGATTGGAGGAAGTCTGCAGTCTGTTCACAAAAGTGGAATTGGATATAATCCAAATTTCCCATGAAAAAGCCAACCCACATTTGTGAAATCAGGAAGCAGACATTCACCAAAGTGTCATTATTGCTGTAAAATTGGACATGTAAAAGTAACTTGCCCCTTTTGAAGGACATAACCTAACATAATGAGGAACACCTATCCTTATTAGCTTAAGGGACAAGTGAAACAGATTTGGGTTCCAAAAGTAGTTAAACCACCTAACATGGTTGACTCTGTGTATGAATCCAAATTCTACACTTGGTCTAATAGCTTAAGGCATTGATTGATTTTTCAGGATGTCACCATAGCTTTGAAAGATTAAAAATGGATATTGGATAGTGGATGTTCCAGACATATGAGTGGGAAGAAATCTTTAATCTCATAAGTGAAAGAACAATCATAGGGAACAATCGCACTTGGTGACAAAGCAAAGTGCAAAATAATTGGTATTGGAAGTGTTGGTAACAATTCTGCATATTCAATTTCTGATGTTTAATTAGTTGATGGTTAAGTATAATTTGTTGAGTATTTCTCAGCTTTGTGACAAATAATAAGGTTGTTTTTTACAAGGAGAAATGTGTGGTGCAAGATGAAAAATCAGCCAACTGCATTCTCATAGCTCCGAGGTCACATAATGTGTATGCACTGTGTACTGACAAAGTTCATGGTGATAGTCTGAAGTGTCTCAAAGCTTTTAAGGATGACTCAAAACTATATCAAAGAAAGCTTGGTCATATAAGCATGCTTTCTTTGAATAAACTCATCTCAAAAGATCTGGTAAGGGGATTGCCAATCCTTAAATTCAAAGATAATGAGTTTTGCAAGGCATGCACTCAAGGTAAACAAACCAAAAGCTCATTCAAGCCAAAGAATTTTGTAAGTACCTCCAGACCCTTAGAAATGCTACATATTTGTGTGGTCCTATGAGGGTTCAAACACCCAGAGGTAAGAGATATATGCTTGTTATAGTTGATGATTACTCTAGATATACTTGGTTATGTTTATTAGAGAAAATTATGAAGCATTATATGAATTTTCTAAAATTTGCAAGGAGCTTCAAACTTTGAAAAACTTATATGTTGCATCTATTAGAAATGATCATGGTAGGAAATTTGATCAACTTGATTTTGATTTATTTTTGCAAAGCATGGTATCTCACACAACTTTTCTGCAACTAGAACTCCTCAGCAAAATGGTGTAGTTGAGAGGAAAAATAGAACTCTTGAAGACATGTCTAGGACCATGTTACTTGAAATTAATTTGCCAAAATCTTTTTGGGAGAAGTTGTTAATACTGCCAACTATGTGCTCGATAGATGTTTGATCAAGCCAATTTTGAAGAAAACCCCTTATGAACTGTTTAAAGGCAGGAAGCCTAGTGTTGCTTACTTTAAGCCTTTTGGATGTACTTGTTTTGTTCATAACAATAGCAAATATAATCTTGGTAAGTTTGATGCTAGAAGTGATGAAGGTGTATTTCTTGGTTATTCTCAAACCAGCAAAGCTTACAGGGTTTACAATAAGAGATCTAAGATTGTAGAGGAGAGTATTAATGTTGTTTTTGATGGAAGTATTGATGATTCTCTGAGTGGAAGTTTTGCAGATCTTAGTTTGAATAAATATGAGGCTAATGAAGAGCTTGAGAAAGTCAGCAAGAGCAAAACTAAGCATCAAAAACTTTCAGAAGAATCTCAAGGCCTTGAACCCCCTGCTGAGCCAAAATCTCAAAGCCTTGAGACAGAGATTGACAGAAAATATGATGCTCCTTCTAATGTATCAAGAACTCAAAGCCTTGAAGGTCCATACACTTGGACACCCAGAAAGAAGTTCAAATATCTCTCAGATCATCCTGCTGAGAATATTATATCAGATCCAACAACTGGAACTCAGACAAGAGGACAATTGAGAAATCTATGTGCATTCAGTGCTTTTGTATCACTCATTGGGCCCAAAAATGCAAAGGAAGTACTAGAGGATGTAGACTGGATCATTGCAATGCAGAATGAGCTGAATGAGTTTGAAAGGAACAGAGTCTGGAATTTGGTCTGTAGACCAAAAGATCAATCAGTGATTGGAACAAGATGGGTGTTCAGAAATAAGCTTGATGAAAAAGGTAAGGTTGTGAGAAACAAAGCAAGACTGGTTGCACAGGGATACAATCAAGAGGAAGGTATTGATTATGAGGAAACATCTGCCCCTGTAGCAAGGTTAGAAGCTATCAGAATACTTCTTGCATTTGCATCACATAATCACATAAAACTTTTTCAAATGGATGTCAAATGTGCTTTTCTGAATGGTTATCAATAAGAAGAAGTATTTGTTGCGAGTGACGAGTTGGATTATTTTTGGGTTCGAAATATATTCGGAAAGTTCGTGTAATAATTCTATATAAAACGATATTTTTTATTGTGTATTCTATTTAGTATTTTATGTAGTTTATTTAAATATAATAAAGTGTGTACCCAACCCACTAGATTGACCAACCAATTGGTACTCCTAAAGCACCCTAACATAACTAACTAGAAGACAAAAAAAGAGAAAAGGACAAGTCGGTTGAGGAAGATGACTTCTCCAAGTCATTGGTTCATTATTTAAATGTCACTTTCATCACCTTTCTCTCTCACTAAAAACACATCAGACCATTCTCTCTCTCTTTGTTTCTCTCACACACAAAACAAACAAAAGAAACTTCTCTCCCTCTCATCAAACCCACGGCCAACAACACAAAACCCACCACCACCACCGTACCCTCCATCACCACCGGCACCACCACCTCAGCCACCACAACCTCCTCCTCCCCATCTCTCCATCTCCCTCCCCTCTCCCTCTCTGTCTGGAGCTGGAGTACTAGCAGCTCCCGACGAAGCCGCCGCCAACCACCAAGGAGGCAGCCGGCGAACCCCGACAAGAAGAAACCGCCGCCACCTCTGTCCTCTCTCCCTCACTCTGTTTTGAACCCCGAGCTTCTTCCTCCCTCTGCTGCGACCGAAGGAGAAGAAGTACAGCAGCGGTTGGCTGCAGAACACCCCCCGAAATGCCACCATCGCCGCCGCCACCATATTTTCCGACGACAAGCTCAACCAAGCTAACCGGAGCGACCCAGCCTTTGAATTTGGTACCAAACAGCTCCTGGAGGTCCAAGGAGTCTAGATTCACTAACAAGCGGAGCCTATAACGTTGTATTGTTCGTTGTCGATCATCACCGCCAACCACCACTTTCGGAGCCGAGACCCGCTTCGTCCCTTGACCGTTTCTCGCGATTTTTCGCATGGGTAAACTATAAATCACCCTCTAGTTCATTTCTTATCATCAAAATCTCATCTTGTTAGCTCTAAATCGAATCAGGTATGTTGGGTTTAAGTTGTATGCTTGTGTTCATGAAGGGGGGGTTGTTTATGTAGTTTCTGAACAGTTGAGGGTGAGATGTGAACTCCATGTATACTTTCTGAAAAGTTGGCGGTGATTTGTGTATAATATGAAACTGCTTATAGTGGGGGTGTAACTAATTGTCTTTTATGATAAGTTTGGGGGATCTAGTTGTTTATATAAACTGCATATAATATATGAAATTAAAAATGCGATTTTTGGATTAAAGTTATATCCTAATATTTCTAGATGTTAATTTGGCTATACAAAAGTAAATTTGGTTGTTAAAATTATATAGAAATTTATTTGTATGAAATATTGTTGTTTCTATTACTTTGTTTTATTCATTTAATTGCGGTTTGTTTAACTAAATAGTTTAAGTGCTTGAAAACTAGTATTTTGAGTAAAATAGATTATTTTGAGAATATCGACAAAATAAATAAGTTGGAAGTTAATTTATGAAATAACTAGTAAGGAAACTCTTTAAATAAAAAATCCATACTTTTCTATTATTTGATAGTACTTGATCAATTTTCTACAAAGTATAAATTACCTCTCCAACATCAATTTATATGTATATATGATTTGCTTCTTTGGAATAAACATTTTATGAATTTCCTTTATGAATTTCATTCTTTTAAAGTATATACACTTTTTAGTAAATAAATAGCTACAACTATATTAGTTTGAATTAAATTTTTGTAGTCACTTACAAATAAATAAGTTGTCTAATAAATTATTATTTCCTAAATAAAGAGAGTGTATGAGCTTAATATTGGATTTATTACTCAATAACTTTACTAATTTACATTTATATAAGTTATGATATTTTTATGAGAAAAATACAAGTGTTAACGTCGCAAGTTTATTAAATAATAATTGGCATGTTAAGTAATGGGGTAAAGGGGATAATTTCAAATGACACATTAAGAGTTATAGCATTTTGCATATCATACTTGCACAATTGAGCTTGTAAATAATTTAGGAATTATAAATTTTAGGTGACAAGATCATAAGCAAGGGTTACGAATATCCGTAGAAGCCTTATCGCGCTATTTGCCTTACTACTTGAGGTGAGTAAATATGCCTAACCTAGTGTGCCCGTCCTTCTTTCGTGTCCAACTATTTTTATGATTTATACGTCTCAAATATGAATTGTGAAATACGTGCTTGACTTGGAATTTCAATTACTTGTTTATCGATTCATTTGGAAACTATCACACGGAAATTAATAATAGGTAATAACGTAAAGTGGAAACAGTTGTGCGGTGGAACTATGCGTGGATTCTTATATACTGTGGTTATTATATTTTGCTCGGTTGCAATTGCCCTGGGCTGCTCCATGTACTCACCTCTCTGGCCACAAGAGTCTTAGGGGGGTGCCGACACTTAAGGTCTTGGATGCTTGCGAGATGGTTGGTTCTATATTGTTGGTTCGTTCCCCGCTACCACTACATAAAAATGTGAATTTTGAGATGTGGATGATGGACTAATATTGGATATTGGGAATTCCCTAATTTGGACAAATATTATGGATTGGAATGTTTTCTTTGGATAAATGTATCATTGTACTGTGACGATTTGAGAACACATTTCTGGAAACAAAGAATTAAAAGTTGGAAAATATATTTATTTTCTCACACGAGAACATATTTGTTTACTTCTTACATATCATCCTTATTTATTAAAATAAAAATATGCCTTCCAATTTACACGTTGGGGTGTTTACTTACTCAGCATTTTTGTGCTGACTTTGGAAAAACTGCGGTCTTTGTTTCTTTCCCCCGCAGGTCTAGGTGAAGGGAGCTCGGCTTAAGGGGAAACGCGGACTCATCTAGTTCTGATTATTACTAAATATTGAAACACTTAGATAATATTTCATCATGTTTAATAGTATGTATTATTTCACTGTTGAAGACATTATGGTTTGTAATAAGTAGCTATGGCGATGTTTGTTATGATTACCATTGTTCCTTGCACCCGGGAGCGATCTTGGGTGCGGAGTGGCATTTCCGTATTTCTCCCACGACGAAGTACGGGGTGTCACAATAGACCTTAGCCTTCCGCCATCGCTACCTGAGAAAACAAGACTAGCACACCCGTGAGGTAAAAAGATAGTAACAAAAAATAACGATAAATTAAAACTCTAACCTAATTTATAACTAAACAATCTACCGCTGTCCCCGAAAGCGGCGCCAAAAACTTGATACGCTTTCTTACGTGTTACGGAAAGTGCACGGTTCAAGTAATATAGGGTAATATTTCAACCCCGAGTTATCGATGCCGCAAGGACAATCACAAGATTGTTTAGTTAAAAGCTTAATATAGAGTTAAAGTAACCGGGAGGAAGTTGTTTGATTTAAGCGTTTCCCACCCCCAAACAAGTGGATGAATTGAAATAACAAAAAGAATATAATTAAACAAGGTTTAATTCAGTATAAAGAGGGACTAGGAGATATATGGATCACCTAGGGATCTTAGAAAATTCCGGATACTGTATTGAAACACGATAATCCTAAGATAGTTATGCCAGGTAACAAGTCACTACGATCTTCTATCGATCACACGTAAAGCTATGTAATAGTCTACTACCGGTGATGTCGGTCCACTGTCGTCTACCTAAATGGCCAATCTTCTTCAAATAACCTTTCAGTCTCATTGATTTAGAATTGTGTTCAAGTTCTCCATCACCCTAGGCCAAGTCTCTTTCAAGCACTCCACCTAAAAACTAGCAATTTCGGGTAGCTACTCCATTGATGCTAACGTTGAATCTCAGAACATGAAGAATAACAAAGCTAGATTACTCATTAAGTAGGAATATCAACTATGAATCAAAATCAGCCTCTAATCGACATTCATCTCATCACAAGGGTGTGTCATAACCCTAGTTCAACAATATACCAAAAGAGTGAAGAATTGTCATAATCAAGAATCCAAAACATGAGTCAATCACAATAATCCGGAAAAGATGAGTATAACATAGCCCTAGGCTCTCCATAGAGCCTAGCAAAGAATTTAGCTACTCATCGTTATGCTAAAATCACAATTATTCTCCATAGAAATATAAAGGGGTGGTAAGAGAAAGATCAAACAATGAAATTGCCAATCTTTGACGAATCCGTGCAATCCCCAAACTCCAAGCTGCTTTCCAATGGTGTCCCGTGTGTGTATGACTGATTTCCAGTCCCGTAGGTCATCCTTGAGTCAATTTTCATCATAAGTCATTAATATTTGCAAAATAACCCCAGAAATTTGTTCCAACATCAGACCATTTCGTGTGAAATGGAATATGGACTCTGACTTCTCCAGGCCGTAACTTCTTCCGATCTTCGATTAAGATATGTGACCTATAGTTGGAAAAATCTTTCAGTCTACTTTTATATGGCACCGGTATCACTCCCAAAATCATTGTATAGCTCCAGTTGTCATCAAATTAGTGCAGGCTGGTCATTCTTGCTCCTCCAACTTGGCTTCCCTTCACTCCACTTGTGCTCCCGTTATTTTCGAAGTTCGTTCCATGCCACCTATAAACCGATTAGAATTTGTTCCTGTCAAGAAAAAATGAACAAACATACGAAGCGATTATATTTGACAAATAACAACTAAATATGAATAGAAGCTCCCAAACTAACAATATAGTGCATAGGAAGCAACAAGTGATAAAACGCATCATATTCTCTGCGATTAGGCTCAAATCTATCATATTAATGTTGCAAATTACAATTAGATATAGCTCTTGAAAGGCACTATCAGTAGGTCGAGTAGAGTGCGCCAGGAACCAGAGAGGTATGTACTTCTCGTGACCGAACCTGGTGACGCGTTTCTCATAAATGATGAGCCTACTACCTATGGAGAGGCCATGAAAGGGCCAGACTCTCAAAAGTGGCTCGAGGCCATGAGATCCGAAATGGAATCCGTGTATAACAACAAAGTGTGGAATTTGGTGGAACCACCCAAAGGGGCTCGGCGCATAGGTTGCAAGTGGGTTTTCAAGAAGAAAACCGACATGGATGGCAATGTGATTGCCTATAATAGCCGATTGGTGGAAAAAGGATTCAAACAAATTCATGGTATTGACTATGATGAAACGTTTTCCCCAGTCGTAGTGACCAAAACCATTCGAATCTTACTTGCTATTGCAGCTTATCAAGATCATGAGATTTGGCAGATGGATGTCAAAACAGTGTTTCTGTATGGAAACCTCCTTGAGGATGTGTACATGACACATCCAGAGGGTTTTGAGGATCCAGAGCATGCCCATAAAGTTTTTAAGTGGCAGCGATCCATTTATGGGTTGAAGCAAGCTTCTAGAAGTTGGAAACTATGTTTTGATGAAGCGATCAAAGAGTTTGGCTTCAACAAAAACGAAGATGAAACTTGTGTCTACAAGAAGGTTAGTGGGAGCTCTGTTGTATGTGGATGAAATACTACTCACTGAAAACGACATTCCTACCTTGAAATATGTTAAAGATTGGCTAGGAAAGTGTTTCTCAATGAAAGACTTAGGGGATGCAGCTTATATACTTGGTATCAAGATCAATACGGATAGATCAAGGAAGCTGTTGGGCCTAATTCAAAGTATATATATAGGCAAGGTGTTTAAACGGTTCAACATGCAAGATTCCAAGATGGGATTCTTGCCCATGTCGCATGGAATCACCCTTTCGAAGGCTGATTGTCCCTCCAATGAGATTGAGAAGGACCACATGAGTCGGGTTCGCTTTGGCCATAGAATCCATCATGTACGCCATGTTATGTGAAAGCTCAGGTTGTTCAAGACTTGAAATATCTTGGCTATTCCAAGGCCTTGAAACAGCTTTCAAAGCCTTGAATCAGCTTCAGAGGCTTGAAAATAGTTTGGCTATTTTTAAGGCCTTGAAATTGGATTCAAAGCCTTGAAACTGCTTAACCTGAAAGCATACTGTCAGGGGGAGTTTTTATGCTAACTCTCTGATTTGATTTACTCTCTCTCTCTCTCTCTCTCTCTCTCTTGCATATGTTTGATTATCTGTTATTAGATGATGAAATACAAATTGTTGAATATGATTTGAATTTCAATATATCATCTGTTTGACCATGATAATGCAGGAAATTTTGTTTCTAAGTTTTGAAGGATTGTTTCCTAAACTGAATTGCTGCTGATTTAGAAACACTTGAATACTTTGATTCAGTGATCAATCAGACGTGTGTGATAGCTTCTCATGTTGGAATATATGTCGTAGAGGCAATCTAGTTTAGTATGAATTCATTTTGGCTAGAACATTCATTGTATTATTTATTGGATATTTAATATAATGAAATCCTTAGATTTACAATTGTGTTGTTTATCTTAAATATCCCTAGTCGAGTATAATGATTAATAGCACAATCATCTATAGACTAGTATGGGGTTGGATTGATATGGAGATATCATGATACAACACATGGGTGTGCATTAAGGGTAATGGCGCACTGGATTGACCCATCTTCGAGAAGGCTACATACACGTTATGTTAAGTCACAAGTGCTTCTCGTGGTGAAATGGTATTGTCATCCTTAGACTTGAAGTCGCTAGATATTCTAGTTGTGGATTATTGTGATTTTGGTAGCGTCAAACGCTACACCGTAACTGGGTAGTTATAAAGGCGTGTACCGGATACAATAAGAAGAAAGCATAGAGATCGTAGTGGACGTAGATAGAATTTTTCCCTCCCACATAACAAGAGTAAATATCGTAGGCAACTCGAGGGATAGTGCTTATAGAATGTCTGGCAAGACTCAAATAAATCAATATAGGATATTGATGTTATTTGCACGAATAAGGATATTCCAAGGATCGAGAAACTTTGGATTGGATATACGAGTGTGACTTGTATGTCTCGTGTCTAATCTAGATAAAAGTACAAAGGGATGGGACAATTACTTGTACAAGGTTTGTCGGATGACTATTCTATTAGTTGGCTAGAATGGATGTTTTTCTAGAAACCGCTCCATAGTAGCAAATTGTTGCTACCAACTAGATAGAACCTATGGGGTCACACGCTATATAGAGTTGAACTAGATTTGGGAATTAATTAATATGATTAATTAATTAGAAGGATCACTTTGCAATACCTTGCAAACTTAGTAGGACTAATTTGCAAGGAAGGGACTAAACCGTATTCTAGCAGGACTAGAATAGGTCCTTTAGGTAGTTGGCAATGATTTGTTGGACTATATAAAGGATGCTCCTTCCTTCCTTCCCACACTTATGACCCTTTTGATCATAACTTGAGTGGGAGAGAACTAAAGGATAGAGAGAAAGCAAGCAAAGGAGGCCGACCGCCCCCCTTGCCGCCGCCCCCTATCCCGTCGGCCACCAAGGAGGCCGCCACCTCCTTGTTGCATCGTGTTGCGTGATTTCTTCTTCCTCTTCCTCCATTCCTATCTAGCACAAACGGAGAAGGAAGATCTAGATCTCAACTCTAGGCGTGGATCAACTATAGATCACGTTACAAGTCATCACAGGAGAAACCCCAAGGTGTGTAACTTGATTTCTTCCCTTACCATCCTTATGTCTCTTGTCCTGTGATCCTTGGAGGGTATTGAATGGATAAATTATGTTTTTACGCTGCGTATCCATGATCAAAACACTACAGTGGTATCAGAGCCACATGTCGTACAGCATAAACGTGATTTATGTGTTACTTTTTTATAGTTTTACACTTTAAATTTAGTATTTATCGCGTAAAACAAGACAAATCAAGCATATGATGCAATTTGTCAATAACCAATCATAACAAGACCTAGTTTTTGCATTGGATGCATGAATTAGTGAGTTTGAGAAATTTTAGGATCTTAGATCTAGGGTTTGGGCATCCTATGAAAAGAAGGAGTTCTTTTCAAACAAGGAAACAACCAAACTTCGGCACCAAGCAAGGGAGTTGTTTTGGTAACAACTCCCATGGAAGGTTCGGCCCCCCTAGGGGACCGCCCCTCCTTGCTTGCCGCCTAACTAAGTGACGGCCAAGGGGTCGGGGCAGCCCTAGCCCACGGCCTAGCCGTGTGGGCTAGGGGTCGGCCGGCCCAAGGCCTTGGCGGTCCTCATTTGGGGTTCGGGCAATTAGATTGTTGGGCCCCTTAGACCGTTTTAACCCTAGAAAATTCCTAAAATCAATTAAAATTGACCAAGCGCGTTAAAATTGGATTTTAACTGTTTATGTGCAAATCGCATGGTGATTGGATATGGCCTTAGGATGTGGTTTGGTGTGATTGTTTAATTTTGTGGTCTGGTTTACGGCCTGCGAGCTGATCAATTTGTTGTAATAATTAATTAGGATTTATGTCTTGCGAGCCATTTTTTCTCAACTTGTGAGATTTATTTTATTTAGATAGTTGTTAGCTAGTTCTAGATAGAATAGATTGTTATTCAAGATTGAAGAAAAGAAGCCCAAATCCAAAGGAAATCGCCTTAGATGGAGCATGGAGCATTCCACATGACCATGAAGGATGGACCAAAAGATGAAGACGCATGGAGATGTGCTTGCTTTTAGGGTTCATAGATTTTGGCTTGGAATTATCTTAGTTTAGAAAAGGCCATATCCACATCACGTTATATTTTGTTTTGTGGTTGTTTATTTTATTGTCTTATTTTTGCGGTTGGTGTATGAATGATGCATGCAATTAGGATAATAAGATAATTAGACAACCCAGATCTATTATTTGGAGTTGCCCAAACTCAAATAGATAGATTAGTTGATATGGATCAACAAAAACAATTAAAATTGAATTGAAAAATCCCTCAAAATTCAAATATTGCGTTATTTTCTTCTCGTTATTTAAACACTCATCATCATCATGATTTCGCAAGATCGTGTGTGCCAAAGCAAGGCGACTTGGTTAATAATGATGTGGTGCGACGGCACACCTCGTGTGTAATTGTTTAAGTAGAGGTTGAGCGCAAGTAGGTGTTTAATAGGATTAAAACCTAGAAATAATCAGTTAGGATTATCCATAAGGATGGATAAATACGGAGTTATTTGCCCAATTGAACCAAGGGTTGCATAAGGGATGCAATTGGAATTGTTCCTACCTAAAGTAGTCAAATTATGGGTGACTTGCCAAAGCAAGCTCATAAGGAGATGAAACATGGATCTTGGGCCACTAGAAAATATAAGGATATTTTCCGCATTAATATCTTGAGGGTTATTAATCCGTAGAAAAATAGTGGGAGCTATATTTAATAAACTAGCCATTATTGAATATAGTCAAAAAAATCGAAAATACTAAAACTTGCGTATTTTCCTTTTTGTAGAACTCCAAATGGCAAACAACTTATCGAGTTCACAACATTCCCTACGATCTGTCCTTGAGAAGGACAAGCTCTCTGGAACCAACTTCCTTGATTGGTACAGAAACTTGAGAATTGTTCTCAAGCAAGAGAAGAAACTGTACGCAATAGAGGAGCAAGTTCCAGCAGGTCCAGAGAACAATACCCCTGCAGCCCTAAAGGCCTATCAAAAGCGTGTTGATGACGCTAATGATGCGGCCTGCCTTATGCTATGCCCCATGACTTCTGAGCTTCAGAAGCAACTCGAAAACATGAATGATGTCGATATGATCGAGCATTTGAAGCAGCTCTTCCAAGAGCAGTCAAGGGTTGAGAGGTATGAGGTCTCTAAGGCATTGTTCAACTGTCATCTGGCAGAAGGGAACCCGGTGGGACCCCATGTACTCCGTATGATCGGATACTTGGAGAATCTCGCCCGACTAGGGTTCCCGGTCGGCCAAGAGTATGCAACCGATCTCGTGTTGCAATCGTTGCCTGAGAGTCATGGACAGTTCATCATGAACTATAACATGAACGAGATCGTGAAACCACTGCCAGATTTACTCAATATGTTGAGGACAGCTGAACAAAGCATCAACAAGGGTAAGGGAAAGGCCATTATGATGGTACAGAAAGGAAAGGGCAAAAGATTTGTCTCATTCTCCAAGGGAAAAGGCAAGTCAGTTGCCAAGTTCAAGGAACCTGCCCTTAAGCCTGTTGGTGGCATTGCCAAAGGTGTGACTAAATGTGAGTGTCACTACTGCAGTCAGCCTGGACACTGGAGGAGGAACTGCCCTAAATATCTGGAGGACAAGAGGCTTGGAATAGTGATTCCACCACCACAAGGTATTTTTGTTGTAGATGTCAATTTAACTGTCTCTACATCATGGGTATTAGATACTGGATGTGGATCTCACATTTGTCGAAATGTGCAGGTCTAAAGAGAAGTAGAAGATTGGCTAAAGGGGAGATAGACCTGCGCGTTGGGTATGGAGCAAAAGTTTTTGCGTTGTCCGTGGGCGTGTGCGAGCTATCTCTACCTTCAGGATTAGTTTTAGAATTAAATAATTGCTATTTTGTGTCTGCCATTAGCAGAAACATTATTTCTATTTCTTGTTTGGACAAGGAAGGTTTTATTATTTCAATAAAGAACAATTGTTGTTCCTTTTATTTTAATAATATTCAGTATTGTAGTGCGCAATTATTTAATGGACTGTATGTCCTTGATATAAGCAATCATGTCTACAACATTAATACCAAGAGGATTAAAATACATGATTTAAATCCTGCTTACTTATGGCATTGTCGTCTAGGCCACATAAACGAGAAACGTGTATCTACACTCCATAAGGATGGATTACTAGACTCATTTGATTTTGAATCATATGAGACATGTGAGGCTTGTTTATTGGGAAAATGACGAAGTCCCCTTTCAATAAGAAAGGTGAGAGGACTAGTGAGCAATTGGTGCTCATACATACTGATGTGTGTGGGCCATTTTCCACGCCTGCCAGGGGTGGTTACGTCTACTTCATTACATTTACTAATGATTAGAGTAGATATGGATTGGTGTACCTCATGAGGGCCAAATCCGAATCCTTTGAAAGGTTCAAAGAATTCAAGAGTGACGTAGAGAAGCAACTTGGCAAAAGTATCAAGGCTCTACGACCGGATCGTGGAGGAGAATACTTAAGCCAAGAGTTTGACGACTATCTTAGAGAGTGTGGGATCGTGTCCCAACTCACTCTACCCGGAACGCCAAAATGGAATGGCGTGTCAGAGAGGAGGAATCGAACCTTATTGGATATGGTTCGATCTATGATGTGTCAAACCGATCTTCCATTATCATTTAGGGGCTTTGCTCTATTAAGTGAAGCTTTCACCATTAACCGTGCTACATCTAAATCAGTCATAAAGACACCACATGAGATGTGGAGTGGGAGGCGTCCCACATTGCCGTTCATGAAGATTTGGGGCTGCGATGTCTATGTAAAACGTTTACAATCAGACAAGCTAGGGCCTAAGTCGGATAAGTGTAAATTTGTGGGGTACCCTAAGGAAACTAAGGGTTACTACTTCTACAATCCAATTGAGAACAAAGTGTTTGTTGCTCGGTCCGGCGTGTTTCTAGAAAGAGAGTTTGTCTCTAAAGAAGCAAGTGGGAGGACTGTAGAACTTGAAGAGATTCAAGAACCACAAATCACTGAAACGATTATGGAACATGAACAGGAACCACAAGCAGTTGTGGAACAGCCTGTTCAGGTAACACAAGAGCTTCGTAGGTCTAGTAGAGTGCGCCAGGAACCCGAGAGGTATGGATTTCTCGTGAGTTATCTCGGTGACACGATGCTCATAGATGATGAGCCTACTACCTATGAAGAGGTCATAAAAGGGACAGACTCTCAAAGTGGCTAGAAGCCATGAGATCCGAGATGGAATCCATGTATACCAACAAAGTATGGACTTTGGTGGAACCACCCGAAGGGGCGCGGCCCATAGGGTGCAAGTGGGTCTTTAAGAAGAAGATCGACATGGATGGTAATGTGATTACCTATAAGGGCCGATTGGTGGCAAAAGGATTCAGACAGATTCATGGTATTGACTATGATGAAACCTTTTCACCAGTCGCTATGACCAAATCCAACTGAATCCTACTTGCAATTGCAGCATACTACGACTATGATATTTGGCAGATGGATGTCAAAACAGCATTCCTTTATGGGAATTTCGCGAGGATGTGTATATGATACAGCCGGAGGGTTTTGAAGATCCAAAGCAATCCAACAAAGTTTGTAAGCTGCAACGATCCATTTTTGGATTGAAGCAAGCTTCTAGGAGTTGGAATCGACGTTTTGATGAAGTAGTCAAAGAGTTTGGCTTCATCAGAAATGAAGATGAGTCTTGTGTCTACAAGAAGGTTAGTGGGAGCTCTATAGCTTTTCTGGTCTTGTATGTGGATGGCATACTACTCATTGGAAACGACGTTCCCATGCTACAATCTGTTAAAGATTGGCTAGGAAAGTGTTTCTCAATGAAGAACTTAGGGGAAGCAGCCTATATACTTGGTATAAAGATCTATAGAGATAGATCTAAGAGACTGCTAGGCCTAACTCAAAGTAAATATATTGACAAGGTGTTGAAACGGTTCAACATGCAAGATCCAAGATGGGATTCTTGCCCATGTCACATGGAATCACTCTTTCGAAGAGTGGTTGTCCTTCCAATGAGATTGAGAAGGAACGCATGAGTAGAATTCCCTATGCCTCGGCCATAGGATCTATCATGTACGCCATGTTATGTACTAGACCAGATGTGTCATATGCCTTGAGTATGACAAGCAGATACCAATCCAATCCAGGTGAGAGTCACTGGATTGCAGTCAAGAACATCCTAAAGTACTTGAGAAGAACTAAGGATGCTTTCTTGATATTTGGCGGTGAGGAAGAGTTGCGTGTAAGGGGTTACATGGATGCAAGCTTCCAAACCGACAGAGATGACTTTAGATCACAATCGGGATATGTATTTTTCCTGAATGGAGCAGGAGTGAGCTGGAAGAGTTCCAAGCAAGAGACGGTGGCTGATTCTACAACAGAGGCTGAGTACATTGCTGCAAATGGCGCAGCAAAGGAAGCTGTTTGGGTCAGAAAGTTTGTTTCTGAACTTGGTGTGGTTCCTAGCATTGCGGATCCAGTTGAGTTGTATTATGACAACACTGGGGTGATCGCGCAATCAAAGGAGCCCAGGTCACACCAGAAATCCAAGAACGTGCTCTAGAAGCTCCATCTTATTCGAGATATTATCGATAGAAGACACGTTCGGATATGCAAGATTCGTACAGATGAGAATCTGTCAGATCCACTTACAAAGCCGCTTGTGCAGTGGAAGCATGAAGGTCACACTAGGAGCATGTGCATACGAGATGCGTCAGATTGGCTCTAGTGCAAGTGGGAGACTGTTGGAATAGATGCCCTATAGGAAATCTAGTTTAGTATGAATTTATTTTGGCTAGAACATTCATTGTATTATTTATTGGATATTTAATATAATGAAGTCCTTAGATTTACAATTTTTTGGTTTATCTTAAATATCCCTAGTCGAGTATAATGATTAATAGGACAATCATCTATAGACTAGTATGGGGTTGGATTGATATGGAGATATCATGATCCAACACATGGGTGTGCATTAAGGGTAATGGCGCACTGGATTGACCCATCTTCGAGAAGGCTACATACACGTTATGTTAAGTCACAAGTGCTTCTCGTGGTGCAATGGTATTGTCATCCTTAGACTTGAAGTTGCTATTTTTTCTAGTTGTGGATTATTGTGATTTTGGTAGTGTCAAACGCTACACCGCAACTGGGTAGTTATAAAGGCGTGTACCGGATACAATAAGAAGAAAGCTTAAAGATCGTAGTGGACGTAGATAGAATTTTTCCCTCCCACATAACGGGAGTAAACATCCTAGGCCACTCGAGGGATAGTGCTTATAGAATGTCTGGCCAGACTCAAATAAATCAATATAGGATATTGATTTTATTTGCACGAATAAGGCTATTCCCAGGATTGAGAAACTATGGATTGGATATACGAGTGTGACTTGTATGTCTCGTGTCCAATCCGGATATAAGGACAAAGGGATGAGACAATTACTTGTACAAGGTTTGTCGGATGACTATTCTATTAGTTGGATAGAATGGATGTTTTGCTAGAAACCGCTCCATATTAGCAAATTGTTGCTACCAACTAGATAGAACCTATGGGTTCACACGCTATATAGAGTTGAACTAAATTTGGGAATTAAGTAATATTATTCATTAATTATAAGGATCACTTTGCAACACCTTGCAAACATAGTAGGACAAATTTGCAAGGAAGGGACTAAACCGAATTCTAGCAGGACTAGAATAGGTCCTTTAGGTATTTGGAAAGGATTTGTTGAACTATATAAAGGATGCTCCTTCCTTCCTTCCCACACTTATGACCCTTTTGATCATAACTTGAGTGGGATAGAAATAAAGGAGAGAGAGCAAGCAAGCAAAGGAGGCCGACCGCCCCCCTTGCCACCGCCCCCTATCCCGTCGGCCACCAAGGAGGCCGCCACCGCCTTGTTGCCTTGTGTTACGTGATTTCTTCTTCCTCTTCCTCCATTCCTAGCTAGAAAAAAAGGATAAGGAAGATCTAGACCTCAACTCTAGGTGTGGATGAACTATAGAGACGTAACACAATTTACGTTACAAGTCATCACAGGAGAAACCCTAAGGTGTGTAACTTGATTTCTTCCCTTACCATCGTTATGTCTCTTTTCCTTTGATCCTTGGAGGGTATTGAATTGATAAATTATTTTTTTCCGCTGCGTAGCCATGATCAAAACCCTACATCTCATGGTGGTTAAATGAAATATTACAACATTATCTCTAAATATTATGATCATTCAACCCTTGGAGAAGATTTCAAAGTAGTCAAACTCTGTTGCCTACAAAATAGGAAGGTTGTTGCTGAAAATCTGGAGAGATTTGAAGAGCTGTTTGAAGTATTTATAGAGCTTAAATTCGAAGCAACAACAACACAATATTCAACGGGAAAATACAGATAAAGTATTCTGGATTGACAAGCACCAAAGAAGTTCTTCATCTACTCCAATCCATTCACAGAAGTTCACTACATTTCACTGCAGTTTTCTATTCTTAAGTGTTCTTCTGTATAGAGCTATATTGGTAGATCATTTATGTATTATTTCTACATTCATTCTCAAGGATTGTTCAAGGTGAACAATAGAGAATTCTTAGTTAATCAGTTAGCTAGAGCAGGTACTAGACAGGTTAGGGAAAACCACATGCTGTAACAGAGTAATGGAACTCTCTATGCTTGAGTTCTAGGGCTTAGCTTTTGATTAATAAGAATTGAGTTGGAAATCCTGCAGGGATCTAATCCCTGAGGTAGAGACGTAGGTCCAAGTGGACTGAACTCTATAAATCACTTGTCTTGTGCATTTTCAGTTCATTTACTTTCAGAGCTTTTGCAGCATACAAAAACTGTTTATTTTCAAGGGTTTGAACTTGTTTTCAAGGCCTTGAAAAAGGCATACTTTCTCTAAACTCTCTGCTTCTACTTCAAAGTCTTGACCTTGTGTTCAAGGCCTTGAAATTCATTGTCTTCACAAGTTTTTCTTCTTACTAGCAAGTTTTGCAAAATTTTGGCATACTCTATTCAACCCCCCCCCCCCCTTGTAGAGTATCTTAGTTGCTTATACATCTGCATACTCACACTTTCAATTGGTATCAGAGCTTGTATTACTGTATAAGATTTAACCATCTGGTGATCATGAGTACTGCAGGTGATGGTGGTTTCTCACAAGGAAGAGTTGCTAACAGACCTCCTCTATTATGTGGAGAAAATTTTTCTCACTGGAAAGCTCTCATGAAAATGTTTATCATTGATCAAGATCTAGAGCTTTGGACCATTATCCGAAATGGACCACATACTTTCTACACAGAGAAAGATGGGATCAGAACTCCCAAAACAGAAGACTCACTCTCCTCTTCTGAATTAGAGCAATTATCTAAGAATTACAAGGCTATTAACATTCTTTATTGTGCTTTGAGTACAGATGAATTCAACAGGATCTCTGGATGCACAGATGCTAAAGAAATCTGGGATAAACTTGTGGTTACCTTTGAAGGAACCAGTCAAGTCAAGCAAACCAAGATAAACATTTATCTCAGACAATATGAGCTGTTCAAGATGGATGCAGATGGGTCCTTCAGAAATATGTTCAAGAGATTCACTGATATTGTTAACAATCTTGACTCATTGGGAAAACACTTGTCCAATGAAGAAAAAGTGAGGAAGATTCTCAGAAGTCTTCCAAAGGCAAAATGGGAACCAAAAACCACAGCTATTGAAGAAGCTCTGAATCTCTCAACTTTACAACTTGATGACCTACAAGGGAAGCTCCTGACACATGAGATATCTATGAATGAATTTGATGGAGAACTTCCAGATGGTGTCAAAAAATTAGCCCTCAAAGCCAAAGAGAATGAGAGAATTCAAAGTCTTGAAACTGAGGATGGTGATGATGAAGATCCAATTGCCTTAATTTCCAAAGCCTTGACAAGGATCCACAAAATGAAGAGAAACTTTGGAAACAAAGATTTCAACAGAGAAAGGCATAGATCATCCAGCAGCAAGGATTACAAAGGTAAGTCCTCTTCACAGAGCAAATCAAAAGTTATGAACTGCTTTTAGTGTGGTGATGCAGGACACTTGATAAGAGACTGTCCACACAAAAAGAGAAAGAATTTCCAGAAGAAAGATCATGACAGAAGAAAGAAAGCCATGATAGCTTCATGGAGTGATTCGGATAGCTCTAGTGAATCTGAAGAAGCACATGCCAATCTATGCTTCATGACCAAGCATGATGAAAGTTTTGAAAAGAACATTGAGGTAATGGTAAATTGCTTAATTTCAAAACCAAAAGAAGCTCTTTCAGAATATCTCAGGACAATGCTCTTAAATGAGGAAGATTATCTGAAAGAGATCAGACTTTTGAAAGAAAAAGTTCATGAGCAAGCAAAAGAAAACTTACAACTTGTTTGCCTATACCAGAATATTGAAATCTCTCAGAAGAAAACAAACAGTGATTTCAAGGCCTTGAAAACCAGTTTCAAAGCCTTGAAAACACAAGTCAAGGAAGTAGTCACTGAAAACTCCTCAGTGAGTGACAACCTTGTTAATCTAAGACATCAGGTTGATGATTTAGAGAAACAAAAGATTACTCTTATTGAGAAACTTCAAGAATCTGAATTGGTCAAAATCAAGCTTGCTATATCAAAACACAAATTGAACTTGAATCTTGGAGGAAGTTCACAGTCTGTTCACAAAGCTGGTATTGGTTTCAATCTAAACTTTCCAAAAAAAATACCAGATTTGTGAAAGCTGGAAACAAAACCTCTCCTACTTGTCATTACTGCTGTAAAACTGGTCATGTTAAAATGACTTGTCCTTTTAGAAGAAGAGACCCTCACATAATGAGTAACACTTTACTTTTCAACTCAAAGGACAGGTTAAGCAGATTTGGATTCCTAAAGGGGTTAGTAACATGGTTGATCCTGAATATGAATCCAAATTCCACACTTGTTCTAACAGCTGGGTAAGGCAATGATTGGTGCTTGCAGGTTGTCACCAAAGAACAGAAGTGGTTCATGGACAGTGGTTGCTCAAGACACATGAGTGGAAAGAGATCTCTATTCTCAAAATTAAAAGAGCAATCAGAAGGTTCAATAACACTTGGTGACAAAGGCAAATGCAATATTCATGGTATAAGAAAAGTTGGTACAAATTGTGAAAACTCTATTTCTGATGTTTATCTGGTTGAAGGTTTGAAGTTTAATTTACTTAGTGTATCTCAGCTTTGTTATAATGGCAACAAAGTTATATTTGATAAAGAGAAGTGTGTGGTGCAAAATGAGAAATCAGGAGATTGCATTCTCACAGCCTCTAGATCAAACAATGTTTATACTTTTCAGACTAACAAAGTTGCAGGTGAAAGTTTGAAGTGTCTCAAGGCCTTGAAAGTGGATTCAAATCTTTGGCATAGGAAACTTAGTCATATCAGTTTGCATACTTTGAACAAGTTGATTTCCAAAGACTTGGTAAGGGGATTGCCATCCACCAAGTTTAAAGAAGATGAGTTGTGCAAAGCCTGTGCACAAGGAAAGCAGATCAGAAGCTCCTTCAAGCCAAAGAAGTTTGTAAGTACAACTGGACCTATTTAATTACTTCATACGGCTCTTTGTGGTCCTATGAGGACTCCTACTCCAAAAGGTAAAAGGTATATGCTAGTTGTTGTAGATGATTTTTCTAGATACACTTGGGTTATGTTTCTCAAAGAAAAATCTGAAGCACTCTCTGAATTTTCAAAGCTTTGCAGAGAACTTCAAAACTTAAAAAAACCTACCTGTAGCTTCAATCAGAAGTGATCATGGTAGAGAATTTGATCAGTTAGAATTTGATTTATTCTGTGATAAGAATGGTATTTCTCACAAATTTTCTGCTCCAAGAACTCCTCAACAGAATGGTGTTGTTGAAAGAAAGAACAGGACTCTTGAAGATATGTCAAGTACAATGCTTCTTGAGAACAAGCTGCCAAAACATTACTGGGCAGAAGCTGTGAATACAGCAAATTATAAATAGGTGATTGATCATACCTATTCTAAAGAAGACCCCCTATGAACTATTCAAAGGGAGGAAGCCAAACATCTCTTACTTCAGACCCTTTGGATGTACTTGTTTTATCCATAACAATGGAAAAGACAATCTTGGTAAGTTTGATGCAAGAAGTGATGAAGGTATATTTCTTGGTTACTCTCTGAATAGCAAAGCTTATAGAGTTTACAATAAAAGAACCAAACCGGTTGAAGAAAGTATTCAAGTTATTTGATGAAAGCTATGATGGTTCTTTGAGTGAAAGTTTTGCAGATTTGAATTTGAACAAGCATGAATCAGAGGAAGAAAATGAGAATCCACTTGGATTCAAGAAAGGCTCAGAAGAAAACAGAAGATATTTTCAATACCTTGAAAATATTTCCTAAGGCCTTGACAATACAACTCAAAGCCTAAAAAAATATGATGAGAAGGATTCCAGTGAAAAAGCCACTACTTCAAGACCAGAGAAAATCTATGGAGAACTTGAAACATGGTATCCAAGAAAGAGATTCAAATATCTCTCATCCCATCCAGCTGATAATATCATATCAGATCCAACCACTGGTACACAAACCAGATCACAGTTGAAGAACTTATGTGCTTTTAATGCTTTTATTTCTCTTGTATAACCAAAAACTGTGAAGGAAGCTTTACAAGAAGCAGACTGGATCATTGCTATGCAAAGTGAACTCAATGAGTTTGAAAGGAATAAGGTTTGGAACCTGGTTCCTGCACCTACAAATCAGTCTGTCATTGGTACCAGATGGGTATTCATAAACAAGTTGGATGAAAGTGGCAATGTAATCAGACACAAAGCAAAGTTAGTTGATCAAGGTTACAATCAAGAAGAAGGTATTGATTATGAGGAAACCTTTGCTCCAGTTGCCAGGTTAGAAGCAATTAGAATTTTGCTTGCATTTGCATCTTACAAGAACATGAAACTATTTCAAATGGATGTGAAGTGTGCTTTCTTGAATGGCTACTTACAAGAAGCATTTTATGTTGCACAACCACCTGGTTTTGAAAATGACAAAATTCCAGAACATGTTTACAAACTTGACAAAGCTCTTTATGGTTTGAAACAAGCTCCAAGGGCTTGGTATGAAAGACTGTGATAGTTTTTACTTGAAAATGATTTCAAAAGAGGTCTAGTAGACAAGACTCTTTTCATTAAGACTCATGAGAAAGTTCTACTTGTAGTTCAGATATATGTTGACGATATACTGTTTGGAGCTACTAATGATCAATTATGCAGAGAATTCTCAAGTCTTATGAGCAGGGAATTCGAGATGAGCATGATGGGAGAATTGAACTTCTTCCTAGGACTTCAAATACATCAAATGAAGAAGGGAATCTTTCTGAGTCAAAGCACGTACACAAGAAACTTACTAAATAAATATAGCATGGCTCAATGTAAGGAAGCCAAGACTCCAATGAGTTCTACACTATCCTTAGACAAGGATGAATCTGGTAAGAGTGCCAATGTAAAAGAGTATAGAGGCATGATTGGATCATTACTATATCTAACAGCAAGCAGACCAGATATTATGTTTAGTGTATGCATGTGTTAGATTTCAAGTTGATCCAAAAGACTCACACTTAACTGCTGTGAAGAGAATATTCAGATATCTCAATGGTACCAAAGACTTAGGGCTTTGGTATTAAAGACATTCTAACTTCTCTTTGAGTGGTTTTTCAGATGCTGACTTTGCAAGTTACAAGGTTGATAGAAAAAGCACTTCTGGAACTTGTCAATTCATTGGATCATCCTTGATTAGTTGGCATTCCAAGAAACAGAATTCAGTTGCTCTATCACTGAATATATAGCTGCAGGAGCATGTTGCTCACAAGTGCTATGGATTGCTCAACAACTAAGAGACCTTGGATTTGACTTCAGAGGCATACCTATTAAGTGTGACAACACTAGTTCATTTCAATTACAAAGAATCTAGTGCAACACTCAAGAACAAGGCACATTGATGTCAGACACCACTTCATCAGAGATCATGCTGAGAAAGGTGATATTGTTCTTGAATTTGTTGCTACTAACATGCAAATTGCAGATATCTTCACCAAACCATTAGCAGATGAAAGGTTCTCAGCTCTAAGATTGGAATTGGGAATGCTAAATAAGACTGCATTGGTTTAGGGGGAGCATAAGGTAAGAAAGGTAAGTTGTATGTGTTTACAAAGGTTTGAACTGAGTTTCAAAGCCTTGAAAATCAGTTCAAAGCCTTTACCTTTACTTGTTACAGTGTTACAGTATTTCAAGACCTTGAAAGCCTTTTCAAAGCCTTGAAAATGAATCTGTTACGCTAATAGTAAATAAACTTGGATCATTCTATATTGGCTGATATCTCTATAGATATTTGCCTAATATAGCCCCTACCCTTTTCAAAAATTTGATTTAGCCAAAAACAGTATTAGTATATTCTATTTTCCAACGGCATAATAGTTTGAAATTTTATCTGATATGTGCAAATCTTTTTGAGAATCAGAAGAGATACTAGTTTCCTTTTGAAACACAAACTCTTTCAGTATTTATCCTCCTATGTTCTCCTTCATTCCATATCATTCCACCTCTCTATATTCTTCTCCCTAACCCTAATGAGCACAAGAAGGTCCTCAGATAGAATCAAGATGGCTGAAGGTTCGAAACCTGTCTCAGAGAAGAAGAGAAAAGCAGCAGTGGAAGAGGTTCAAGAAGTAAGTGGAGACTCCAGCTCCCGAACTCCCAGTGCAGAGGCAGTGCAAGATCCTCCTCCACCAAAGAATAAGGTCAAGAAGGCTACAACCTCCTCTTAAGAAAAGCAAAAGAATCAGAAGGATATTACAGAGAAGCAACCAGAAACAGAGCCTACTAGTTCAAAGAAGGTGAAGAAGAAAGCAACTCAAGCAGAAAAGGGGAAAGGGAAGGTGACAGAAGCACAACCAGGGTGACAATTAGAGAAGGCATTGCAGATCTATTCTCAAGTCTCAACAAAGAAAACAGCTCCAGATGAGACATGGTTTGTCTCAAACATCTCTAAAGGTCAGTGGTTAGATGGTTTTGCTTCATGATCTATTGGTTTCTGCAGTTTGGTTAATAAGTATGTGTTGGAACACATGAAACTCAAGTGCATCTCTATGTTAAAGAAGAGTTCTCTGTGGTGTTTGCTGAATCCTAGAGAAATAGCCTACCCCAGACTCACCAGACTCTTCTACCTTAACCTAACTCAAGTTAAGAGATCTGCACACTTGGTGATCAAATCTAAAGTTGCTGGGATAGTAATTGAATTAGATCACTCTGCGTTTACCAATGTGTTAGGTTGTCCAAAGAGGTATGACACTAGAAACCATCCACCAAAGTCAGAAACTTTGAAGCTAGCCAAAGAAGAATTCTTTCTTCCAAACATCTCAACCTCAGCCAAACAGTTAACACATTCTGTGTTGAATGTTGAAGCCAAAGTCCTTCACACTATACTGGTGAGATGTTTCTTTCCTAGAGAGTACTCAAGAGAGTTGGTTACCGGTAGAATGCTTCACATCATGTATCTGGTTATGCATGGCTATGAGATTGATCTTCCAAAACTAGTTATTGAACACATGCTCTTTAGCGTAACCAGTAAGAGGATTCACCCTCTGCCATATGCAAACCTCCTCACCATGTTCTTTCAGCATTTTGAGATCCCTTTTACTGGAGAGGAATCAGTCACATCTGGTTTTGCGGAACTCAATGAGAAAGCCTTTGAGAAAATTGGAGTTGTGAAAACAAAAGAGAAAGTTTGGAAACTTTACTCAGACTTGAATGAAGCATAACTAGGTGCAAAGAAGTTTTCTAAGCCCAAGACCTTGACCCCCAGTTCAAGTCAGACTTCTCAGCCTATAGACAATCAAAGACTTGATGGTTTGGAACTTGACATGGAGGATGTCAAAGCTACTATTTTTGGACTAGAACGTGATATGGGACAAGTCAAGTATATGGTGGAAAGCATCTTCAGAAGCATGACCTTGCTTGATGTTCCTGAGGATTCTGAAGGAACAAAAAAAGGAGATTCAGAAAAGGATTTTCCTAGTGAGCATTCAGAACAAGAAGAAGCTACTCCAGTTTAAGATAAGGGAAAGCAGGCAGCAGAACAGGTAGAAGAGGAAGCCAATAGTCCTGATTTAGATGAGTTGCTGATCACTTTAAAGAAGAAGAAGAAATCTCAAAAGGCTGCTGAAAAGGACAAGACTGAAGAAGGAATTGTTGCAGGAGGGACTGCAGAGGAACACGAAGAGCAGGAAAAGACTGATGAAGAAGAAAATGAGAAAGAGGAAGAAGATCGGGAAGAAGATGAAGATCAAACTCCTTAATCTTGCATATTCTTTCTTCCACATTCTATCTGCTTTAAATTTTTTTTCAAGTTTTCAAAATTTTCCAGACACTTGATCCAACATCTTCTATCATTTTGATGAAAGTCAAAAAGGGGGAGAAAATTCTAGGTTTTTGTTTCTAGTCTTAGGATTATTTGGTTTTATCTGCTGGACTATTTATGTTTTCTTATTGGTATTTGAATAAGTTAGAACTTTCTAGTCTTAGGATTATTTGGTTTTATTTTGCAGAGACTAAGGATCAAACAGAATTTGGTTTTGTCTTTCATCAAGGGGGAGATTGAAAACTCAGGTTGTTCAAGACTTGAAATATCTTGGCAATTTCAAGGCCTTGAAACAGATTTCAAAGCCTTGAATCGGCTTTAGAGGCTTGAAAATATTTTGGCTATTTTCAAGGCCTTGAAACTGGATTCAAAGCCTTGAAACTGCTTAACCTCAAAGCATATTCTCAGGGGGAGTTTTTATGCTAACTGTCTGATTTGATTTACTCTCTATCTTGCATATGTTTGATTATATGTTACTAGATGATGAAATAAAAATTGTTGAATATGTTTTGAATTGCAATATATCATCTGTTTGACCATGATAATGCAGGAAATTTTGTTTCTAAGTTTGCAGGATTGTTTCCTAAACTGAATTGCTGCTGATTTGGAAACACTTGAATACTTTGATTCAGTGATCAATCAGACGTGTGTGATAGCTTCTCATGGTGGTTAAATAAAAGATTACAACATTATCTCTAAAGGTTATGATCATTCAACCGTTGGAGAAGATTTCAAGGTAGTCAAACTCTGTTGCCTACAAAATAGGAAGGTTGTTGCTGAAAATCTGGAGAGATTTGCAAAGCTGTTTGAAGTATTTATAGAGCTCAAATTCGAAGCAACAACAACACAATACTCAACGGGAAAATACAGAGAAAGTATTCTAGATTGACAAGCATCAAAGAAGATCTTCATCTACTCCAATCCATTCACAGAAGTTCACTGCATTTCACTGCAGTTTTCTATTCTTAAGTGTTCTTCTGTATAGAGCTATATTGGTAGATCATTTATGTATTATTTCTACATTCATTCTCAAGGATTGTTCAAGGTGAACAATAGAGAATTCTTAGTTAATCAGTTAGCTAGAGCAGGTACTAGACAGGTTAGGGAAAACCACAAGCTGTAACAGAGTAAGGGAACTCTCTGTGCTTGAGTTCTAGGGCTTAGCTTTTGATTAATAAGAATTGAGTTGGAAATCCTGCAGGGATCTAATCCCTGAGGTAGAGACGTAGGTCCAAGTGAAATGAACTCTATAAATCACTTGTCTTGTGCATTTTCAGTTCATTTACTTTCAGAGCTTTTGCATCATACAAAAATTGTTTATTTTCAAGGGTTTGAACTTGTTTTCAAGGCCTTGAAAAAGGCATACTTTCTCTAAACTCTCTACTTCTACTTCAAAGGATTGAACTTGTGTTCAAGACCTTGAAATTCATTGTCTGCACAAGTTTTTCTTCTTAATAGCAAAATTTGCAAAAAAGTTGGCATACTCTATTCAACTCCCCCCCCCCCCCTTGTAGAGTATCTTAGTTGCTTATACATTTGCATACTCATACTTTCATTATGTACTAGACCAGATGTGTCATACGCGTTAATATGATAAACAGGTATCACTCCAATCCAGGTGAGAGTCACTGGATTGCTGTCAAGAAAATCCTCAAGTACTTGAGAATGACTAAGGATGCGTTCTTGATCTTTGGACGGGAGGAAGAGTTGCGTGTAAGGGGTTAAACGGATGCAAGATTCCAAACCAACAGAGATGATTTCAGATCACAGTCGAGATTCATGTTTTGCATGAATGGAGGAGTTGTGAGCTGGAAAAGTTCCAAGAAAGAGACAGTTGTTGATTCTACAACTGAGGCTGAGTACATTGATGCATCTGGTGCAGCAAAGGCGGTTGTTTGGATTAGGAAGTTCATTACTGAGCTTAGTGTGGTTCCTAGTATTGTGGATCCAATAGAGTTATATTGTGACAACACTGGATCGGTAGCACAATTCAAGGAACCCAGGTCACACCAGAAATCCAAACACGTACTATAACACCCCCATCCTAGAGTACTAGAGAATTACACTTGGATCCCCCAGACTCTAGGGAGATGCCCTCTGCCAAGCACGGGAGTGCCCAGCAAGGAGTCTAACAATAATCGTTATGTTATAAGATGGAATTAAAGAAACTGAAATTTCAAAATAACTTACTATTATATAATGTACATGCTGGTGTGTTGACCCTCTAGATGATTTCTTACTTCCCGGTCTCCCGCGTACTCACCTGCCAGGTATCAAAGGAAGTGACGTCATGACAACATATTACAACAAACAACATAAGACCCTAGAAGAAAAGTAGATATTACATATGAGATTTTGAAACGTTAAACATGTACTCGTAAACATATATCCCATCATCATGTCTCACAATAAGTAGTACAGAGAATGTTATACTAGTAATTTCAAGTTATCCGTTAAGAACACAATTACACTAATTCAGTTCCCCATTCTTGTACCACTCTAATCCATCCTGACATACTAGACCTTATGTGTGCACACCCCCTCTGGACCGCAACCCAGAGGGGGAACCTAGTTATCGGGCCGGGAGCTAGCAATGTACCGGCTAAAGCCCGTAGACAGGGTCCCATAAATGTATCAAGCCCTTTATTCGGGTCCCATAAATGTTTGACCATACGGAGGTCTAGGGTATAGGAATTAGTTATTAAGTCTACAAGACTATCATGAACAATACTCATACTTACCATTTTATGTGCATATATAGATGTCCAAGCTCGCATTTTTTTATTCTCCGATTTTTGTATCTTATACTCATAGGCACATACGTACATCTAATCCATTATTCTTCCATAGAAAATAATCATTCATAAGCTTACCTGGAAGCCTTCCTAGTATTCCTGACCACCGTCGCTGATTCTCTATCCCGATAAACTCTACACATACAAGTGTAGAAGTACTTATTAGTACATGTCCCCATTAGTGAGGTATAATGTATATGCAATATCATTCTAGTTGTCTACCCCTGATGATTATTTTATCCCCTGAAGTCTCGGTCTTATCAGTACAGTCCCTTTCCATTCCTAAACCCCTTAGTTAGGCCTAAGTGGCTGGTCTCAAGAATTGAGTCTCTGAGTTGTCTACTTAAGATTGAATCTAAAGTTTTTAATTATTTACAATCAAGTCTCTGACGTTTGGTTAAACTGCACTTGGTCCCTGACTGGGCCTGAACTCTCCACACAAGTAAACTTATTCCGAAATAATGTGAAATCATCTTCATGCCACCCTCATGAGGTCATAGAGGTGAAAACTATAACGTTTAGTTATTTTCATTTAAGCTCTTGAAGTTTGCTAAAATTGCAAAAGACCCCACCCCAACAATTGTCTTGGTCAAATGTAACCCAGAATAAGCTATTATGACTCCAAACATCCATGTAAGTAATGACTATAACTCCAAGACATTGATTTCAACTTTACTAAGCTTTTATGTGAAATTATGATTTTGCCCCTCTTATATAGCTTGGTCCACACCGAGTTTCGTGGAAGGTCAAATTGATCAAATTAGATACTTGGATGCAGAATAAAGTTGTGGGAAACTTTTCCCAAGAATGTGAAGGCTAAACAGATCATTTTGACTAACAAACTAAAATTCATAGTTTAGGAGAAATCAGCAAAATTGGCTAACTTCATAGCTAATTTAAGGATGATTGAGAAGGATTTTAGGATATCTGAGAATAAGAATTTGAAGGTGGCCAAACAAAGATCATGTTCAGTCTCTTAGAGACTCAAAATATTAAAGGAGATACCGCAGATCAAAATGGACAGTTTCAAGCCAGTTCTATATTTAGCCAAATTTTATATTGTTGACGAATATGAATACGATTTTCATCAACTTTAGCAATGATTTTAGAGTCACACCGAGAATTTATAAATAGTGACCTGTATATGGAATCAAAGCCCTAACAACCAGCTACAAGTAGGAGCAAACATAAGTTCAATTCGGTAAACGAGGAGTGAGATATCAAATCACAAAGTACATCACCAATTACAAAACATGAACTAGTAAACATGAGCAGCATGTTGCAGCAACTTCATGCTCGAATTTGATCATGTTAGAGAGGAGATCACCCAAACCAATAAAAATAAAACTTTTAAAGGAAATTTCAGGTATTACAGGGTGCCAAGGTTCACACCAAAAGAATAAAAAATGAGGGAGTTATACTACGGTGAACAAGACAAGTTCACAAGCTTGAGCAATGACCAAGAACGAAATCAAAACATGCTTGAATGTGCTTATGGGAAATTTTCAAGATCATATTCAAGTTATTCATCAACTGGAGATCACATATCACCCATTTACAAGATAAAATACTGATTTTTAAGGCTACTACACCCACCCCGACTCGAGAGCAAGCTTTGGTAATGGAGTTTTCCGACGAAAAACATGAAGTTCATGACCTCCAATTCGTTTTTTCCCCTAGTTAAAATTGTTGGAATAGATGCCCTAGAGGCAATCTTATATTTAGTATGAATATTGTTTTGGCTAGAATATTCATTTATTATATATTGTGATATTTAATAAAATGAAGTCCTTAGATACAATGTGTTGTTTATCTTAAATATCCCTAGTCCACTATATTGATTAATAGGACGATTCAATATAGACTACTATGTGTGTATATTGATAAGGAGATATCAAGTCTAACACATGGGTATGCATTAGGAGTAATGGCATACTGGATTGACCCACAACTAGATGGATACATTAGATTATGTTAAGTCACAATCGCTTCTCGTAGTGCTAATATAATTGCAATCCTTAGACTTGAAGTCACTAGATACTCTAGTTGTGGAATATTGTGCTTTGATGTTATCAAACGTTACACCGTAACTGGGTAATTATAAAGGTAGCTATCGGGCATGATAGGAAGCAAGCTTAGAGATTGTAGTGATGTAGAGAGGATTTGTCCCTCCCACATAATGGGAGTAAATATCCACGGCCACTCGAGGGATGAGGCTTATTGACTGTATGGCCAGACTCAGATAAATCAATATGGAGATATGGATGTTATCTGCTCGCATAAGCATATTCCCAGGATCGAGGAACTATGGATTGGATATACGAGTGTGACTATTTATGTCTCGTGTACAATCCGGATATGGAGACAAAGGGATAGTGCAATATCAGATATTGGGCACGAGAGGTTTGTCGGGATCACTGACTATTTCCATTAGTTGGGTGGCATGGATGTGTTGCTAGACACCGCTCCATGTTAGTAATAAGTTACTACCAAATAAGTAGAAACCTATGGGGTCACACGTCAAATAGAGTAGAGCTAGATTTGGGATTAATTAATATGATTAGTTAATGAGAAGGATCATTATGCAACACCTTGCAAACTTAGTAGGACTAGTTGTGGAAGGAAGGGAACTTTTATGGAAACAACAAGGAGTTGTTGGAGTATATAAAGAAGGCTCTAGCTTCCTTCCCACAACTAATGTTATTAGACATAAAAGAGAGAGTGGGAGAGAGCAAAAGAGAGAGAGCAAGACAAGACCTAGAGGCGCACGCCCCTAGGCCCGTTCGCCCCTTCCCGTCAGCGCAAAAGGAGGGTCGAACCCCTCCTTGTCCCTTTGTTGTTTGATTCCTTCTTCCCTCTTCCTCCGGTTCAAGCTAGCACTTGTTGAAGGAAGAATCTAGATCTCACCTCTAGACGTGGATCAACCTTAGAGACGAGGACATCATTCTTCGTGTGATCTCTCAAACGAAAGGTACACAATTACTATGTCCCTTATCATGTTATGATATCTCTTCCTGACGATCTGTGGTGGGCTTTGAGTAGGATTAAATTTTTGTTATTCCGCTGTGTTACCTACATCAAAACCCAACAGTGGTATCGGAGCCACAGGTCGTAGAGCATAACATTATTTTATGTGTTACGATTTCAGTTTATACACCGTATTATTGTTATTACGCGAAAACTGAAAATAATTGGCATAGTAGATGCAAATTGAATTGTATTCAATTATAAACAAGATATAATTTAACACTGGATGTTAGAATTGGTGAGTTTAATCACATAGGATGTGAATTATTGGAATCTTGAAAGATTAGGGTTCATGGGCACATAATTGAAAAGGAGTTTTCAATTATGGAAACAATTTTATGGAAACATCCATAAAAGGAAACAACCATGCTTGGGCAACAAGGAAGAAGGGAAGGAGGCTAGGGCCAAAACCCTAGCCGTCCGCCCCTTCCTTGCGCGCCAAGCAAGGGCCGCGGGCCACATGGGGCGGCCGGCCTTGGGTCGGGCCTAGTGGCGGGCAGCGGTCCTTGGGGTTCGGCCTAGGCTTAGGTTGGACCCCTTGGACCGTTGTAACCCTAAATTACCCAATTCAATAAAAATTGAACAAGCGCGTTAAAAATTGGTTTTAACTGTATTATGTGCTTTGTTGCATGGCGGATGGATATGGCCTAGGATTGTGGATGTTTATTGCTTTGTGGTTTGGTTTACGGCTTGCGAGCTGATCAAATTAATGTAATAATTAATTAAGTGTTACGCCCTGCGAGTCGTATTTTCTCCTCGACATGTGAGGCTTTTATTATTTATTCTAGATGTTAGGCTAGAATTAGAAATATTTAGAGATAGCCAAGATCATGGAGAAGAAGACCGGAGGACCAAAGAAGCCAAAAGACACAGAAGACAGGCGCGCGGCTATGGTGGAGCACATGGAGATGAGCTTGTCACTTTAGGGCAATTGGATATTATAATTGGCTTGATAATATCTTAGTCTAGGGGCCATATCCATGCCACGTTTTTTTTATTTTGTGGATGTTTATTATTTATGTCTTGTTATTTATTTTGGTGTGTATGGCCATACTAGCAAAACGTTTACAAGATAATAATAAACAAGGGTGGTCTTTTATGGTGGATTGCCCAATTCAAATAAGTAGATCATGTTGATTGGATCAACAAAACAAATTAAAAAAATTAAAACCCTCAATTAGATATTGTGTTTTGCCTTCTCTTGCCAAAACACCCTTCATATTCGGGCTTGCCAAAGCAAGGCGATTTTAATTTACCATGATGTGTTGAGGACGACACAAGCTAGTAATGTGTATATGTTGAAGCAAGAGATTGGACGCAACTGGATAAGACTCAATTTGATTGATGAGCCTAGAGGCATGAAAATTAGGCGTTATCCAACGGATAAAGAATAAAAGAGTTATTCACCTAATTGGACCAAGAGTTGCATGGGATGCAATTGGAATGGTTCCTACCTAAATATCCTATTCTTGGGTGACTTGCCAAAGCAAGCTCAAGAAGAAGTGAAAAAGGGATCTTGGACCTACTAGAAAATATTATGATATTTTCCGCATTGATGGTGAGGGCTATTAATCCGAGAAAAATAGTGGGAGCTATATTTGATGATCTAGCGATTATTAAATATAGTTAAATTGTTCAAAATACTAAAATTGCACATTTCTCGTTTTTGTAGAATTCCAAATGGCAAACAACAACGCATCGACTTCATCCCTACGATCTGTCCTTGAGAAGGATAAACTGTCTTGAACGAATTTCCTTGACTGGTACAGAAACTTAAGGATTGTACTTAAGCAAGAAAAGAAGCTGTACGTCTTGGACACGCCAATTCCAGCCCCACCACAAGATGAGTTTGTTCTAGCGGATGTGAGGGCACGTCTGAAACATACTTATGATTCCAATGACGTGACTTGCCTCATGCTTTGCACCATGACTCCTGAGCTTCAGAAGCAGCATGAAAATATGAAAGCCTATGATATGATCATATACTTGAAACAATTTTTTCAGGAACAGGCAAGGCATGAGCGCTATGAGGTGTCTAAAGCATTATTCAAGAGTAGTCTTGCAAAAGGAAATCAAGTAGGCCCTCATGTGCTCCGAATGATCGGGTACATTGAGAACCTTGAGAGATTGGGATTCCCACTTGGCCCAGATTTGGCTACTAATCTTGTCTTCCAACCGTTGCCTGACAGTTATAATCAGTTCATCATGAACTAAAATATGAACGAGATCAGTAAGACTCTAGACTTGTTGAACATGCTAAAGACAGCGGAACAGAGCGTGAACAAAGGCAAGGGCAAGGCTATAATGATGGTGCATAAGAAGAAGGGAAAAGGAGTTGCCTCTACTTCCAAAGGAAAACGCAAGAAATTTGCGAGATCCAAGGAAGCCCTAAAGCCTAGTGGAGGCGTGGCTAAAGGTGAATGTCACTACTGAAGCCAGTCAGGTCACTGGAGGAGGAATTTCCCTAAATATCTGGAGGATAAGAAGCTTGGAATAGTGATTCCACCACCACTAGGTATTTATGTTATAGACGTCAATCTTTCTACTTCTTCATCTTGGGTATTGGATACTGGATGTGGTTCCCACATTTGTCGAAATGTGCAGAATTTGAAAAGAAGTAGAAGATTGGCTAAAGGGGAGATAGATCTGCGCGTCGGGAATGGAGCAAAAGTTGCTGCATTAGTTGTAGGCGTTTATGAGCTATCTTTTCCTTCTGGACTTATTTTAGAATTCGACAATTGCTTTTATGTGCCTGCTATGAGCAGAAACATTGTTTCCGTTTCTTATTTGGACGAGAAGGGTTTTTCTATTTCAATAAAGGACAAATGTTGCTCCATTTATATTGATAGTATGCACTATTGTAGTGCGCATTTGTCTAATGGATAGTATATCCTTGATCTAAACAGCCCAATCTATAACATAAATACTAAAAGGATTAAAACTAATGATTTAAATCCTACACATCTATGGCATTGTCGTTTAGGCCATATAAATGAGAAACGCATATCTAGACTCCATAAGGATGGACTTCTAGACTCATTTGATTTGGAATTATATGAGACATGTGAATCTTGTTTATTAGGAAAAATGACAAAGTCCCCTTTCAACAAGAAAGGTGAGAGAACTAGTGAGTTATTAGCACTCATACATACTGATGTATGCGGGCCGTTCCCCACGCCTTCCAGAGGTGGTTACACCTACTTCATCACATTTATTGATGATTTCAGTAGATATGGATTTGTATACCTTATGAAGGCCAAATCCGAATCATTTGAATTGTTCAAAGAATTCACGAATGAAGTAGAGAAGCAACTTGGCAAAGTACTAAGGCTCTACGATCGGATCGTGGAGGAGAATAATTAAGCCAAGAGTTTGATGAGTATCTTAGAGAGTGTGGAATAGTATCCCATCTCACTCCACCCGGAACGCCACAATGGAATGGCGTATCCGAGAGGAGAAATCGCACGCTTTTAGATATGGTGCGCTCTATGATGTCTCAAACAGATCTTCCGATATCATTTTGGGGACATGCTCTAATGACGGCAGCTTTTACCATTAACCGTGTTCAATCCAAATCGGTCATGAAGACACCATATGAGATATGGACTGGGAAGCGTCCCATAGTGTCGTTTATGAAGATTTCGGGCTGCGATGTCTATGTAAAACATTTACAAACAGACAAGCTCGGGACCAAAGCGGATAAGTGTAAATTTGAGGGATATCCTAAGGAAACTAAAGGGTATTATTTCTACAATCCCACCGAGAACAAAGTGTTTGTTGCTCGGACCGGCGTGTTTCTAGAAAGAGAGTTTGTCTCTAAAGAAGCAAGTGGGAGGGCTGTATAACTTGAAGAAATTCGAGAACCACAAATCACTGAACCGATGATGGAACAAGAACAGGAACCACAAGTTATTGTGGAGGAACCTGTTCAGGTAACATAGGAACTCCGTAGATCAGGAAGAGTGAGTCATGAGCCAGAGAGGTATGGAATTCTCGTGACTGAGCCCGATGACGTACCACTCATGGATGATGAGCCTGCAACCTACGGGGAGGCCATGAAAGGCCCAGAATCTAAGAAGTGACTAGAAGCCATGAGATCCGAAATGGATTCCATGTACAGCAACAAAGTATGGACTATGGTGAACCACCCGAAGGGGCTCGGCCCATAGGGTGAAAGTGGGTCTTCAAGAAGAAGACCGACATGGATGGCAAGGTAGTTGCCTATAAGGGGCGATTGGTCGCCAAAGGGTATAGACAGATTCATGGTATTGACTATGATGAGACCTTTTCACCAGTCGCCATGACTAAATCCATTCGAGTCATACTTGCTATTGCAGCATACTACGACTATGAGATTTGGCATATGGATGTCAAAATAGCGTTCCTTTATGGGAACCTCCTCGAGGATGTGTACATGACACAACCGGAGGGTTTTGAGGAACCATAGAATGCCAATAAATTATGTAAGCTGCAAAGATCCATTTATGGATTAAAGCAAGCTTCTAGGAGTTGGAATCGACGTTTTGATGATGCAGTCAAAGAGTTTGGCTTCATCAAGAACGACGATGAGCCTTGTGTTTACAAGAAGGTTAGTGGGAACTCTGTAGTATTTCTGGTTTTATATGTGGATGACATACTAATCATTGGCAACGACATTCCTACTTTGCAATCTGTTAAAGATTGGCTAGGGAAGTGTTTTGCAATGAATAACTTGGGAGACGCAGCCTACATACTTGGTATAAAGATCTATAGAGATAGATCTAGAAGGTTGCTCGGCCTGATTCAAAGTACATATGTAGACAAGGTGTTGAAGAGGTTCAACATGCAAGATTCCAAGAAGGGATTCTTGCCCATGTCGCATGGAGTCACTCTTTCCAAGAATGAATGACCCTCCAATGAGATTGAGAAGGACCGCATGAATAGGATACCCTATGCTTCGGCCATAGGATCCATCATGTACGCCATGTTGTGTACTAGACCGGACGTATCATAAGCGTTGAGTATGGTGAGCAGATATCAGTCCAATCCGGGTGAGAGTCACTAAATTGCTGTCAAGAACATCCTAAAGTACTTGAGAAGAACTAAGGATGCGTTCTTGATATTTGGAGGTAAGGAAGAGCTAAGTGTAAAGGGTTAAACTCATGCAAGCTTCCAAACCGAAAAAGAAGACTACAGATCGCAGTCTGGATACGTGTTTTGCCTAAATGGAGGAGTTGTGAGCTGAAAGAGTTCCAAGCAAGGGACAGTTGTTGATTCTACAACAGAAGCTGAGTACATTGCTGTTGCGGAAGCACCAAAAGAGGCAGTTTAAATAAAGAAGTTTATCACTGAGCTCGGTGTGGTCCCTAGCATCGTGGGTCCCATAGAGTTGTACTGTGACAACTCCGGGGCGATCGCACAAGCCAAGGAACCAAGATCACACCAGAAATCAAATCATGTACTTAGGAGATTCCATCTTATTCGTGATATGATCGATCGAGGAGATGTGAAGATGTGCAAGATTCCAACGGATGACAATATTTCAGATCCGCTCACAAAACCTCTTGTGCAGCGAAAGCATGAAGGGAACGCTAGATCTATAGGCATACGAGATGCGCCAGATTGGCTCTATTGCAAGTGGGAGACTGTTGGAATAGATGCCCTAGAGGCAATCTTATATTTAGTATGAACATTGTTTTGGCTAGAATATTCATTTATTATATATTGTGATATTTAATAAAATGAAGTCCTTAGATACAATGTGTTGTTTATCTTACATATCCCTAGTCCACTATATTGATTAATAGGACGATCAAATATAGACTAGTATGTTTGTAGATTGATATGGAGATATCAAGTCTAACACATGGGTATGCATTAGGAGTAATGGCATACTGGATTGACCCACAACGAGAAGGATACATTAGATTATGTTAGGTCACAATCACTTCTCGTAGTGCTAATATAATTGCAACCCTTAGACTTAAAGTCACTAGATACTCTAGTTGTGGAATATTGTGCTTTGATGTTATCAAACGTTACACCGTAACTGGGTAATTATAAAGGTAGCTATCGGGCATGATAGGAAGCAAGCTTAGAGATTGTAGTGATGTAGAGAGGATTTGTCCCTCCCACATAATGGGAGTAAATATCCACAGCCACTCGAGGGATGAGGCTAATTGAATGTTTGTCCAGACTCAGATAAATCAATATGGAGATATTGATGTTATCAGCTCGCATAAGCATATTCGCAGGATCGAGGAACTATGGATTGGATATACGAGTGTGACTATTTATGTCTCGTGTACAATCCGGATATGGAGACAAAGGTATAGTGCAATATGAGATATTGGGCACAAGAGGTTTGTCGGGATCACTGAATATTTCTATTATTTGGGTGGCATGGATGTGTTGCTAGACACCGCTCCATGTTAGTAATAAGTTACTACCAACTAAGTAGAAACCTATGGGGTCACACGTTAAATAGAGTAGAGCTAGATTTGGGATTAATTAATAAGATTAATTAATGAGAAGGATCATTATGCAACACCATGCAAACTTAGTAGGACTAGTTGTGCAAGGAAGGGACTAATCCAAGTTCATGGAGAACTAGGAAGGACCTTTATGGACACAACAAGGAGTTGTTGGAGTATATAAAGGAGGCTCTAGCTTGCCCTCGAATACAGTGAATAATCCACGTGCTCAGATCAATGCCATCACCACTCGGGGTGGATTAGCACTACAGGATCCACCGTATCCTAGCCACGCTCGCGCAGAAAATTCGAAAGAAGTAGAACGCAAACTATCTGGCCAGGATAACAGCTCAGTCGACCGCCCCCAGCCGAAGGGCTCGATTGAGCAGGATGCAGTGCAGAACGAGACAGATACATAAATGGTACCTATCTCCAAGGAGGTGCCATACCCCTTGAGGAAACGAAAGAGGGATGATAGCAAAGACTACGCCAGGTTTCTCGAGATGTTCAAGCAGCTGCAGATCAACATACCCTTTGCTAAGGCTTTTTCATAGATGCCCACTTACGCCAAATTCCTCAAGGACATTCTGTATGGGAGGAGGCGAATGAGCGATTTCGAGACTATAAACTTGACGGCAGAAGTGAGCAACTGTGTGAAGAATGGGATACCGAGGAAGAGAAAAGATCCTGGGAGTTTTGTTATACCGGTCACCCTAGGTAATGCTTACACAGGAAAGGCGCTGTGTGACCTAGGGCCAGCATCAACCCGATGCCATTAACGATTTTTAAGAGTTTGAAAGTCGGGGAGCCCCGGCCCACCAGAATCATGCTGCAGATGGCAGACAGGTCCGTAAAACAGGCTTATGGAGTTATCGAGGATATTTTCGTGAAGGTCGGCGAGCTGATTTTTCCGGCAGATTTCGTGATCCTGGACATGGAGGCAGGGGAGGTACCGCTCATACTGGGCAGGCCGTTTTTGGCCACTGGATAAGCTATGATAAACTGCAAGAGCGGAGAACTGACCATGCAGATTAACGAGGACAAGGTTCAATTTAACGTTTTCAAAAATCATTCAACTGCCAAATTATTATGACCACGAAGATATCTTCGCTATAGACGTAGTTGATGAATGCTGGGAAAACGAGGAGATGTATCAGTTATGGAAAGATATTGATAGCATGTACGGAGAAGAAAAGGAGATGACTCGGTGCGAGCAGGCCATGAGAGCCGAAGACTGGACCACTTTGCACCGGGACGTAGATGGCGGGCAGAAGATGATCCTGGTTCCATCGCTCAAGGAGCCACCCGCACTCGAGCTTAAACCTCTCCCGAACCATCTCAGGTATGCGTACATTGGTAATAATAGTACTCTACCCGTTCTTCTCTTTTATCTCATGAACAGGAGGACAAACTGCTGGAATTATTGCGAGAGCACAAGGAAGCAATCGCCTGGACGATTGCGGATATTAAGGGGATCAGCTCTTCCTATTGCATGCACAAGATCAGGATTGAAGAAGGCAAGAAACCGGTGATCAGCCCCGGCGGAGACTGAATCCGAACATGAAGGATGTTGTGCGCAAGGAGGTCATGAAGTGGCTGGAAGCAGGAATCATATACCCAATATCAGACAGCACTTGGATCAGCCCGGTCCAGCGTGTGCCCAAAAAGGGGGGTATTAGGGTGGTGCAGAATGAGGACCAAGAACAGATTGCACAACGCACTGTCACAGGCTGGCGGATCTGTATGGACTATCGGAGGCTAAATAATACGGCACTGAAAGACAACTTCCCGCTACCATTCATGGACCAGATGTTGGACAGGCTAGCACATCACGCCTATTACTGTTTTCTGGACGGGTAATCCGGGTACAACCAGATTTGCATAGCCCCGGAAGATCGGGAGAAGACAACGTTTACCTGCCCGTATGGTACGTTTGCGTTCCGGCGCATGCCATTCGGGTTGTGTAACGCTCCAGCCACGTTCAAGAGATGCATGACGGCGATATTCTTCGACATGATCGAGAAAAATCCGGAGGTATTTATGGACGATTTTTCACTATTTGGAGACAGTTTCGACGACTGCCTGCATCACCTGGGCCAGGTTCTGATCCGATGCAAGAAGGCGAATTTGGTACTGAACTGGGAGAAGTGTCACTTTATGGTCACCGAGGGGATCGTACTGGGTCACAAAATTTCCAGCAAGGGAATCGAGGTGGACAGGGCCAAGATCGAGGTGATAAAACAGCTCCCATACCTGACAACCGTAAAGGCGATCAAGAGTTTTCTGGGACATGCAGGATTTTACCGGAGGTTCATCAAAGACTTTTCCAAGATCACAAATCCACTCTCCCTTTGAATTTGATGTAGCATGTCAGCAGGCCTTTGACCATTTGAAGGAGAAGCTGACCACAGCCCCGGTTATTACTACGCCGAACTGGTCACTTCCGTTTGAGTTGATGTGTGACGCCAGCGACTACGCAGTCGGTGCAATTTTAGGGCAGCGGAAGGACAAGGTCTGCCATGTTATATATTATGCGAGTCGGATACTCAACGATGCCCAGATCAACTATGGCACTACATAGAAGGAACTGCTTGCTGTCGTGTATGCCCTGGACAAATTCAGACCGTACTTGGTCGGGTCAAAAGTTATCGTTTTTACCGACCATAGTGCCCTGAAATATCTGCTGGATAAGAAGGACGCAAAACCGAGAATGCTGAGGTGGGTATTACTGATGCAGGAATTTGATGTGGAAATCCGGGATAAGAAGGGAGTCGAGAACGTAGTAGCGGATCACCTTTCCAGGCTTGAGAATGCTAAGGTGGATCCGGTACCAATCAAGGAAAACTTCCCGGACGAGCACATCATGGCAGTCAAACTGGGTAGACTATGGTACTATGCCATAGCCAACGATCTGGTGACTGGCACGCTTCCCGAGGACCTAACCCCGTCACAGCGGAAACGGTTTATTTCTGAGAGCCGGCAGTATTTCTGGGACGACCCGTATCTATTCAAGCAGGGAGCCGACAACATTATGAGAATATGTGTTCCGACCCACGAGGCCTGGAACATGATCTGGCACTGTCACTCGGCTCAGTGTGGGGGTCACTTTGGAGGGACCCGCACGGCACACAAGGTACTGCAGTCAGGTTTCTTTTGGCCAACACTTTTCAATGATTGTCATGATTATGTACAGGGATGTGATAGATGCCAGAGGACAGGGAGTACGTCACAGAGGGACAAGATGCCTTTGACTATTTGGCAGGAAGTTGAACCCTTTGATGTATGGGGGATTGACTTCATGGGGTCGTTCCTGTCTTCGATGGGAAATCTATACATACTGCTGGCAGTGGACTATGTTACGAAGTGGATCGAGGCGATAGCATGTCAGAAAAACGATGCAGCGACAGTTGAGCGTTTTCTGAAACGCAACATATTTACACGATTCGGGACCCCCAGAGCAATGATCAGCGATGAAGGGTCACACTTCATTAACAAAGTGTTTGTCAGGGTACTTAATCAATACGGGGTGTCTGTCCATAAGGTATCACTGCCTTATCACCCCCAGACTTCCGGACAGGCAGAGGTGTCAAACACAGAGATCAAGGGCATTCTCGAGAAAACCGTAAATCTGGGCCGAAAGGATTGGTCAATGAGACTGGATGATGCGTTGTGGGCATACAGGACAGCCTTCAAAACACCGCTGGGAATGTCACCATACCAGCTTGTGTTTAGGAAAGCGTGTCACCTTCCGGTTGAGCTAGAGCATAAGGCCTGTTGGGCTATCAAACTGCTCAAAATGGATGAGAGTCTGGCCGGAGATAAGAGAAAGATGGCACTGCTGCAATTAGAGGAGTTCCGCAGAACGGCATTTGAGAGCGCCAAAATTTACAAAGAGAATACAAAGAAGTGGCATGATCAGCGTATCACGCCAAACCATTTTAACGAAGGGGAAAAAGTACTTCTCTACAACACCAGAATGAGGTTCTTTCCGGGAAATTTGAGATCTCGTTGGTCGGGGCCGTTCATCATCAAGAAGATATTCGCATGGGGCGCATTTCAGCTAGAGAATCCAAAAGATAACTCAAGGTTCAGGGTGAACGGAAACCGAATTAAGCCATATCTTGAGAACGCCGAAGGCGCCAGGGTAGATCCAATCTACTTCGACGACCCGTGATCAAACCTGAGGTAACTGGGTCGGGCCGTCGACCGTAAATTACAAGCGCTAGTTGGGAGGCAACCCAACGTAGTAAGTTTAATTTGTTTTATTTTATAGCTTTTATTTTAAGTTTTGAATTTTTGAGAAAGGTGAGATGAGTGTGTATTTAATGAAAACTAAGCATGTACAGGCACAGAGGAAGAAGACAAAGTAAACGAAAAGGAACAGAAAGGAGAAAGAGAGAAAAGTTACCCCTTCTACCCACGGTGTGCGTATTTTACGCACAAGTTGTGCGTATTTTACGCACACCGGTGCCAAAATAACCAAAGTTTGAAAAAAAATGAAAAATTTATATTTTTCGCTGCTTTCTCGTATTTTACGCAGGTTTCTGCGTATTATACGCATCCAGCAATGAAAATTTGAGTTTTGAAAAAAAAATTATTTTAGCTGCTGTCTGCGTATTTTACGCAGCTTTCTGCGTATTATCCACAGCCAGCAGTGTAAACTGTATTTTTCTTGAATTTTGAAAAAATATATATATATTTTTAGTTGTTGTCTGCGTATTTTACTCAGCTTTCTGCGTTTTATACGCAGCCAGCAGATAAAAATTCAATTTTTTTTTTAGTTTTTGATCACCCCAGTACCCCTGTGTGCGTAAAATACGCACAATATACGTATTATACGCACAAATAATCAGCTTTTGGCCATTTTTAGACAGCGTCATTTTGGTCATTTTGGCACTTGGGGTTTAGATAAAGGGAGGCCGACCATGGGAGGCCTTTCTCTCTCTACCTCCATTCCTCTCTAGTTCAAACACACCAATTTTTCAAAAGTGCCCGGAATCAAAAATTGAAGGAATATTTGGAATCCCCTCGTCGCAAGGAGCACGGAACTAGTCTCGGTTTTCAGAAATTTGCATCGAGCTAGTGTGGGGGTTGAAGGAAAGTGAAGGGTGTTCTTGAGGAAAAATCTCAGATTCGTAGAGTTTGAAGCAAAACCGGAAAAATTCGTAGAAGGAAAGGTTGAAGAGGAGGAAGAAAGCTACGTGTGGGTGTGCCCGGATTTTCATTCCGGCAAAGTCGACTTTTCCGGCGACTTTTTCGGCGATAACCTTGCCGGATTTTGCACTTCACCCCCTTTGTGGGAAGGTACAAATTTCAATCCCTCTCTTTATTTTTCTGTTTTAAGCACGACCCGTAGCCGGGTCATTATTTCTGCAATTTTTCTCGGTTTTCGTGCCGTGTGGACCTCTGGTAGATCTTAGGGGGCTTATTTGCTGAGACGCACAAATTCACGCGCACGTATTGTAGATTTCTGTTTCTGCTCGTTTTTTTCATATTTGTCATGGATTTGGTCAAACCTGTCGTAGACCCGAACCGTAGACATGAGCCAGTTGATAGCCTTGCAAAAGACCTTCGGCTGCATCATTTCGAGAGTTACCGTTTTGTGAACTGTGCGGCCCATACCTATTATCTGACAGGTAAGAAGCCGAACTATAGGTTGGCTAAGGATTACCGTTACGAAGTAGATGAGGATAGGATGCCTTTTCAGATGGTGAATTTTGCCAGTCGAGCAGACATTTTTGGCACATCACTGACTGGATTTGAGGGTGTGTCGAGTTCCACACTGACTAGGGAGTTCTTTTGCAACCTGTTATATGCTGGCGACGCCGAAAACACTGACACGCGGTGGGTCTATTGCCGTCGCAACTATATTCTGCTGACCCCCGAGTCCATTAGGCAGACTTACGGGATTGCACCATCCCAAGAGCCGTGTGCATACCAGTTGGCTAACAACAACCCTCCGTCGGATGAAGAAATTCTGAGGGTATTGACTGGTGGGGCCGCGGGGGCTCACTTTGAGGGGGAAGAAGATGGACACCTAGGGCTTAAGCTACATTCTAGATATCTGTGCAAACCCGTGAGATGGTGGGCCGAGTGGGTGGTGAACCGCATTGTGGGGATCCAGCACTTTACTCACCTCGAGAATGAGTCTACCCTTATCGTGTACTGTCTTATGATGAGGAGGAGGATTGATATCGCCCATCTTACTTGGGCCTACATTCAGGAGCGAAACGCCTCTGCGAGCCGGAAGGGACTCGGGTATAGCAACCTGATTATCCAACTGGCTCGTAACTACCAGATTCCCATCACGGAGAACGAGGGTGACTGGCTGCCCCCTATACTTAAGGCCTATAGGAAGATTAGAGGGGGGGTCCAGGACAAAATGACCCAGTCATTGAACTTGATGCTGACCCTATGGAGGAGGATGAGCCTGCCCCTACCCCTTCCCCTGCCCCTAGGAGGAGATGACTAGAAAAACCATGGCAACGCTATTACTACCATCCGAGAGGAGCAGCGAGAAGAAGATGACCAAAGACCATGGCAACGCTATTACTGCCATCCGAGAGGAGCAGCGAGAAGCGGCCCGCCATGCGGGCCGAGAGGTTCCCCTGCCCATTATTTTCCCTGCCTCCTATTCCAGTGACTACACTACCAGCTGGTCGGACGAGGCGAGCTCGAGTGAGTTTGCCACAGATCCGGATCCACTGCCACCTAGCAGTCAGTCAGGATCCCGGACACAGTCCCGACAGTCATCTAGCTCACGGTCATGCCATTCGTCGAGCTCGCGCCCACGACAGTCTAGTAGTGCCAGATGCCGGCAGACCAGCAGCTCACCCAGCAGCATGTCCGGTTCATCCGAGACCGGGTCCGACCCGCCGTATAGTCCAGACGAGTCAGTGCCATGAGGGCATGCCACCTCTTAGTGTGGAGGTGGGATTCGTGTCTGCATTAACCCGGTCTGCACGTTTTTTCATATTTATTTGCAGTTTTTATTTTATTTTGTGAATCTGCATATTTTTCTTCTTTGAGTCAACCCACCACAAACATTTTGGCCTTGCATTGTGTGTATCTAGAAAAGGAAAAATCCTAAAAATTAAAAAATCAGAAAATTTTGAGAAAGGGCAATCGAGATAATAGAAACTGGGAAGAAATTAAGGTTAAACCCTTTGACAGGAAAGAAAACTTGCATCGAGGTACAGTAGATAGGTGAGAGCCAGTGACCCTTGGAATCCGCAAGTAGTTATCACCTGAGCAAAGGATCCAACTAGTTGCCACACCGCCGTCATCTAGGTAGTCGACAACCCGCCCACGGGCGTCGTCACGGTCATCGCATCTTTCGGTGGAGTGACTGGTTATCAAGGGACCTCACGTCCTGTTTCTTATACCTAGGTCCAACTAGTAAAACCGTTTGAAGCCGTTTACCCCTTTTATTCATAGCCACTGTAGCCTAGGAAGCCTTCTTTGAGACCTTCATTAGTTGTTAGTTGGCTATTCTACGCGTTATGACAGAGGGAGTGAGTTAGGGAGGGTTTTCGATGGGAGCACTTCATGGTATATCAGTTTTGGACAGTTTTGACATTGACATGCTTTTCGAGGGAAGGACAGGGTGAGTTAGTGGCGACTGCATTAATTTGCGGAGGTGGATCACTGCATTACATAGTGACCACAGGTGGAGTTAGTCGCGTGCAAGACATCTTTCCGCACAAAATGGGGTCCGGGGGTTGTAAGATTAATTGGTGGTTGTGCCGTTTTTCTACATCTTTGGTGATGAGGAGGTTCGGTGGGACTGCACAGTATCATTCCGACTACAGGATCAGCGCTTCAGGATTAGTGTGGGGCTACTTCACATGAGGACAACTTTCATACCCCACGGCGACAGTTTATTTTTACTCACTCAGCTTTAGTCCGTTTATTTATTGTTATTCGTGTATTTATGTATATATAGCGTCTTATTATAAAGAAAAAAAAAGAAGAAAGAAAAAAAAAAGAAAAAATATATATATAAAAAAAAAGAGGAGAAAAGAAAAATAAATAGAAATGTTCAAGTTTTGCAGTTTTTTTTAGTTATCTATGTTATTGAGTCAAAACGCTGAGTGAGTAGCACAATTTCCGAGACAGTTACACTGCTTCACATTTGTGGCCGCAAGAACGGCGAAGACACAGCGGGGGCCAGAGAGATTGAGATGGCAGGAACTTAGTTGTTTCAGGCAGTTTTTCGGGAACTCGGTGAGGGGTGTGAGTTTGGGGAAATTGTGAGTATGTCATAACGAGTAGGAATGTGCCGTGCCTATACACACATATATATCCTACCTGTTAGACTTAGAACCTTGATTCGAAAATAGCTCGGATGGTAGGTTAACTAGGGATTCGCTCAGATTGATAGCAAAAGTAACAGTACTTGGGTCCAGTGCTTAAATCCACCGAAGAAATCTGTTCAGACTTACCGATCGATTGCAGGGAAGTATTTTCTGGAAAAAGGGTGAGGTCTTGAGGACACACCGGCTATGTTTTGGAGATTGCCCGATCTCACCCAAAAATAAATTGTTTTAAGTACTTTTGAGTCATTGTGCATTGAGTCTGTGTATATACTGTCTGAGTCGGTCTTTCTATCGAGTTGTCTGGTTATACGGTTCAGGTCGAAAGAGTATGCAATTGCAGTGAGTATGCAAAGGTAGTGTATGCACGACCGGGTCGATTTTGCGAAGACGGAGTTGTATGCAATCAGAGGTGGTATGCATGGGGATTGCTCGGGACGAGCAATATTTAGTGTAGGGGTATTTGATAACGCCCAAATAGGGGTTATCTTATAGCTCAGTTTTTGTGCTTTTGTGCCGAAAAATCATGTTTTAGCCAATTTTCACCCTCGGAAGGCCTCGGTTTTAGGAACGAGACAATTATTTGCTCTTTATAAATTTCTGCATTTTCCGTACTTTTATTGGATATGATCGCGGGTGTGTTCGTGTTGTCTATGCAGGAACAGGGCTCAGGAATGCAGCAGGAATTGCTCAGGAATGCAGCAGGAGGCAAAAGAGGCAGAAAAGAGCACCCTGCCTTGCTGGCTGCGTATTATACGCAGACAGCAAGGTTAGGGGAGGGTTTTGGCCAGTTTTATCCCCGGTCTGCGTATTTTACGCAGCATCTTGCATATTATACGTAGCCATGGGGAGAAAATACGCAGGGAGATGAAGAAAAAAGGCACAAGTGGGGTCCCTGGCTGCGTATTTTACGCAGGGGCTGCGTATAATACGCAGACAGCACAAAAATTGAGGCGGTTTCGGGCAGTGGCAGTTTCGTAAATAAAGGCAAGTTCCAGAAACTTCTCCAGCACTATATAAAGACTCGTCCAGACTCGTTTTGAAGACACAGTTCATCCAAGGAGAAGTCTGAGCACCCCCGGAGAGCACGGAAGCACTCATCCAAATTCGAAGACTTAGTTTGATCTTATTCTCTCTCTTAATTTCAGAAACTTTGTTAATTCGTTATGTCGTTTAGTAGCTAAACCTTTTACCTAGGTTCTCGGTGAACCTAGGGTTTCGATTTCAGACATTGTTCTGCAGTTTGATTATGAATTCATGATTACGTTATCTTAATTCAGCAGTATTATCAGTTATTCTGTCTTTGATTATATCTGTTTATGCATGATCGGAGTCACGAACCAGAATTGCTACAGACCCGAGCCTGTAGATGAAAACGTCAGGTTAGGGTTAGGAAGAAAAGACAGGATTTAGTATCTTATCCTGATAGACCGAACAGAGAAAGGGAGATAGGGCTAGCCAACACGTATAGACCAACTGTTAGAGAATTTGACCCGGGCCATTAGGACAGGTTAGAAACCCTAGCAGACTTAGAACGAGACTGCAGACTTAGGCAGCTTAAAAGGAATCCGAAAGTCTGCAGGATCGTGACAGCATGTGGAATCTGAAAGGTTACTGCACAATCGGTACGTGGCACGGGTAATTAAAACTGCAGAGTGTTTTCATATCAAAACAAAGAACATAACTCTGAAGAAACCCTAGGGGATCATGGGACCTAGTATCTCAAACCCTAAATTTACAACCTTAAGATTATTCAGAAAATTCTAACAAAAAGATTTACGTTTCAGTTATTTACTTTTAGTACTTAGTTCGTTATCAAAATCTCAAAATATTCCTCCTTTTTACACTCTGTTCGTTAAAAACTGATTACTAGAAAAACCTGCAAAGTCCCTGTGGGATCGATAATCCGAGTTGAAAATACTCTCTATATTACTTGATTCGTATACTTGCGAATAGCACGCTAAATTGCGCATGGAGAGGGTGGCTGGGGTTGAGTGAAGAAGAAGATGATGTTCTCATCCAATTTTTTTCCTCTTTTCCCATGTCATTTTGAAACTACTAGAGGAGGGACAACTCTTAGTGGAGTTTTAACCTGTCACAATCAATGCTTGCATGGATGACGCATAAGGGAGGGAGTCAAATGTAAATAATTAAACGTTTAGGGATAGAGTTCAATTTGTCTTTTCCTGGCTAAATTTCAAAATGATCCCTGTTATGTCCAAGATTATTCTCACTCCACAGATCTGATAATTATGTGAGATCAGAAGTCAGTAGTCACTACTGAACCAGGTATAGCCAACTCTGAGCTACTAGGAAATTTTAGGGTGTTACACGTACTCAGGAAGTTCCATCTTATTCGAAATATTATCGATAGAGGAGATGCGGAGATATGCAAGATTCCTACAGATGAGAATATGTCAGATCCACTTACGAAGCCGCTTGTTCAACGCAAAGCATGAAGGACACACTAGATCTATAGGCATACGAGATGCACCAGATTGGCTCTAGTGCAAGTGGGAGACTGTTGGAATAGATGATCTAGAGGCAATCTTGTTTAGTATGAACATTATTTTGGCTAGAATAATCATTGTATTATTTATGGAGATATTTAATATAATGAAGTCCTTAGATTACAAATGCGTTGTTTATCTTAAATATCCCTAGTCAATTATATTGATTAACAAGACAATCAACTATAAACTAGTATGTGGGTAGATTGATAGGGAGATATCAATTCTAGCACATGGGTATGCATTAGGGGTAATGGCATACTGGATTGACCCATCAACGAGAAGGCTACATACAAGTTATGTAAAGTCACAAGTGCTTCTCGTAATGACAATAGTATTGTGGTCCTTAGACTTGAAGTCACTAGATACTCTACTTGTGAAATATCATGCTTTGATTTTATCAAACGTTGCGCCTTAATCGGTCAACTATAAAGGTAGTTATCGGGCATGATATGAAGCAAGCTTAGAGATGGTAGTGATGTAGATAGGATTTGTCCCCCCACATAATAGGAGCAAATATTTGCCGGCACTCGAGGGGTAGTGCTTATAGAATGTCTGTCCAGACTCAGATAAATCAATATAGGATATTGATGTTATCTGCATGGATAAGACTATTCCTATGAACGAGAAACTATGGATTGGATATACGAGTGTGACTTGTATGCCTCATGTCCAATCCGGATATGGAGACAAGGGGATAATACAATACGGTAACATTAGTCACAAGCTTTGCCGGATTATTGACTATTTCTGTTAGTTGGGTGGCATGGATGTGTTGCTAGACACCGCTCCATGTTAGTAATTGTTACTACCAACTAAGTAGAAACCTATGGGGTCACACTCCCTATGGATTAGACTGGACTTGGAAATTAATTAACATGATTAATTAATTAGAAGAATCAATACGCAACCACAAGCAAACTTTGTATGACTAATTTGCGATGTGGACTAATCTGTGTATGGACATGATTACTATTGGGGGCTTTATATAGTCAAAAAGGAGTTGTTAGACTATATAAAGGACACTCCTGGCTTATTTCGTCATATAAGTTTCATAATTTTTATCACACAAGAGAGAGAGAGAGAGAACAAAGCAAGGAGAGAGACGAAGACCTAGGGCCGAAACCCCCTAGGTCGTCCGCCCCCTCGCCGTCGGTCTCCAAGAGGCGCGGCCTTTTGGTCTCGTTTTTCGTGATCTTCTTCCTCCTCCTCCTTCCCTAGATATAACAAAGGTGTTAGAGGATCCAGATCAATCTTAGGAGTGGACTTGCATAGAGACGTGAACACTATTTCACGTGAAGTTTTCAAAGGAGACAAACAAGGTACTTGATGTTCTCATTCTTTACCATCGTTATGATTTCTAGTTATGATCCTTGGAGGGTATTGAATGGAATTGATTATTATTTATTTCGCTGCATAATCCGTGTCAAAACCCTACAGTAATTTGGAGAGAACATAGAAGGAAATGATGGGTTTGGGTTCAACAGGAGGAGGAGCGAGGAATAGCAAGTCAAGAAGAAGAAGATAGTAGTGTCGGTTGGCCGGTGGAGAAAAAGGTAGAGGAAGAAGAGGGTCGAGGCGGTTAAGCTTCTGATGGTGTGTTCAAGGAAGAAGGTAGTGGTGGTGGGTTCTTTGATTTTTACGTTGCTTGCTTCAATGGAGGTCTGGTAGGTTTTGGTCGAGAAGAGCAGAGGGAGAGGGAGAGAGCAGATCATCGGATGAGAAGAGAGGAGGGAGAAAGGAAGAGATAAGGTTGTTAGGGTTAGAAAATGAGGAGGAAAGACATTTATAGTGGGATAATTTCTCAATTTCTAGGGGTATTTCTGTCATTATACCCCTCCGTTAGTCCTCCGTTAGTTTTTTAACTCTAACAGGGGTGCAAAAAGTATATATCGATAAATTAGGGGGCAAAATGTATTTTCTCGATAAATGGAGGGTGAAAGTTGTCTTTTACCCTTGTTATTATTATCCAAGTCTTTACTAATTGTGTAAGTATGTCGTTTAATCCAAGTCTTTCACTTTCTTACTGTTGAAGTGTTGTTCATTATTGTTCAAGTGTTACAGAAATGAACCAAGCATTTCAGAATTTTTCTAAGTGTTCAGTTCTCCTGGAAAACAATGGGACTAACTGTGCAAAATACGCAGACAAGTGCTCGTCTGGGCATTTTGTTGGGACGAGCAAGTTTAAAACACCAGACGAGTGGTACTTTATTGGAACGAGCAAGTCTGGAACTTGCTCGTCCCAACTAAATGCATCGCCTGGCATGTCTTGCACAGTTCGTATCATACGAGTTAGCTCGTACCATCCCTAGATCTAACTCGTCCCACTCCAAAATTTTGAATCAAAGTGTTCTCAACAAAGGAATTTCAATGCGAATTTGACCAAGTGTGAATGGAATTGAAGTTGGTTGTGTTCTAGCATCATCTTCCCCCCAGCAAGAATAGAGGAAATGGGACAGTTGAGACGCCGAAGGTGCCGGTGGTAGTGAGGGTTACGGGGAAAACGAGAGTGCGGTCAACAACGGGAGGGACGGAGCTAGAGGCGGCCACGGAAGGAGATGAAGATGAGTGAGCAGTTGTGGAGGAGTTGCAGACGAGAGAGATAGCAGAGAGAGTAGGGATGGCAATCTGGCGGGTTTGGGCCAGAATTTGATAAACCCGACCCGCACGATGATGTGCGTAGATGCATACCCGCCCCAGGAAAGCCCGCAACTAAAGCTACTACACACAAGCCCGCCCCGCAAAAATCTAGCCCGATCAAACCGAACTCGCAGATCAAAACCCGCACATTAGGATTAATCTTTAAAGATGTTCATTACCAAATGAAAGCCTCCAACAAGAAGATTACAAGAAGGCTCATCTGAATCAAAGCGGCAAAGCTCGAAACCAGAGCCCCAAAATCGAACTAGTTGACCACCAAAATCGAACTCACCACCATAATTGAACAAATCGAACCACTTCAGCAGTCTTCGCAGTCAAAATTGAACAACTTGTGAACCAATTCGACATCACCTTTGGAGATTTGGTGAGAGAGAGAAGATGGAGAGAACGGGAGAGCATATGAAATTGATGCACTTTGGTGAGAAAAGCATATGAAATTGATGCACTTTGGTGAGAAAAGCATATGCAAATCTGAAGAAATTGATGCACTTTGGTGAGAGCGGATGCAAAGTTGAACAACATGTGTTACCTCTTTCTTGATTGATGATGCACTTTGGTGAGAGATAGAGAAGATGAAGAGGAAGAGATCTGGGGGGAGGGGGTTTAGTGGGTTTCAAAGGACATGGAGAGAACGAGAGAGCATATGCAAATTCGAACAAAAGATTCAAGATTTAGCCAGCAAAAGTATGTGGTGAGCCACTGTATTGAGCCGCGCGAGAGAGGAAGAGACGAGTGACACTGTTGCGCGGTTGCGCCGAGAGAGAGAAAGAGAGAGCGCGACAGAGAGAAGACAAGAATGATTAGTAAAGTGAAACAGTATTGCATTGAAACTCTCGCCCACCCGCACAAAGCCCGAATCTCACTCATATAGTTATTATAGTACTCGAGTAGTATTTTGCACCAGGCGGGTCAGCGGGTTAACCCGCTTTTCAAACCCGTATTGCCATCCCTAAGAGAGAGTGCAAAGCAGTTGTGTTTGGCGAGAGAAAAGGGGTAACATTTTTTTATTAATAAAGAATCAATTAAAATTCCTAATCTGTAATTACGGCTAATCTGTAATTAACTGTTGGCTAATTACAAGAAGAGGGCACACGTTCATTTAGGAGACATTTGGGTGATGTGTCAATTTGTGATGTATTTGGGATGATTTATTTGGGGCATATTGAGCATCTCCAATAGATTATTTATATGGCGGTTATCTTCAAAATATAAATAAGATGGGAAAAATATTGTCTCCAATAGGCTCTCTACTAGGCTCTTTATTTTAGCGGATAGTTATCCCGCTCACTACTTTTAACGAGCCGGATAAATAACTTCATATTTTGTTTACCCATGTTCTTAGCGGTTATGTCCTAAATTCCTTAAAATTCTCATACAAGAAATATTGAGAATGTGCCACGTGTTATTTAGCTAATCATTTAACTAACACTATTGGAACACTAACTAAATTTTTACAATATCTAAAATGGAAATGTTAAATTTTTATCAAATTATGAATAACTTTTAACTAGTACTACTGGAGATGCTCTTATATCATATCATTATTATTAAGAGGGGTTTGCATTATAAAGGTCACCTTTGAGTGTTCCTTGATCTCCCGAAAATCATTGCCTTCCCGCAAAACCATTCCAAACGTTTCCTCTAACCCCAAAATCCCTCAACACTCCAATTCCTTCCGTCAAGTTAACCTCCGGCATCAATTAGCCGGAATCGCATATATTTAGCGAAAGAAGATCTGGGGTTTGGCTATTTATCCCGAATCCAAGGAGAGAGAGCCCTGAAATGGGGAAGAAACGGAAATCTGTGGCGACAAGCCTCGATGAGGTTGATCGGACCATGTACTCCACGTTTTGCAGCGCCGCCAACTCTCTTTCCCAGCTCTACTCGCATGCCATCACCCAACAGAAGCTCACCTTCCAAGCTGGTGAACGCCATGGCCTGGTAATAATTACTTTACTCGTTCAATTTCCTTTCTGGGTATGCTTGAAACCATCGAGAACGAAGCATTTTATATGGGTAGACTAGAAAATAAAGGGTTCCTGTATTCATTTCAGTTTCTTTGTAGTTAGTTTGTGGGTATGCTTGGAAGTAATGGATTCTTGGATTTATTTCAATTCTTTTTTAGTTTTGTTATTAATTGTCTTTTGTTCAGTTGCCCTTTATTCATAAGATGATTTCCCACTGCTGTTATGATGGGTTGTTTTAGTGTTATTACAAGGGCACACTCATGTTCAACAAGATACAAGTTCTTGAAATAGTGGTGACAAACAATATCATAGATTCACTGGACAAACAAAAAAAAAATATAAAAAATTCATGTACCCAGCATGATTTCCGCCTCTTCTGGACTTCTTGTGCATATGATGAAAAAGTCGTGAAAAAAAACTGATATCAAACTCCCCCTATGACATTATCATGAGTTGTAGTTTCCATCTTTTATGGTGCTATATATCGTCGAAATAGTACTGTATAAGGTTTGCAATTTGTTTTTATCTCAAGATCAATTTAGTTTAGAGTTCCGACCTCTGTGGAAATGAAAAGAATAAAGGTAGATAACAAAACAACTGAAGATTCCTGATTGACTTGGTGTGGCGAGTGATTGTATGTAGTTTTAGGGTGTACGGCTTCACGTTCCATAGGTCATTTGCAGATTGTTGACGGAAATTACAATTATCAGTTCTCAATGTATATATTGCAGTGCCAGAAGGACAGAACTCTCTAACAACTGGATGCAGGATGGTTCTCCAAGTGCTAGTGAGTTATAAAGTGTGAAGTTCAGTCCGGCAACCATTCCGTTGGAATTGTTAGGGTTCAATTTTCCTGAGGTTAACAAGATGCATAAAGTCAATTATTCGCTGTTACAACTTGTTTAACAACGAGCTCATAGGCAGCATAAATAGTTAACGGTTGAGTCTTCTTACACAACCTTTTCTGGGTTTCAGTCATTCAATTGGAACAAACGCTTAGCAAATAAGAGAGGTCAAAAGAATATGTATGTATCAATAGTGAACCTTAAGCTTAAGCCTGGTATATGCAGTAATGGAACTAATTAACTACAATAGGTTAACCCTAGTTAAACAGACCTTAACCATGATTACAACCACTCTCTATTTGACTAACTATCTTGTTTAATGTATGCAAAGAAGGACATATGCTTGTATTGTTCTTTACAGCCAACCTTGTTATTCGATACTCTGAAGTCTGAAGAATGGAGTTAGATCTGTGCTACCTGGAACGTGGATCGTTCCGGTTCGTGAAACAGGAATACTGAACATCATACCCTGTGGATTTGGTATAGTGGGATTGGCTTCGTTGCATATCTTGATGGGATTCTTTGGAATTTCTATCATCTTTGGAATTTCGTTCTTTGGAATTTAATAGTTAATACTATTGGTCAACCAAAATTTTAACAACAAATAAACTCAAAACTCTAGTAATGAACATTCTTAATTGATAGAACTTCAGTCAACCCGTCTATACAAATATTTATAGTGAATATAGTGGCTACTTATTGGATCGCCTAATTTATTGTTCCAGAACGCTAGTGTATGATGGTCCGTGACAAGTGATCCGTTTCACAATTCACTAGAATATTTCACTAGGATATGAGTGAGTTGTGGTAACATAGGTATTGATGCATCTAAATATAATCGTGGGCATATAATCATGTGATAAAGGTTCGAACCTTGGACTCGCATGCTATCCCAGGCTTCCCTGTTTATTGATTGTTATCGAATAATTTGGCTGTTAATTTTTTGTTTACTGGCAGTTCATGAAACAGAATGTGCTGCATCTCTGGATGTATAGAAATCTGAATCCAGTCATTATTTGGATTTAGCTTACACCACCTCCGTGGATAAATCTTTTTGTGTAGCTGCAAGTTTGATGGACAGCAGTAGAAATTAAAAGGATGGATTTTAGGGGCTGGAGTGTACAGAGGCAACAGAGCTCAGAATCTGATCTATCATTTGGAGAAATTTGCATCTCCTCATTTTCTCCACGGTTACTGCACCAGAAAGGACATTTCAGGATCTTTTTTCCACCCACAAGATCAAATGGATATGTTTTGTGGCCGTAGATTCACATTGTCTGTTCATTTATATATAACATGGATCACCTAAAGCTCATGGTATTGAGGTTTGCTTCAATCTTGACTATACTGTTTGCTCTGGTGTCAACATCAGCAGTCAATTAGAAAGATTTTCCTCACCAACTTGTCTTTCATGATAATTGTGCTGACCACTGAAGCAGGGCAGTTACACTTTTCTGGTTGTTGAGAGTTAAGACTATCAGTTTGTATGTCTGCTTGGTGGTGGAGTGGAAACCATTTTTTCAGATATAGTCTATTTCCCCTTTAGGTTCTGTTTTTTTCACCTAGTTTCTGTACTGATTTTTTCATGAAAAGAAACCACCTCTCTGATGGTTACACTCTCGGTTCATTGACTTGGTTGAGAAAGAATGGCATAAACATCCTCTTGCCTTCTTTTTGTTTACAAATTACCATAGGGGCCTCACCTTAGAGCCACACTATGGTCCTGTTTGGGGTGCATTACTCTTTACCCATTCTCAATCTTTGTTGGATAATAAAATCACAATGTTTAGGTTAAGGAACTCTGTGGATTGATTCTGTTGGATGTTGGATCCAGATCCATTTAGTAAGAAATGGAGAAGAATATGGAAAGCTATATCCATACGAGATGAAACTAGAACTGCGAGGAAAAAGTACAACCTTGTTAGGCTAAAACTCAGGGAAGCGCTGCCGAAGCGGTATGAACAAGGGTTCTGGCTTCAGAGCTATCTGCTCTGGCAATGCTTGGGTGGGAGAAGGCTGGTGGAGAAGGAGGTGAAGTTATGTTGTAGATGAATTGCACAGAGAAGGTAGAGAGAGAGCGTGTAAGTTGAGTAACATGTATTCCAAGGATTTAGGATTGGAAACTACAAACATCTTTTCCATAATCTAGATACAAGTTTATAAACCAAAAATTATTTGGGCAATTTCATCCATTGTGCGTCAGGAAGATCCTTTGTCCATTTTCTTTGAACTTTGTGGCATGGTTTCTTTTCCTGTTATATCTGTTACTCTACTACTCTTTCTGGGCATTTTTTGCTAGTGAGATTGTAGCGAAATGTACTGCGGAAATTCATCTACTTGTGTCTGGTATGAGAGATATTGTTCTTTAGTTTTAAGCCACGCTTCATACCCTATGCATTCTTCGTAGGGATGTAAAGACTGGAGGTCATGCATACTTGTAATCATCCATTAAATATACGAGGTTACACCGGCCAAAAAAAAAAAAAAATTAAAACCGGCCAAAAAAAAATATACGAGGTTACGAGGCTTGTAACATATTTCCAGGGGAACAACCCCAAAGAAACTGTTGTAGTCGTCTTATTCACCTTCAATAAAAAAATGATTTGGGCGAAATGGTCTCAGTTCAGTGGGATGCCATAAGAAAAGGATTGCAGACTGCAGAGGCTACGGCAGAATTTGCTGTTCAAAGAGAGTGTATTTTTGGTTCTGGAACTGTTAAAAGAAAATATGGCTCTGGGCTCTGATCTAAAAACTTTAATTCAAATTTTGACGAAATATTCAAATCCAATGGAAAGAATCTCAAGCTAAAAGATGCAATATATATTCCAAATTATCTTCACCAATAAATGATTTAAGTAAACAGGGTATAGTACAACGTCACCTCGTTCATCGTATTTTTGTACGAAGTAATATTCTCTCTTGTAGTCTTGTGCATAGGACTTCTGCAACCATCATAGGGTATTAGAAGTAGAAAATATTTCTTATATCTGCTTCTAAGTTTATTGCTTAGGCTTTGGAAACCTTTTGGGTAAACTGTATCTGACATTTGACCCATGGACATTCAAGTTGGCTCTGTCACTCCAACTAGTTTCCTCTGACAGCTACAATCTTCTGCTTACTTTTTGAATTTCTAAATAAATATCTGTTGATGTTTCTGATTCTTAGTTCATCACTGCTTCCGAAAGAAAAATTTCTTGTGGTAGCAGTTAATACTCGGACCTACTCATGTTAGTTTCTGATATAGTTGTTTTAAGGATTCTTTATCTAGGCAAAATGTTTAAATTAATTGCTACACTTGTTTAATTTTTCATCCTTTGCATTGGAACTTTTCTCCTTGTTGAAGCTGTGGTTTGGTTTTCCACTCCTGTAACTTGATCGCATATCTTGCAGGAAAAACTTTATCAGTGGATTTTGAGACAGCAAGAGGAAGGATCAAGAGTGAATGCTATGGATATAATGAGCTACTTGCAGGTTTACCTACTTTCCTTCCCGCCAGTTATTCTTCCTTGTTAATGGAGGTGAATTTTTTTGAGTTCCTGAAGAGATTGTGAATTGTGCTCTCAACTTTTTTAGGTTTTTTTGTCTATTACATGCTTACCATTTTGTCACAGTGTGACATGGTGTCGATGAGTAGGACAGAATTAGGGTTCCGAAGTATCTAACTGGACTGTATTCAACTGGAGATTACTAGGATGAGATGAACATTAAGATGAGAGCTGACATAGCTAAAAAGTACTCTTGACCAGTAAACCCTGAAAGTATAAACTAGATGCGACAATAATAAGCAATTTATGTAACCCTGTCAAAGCCAATATAACTCCACCAATCTCTAGTCAATAAATCAGTAATGTCATCTTGAAACCCTAGGCGTCTTGGAGATGAAATCTCATATTTGTTCTTCCTCCTCACAGGCCCTGCATCAGTGGAATTCTCCAGTGAGTCCGGAATCAATGAATACTTAACCTACTTATACGGTGAATTCTTGATGCAACAAGACGAATTCTATCCAGGCTTTAAATCTTATCAAATGAACATAACATCCTAGTTGGTTAAGGAATTGAGCCTCACCATCTCTTTCTCCTCCCTTCACTAGTGTAGGTCACTTTACTTGAAAGAAAAAGAAAATAAAACTTCCAACTACATGTGTATGATGTTTGTTGTGGGTTATGTTGATATTTTCATGATTATATATTAAAGGAGCACCCTACTTAGATGCTTCCCCAAAAGAGCCATCAGTGATGTTCTAAGTTGATGCAAGTGCTAATTTTAAAAAGAGAAATGCACCCTACTTTCAGAATAGGTACTGTTGTTTGCGGTTGATGAGGTATAGAGCAACCATTTCCAAATCAGCATCAGTGAACTTATGACTGGTTGCATTTTCTTTTCTTCTTTCGAAAAGAAAAGAGGTCACTTGGCATGTATGCAGGAACAAGTGGCTTTCCTCTGTTGCGGTATTGAGCATATCTTTAAGCAACTCTATTATTTTATATCTTATTGTAGTCGGTTGAGTGTTTCACTTCTTTCAGCAGTAACTCTTTTAAGCATTATTGTGATAAGATGTCGAGTTTCATCAAGATATCCACTAAAACTTGGAGATCGACCACTCCATATCTAGTTAGACGAGCATTTGAAGTTTTATTTTTCTTAATAAAGAGTCTTGTACTGAGTTTCCTTCTCTCAGCCTCCAGTATTTTGTAGCTCGCATTTCCTTTGTTCTAGTGAATTTTTGTTTGGGTCAAAGTTCAAGAACAATTGATTTGCTGAAGCACATGTGTCCTAGTCTTTTAATTGGGGGTGAAAGAAGCTAGCACATCAATGATTCTGCATTTTGAGCAGTGAGGACTGGGGATTTATCATATAAGAAATGAAAGTTCAAAATATAGCCACATCTGAAATTGCACTACTGGTTTCTCTTTGAGTCCTATGTGTCTTATGCAAGTGATGGGTGATCTTTCGGTTGTAGGATTCTGTTGCTAGGTTTCTCAAGAAAAAAAAAGGGTTCTGTTATGAGGCCGAGTGGTGATTTCCCTATCAATTTTCCACTTGCAGACATGATACTGAATGGATTGTTTCATATCAGATCCTTTGAGAAAGTTCTGTGTAACTCCTTACAAATGTCTAGATCGATTTCTGCCACCTGAATCACGTATGGGGTAATGAAATCATTGACAACTCCGCATCACAACATTTAATTGCCATCAATAAAGTTCGTGAAGGAAGCCTTGTATCTTTTATTGAATTCTGCTCTTGCCAGGGTTATTTGCATGCACTGTGAATGTTTATGGAGTCTTAGGCTGTAGGATTAATGTAAACATATTCTTGGGGACCTAATCTTCTTCAGAGGAAAGGTAGGACTAACACTTCATTATTTCTGTGGATGTGTTAGTCTGATGTTTGTGGTTCTCCGAATGTAAAAACCTATGTGTCTGGCAATAGAGCTCCATTACCTTTCAAGAGTTCAGACTATTTCGGAAAATAAGTAGATGTTAGAAAATGTTGATAATTTTTGCACTTGACCTAATCAAAAGAAGGGGTTTTCCCATCTTTCTGGACATGCAAGTCCACATACTATTATAAGTTCTGTTGGTAGAATTTCCGAGTGATATTTCTCTGGGGCATTGTTTGTAAATATGCTCATGAATCTACTAATGGCCATTTTCAGGCTGAACTGGACTACTGTGGAGATGAACCGCCCATGTCACCCAGAGTGCCGTCCCTGAACCAGCTATCAGCACAACTAGCAAATTCTGGCTTCTCAAATGATATGACCAGCCCTGTCCGTCGGGGTCTTCAAAACTACCACATTAGTCAAGGTGGTCAAGCGGCGAATGGTGTTCAGTCTTCTGCAAATGGATTCAGGAATAATCAACACAACTTATTGCAACAGCAGGATAGGGATTCTATTTATGATTCCTCCATGGACATGAATGCAGATTGCCCAGAGCCTGAAGAGTCGACCTGATTTTAGCTTTCTTGCCATTTTATACTAGGTTTATCTGCTGTTGTCGATACAAAGTGGCTGCTGACCAAGTACTCAATTAGTGGACGAATTTGATGAAATAGGCATTTCTGTAATTTTATGTTGTAGTCGGAACTTGTAGAATTGCCCTTGTGGACTCTGAAACATCAATGTTGGTATCGACAGACATATGTTGAAAAGATACTAATTTTGTCTTCCTTCTATGTTTTTTGATATTCATGTCGCAGTTGTGGTTTCCCATTTTTGGCAGAGCCAAAAAAATACTGCACAGTATTCATATCTCCTCGTCGAGAACTGATGTGGAGATTCGATTCTTTGGGGATGCAGAAAGGCGTCGGCATTTGCAGAAATTACAGAACATCTGATTATTTGACAAGAAACACAAACAAAAACAGTTTCATATTTAGGCAAGAAGTGAAATGAAAATAAAGCTCACCTACCTATGTAACATGTTCTTGCACTAGGGGGAATCCCATGCAAATACGGGTGATTGTCCTTAAGGGTCCTAGAGGAAATGATTTATGATTACAACTCACTGAATTCTCAGGGGTTTGATCTTTTGAAAACCCCCTATTCTTTGCACTAGTTGACAATGCCCATTTTAGCTTTACAAGACCCCACAACATAACTTTTCACTAAACAAACATAACTCAATGACCCATAACCACTGATTTTGCTCTAAAGGAGGAGGATATGAAGATGGTTAAAGATGAGGAGCACAGCTTTTTTGACCTCTTCTTAATCATACACCCATCTGGGTTTCCTTTTATAACACAACCTCTCATGCTTTAGGTTTCTCAGTTCTCCAATTACAATCTTTTGGGTGTATTAATATGATAGGTGGTATTTTTGACCAACTAAGGATATAGTGGAAAGAAAATACTACCACTCCGTCTAAGTGTTTTGCATCATTTGGACTTTTTCATCCGTAGTTGGGTCACTTTGACCCTGTGATTTGGATCGCAAAACGAAATAATTTTTTGATAATTTTTTGTGGTTTAGAATAAGAGTTACTCTACAACACTACGAAAAGATTATCTAAAATTTGTAAAATTTTGCTATCCAATTAATAGGTCAGAGTGACCTAGTAAATAATGGTAAAAGTCTAAATGGTGCAAAAGAGTTGGGACGAAGTGGTAGTAGAAACTAAGTAGGATGCCCGCTCTTTCAACTTTGATTGCTTTCAAAATGCCAATCTTATTTTCTACTAGGAGCAACGGAAATTAACTTTTGAGAGAAAAATACTTGAAACTAAGGCCCTGTTGTCGTTGCGTAATTTTAGGTGACTTTCGTCGCGGTTTGGCAAAGCTAAAGTCGAGAAGAAAACTTTGGTCAAAAACCCCGTAAATCTAGAATTCGTGTTAAAAAAGAGGATTCCGGAATTGGCAAGTCCGGAATTGTGATTCTAATATATTTAAATTCACTTTTCAAAAGGTAGTTCCGATTCTACCATGGATGGGTTGTATTGTCCTTAGTTGCCACGTGTCAATCAGTGAACGACCGGATTATTAAAATATAACAGTCATTCTCTTTTTATTTTAGTATTCCGGTCTCTAATAAACAAATTAATCCAAAATCCTACTATTCTCTTTAGAATTTTAAATTTGACAAAAACATATTATTAATTTAGAATAAATTATCATATTCAAACACCTAAAATTAAAGGAGCACATTAGCTAAATAGTGCAGTTAATCTACCTCATCCAAACATCGCCATTAGAATTTGGCAATTTTATTGAACTAGAAGTATGCACTTACTAGTTACTAATCCTTTAAAATATTAATATGCATTTTCCAAACCCTAAAAAAATATCATTGATATCTTGAAACTGAAAGTATTCTTACTTATTTTCATTGTCCCTTAAATCTTCTGTCTACCAACTCCAAAAAACTCCAAGCTGCTCTAGAGAAGAGAATAGGGTGTCACAAATGAATCCGTAATAATACTTTTAGCATTTGTTGTATCACCTTGTGGGGAAATTGATTTTAAACCCAATAAGAAATATAATTATTGCCGAAAGATGTTCTCCATTAAGAAACAACATATGGTCCAATAGAGAGGGCATCAAATTTGCCTCAACTTGACACATTATTTTGGAAAGAAAGAGATGTTCATTTTCCTCCTACCATAAAGTTAGAATAAGAGCTATCACATCATTGCACGGCCTAAAGGAACAAACCTCCCTCCCCTCTTACGTACCACTCTGTCCCAGCTCCTTCTTCCCATCCTGACTTTTTGACTCGTATCTGAGTCACTTTGACCGGGTAATTTGGATGGTAAAACAATGCGATTTTTGATAATTTTTTCACCGTGTTATAGAGCAACCTTTACTCCACAATGCAATGAAAAAATTATCAAAAAATAATATCATTTTGCTATCCAAATCATCGGGTCAAAGTGACCCAATTAATAGTGGTAAAAATTAAATTGAGAAGAAAGAGCTGGGACAGAGTGGTACCACATTACAATATTTATGGAACACCTATCCATATCATTGATGTACCCAAAAAGCAATATGTGAAGATCAAGAGGATCACATTTTATAAACATTATTAGGGACAATAATTTTTTTTCCACCTTTATAATTCCATTTCTAGCTCATCATCTTTTTACACGATTTGAAATCAAAAGAGTTGTAAATAAAGTCATTCTCCCTTTTATTTAAAAGGATCATCTCGACATCGCAATGTTATTTATTTATTTTCTTGTTTCTTCTTTTACTTGTAGAAGATCAGGAATGTCGTCTCCTCCTTTAATGGTGATTGCCAGACGGATGAATGCCAACTTACGACTTTTGTACCGGAAAAATTGATAGATTATTTTTTTGAATTATCTTTTTGAAGTTATTAGACCAGAAGATGGTTATGATTTTACTAGAACAGTTCTAATATTTGTTTAATTTGATGACATTTCAATAGTATGTTGTCAAGTTATGTATAATAAACCCATTCAAACATTACATGTTCTAGCAGCATCACATTTTATGGGCAAACACCTTTTCATTTGATATATAAATAGAATACATTTTTTCGAAATTAGTTACTTTTAACAAGTTATCTGATAAAATATATTTTACTTTAGTGACTGATGTATTAAGATTGACATGCTAACATGTTATCGACAGAAAAGACCAATTGCACCATCAACATGTTGCTCCTCTTAGCACAATATACCACTTACCAACTACGCAACTTGTTGATGGCAAGAGTATCAAGTTGACTTATCATGTGATTGACATCTGAACGAATTTACTCAATAACTGTCAATCACGTGATAAGTACACATTCAGTTTCTAAGCACACATACACTTAAAGTACCCTGCATAACTTTCTTGTATAATATGCCTATTAAAAAGAAGCATTGGGGGTGGTTTAAGTTAGGGTTGTACAAGTCTCAATAGCTTGTTTTAATTGACGTGTAGGAAAATTTATTTTATACTATTTCGAGTCGGTTTGATGCAACAACAATTTTACATTTACGTTGGTGAAACTGCACTTAGTAATAAGAAGTAGATGTTGGTGAACATGATCTTTGTAATAGAAATAGAAGTGTACATTTTAAGGACCATAACCACAACAAAAGTAGTAAAGTAGACACAGAATGCAAATTTTCCTACGTCTAGTTATGCCAAACATAATAGAGGCATTGTGTCTGTTTGGATGAGATTAACTCGAAAGATAGATTATAGTAAAATAACTGAGATTTTCAATTAAACTTCTCCAAAACAAACAAATGGCTGGAATCTTTTTGATAGATTTCAGATTGTTTTCGAGGGATTTTCTTGTTATTTTGGTGGAATCTCCAGATTGTTTTGGAGGGAATCCATAATTATTGGGGGGAGGGGGTGGTGAGAGGTTTCCGCATCGTAAAAAAATTATGAACTTAATAAAAACAATTACCAATGATCTATAACACTACTGAGCTTTAAATGTCAATAGCTCTCAAGTCTTCCAAACAGCCCTACTTCATAATCGCAAAGCTTTTTACAATATGATGATGATGAAAAAGTTCCTTAAAACTCCATAGCGTAATTACAAGATTGTCACAATTAAAATACAACTATAGTTACGTGGTAGTCGAACCCAAATGCAAAGGGACGCTTCTATAAAATGTCGTGACATAAATTTGTGGCCTAGTTATATGATTCCGTTAATTTAGTACGGACAGTCAATAATTTTCAATTACGTAACATTAGGATTTTTTCTTATAAACAATGACAATAATCTTTGGAAAATACATAATTTACACACAAATAATCACGTAACTAGAACACTAACTGATTGTTGCGTATTGCAAGCAAGTTATTTTTTCTTCAACACTTTATATATTAAAATAAATCGCTTCAGAACTTTCATATAGATTTTTCTACATGCCGTCGCCAATAATGTAGTAACCACATGAAAGTACATTGTCTTTGGTGCCGGCGCAACACAACTTCTCAATGCAACAGTTTACGCCCTCTCCCTTGAAAATTCGTCATCCCAATAACAGTTGTAGCTTCAATCCTTTATTTTCGTGTATGTTGCAATGTGTAGCTCCCATTTTTATTATGTTTCTAATACAACATGTTAAGTTCTTTTCAGAGAATTACATTACATATATATAGTCTTGTTTTGTTCAAAATTCTATCGCTGAACTAACACCCGTACGTTAAGTTAACATTGTGTCTCATGAAAATATGATAATAAAAAGGTAATGATGACGTGACAGAACTGATAAGTTACAACTTACAATTGCCCAATTTTGAAATGAAAACCGAAAACACATGAGAATATTTAGAAAACAAACACATCTGTTACTCTATTTAGTAGTACAGGGGAAATTGGAGGTACTACTTTTTATTTTCGTTGGCAGCCTCCTCGGTGGAACCAAATTCATCGCCGATCACTCGGCCGCAGAGAACTTCTCTTCTTAATAAAGAACCTCTCTCGGTTCACTCTCTTTCCCTTTTCCAAGTTTCTGTTTATTGCCAGACCCGATCTGCGATGATGGAATTACCGGCCCGGCGAGGTTTCAACTGAGTTTCCGGCGGTTCCTGCTCATCTCAGATCTGTCCAGTGCTTACGGAGATCTCGGGTACGTGTCTGTTCTGCTTCTGCTACTGCGTACTGGGTCATGATTCAAGTCACAGAGTAGTTCAGAGTCAGTGTTTGCGAGTGACTGATTTGTTTCCGTTTCTGGTTAAATTGCTTTTAATGTGGTGGCTCTTAGAAAGAAGATACTGGGTTTTTGTTAACACTTGTTGTTTCCCAATTTGATAACTGATTGGTTTTTTTTTTTTTTTTTTTTTTTTTTTTTTTTTTTTTTTTTCACTCATTTCTGCATATGTTATGGTTGTGGGCTTGTGGGTTTTAGCTATTTTTTGTTACCCTTTATTTGAATGAATGATAGCTTGATGGGTATCTGTAAGTGTGGATTCATGATAAATGGTTGATCCAGAATGTATGTGGTCGTATATATTGTGGATAAATTCTTTCTCAAACTGACATTCATAGATTTTGGTTACTTTAAGCATGTGACAAATCTGGCAACTAATAATGTAGTAAAAATGTTTGTAGTATTTACATATTTTTCTTTCATTTCTCCGTAGAGGTGGTAAATGTCACTGGAGTATTACTTGTAAGAAGTTCTCTTTTGATTGTGGTGGAGTAGATGGGAGTTGATTTAGGCAATATAGAGTGAAGAGTTCATTTAGAGTGAGCGGCATGAGAAACTTTGAAACCAAAGCCGGAGACTGTGTGCGTATGTGTGTTTGGTCATATTCATGTTAGCCTGTTTCCTTTTGGTTAATGTTGGGGTGAGCTAAACAGCGGTTTCATTGAGCTGACCATATTAGGCATGTGATGAACACAGGTACAGTGCTAAGTGACTGCATTTGGTTGGAAGTGAAGGAGGTATAAAGGAGTTATATGGTGTGCCCAGATGAACAAGACTGATGTTATTGGCAGTGGAAGGAGGAGGATTTTTCTCTTCTTCGGCTTCAGGGTATAGTAAGGGCCTGAGCCTTCTTCTCTTGGGCCAGAAGAGAGACGAAAAATCCATGAGAGTATCGCCGTGGAATCAATACCAGTTGGTCGACCAAGAATCTGACCTCCAGCTGGCTTCAAGGAAGAACCGGCTTTTCCGCAGGTGCGCCTCCTTTGTCTGCTTGGGCCATGCTGGAGCAGGTACTGAGAGTCCGTCTCCTTTGAAAGTAGGCCCTACTCAACAGAAAGATGTTGCTCCAAGCCCATTAACTGACAAGGGAAAGGATAAGATCCACACAACTAACGACGTTAATGCTGTTAGTAATCTACAGCTTGCTCTTAAGAGTAATTTAAAGAAGCCTACAGATGATGTCCTGGTATCTAGTGGTGCTATAAGTGAACGTGAGTCATGTTCTGAGAAGGTTCACGATGCCCCTGCTCAATTGAATAGGAGAACAGTACAATGGACGGATATTGCAGGAGGAGAGCTTACTGAGATCCGGGAATTTGAACCCAGGTATGAAAAGAATATATATTTGTTATGAGCAGATACGACTTTGATTTTCTTTTTATTTTCGCATAGCTTTGTTATGAATTTTCCAGTTGATTAGGTTAATAAATATGGCCAAGCTCACCTTTTAAAGAAATTTTCTCTGGAAGATAAGGTTTGATTGTCAGTATCCGTTTTTTGCTAGAGCTAATTTAGAGTATCCAAAATTTATGTCCTAATTGTGATAACATCCAGCATTCACTTTATCAGAAGCTACCTAGTGTTTCATATTGCCAATTGTGTAAAAACGAAAGTGTAGAGAGTTGTCAACTTTGATATGTTGAGAAGTCAAAGAGATAACTGCATTTATGACTTGGGTAATAGAAAATCATGAACTTCCATGTGTGGCCCTTTTTTATAACTTCTGAATGGTCTCAATTCTTCATATGTTTTGGAAGCTACTTTTGCCGCTAGTGGTAAAATGGGCAGGCATGAAACATCAAATATTGGCATTATTTCGAGAGGTGAAGACACACTGTAGCTCAAAGGTGCTTGTTACTATATGGAAGGGTGTATTGGGCTTTGTTCAGATGATTCGTGAAGTTATAATGTTTTCTTGTGTATTCTTCGGCTCTTTTCTTAAATCGTGAGAATGAGATTGAGGCTCTGTTTGTTTGGCGGTAAAACATTTTCCTGTAAAATGTTTTCCCTTGTTTTGGTGTTTGGTTCGCCATTTCTCTCGTAAAATGTTCTCCCTTTTTATTTTTTTTCACTCACATGATGTAAAATGATTTACACGTTTAAAATTCGTAAGCCATTTCCGGGAAGTGATAGAGCATGGCAACAACTCATACAAACACCTCCACCACCAATAACCACCATTGCCGCCACCCACGTCTACCCCCACTGCCTCCAACACGACCTCTCATGCTGCTCCGCCACCACAAACTGCTTTGCTAAATGTTTTGCAAGTGTCAACCAAACACGGGAAAATGAGTGCAAAGAAAACTTTTCACGAAAAATATTTTACGCGTTGAATATTTTCCTTTGTAAAACATTTTACTGCCAACCAAACATAGCCTGAGTGTATTAGATTTTTCCTTGAAGCAGGCTGCTGCTTTGCCACATGTCAATGTTACTCCCATGATAAAAAGCGATACCTTGGAGATGAAATTACCTAAATTAACTGGAAAAAATAATAAATTCATAGGGTTCTGGGACCACCATTGACTTCCATTTGCGGACTAGGTTTAAGTTCAAAGGGTTATCCATAGTTGTCGGTATATTAGAATAGGTGATCATTTATGGTATTGTCAGTACCGGATGATCAACAAACCAATAGGCAGTAGCTATCTATTGTACTGTATCCTAAACCGCTAGTTAAAACGGACACACCATATGTATCATCTCATGTGACTCAAAACATATCATTCAACCGTACGTACTTCATTGTGCTATACAAGTCATATCACATACTGATATCCACTATGCCCAATATGGGGCATCATCATTGTATGATGCAAAGTGATCACATTTTTCTCTAAAAACAAACCACGAAGATCATACTCTACCCAAAATGCAAAGTGATCACATTTTTCTCTCAAAACAAACCACGAAAGATCATACTCTACCCTAATCTACACCAGTGCAGAGAAACAAAATCTACCGAAATAGTGGTGGGGGATGCTGAAGCCAAAGAAACATTTCTTGTTGGTGAACAAACTTCAGTTTTAACCTATATATGACAGCAGTGTAGGAATATTTGTGACATACAGTGTTTAATTCTGCAATTCACCATATTTAATAAAATTTGTGTTCTGTTGGAGTGAAAGTCTCTAGAGGTGAGTGTTAGATACTAGGTTAGGGTGCAGAAGGAAATAGAAGGAAAGGGAAGGTTGGTCACTGTTCTAATGTGACATTAGGCCCTTATGGTTATGGGCTGTGGAAGGGTATTCGAGCATGATGAGATCGTTTTGTGGATCGAGTTAGGTACATGATGGGTTCAGGAGTCCGAGTTCGCTTTTGGGAGGACCAATTGGGTGGGGGAGGACTGAGAAGTCTTTGTCAAGCAAGTCTCTGTTTCTTTATTTTATGGCTCAAGACCCCAAAGAGCTAGTTAGCCTTTCGATGTGTAGTTTGTTGGAGAATGATTTACCAGTTTGTTTGTACACGTTCTTTTTGGTTCTATACAAGTGTTGATTACCTATAAAGATATATCCCCAGTTGACCTTGTGCCTTCACTTGAAACTACTTTTTCTGTAACATTGGGTGAATCTTCCATTATTACCTAACATTTTCATGATTAGAATTAAAGAAATATAGTCATATATATTGAATCGATTTTAGGGCGCTGCACGGTATTGCCCTTGCATACCCTGCAGAAAAAACTTCAGTTTCATTGACAATAAGAATCACAACCTTCCAAACTTGTGATCGTGATTGCTAGGCTATATTGGGCAAGGGTGTTGCCGCATTCCATTTATGTGTGGACAACTGGTGCCCAACTTAAGATTCGTCATTGTAGGGTGCTGAATTGTTGTACAATTTATCATAATTTATAGTAGTGCATGTGCATCAACAGTGGTCTAGGGTTCTTTGAGGGTTGATGTTCGTAATATATCAATTGCTTCTTCACTGTCAAATATTACATTCTGAGGCCACTTCTGTGGAGGAGGATGTACGTAACATCACATGTAGGGCAGTTTTCTTTGTTGGTAACATATAACTGCTTATATAATGATGAACTGCATGTAACATAATAGTTTCTCTAAGTATTAAAAAAATCTATTATAACTGTATCAAAGGGTGGGTGTTCTGGGCTTCTGGCTGTGACAGAAAAGAGAACGCGAGGCTGTTGGGCATGAAAACCTGAATACCTGTAGCTGTTATACTGAAAACCAATACTGTTCCTTTTCTTACAGTTCACTTTTACTCCTGAAGATAAAACTAAACTCAACAAGTCCTTTCGCAATTCACTTTGGGTGGCTAGACAGTAAATGTCCTTTGTTTCTTTCCTAAGCTGTTTTCTATTAGATTTTATTAAGCCATGTTTGCTGTCTCGCGTCATGCTCGCCTTTGTCTCCTCTAGTTCTTACCACCCTTAAGGTTCCCTGAGTACTTTTATCGGTTGGTGTGTACTGCCTATGGTGGACCCTGTGAAATTTCCTCTAATGCATTTAATTCATTTTAACATGCAACAATTCGATCCCTGGGTTCATTGTAAATCATTCTTTATTTATGTTATCATTTTTCTAATGTCAACTCAACCATCCAAGTGTTGTCACTCAAGTATTGTTATTTATTGCATTTCATCAAAACATTTCACAGTTAAAGGAATGCACCAGACATTGTAGTATGGTATTATACCTGTAAATGAAATTTCAATTTAGCTTAGCCAGTATATGATTATCGTAGCACACTCCTTAGGCACTACACCGAATCATCATGACCTGCTTGTGGCTCACATCTTTATCTGCTTCTCAATCTTTTTTGTATAATTTGACCTCTCCAGATATCTGGAATGATCCTTAGGTGGTTGTTCTTAATCACCTTCTTGTCAGTCTAGTTATGCATTATGTATTGTGAACCTTCTATTGATGTATAACCTTTTATTTTGTCAAGTAAAGGAGCTCTGATTTTGAAAGAAACTGATGTATATATGTAATTATTTATAAGCTATATGAATTTAATTTTGTACAAGTTATATGAAATCCTAAAGATCTTTTTAGATTAATGATCAATCACTATCAGTTGCACTCCCTCATTATCTTGAAGGGCATTTCTATGTAATAACATTCCATATTGCTATTTGAGATATTTTGTAATACCATCTGACAACGAATTTGAACAGTTCACATCATAGTCCTAAAAGCCGGACCAGAATTGGATCGGCCTTGCACAGAACCGGTCAAAACCGGTCAAAAACCAGCCGGTTTACGGCCTAACAGGCAACCTGGGCAGGTTGAAACCAGCCAGTTTCCAATAATTTTAAAAAGTTATTACTTGTGTTGAGCCTGAGAATCGAACTCCGGAAACATGAGAAAAAAAAATCATAATTTGTGTTGAGCGGCCTGCGAATCGAACTCCGGACCTGAGAAGTTTTACGTTCGCAGCAACATACCACTGGGCCAAGAGGCCATATAAATTACAAGTATACATTTTGGTTCACATTTTGAATATAAAATGTTATGAGTCTCATATCTTTATAATTGTCACTAAATATTCTTTAATAAATATAACTACTAATAATGACATTGTAATGCTAAACAAACTTTAGATGGAAACACTTAGATTTTATTGGATCAAATTTGTACCGATCATCTTGAAAACTGAAACAAATTCATATCACTACGTTTGTGTTCTCAAATGTTATCAAATATACACATAATCAGCTATTGTATCAAGTGTTCAAAAGATAGTTTTCTGAAAACACGAGTCCATACTAAATTACGCATAGACATTTGTTCTTTTACCATTTTTTTCTAAAGTACGCGTGGATGTAGTTGTGTGTGTGTGTGTGTGTTTTACCAAATTGTAGTTTTAAAATCATTAAGCTGATATGTTTTCATAACTTATGTGATGTTATTATTGTGCAATTTGATTAATATGTTGGTCACATTTAGGTTTTCAGGTCATATATTTTAATTAAAGTCGTTCGACCGGTTGAAACTCAAACCAATCCCTCACCGGTTCAATAGCTGGTCTGGTTTTTAAAACTGCGGTTCGCATTGCCTTTGTTCTTTGTATGGTGGTAGAGAGATCCACTTTAGAAAATTCTGTTTCCTGACTAGCTAACAAAAGTGCTTTAATCAACTGACTACTACTTCATTTGGCAAATAACTGGAAATTGAAGGCATTGAAATCGCAAAGTACTCTGCTTATCAATCTTGTAAATGGCTTGAAGACAATTTTCTTTTTCTGCATATGCAGATACTGAGGAGATTCTATAATTTAGTAGTAGAATTAATCGATAATCCCTTCCTATTTGTGTATTGTTCATGTCCACGTGTCCTTGTTACTGTACGGGATTGAAGTTTGGCAAAAATGGCCCCAAGACTTGTTATCTCAGAATCGTCCAACTGTTTTGCTTTCCCGTTGAATTAGTGAAGTTATGATTTTGAAGGGAATCTTTCTCACCTTCATTTCCATATTACCCAACTCCTCTCACTCTCACTCTCACTCTTAAGTTATCTGGAAATGACAATTTGTCTTATTATTGTTGATGTGTTACACTTTCTGCCCTTATTGCTTTATGTGTGATCAATATGTTGATATTGGCGAATTTATCTCCTACGACAGTGATACGGGCGAATCAGACGATGAATTCGAGGACGGAAATGAAAGAACCTGTTCATGCAGAATAATGTAGCTTTTGTGAGACCAATGTGTTGGCTGGCTCGAATTCCCCAAGGAGGTGGGAGGTGGAGGTAATTGTCAAGTACTGAAGCTGTCACTAGCTTAGCTGAGCTTCCTTCATTTCACTCCTGCTGAAGTGTGGATAAAAGAAAGCACAGAAGTAGTCGATGACAGGATCTGATCTGAGCCGGCTCACCGAATCGTTAGTTTTGTCTATATTCCGTTGTTTTTTGGGACTTCAAGGTTTTGCAATTTGGCGTTAATCTTTCCATTTCTTTCTTTGTAGTCAATTTTTTTATTTCATGTTCCTGCATAGTAACTTTGGGCAGCAATTATGCTGGCCATTTTAGTTTCCATTTCAGCCTGTTCTTTTTTGAGTTGTCAGACACAAACAGTTGCAGAGAGTATTTGTATTTATAGGAAGCTGTAATACAGTTGAGTTCATGAAGAGTGCCTAAACAGGTAAAACTCAGGTTTTCCAGCCCTTTTACTGAATTTGAATGCTTAATGCAGTTTTCTTTCAAAAAAAAAAAAGAATGCTTTATGCAGGTATTTTCCTTGCAAAGTTGTACCAAACCATGATCAACAGGTCCTCTTATGGTTCCCACAGGTACTGACGCATCCTAATCACCACCACATCTGAGTCCACCATTAAGTCACGTCCCCTAGCAGACGTCACACCAGTGTCCAGAGCTCTGCCTTCCATTTTTGATAGGGGGCCTTTGGCAGGCTCAATGTGTTCAGAAGGCAAAACACCAGTGTCCAGAGCTCTGCCTTCCATTTTTGATAGGGAGCCTTTGGCAGGCTCAATGTGTTCAGAAGGCAAAACATCAAGCTATTCTCGAGTCAGAAGCACATCTTGTTGCTGAAATCATCTGATGACAGATTTAATTTAGATCTTCCATTGGTCTTGTTGCTGGCATTTTTTTGGTGTAAGCTCTCCATCCAACCAATGACACCTATGTTCCTCATTCTCTGTACTGAGAGTGAACATATCATCAATCTACAACCGAAGCTCCCCTAATTCTAAATACGGTATCAAAGTTTTAGAAATCAACCAATGGGAGTTGGCCTAAGTGGTAAGCAACTTGGTTCCGCTTAAGCAGGTCTCGAGTTCCAATCCTTGTGTATGCGGAAAATTCCTACTGGTAGACTCACCTGCCATACCCAGGCATGCGACACGGGTCGGACCGAATTAAGGGGCGAAGCCCAGGAACCGGTTGGAAAACCAAAAAAAGTTTTAGAAATCAAAAGAGTTCATAAACCAAGTCACTCGATATTCTTAAACCATTAGCAGATCAAGAGTCAAATGATGTACAATAAGTGCCCCGTTCGATCATTTAGCCTAAACATACGACATGTTGAAGGAACATTAGACAAACAACTACTCTATCGGGTCTTCCTGCTCGTCTTTGGCAATCTCTTTCAGTCAGACTCAACATCTTTCCCGGACAATGTTCATACCTTTGTCGCGGTGGAGCTGTGGGCAGGAGACTTGACATTCCAGAATGACTCTTGACAAGACTTCTTGGTTACAGGCTCTAAGTCTTGACATTGGTGGTTGTGGTTGACGGCTCTATCTGGTGGAGGAGCTATAATGGGCTGAACTCTCGCGGGTGAATCTCTTCTGGTTTGGTGGACGGTACCGTGGGGACCCTTAGAGGTTGAGGTTGGCACTTCCGGCTCCATCCCAGCCAGTTCCTCTGCCCAGATGGGAGGACGTCCAGGATCAGTCACCACCTGGAGTAATGGTGACACGGGAGGAAACGAGAGAAAAGCAACCCACGCGGATGGAGGCCCCAGGAGTAGCTACATCTATACCTTAAAGAGGATCATCAAGCATGATGAAGACGGCAGACAAGTGGGAAGTTTCTACTCCAACGGGAAGAAGTGTTACCGCATCTAGAGGTGCCCTAAAGGTGCGCTCCCGTCATCAACCGTTGAATACAGTTATTGTTTATCAACTGTTTTTATTTCATCAGCTGGTTGTCCGTACCTGTTGCAACCGGTTTAAAACTTATCTCAAAAGATAGAAATGATACGACCAAGCACAAGCCTATCTCATATGATAGCAGCTAAGCGCGATGAGAGCCTGTCTGCTAAGATAGCACAAGCCTATCTCATATGATAGCAACCAAGCGCGATTAAAGCCTGTCTGCTAAGATAGCACGAGCCTATCTCATATGATAGCAGCCAAGCGTGATCTAAGCCTATCTGCTAAGATAGCACAAGCCTATCTCATATGATAGCAGCCAAACGTGATCAAAGCCTGTCTGCTAAGACAGCACAAGCTTATCTCATATGATAGCAGCCAAACGCGAATAGAGCCTGTCTGTTAAGATAGCTGAAGCCTATATCACATGATAGCAGCCAAACTAAAGCCTATCTCATATGATAGCAGCCAAATTCAAGCAGAGTCTATCTACTGGGATAGCAACAAAAAAACCAAGGCCTATCTCATATGATAGCAACAACAACCTATCTAACATGATAAGTGACCAGAGCCTATCCTTTGAGATTACAAGATTGAAAGCCTGTTCAAACGAACGGTACACGAGTTTATCTTATTCAACATATGGCTAACGCTCAAACGCGAAGTCATGGCCTATCTTGGGCAGAACAAACATAGTAGTTGAAATACGCGCATAGAAAAAAAGATACAAGTCTATCTTATTAGACAAAAGGGCGAGGTACAATTTATCTGTCTAGATAATAGCAGAAAGCAAACTTTTAAGCAAAAAGATTGCAAGGAAACATATTCCTACGCTAATACACTAAACTACGGGCCTAACTATGGAAGGCTCGTCGTCATCGTCGACGTTCTCGACCAGAACAGAGCCCTTGTCGCTACCATGGCGAGATGCCAGATGAACTTCATGGAATGGACGGGGGAAACAAATTAGGGAATGAATCCCGTTCTCCGCCCTCACATCCAAGTTTTGGTGGAAAATATTCTCCAATGGAGAGCCACCGGGGCAATACCCCAATCATTACACTTCAATTCAAGAATCGGTGAGGGCGCAGTCTTTGCCGGAATCCCATGATGCGCAAACTAACGTGTTGTTCGCAAGTATACGAATCTTGTAATACCGGGTGTAATTAAACTCGGGTGATCGTTCCCACGAGGACTATTTCGGGTTTTCTTGCGTCGTCAGTTTTGGTTAACTGAGTGTAGTAACAAGGAGGAGTAGGTTGTGATTGCCTTTTACTAAACTAAAAACAGAAGTTAAAAACGTAAACGTAAATATTTTTTGTGACGTTTTCTAAAATAGGCTGAATCGGTTGTTACGATAATAGATGGGAACTAGGCTCCAGGATCCCCTAGGGTTTCTTCAGATTTCATTTTTACGTTCGATTATGAAAACACTCAGCAGTTTCGATATCTGTGCAACGTACCAGTTGTGCAGTGACTTTTCAGGTTCCACACGTAATCCCGATCCTGCAGACTTTCGGATTCTTGTTAAGCTGCCTTAAGTCTGCAGTCTCGGTCTAAGCCTGTTAGGGTTTCTAACCTGTTCGAATGGCCCAAGTCAAATTCTCTAACAGTTGGTCTCACGTTTTTCAATGCTAGCCCTATCTCCCTTTCTCTGGTCGGTCTATCAGGGTAAGGTACTAAATCCTGACTTTTCTTCCTAACCCTAACTTGACGTTTTCACCTACAAGCTCGGGTCTATAGCAATCCTGGGTGATTAATCCTATCATGCATATACGATAATAATCAAAGCCAAAATAACATATACAACTTGCTGGATTAAGATAACAATCATGAATCCATAAACGAAGTAGTCATAAAATATGGATACGAAACCCTAGGTTCACCGAGAACCTCGGTAAGAAGTTTAGCTACGACTAGACATAATACAAAACGCAATTTCTGAATATAAAGAGAGAGAACGAAATCAAACTAAGTCTTCGAATCTCGAATCGCTCTTCCGTGCTCTCCGTGAATTCTCTGACTTGCCCTTCGGTTGTGCTGAGTATTGTGTTGTGTCTTCAAAACGAGCCTGGACGAGTCTTTAAATAGTGTTGTTTTTCCCCAAAACGCGTGCGCCAGAAATTACGGAATCTGCCATCATTCCCCCGACCTCGGAGAAAAAGTCAAACTGGCTGCGTATATACGCAACGCTGCGTATATACGCTACCAGGGCCAAAAATCCTCCAACCATCACCCACCCTGCATGCGTATATACGCAAGGCTGCGTATATACGCAGGCAGGGGGTGGTGATGTGGGCCCTACTTGGTCCTTTGGTGGGCCTGTTTGGGTCCCCTGGGTCCCACTCTTCTGCCTGACTCTCCCGGTTTGCCTCCCTTGGTGTTCTTCTGCTTTTCCGTGTTCCCATCTTGACCCGGTCCTGTGCACGTTTCCCGAGACGGTCCCGGCTTGGTCCCGGCACGCTTCCCGATGCACCTTCCAAACCTGTTCCTGAAAAGGCAACATAGACGAAAACCCGCGATCATATCCAAATATAGCAATAAATAAGCAGAAATCCATGAAGTACAGATAAACATCTCGTTCTAAATTCCCGAGGCATTCTAGGGCAATTTCCGGCAAAATATGCTATCTCCAGCACAAACACTCGTGAAATCAGGCTAAAAGATAACCCCTAATTGGGTGTTATCAAATACCCCCGCACTAAGCATTGCTCGTCCCGAGAAATCCTGCCAACCCTAGCCTGATAGCATACATTTCTGTCCTCCTGAGACTGGCTCTGTGCATACACTACCGTTGCATACTCTTTCGACCCAAACCTTTCAACCGGACGACTCGATAGAAAAACGTACTCAGATAGAATATACACAGACTCAAACGACTCAAAACAGACTAATGAAAAAAATATTTTTGGTGAGATTGGGCAACCTCAAAAACATAACCAGTGTGTCCTCGTGATCTCATCCTTTTCAGAATGTACTTCCCTGCAAGCGATCGGTAAGTCTGAACATATTTATATGGTGGATTTAAGCGCTGGACCAAAGTAATATTACTTTAGTTATCAAACTGAGCAAATCCTAGCTAACTTACCATCCGAGCTCTTTCCGAAAGGATCTATGTCTAATCAGGTAAGATATATATATGTGTCAAGGTACGGCATAGTCCTACTTGTTATGACATTCTCACAATTTACCAAACTCACACCCCTCACCGAGATCCCGAAAAACTGCCCGGAACACCTAAGTTCCTGCTTTCCCAATCCTTCAGTCCCCCGGTGTGCTTCGCCGTGCCCGCGGCCACAAATGTGAAGTGGTGTAAACGTCTCGAAAATCGTGCCACTCACTCAGCTTTTTATTTAAATAATGTAAAACGAGCTAAAACTAGAACATGACTTTTCTTTTTCTCTTTCTTCTTTTTTTTTTCTTTTTTTTTTTTTTATTTTGTTTCTTTTTTTTTTAATAGAATGACTATATACAAACATACATGAATACTGACAATACTAAACTGACTAAAGCTGAGTGAGTGAAAATAAATCTCTATCGTGGGGTACGTAATATGTACTCATGTGCAGTACCCCCACACTAATCCTGAAGCGCTGATCCTGTAGTCGAAATAATACTGTGCAGTCCCACCGAACCTCCTCATCACCAAAGATGTAGAAAAATGGCACAACCACCAATTAACCCTACAACCCCCCGGAACCCCGTTTTGTGCGAACAGATGCTCGCATGCGACTAACTCCTCATGTGGTCACTATGTAATGAAGTGATCCACCTCCGCAAATTAATGCACTGTCGCCACTAACTCACCCTGTCCTTCCCTCGAAAAACGTGTAAATATCAAAACTGTCCAATATTGATAAATCATGAAGCTCTCCCATCTAAAACCCACCCTACTCACTCCCTCCGTCATAACACGTAGAATAGCCAACTATCGACTGATGAGGTCTCAAAGGAGGCTGCCTAGGCTAAAGTGGCTACGAAGAAAGAGGGTAAATGGCTTCAAACGGGTTTAATAATTGGACCTAGGGGTAAGAAACAGGACGTGAGGTCCCTTGATAGCCAGTCACTCCACCGAAAAACGCGATGACCGTGACGGCGCCCGTGGGCGGGTTGTCGACTACCTAAGTGACGGTGGTGTAGCAACTAGTCGGATTCTTAGCTCAGGTGATAATTACTTGTGGATTCCAAAGGCCGCTGACTCTCACCTATCTACTGTACCTCGGTGCAAGTTTTCTTTTCTTTCAAAGGATTCAACCTCAATTTCTTCACTGTTTCTGTTATCTCGATTGCCCTTTCTCAAAATTTTCTAGTTTTAAACCCTTTTTTTTTGAAAAATAATTTATACCGCTGTTTGCGTATATACGCAGGGCTGCGTATATACTCAACCAGCAGCATAAAAATTTTTAATTTTTGATTTTTTTTTAAATATATACAATGCATGGCCAGAATGTTGGTGGTGGGTTGACTCAAATAACGAAAATATGCTGATTCAAAAATATAAAATAAAAACTGCGAATAAACATGAAGAAACGTGCAGACCGGGTTAATGCAGACACGACTACCACCCCCACACTAAGAGGTGGCATGCCCTCATGGCACTCACTCGTCCGGAAAAAATGTCGGGTCTGACCCGGTCTCGGAAGTACCGGATATGCTGCCCGGAGAGCTGCTGCCCGAATCAGTCCTGTAGACGACCGGCCGACGCATGCGTGCACGGGGCCGGTAATTGGAGGACTGCGACTCTGACCCAGTCCAACTGCTAGGTGGCTGGGAGCGCAATCTCGTCCTGCCACTCGAAGGCTGCTGGGTACGGGACCCAGTCTGACGACCTGTGGGCTGCTGGGATCGTGTCCCAGGCTGACGTCTCTCCTGTCTCGCAGGTGGCGGTGATGGCTGAGTCGGGGGAGGTGGCTGGGTCGGGGGAGGTGGAGCAGAGGTATACTCGCTAGAGTCCCCGTCATCCGACCAACTCGTGGTGAAGCTGCTGGAGTAGGTAGGGGGAAAATACAGTGGGAGTGGCGGTTCTCGGCCTGCGTGCTGAGCTGCCTCCCGCTGCTCCTCTCGAATACTAGCAAGGGCAGCGTGGGTGTCCTTCGTGACCTTTCGCTGAGTCCGGCGGGTATGTGTGAGAGCCCTCCAAAGTTTGCCCGCTTTGTCGAGCATTCTCTCCCCAATGGACTTGTGCCCGCCACGACACCCCTCAAATCCCTCGTCAACTCGGGGCAACCTACGTGGTGGGCTGGTCTAGCTCTCGGGGTCGGGTCGGCCCGTGGGGCCGGCTCACCTCGCTGTCGGGCTGGCTGGGTGTGGGCATTCCTCTCAGTCCCCTGCCGACTCGACTCGGGACGCTCACTCTCTCGACTAGTACGGCATCGCCGAAGTCCGGCCGATGCCTGGCGACTGGCTGGTCGCTCCTGAGTCGAACGCCTCCTAGGGGCAGGGGCAGGGGCAGGATCCTCCTCCATAATGTCGTCATCCTCATCGAGGTCAACGACCAGCTCCTGTGGGCCCGGGTTACGGGCCATAATCTTCCTATAAGGCCGTGGCCGAGGAGGCTCTAAATCGCCCTCAAGGATATCCATGGGAACCTCAAAATCCCGCGCCAGTTTGGCGATGAGGTTGGCGTACCCCAACCCCTTATGGCTCGCGGTTTTGTTCCGCTCCTGCATGTAAATCCAGATGCGACGAGGAATGTCGACCTCTCGCTGGAGAACGAGGCAGTAGACTAAGAGTACGTACTCATAGTCAAGATGGGTAAAATGCTTGATACCCACTACCCGGTTCACTACCCACTCGGCCCACCATCATGGTGGCCCGGTAATAAAACGAGAGTGCAGTTTCTTGCCTATCTCACCAGCACCCTCTCTCTCGAAATGGGCACTCGGGTACCCATGAGTCACAACCCGCAAAATCTCAGCATCGTTCGGCGGGTAATCCTGACACTCAGCATAGGCGCACGGGACGTTCCTCAACGGGATCCCATACGCCTGGCGGATACTGTCCGCCGTGACTATAATAAACTGCCTCCGGCAGTACACCCATCGGGTGTCACCGTTGGCCTCACCCGCCCCCTTGTGCATGACGTTTCTGTAAAACTCACGCACCAAGGAGGAGCTAGACACCTCCGGAAACCCGGCCAAGGACTGTCCGAAAAGTTCCGGACGACTAGCAAACTCTGCCATCTCTGGTGGCATGTTCATGTGGTCAACCTCAAAGCGGTAATCCTTGGGCAGGTTTCGACCCATTTTCGTTCCGGTCAAAAAGTAAAAATGAGCATAATGGTTCACGAACCGAAAACTGTCAAACCTCCTAGAGTTGATTTGCTCCGCGGTGTAGTCAGTAGGGAACTCGTCCCGGTTTTGGTTAAGGACCGGCACTCCGAACTCCATAATAGGCAAAACCTCGAAAACGTGCCTAATCGGGAATTAAAGCAAAAAATTTGAAACGTGCACGTAACAAGTGTGTATCAATAGATAGTTCACCTAAGAGCTACCAGAGGTCCACACGGCAAGTGCCGCTCCAAAATCAAAAATACCGAAAAATAACAGACCCGGCTACGTGTCGTGCCAAAACGGAAAATAAAGAGAAAGATGAGATTTTCGACCTTCCCTAAACAGGGGTGAAAACCGGAGATTCTGCCCGGAAAGTCGCCGGAAAAGTCGCCGGCGGTCGCCGGAAAAATCGCCGGAAAACGTAACTGCCCGGAATTGAAATCCGAACCCACCAAATCGAAGCCCTCGATCTCCTCTTTCACCTTCCCTTGTACGGTTTTTGCTAGTTCTTGCTCTAACACCTTCGAATCGGCACTTTTCCTCAAGAACACGCCATTCCTAGATGGAAATTTCCCGCTCGGTTCTCGCTTGTTTCTGGATTTTGATGGATGATACTTGCTCCTTGCGACGAGGGGATTCCAGAAATGTGCCCGGAATTTGATTTGGAGGTCCGAGGCAAATTTGTGTTCTTCACGTTGAGAGAAAATGGAGGAAGAGAGAGAGAGGAAGGTGCCAACAATGGAGGGCCGCGGCCTCCTTCCCCCCTTAAACCCTAAATTTTTCAAAATTTACAAAAATACCCCTCAGGTTTTGGAAAAATTACATTTTTTTCTTTCTGCATGCGTATATACGCAATACTGCGTATATACTCAATCAGAAATCAAAAAGAAAACAAAAAAATAAAAAAATTGCCCCTGGTTGCGTATATACGCAGGGCTGCATATATACGCAACCAGCAACATTTTTTTTTCTTTCTTTTCTTTTCTCTCTTCCTCTATTTTCCCGGTTCTGCCTGTTTTCTATTTTGGTGCATCTGCACAATCTCAATTTTCAAGTCAAAAACCCGCTCATCTCGCCTCTCTCAAAAATTCAGAACTGAATATAATAACTTAATAAAATAACAGAAATAAATTAATTAACGATTAATTTGGGTTGCCTCCCAAACAGCGCCTTGTGATTTACGGTCGACGGCCCGACCCTGTTACCTCTCACGGGTCATCAAAATAGACCGGGTCTATTTTGACGACTTCGGCGGTCTCGAGATATGGCTTGATCCGATTCCTGTTCACCCTGAAAGTGGACTTATCTTTTGGATTCTCCAGCTCGAATGCTCCCCATGCAAAAATCTGCTTGATGATGAACGGGCCCGACCAACGAGACCTCAGTTTTCCCGGAAAAAATCGCATCCGGGTATTGTAGAGAAGCACTTTATCGCCTTCGTTAAACTGCTTTGGCGTGATACGGTGATCATGCCACTTCTTTGTCTTCTCTTTGTAAATTTTGGCGCTCTCGAAAGTCGTTCTGCGGAACTCCTCTAATTCTAGCAGTGCCATCTTCCTCTTATCTCCCGCCAGATTCTGATCCAAGTTGAGAAGCTTGATGGCCCAATACGCTTTGTGCTCCAATTCCACCGGTAAGTGGCACGCTTTCCCAAACACAAGCTGGTATGGCGATATACCCAGCGGTGGTTTGAAAGCAGTCCTGTAGGCCCAGAGCGTATCGTCCAGTCTGTTGGACCAATCCTTTCGGCCGAGATACACTGTATTCTCGAGTATGCTCTTGATCTCTCGATTTGAAACCTCGGCTTGCCCGTTTGTCTGCAGATGGTAGGGTAACGAGACTTTATGAACTGACACGCCGTACTGTTTCAGAACTTTCGCAAAGACTCGATTGATGAAGTGAGAGCCCTCGTCACTGATCATTGCCCAGGGGGTTCCGAAACGAGTGAAAATGTTACGTTTCAGAAAACGCTCAACTGTGGCTGCATCGTTTTTCTGACACGCGATCGCTTCGATCCACTTCGTCACATAATCTACTGGCAGCGGAATGTAGAGGTTACCCATGGAGGACGGGAATGGCCCCATAAAGTCAATTCCCCATACAGCAAAAGGTTCTACTTCCTGCCACACGGTCATCGGCATCTCGTCCCGATGTGACGTGTTTCCTGTTCTCTGGCATCTATCACATCCCTGCACATAGTCGTGACAATCCTTAAAGATTGTCGGCCAGAAAAAACCGGACTGCAGTATTTTATGAGCTGTTCGCGTTCCCCCAAAATGACCCCCACACTATGATGAATGGCAGTGTCGGATTACGTTCCAGGCCTCGTGGGTCGGGATACACCTTCTCAGGATGTTATCGGCCCCCCGTTTGAATAGGTACGGGTCATCCCAGAAATACTGTCGGCTTTCAGAAACGAACCGTTTCCGCTGAGACGGGGTAAGATCCTCGGGAAGCGTGCCAGTTACCAAGTAATTGGCTATGGCATAATACCACGGTCTCCCGATTTTCACTGCCATGATGTGCTCGTCCGGGAAGTTTTCCTTGATCGGTACCGGATCCACCTTAACATTCTCAAGCCTGGATAGGTGATCCGCCACCACGTTCTCAACTCCCTTCTTGTCCCGGATTTCCACGTCGAATTCCTGCATCAGTAACAGTCTCGGTTTCGCGTCCTTCTTGTCCAGCAGGTATTTCAGGGCACTAAACGATAACTTTTGACCCGACCAAATAGGGCCTGAATTTGTCCAGGGCATACACCACGACCAGCAGTTCCTTTTCTGTCGTGCCATAGTTGAGCTGGGCATCGTTGAGTACCCGACTCGCATAATAAATCACGTGGCAGACTTTATCCTTTCGCTGCCCAAAAACTGCCCCGATTGCGCAGTCGCTGGCGTCACACATCAGCTCAAACGGGAGTGACCAATCTGGTGTAGTTATAACCGGGGCTGTGGTCAGCTTCTCTTTTAAATGGTCAAAAGCCTGCCGACATGCTGCGTCAAAATCAAAGGGTACGTCATTTCCGAGTAAAGTGCAGAGTGGCTTTGTGATCTTGGAAAAGTCTTTGATGAACCTCCGGTAAAATCCTGCATGTCCCAGAAAACGTTTGATCGCCCTTACGTTTGTCGGGTATGGAAGCTGCTTTATCACCTCGATCTTAGCCGTGTCCACCTCGAGTCCCTTGCTGGAAATTCTGTGACCCAGCACGATCCCCTCGGTGACCATAAAGTGATATTTTTCCCAATTGAGCACCAAATTCGCCTTCTTGCATCGGATTAGAACCTGACTCAAATGGTACAGGCAGTCATCGAAATTGTCCCCGAATAGTGAAAAATCGTCCATAAAGACCTCCAGATTTTTCCCGATCATGTCGGAAAAAATGGCCATCATACATCTCTGGAACGTGGCTGGAGCATTACACAACCCGAACGGCATGCGCCGAAACGCGAACGTACTGTATGGGCAGGTAAACGTCGTCTTTTCCTGATCTTCCGGGGCTATGCAAATCTGGTTGTACTCGGAATACTCGTCCAGAAAACATTAATAGGCGTGGTGGGCAAGCTGGTCCAGCATCTGGTCCATGAATGGTAGCGGGAAGTGGTCTTTCAGTGTTGCTTCGTTTAGCCTCCGATAGTCCATGCAGATCCGCCAGCCTGTAACGGTGCGCTGCGCAATCTGTTCCTGGTCATTATTCTGCACCACCGTAATACCCCCCTTTTTGGGCACGCACTGGACCGGGCTGATCCACGTGCTGTCTGATATGGGGTATATGATTCCCGCTTCCAGCCACTTCATGACCTCTTTTCGCACAACGTCCTTCATGTTTGGATTCAGTCTCCGTTGGGGCTGAATCACCGGTTTCTTGCCTTCTTCAATTCGGATCTTGTGCATGCAATAGGAGGGGCTGATCCCCTTGATATCTGCAATCGTCCAGGCGATTGCTTCCTTATGCTCTCGCAGTACCTCCAACAGTTTCTGCTCCTGTTCCTAAGATAAACGAGACGAAACAATTACGGGCAGAGTACTATTATCACCAATGTACGCATACCTGAGATGGCCTGGGAGCGGTTTCAGCTCCAGTGCGGGTGGCTCCTTGAGTGACGGGACCAGAATCATCTTTTGCCCGCCGTCTTCGTCTCGGTGCAAAGTGGTCCAGTCCTCGGCTCTCATGACGTGCTCGCACCGAGTCTTCTCCTTTTCTTCCCCGTACATGCTGTCTATCTCTTCCCACAATTGGTCCATCTCCTCGTTTTCCCAGCCTTCGTCAACCACGTCTATGGCAAAGATATCCTCGTGGTCGTAGTAATTTGGCAGTTGCAGATTTTTGAAAACGTTGAATTTCACCTTTTCCTCGTTAATCTGCATGGTCAGCTCCCCGCTCTTGCAATTTATCATTGCTTCGCCCGTGGCCAAAAACGGCTTGCCAAGTATGAGCGATACCTCCCCTGCCTCCATGTCCAGGATGACAAAATCTGCCGGAAAAATTAGCTCGCCGACTTTGACCAGAATATCCTCGATAACCCCATAGGCCTGTTTTATGGACATGTCTGCCATCTGCAGCATGATTCTGGTGGGTCGGGGTTCACCGACTTTCAAACTTTTGAAAATCGTCAACGGCATCATGTTGATGCTGGCCCCTAGGTCACACAGAGCCTTTCTTGTGTAAGCGTTACCTAGGGTGACCGGTATAACAAAACTGCCAGGATCCTTTCTCTTCCTCGGTAGCCCATTCTTCACACAATTGCTCACTTCTGCCGTCAGGTTTATGGTCTCGAAATCGCTCATCCGCCTCCTTCCATACAAGATGTCCTTGAGGAATTTGGCATAAGTGGGCATCTTAGCCAAAGCCTCAGAAAAGGTATGTTGATCTGCAGTTGTTTGAACATTTCGAGAAACCTGGCGTAGTCCTTGCTGTCGTCCCTCTTTCGTGTTCGCAAGGGGTATGGCACCTCCTTGGAGACAGGTACCGTTTCTGCATCTGTCTCGTTCTGCACTGCATCCTGCTCAATCGAGCCCTTCGGCTGGGGGCGGTCGACTGTGCTGTTATCCTGGCCCGACAAGTTGTGTTCTACTTCTTTCGAATTTTCTGCACGTGCGTGGCTGGGGTACGGTGGATCCTACAGTGCCAATCCACTCCGAGTGGAGATAGCATTGATCTGAGCCCGTGGATTGTTTACTGTATTCGAGGGTAGGTTTCCTGGCTGTCTCTCTGTTAGTTGCTGTGCTAACTGCCCCACTTGCACTTCCAAAGCGCGCAGTGACATTTTGGTTGTCTGCATGTCTGCTGTCAGGGCGTCCATGTGCTTGAAACGGGACTCCATGGTCTAGAACATGGACTTGATTTCCTTCATCTGAGAGTCGTATTGCTGTGCAGATGGGCCCGACTGAGCCTGCTGCGTCGGTGCAGCCTGCTGGGCTGGTGGCCTATGCTGGAACCCCGGTGCATAAACTTCTGCGTTCGGGTTTCCGTACCGGAACCCGGGATGGTCTCTCGTACCCGGTCGGTACCGGCTCGTGTCCCACTGCTGCTGTACGTAATTGGTGTCTTCGGTCCTCAGTTCCTCAATGGCTGTGTCCAGATCGGGTTCTTCGACTGAGGCAACAGTCTTCTTATCCGAGTAGACTTTCTTGACCAAGTCATGAACGATCTTGGCCAGGTTGTCTATCCGGTCATCCTCTGCTGGTTCGGCTCTAGCCGTCATCCTGCGATCGTCAAACAGTCGGGTGTCCTGCTTGGCCAACTGCTTCATCAGGTCATACGCACCTTCTTTGTCCACGTGATACAAGAAGTTTCCCCCGGCCTCTCTGTCAATCCTGTCGGCGTTCTCCCTGTCTAGGGCGTGGTAGAAAACCTGCAGGATCTTCGCGTCTACAAAACCGTCGTTCGGGCACCGTTTTACCAATCTCATGAGCCTGTCTCATGCGTCTACCACCGTCTCCCCCATCTTCTGCCTGAATGACAGAATCTCGCTCTGTAACTGTATGAATCGGGAGGCGGGAGAGAACTTTGCCAGAAAATCTGCGACACACTCCTCCCATGTGGTGATGGATCGGGGTGGTCGGGATTCGAGCCAGTCTTTGGCCACTCCGTATAGGCAGTATGGGAATAAGATCAGCATGAGTGCCTCTGCTTCTACCCCCTTGTATCTGACCTTGTTGCAGTAATCCTCGAATTTCCCGATAAAATCGTTCGGGTCTTCGTCGGCCCTGCCATGAAACGGGCAGAGAGTTTGTACCGTCTGGATGGTGGATGGTTTGATGTCAAAGTGCTCGACGGTGATCTCGGGCACCACAATAGCTCGCTCATGCCCCCCGGTGGGGACTTCAAAATTTTCCACCAATGCTTTCCCAGATCGGTTATATGTTCTCTGGTTGCTTCGGGCAGCAAGTCCCGCTGTGACGAGTTCCTCGATGTATCGAGCCATCTGGGCTGGGGTACGTGTCTCTCGTTCCTGCCCACCGGCCTCAGTGTTCTCGGGCGTATCTCTATGGTTGGTTGCCATTCTGCTTTCTCGGTTTCTGCGGTTCTGTTCGGTGTACAGTCTTTCCGGGTTGTCGAGTGGTGACACCAAATCGCGAGGCAATCTGGGCATCAACTGAACAGTCCTGAAAACGCAGATTCAAAAACGCAGTGAGATAAAAAGAAAAATAACAAAACTGAAAATAAACGAAAACTCAGAAAACTAATTCTGACAACTAAATAGACCCTAAGAAGTCCCCGTCAACGGCGCCAAAAACTTGATGCGCAAACTAACGTGCTGTTCGCAAGTATATGAATCTTGTAATACCGGGTGTAATTAAACTCGGGTGATCGTTCCCACGAGGACTATTTCGGGTTTTCTTGCGTCGTCAGTTTTGGTTAACCGAGTGTAGTAACAAGGAGGAGTAGGTTGTGATTGCCTTTTACTAAACTAAAAAAGAAGTTAAAACATAAACGTAAATAATTTTTGTGACGTTTTATGAAATAGGTTGAATCGGTTGTTACGATAATAGATGGGAACTAGGCTCCAGGATCCCCTAGGGTTTCTTCAAATTTCAGTTTTACGTTCGATTATGAAAACACTCAGCAGTTTCGATATCTGTGCAACGTAGCAGTTGTGCAGTGACTTTTCAGGTTCCACACGTAATCCCGATCCTGCAGACTTTCGGATTCTTGTTAAGCTGCCTAAGTCTGCAGTCTCGGTCTAAGCCTGTTAGGGTTTCTAACCTGTCCGAATGGCCCGGGTAAAATTCTCTAACAGTTGGTCTCACGTTTTTCAATGCTAGCCCTATCTCCCTTTCTCTGGTCGGTCTATCAGGGTAAGGTACTAAATCCTGACTTTTCTTCCTAACCCTAACTTGACGTTTTCACCTACAAGCTCGGGTCTATAGCAATCCTGGGTGATCAATCCTATCATGCATATACGATAATAATCAAAGCCAAAATAACAGATACAACTTGCTGGATTAAGATAACAATCATGAATCCATAAACGAAGTAGTCATAAAATCTGGATACGAAACCCTAGGTTCACCGAGAACCTAGGTAAGAAGTTTAGCTACGACTAGACATAATACAAAACGCAGTTTCTGAATATAAAGAGAGGGAACGAAATCAAACTAAGTCTTCGAATCTCGAATCGCTCTTCCGTGCTCTCCGTGAATGCTCTGACTTGCCCTTCGGTTGTGCTGACTATTGTGTTGTGTCTTCAAAACGAGACTGGACGTGTCTTTAAATAGTGTTGTTTTTCCCCGAAACGCGTGCGCCAGAAATTACAGAATCTGCCATCAGTCCACCGACCTCGGAAAAAAAAGTCAAACTGGCTGCGTATATACGCAAGGCTGCGTATATACGCAACCAGGGCAAAAAATCCTCCAACCATCACCCTCCCTACCTGCGTATATACGCAGGCAGGGGTTGGGGTTGGGGGCCCTGCTTGGTCCTTTGGTGGGCCTGGTTGGGTCCCCTGGGTCCCACTCTTCTGCCTGACGCTCCCGGTTTGCCTCCCTTGGTGTTCTTCTGCTTTTCCGTGTTCCCGTCTTGACCCGGTCCTGTGCACGTTTCCCGAGACGGTCCCGGCTTGGTCCCGGCACGCTTCCCGATGCACCTTCCAAACCTTTTCCTGAAAAGGCAACATAGACGAAAACCCGCGATCATATCCAAATATAGCAATAAATGAGCAGAAATCCAGGAAGTACAAATAAACATCTCGTTCTAAATTCCCGAGGCATTCTAGGGCAATTTCCGGCAAAATACGCTATCTCCAGCACAAACACTCGTGAAATCAGGCTAAAAGATAACCCCTAATTGGGCGTTATCATCCCACCAGGGGTGGTACCTGCAAACATGATAAAGGAAAAAACACCTTCTTTCTGGCAGAAAAGCCTGTACTGTCGATCTTCATAAGGACCGGATGAATCAGAGGTCCCGGCTAACGAACCCTTGGGAGACATTCCTATAGCACAACATAGCTCTATGGGTCCATGGAACTGGAACTCAGGTGGGTGAAAGGACAGAGGAACGCAGCGGAAAGTGCGGAAAGAATTTCGATTCGGGGGAGAAGACATCTTTTCGATTACAAAAACCCAGAAGGGTAGTAGTGATGAAGAACAAAATAGCAAGGAAGAGGGGATTTATATAGGGCCCAAGGAGGACTCTTCAGTTGCCAGTAACGCCTCGAAAACCGGACGAGAATCAATGGCATTACTAAAGCATACGGCAGTATAGTAGCCATAGGTAATAATGAAGGGATAGGCTACTATGTGACAGTCACTCCTTATCAGGACGCCACGTTGGCACGACGATTCATACAGTCATGATGGCTCCTAAGAATTTGAACCGTCATCAAGATATTGAATATTGAAATCTTTTCCAAGTACGGCAGATGGTGACATACACGTGCTAGCTTATTTTCCCGCGAAAACGGTGAAATATCAAATAAAAGTATAAGCCTATCTCATAAGATAGCAACACGTGCGAAATGATGTGTAAGCCTATCTCACAGGATAGCAGTCGTACGAGAGATTACGCAAGGTTTACCCTTTTAAGGTGCAGCAGAAGCCGTCTCATCCGACTAAAGTCTTTTCCTAAATAAGGACAAATACTATATTATTCGGCTAATGTTATTACCAGGGCAATGGAAAATACCCAATTTACCTGAAGAAGACAAGGCACACGAGGCCTAGCAGTTATGTAAACAAAGACATAGCATGCAAAAGGGAGCGTTCCATAAAACCGCGCGGAAACACACGTGCGCCACAAACAATTGTCACAGAAAGTCAAAACATCCAGGCATCAGGGCCACAAGGAAAGGACATCAAACTTATAAGAGAGTCAAAGAAAGCGGATCAACAGTACTGCTGCTTCATTCCTTAAAAAAGTCTTTCAAGAGGGAGTCCCTCGCAGATAACTTAAGCGAGTTTGCTGCAAGCTCTGCGATGCGGGCTTTGCTCTCCTCATGATGCTTCAAGGCAGCTTCATACTCCCGGGCCATCTGTTCGTACGCTTCTCTGCGCGCGTCAAGGGCTGCTGTCTCCTCTCTGTAAGAAGTATACTCAGCTCCAAGACTGGCAGAATTGTTCTCTGCACGAGACAGTCCAAGTCCAAACGTCCCGCTGCAGTCTCTTGAAGTCTCTGTACGATCGCGAGAAGATCTTGGGCACTAGAAGCTGTGGTGCTTTCAGGAGTGGTTTTATATAATCTCTCCAAGAGAGCAGTCATCTCCCTAGAAACGATCTCCTCTGTCTTTCGGTGCCAGCTTTAGCACTCGAGCAAATGCAGCAGGAAAAGTCACGCGCACCTTCATCAGGCATTCTAAACAGGCTTGGTCAATATCTGCGCATAAAGGCGGGACAGAACAATCAGAAAGATGCGAGCCTAGGATTCAGAGCATTATGAGAAGGGAGGTGAGTGAGCAGGTCCATCTGACGGAAAAGAGCAATTTCCTCATCGGAGCTAAGTTGCAACAACCCGTCCCAATCTTATCCGGTCCGGGACAAGATCGGGAGGGTGATGCTAAAAGTGACGGCGGAACTCAAAAGCAATACAATCCACAACTCATATATTAACATTAACAATTATATTAAGATCTGAGTCTTATACAAGAATCTGATTACTATTACAGTGATCAACTAACAATTTCTAACCACTACTTGTGAAGTCACTCTAAGTGAGTCTCGCGCCCAGCCCAACCATAGTCACCAGCTTCTAGACCTGCGGTGGGAAGGAAAACAGGAACCGCAGTTTGAAAGTCAGCAATAAATACTGAGTGAGCAACACCCAAGCATGTCAAACACAGAAGAGAGATAAATTTTACAGTTCAACAATAAATAATAATAGTGACAGCGGAAGTAAAGGACAATTGAGTAATAAAAATATTCTCAAATTCCAGAAATTTCCATAAACCAACATTTAATTCATATCCAATATCCTCATATGAAAATTCCAATTCAATTTCAATAATCCAACTCTGATATTCTCATTCAATCATAAGCATCCAATTTCTCATAAACTGCCAATCCAGAAACATCCATTTTAATTTTGAGTTGAACGGGGAAAATCCAATCACAATATAATAAATCAATCTCAATCCCGCTTCCAAGACCTTAAGTGTCGACACCCCCCTAACAGGGTCTTTATGCCCAGAAGAAGTGAGTACAATGAGCCAATAAATAAGCAAATCCGACAAGTATCAAATAAACCATACAATTTTGAGACATAACATAAAATTCACGTTTGACACGAAGGAAGCTCGGCACGCAAGGCTTGGCATGTATACTCACCTTAATTCACAGAAATTAGCACATAAAAGCTTCTACGGACGTTTTTCATCCTCGTCTATGAACCTTTCGTCACCGTCACAAGAGCCGCGAGAAACGACTAAGAAACGAAGCGGGTCGAGTTCGACGAAATCGCCGCCGGAGATGAAAATCGACGGGCAATACCCAGTGGCTTTGGGCTTCATCTGAGCATTCCAATAGGTTGATCGGGCCTTATAGAGTCTGTAGAGACGAAGAGAGGGAAGTGGGTGGCCCTAGATCGGTTGGGCCGAGCTCGTCGCCGTAAAACATGGAGGTTCGGCGGCGGGACGGGTTCGGCGACTCTGCTGCTTCTTGTTGCCTCTTACTCAGCTTGTTTGCCTTCTTACAGGTTGAAACAGAGAGGGGACTGATATAGAAGGCAGCGGTTATAAGAAACAGAGAGATACGTAGGTGGTGGTGTTCGAGTGGTTTCTCGATGGTGGCTGCACGGTGGTGGTTGGTGGCTGTTATTACCAGCCGCTGCTGCTGCTGCATTCATAGCAGAGAGAGAAAGAGAAAGAAGAGGGAGCTGTAGCAGAGATTTAGAGAAGATATGGTGATGATGGAGGTGAAAATGGTGGTGGCGGTGTTGGTGCCTCTCGACGGTGGCAGCGGTGGTGATGGTGGTGGCCTTTGGCCACTGCCAGCTGCTGCTGTTGCTTCTCTGTTCGATACAGAGTCTAAGAGGAGAGGAGGATCAGAGAGAGATGGGGAGGTGATGGTGGACTTGGGTGTTGATGGTGATGGTGTTGGCGGTGAAGATGATGATGAAGGTGGTGGTGGCGTTAATGGAGGCAGTGGTGGTTGTGGTGGCTGCTGGGGGTGCCAGAAGGGGCAGGAGGGTTTAAATAGATGAGCTAGAGGGCGGTGAAGGAGGTTGGAGGCGGTGAAGTCGTGCTTGGTGGCGGTGATGATGCTTTTTCGTGAAGACAAAGGAAGAAGAAAGAGAAACAAATGAAAACCAAAGAATCTGCTGATGAAAAAACTCAAATAAACTAATAGTTTTTGGAAAGTATTGGGTGTGGGCGACGTACTAACTGCTATAGTGATAGGGTGTAGTTTACTTACGAGAACTTGCGGTGGTTGCACACGCGGCAACGACTGAAAGATAAATGAAACACACGCGAATTAATTACAAAATTTAACCCAATTTTTCCATAAAACCGTAGTCAAAATTCTTAATTAATAACAATATAATTTTACTTAACTTATTATTTGCTTCTAAATTTTATTTTACCGCAAAAATTACTAAATTACTATTTTACCCCTAGTATTTAGACGGGGTGTTACATAAGTGCTTCCAAAGGATTGAAGGCCCCCATGCTTGGGAGCATCAGCAGGTTCTCCACATCTTCCAGAGTAGGTGTGGCCTCACGAGAGGAGAAATGGAATGTGTGAGTCTTTGGTGAATATCGTGAAAATATGACATTTAGCATGTCCTGGTCAGCCTTAAGATTGAAACCCCTGGTCGCGCGAACGACATGATAAATTCCAGCATCCATCAGCACGGCCCCGTGATTGTCAAGAATATAGTAAGTCCACTCGTCCATCCAGTCCAGCTTCTCCAAGAAGGCTTGGAAGAGAACATCATTGTAGGGGTAAAGGCCGGCCTCGATGCCGCATCTGTGAACATCATGAGCCTCTGCTAGATCCCACTCCTCTCTGTCTGGTTCAGGTTTCAATTCCAAGGCCGTGCCTGAAGAGGATGCCTCAAGGGCGTGCCCTCGGATGGAGGCCAAGTAGAAGTCATCACCCCCAAAGTAGGGGGCTTTGCGCCATAACTTACTGGGTAGTTCTGGGACTTCAGTAGCCTTTTTGGGAGCCATTGTTGTAAGAAGAAGGAGACCATATCTCAATGATTGATGAAGCATGCAGAAGGAAAAAGGGGGGAGAAAGAAGTGTAAGAAATTAACTGCAAATTCCAAAAAAACAAAAGGTAGAGGTTCAAATCAAGATACCTTGTTCACGCCTGAGCACTCGAATTGCTATGGAAAAGTTGTCAATTTGATCGCAAACTTGATCAAAGGAATCTACTTCCTGTTGTGGGAGCTCTCTCCGATGCATACGAACTCAAAAGTGCAACAATGGAAAAGTTGCAATCGAAGGAATAGTAGGGTTTAAATAAACCCTTGAAGAGTCACGACTATTGACGTTTGATGAGCCAAGCAACGCTTCAATTGCTGGGAAGTCTGACGTTTGATTAGCTATCCTTGCCCTGAAAATAGGCGAATTCAGATGGCGATTGATTAACTCGACAGAAGCTACACTTCATCAAAGGCTAAACGGCGCTTCCCAAACCCTATATATGGATTATTCTGCCTTCCAGACATCGCTGGGAAAGCAGTCAAATCAAACATCTATTCTATAAAACAACATGATTTAACTAACGTGGCTTTTCAGCCTTAAATTAAATCAGTCACAGTCCTTAGATCTCACATATCACCCACTTAATTACCCACTACTTGAAAATTTATCCTCTCAGATTAATTTACGTAACTTATCAAAAGTGTGTAAGAGCATAACTTGATGGGTAACATATAAAATTGCCCATTTTTATCATCTCCTCTAACAAAATCGGTTATAAAACGTGTTTTTTGGATGGTACTCGGACATGGGCAATTCCCTAGTGCCTGATAAAATGAGATGGAGGGAGTGAAAAGTAAATAGCTTCAATTCCTTGGTGGTGCCCGTGGAGTAACTAACATTTCCCCTGTCACCCATGCAAAGTCAGAGACTTCACTGACCATCAGCTTCTCTGGAAACTTGGCTTCATCTCCTCCACTGATGACTCTGATAACATCCGACCCACCTTCCATTATCCAAATCTTCCAACCACCAAAATCTCTCCTCTTCTCTACACGACGACCAATCGAACAACAACAATACCCAGAAAGAGAAAGAGAAAACCCAAATTATGTCAGTGGCATCTTCTTCGTTCCCATGTCTCAAATTCTCCAATCCATCATCATCAACACCTTCCTCTTCCTCTTCCCCGTCGCCGCCCTCCTCCACCTTCAGATTCTCCACAGTTAAACCCTCCAATTTCACCACCATCAGGAGCTCCCAGACCGATGGCCCTCTCAGAAGACCCGTCTCCCCCGCTTCGCCTACTCTGAAGCCCCCCACCCCGCCCTCTCCCCCTACCGCGCCCTCGCCGCCGAAGGTGGCCACTCCGGCGGTGGAGGGGAAGGGTGGTGTAGTGACTCTGGAGTTTCAGAGGCAAAAGGCGAAAGAGCTTCAGGAGTATTTTAAGAAGAAGAAGCTAGAGGAGAAAAATCAAGGCCCCTTCTTTGGATTCATTGGCAAGAATGAGATATCGAATGGAAGGTTAGGGTTCAATCCCCAATTGACATTTCTGTTTTTTTTTTTTTTTTTTTTTTTTTTTTTTTTTTTTTTTTATATGGGTTTTGTTCTAGTGGATTTGTGCTAGGATTTGCTGAGAAATTCCTGAAATGGGTAATTAGATCATAGCTCAATTCTGCAAGATTGAACATTATTAGATCATTGTAAGGACTAGAACTAATCGAAGTTTTATGGACTTGGGTAAAAATAACTACTGACTAGTTGGATTTTGTAGCTATCTTAGGTTACCTTTTGGATAGAGGATCTGGACTTGGGCTCAAAGCAAATATTATATATACATCATTGAACTTAATTTGGGGAGGATGGGTGGTGGATGAGAGTAATATCATGAGTGAAAAAAGAGTCACTTATTAATAACAGGCAGGATTTGAAATAGAACACGTGTTTAGTATTTATATGAAATCCAATTGGTTTTGAAGGATTTATCGTGGGCTAAATTACAAGGTACCACCCAAATGAATTCTTGAACCTTGTTTCGTAGAGAAAAATCAAATCCAAAACCATGCTCAAATTCTTTGTAATCGCAACCGAGCGTAATATGTGATCTGAAAATCCTTAGCTCTCTATCAAGGTGGGGGAACCAATAGTTTTTTTCATTACTCTCAAAACTGATCTTAGATGAAAACATGATAAAAGGGAAGATATTGATTAAAAACATTGCCTTTCAAATTTCTATTGGTTTGAACTAAATATAATATTGAGTGTCAAAGAGAAGCTATACTCTAAGTCTCTAATCATAATAATTGAGGATTGAAATGTTTGCCTTGTGCATCACATGAGGTTATGACATTCAGAATGGGTATCCAGTGCATGAAATTCAAAATAGTACCAGCGTACAGAGCTAGAGATGCAATATTTCCTGGAAGGAAGCTATATATCTTGTCAATTCCTCGAAGGAAGTAGTTAGAAGGATGCTCGAGAAAAAACAGAAAGAAAGAAATAATATACACGAACAAGTTCGCCCTTCCTCAACTTTCACTCAACCGTCTACTCTCTTTTTCTTCTTCTAAATCACTGTATATGATTTTATACATAAAAAATATTCCCTCTTCCCTGCATATTGTTTGTTCCATTTCCTCTTCAAATTTTAAAAGTAAGATTTCCTACAATTCTTGTAAAGCAGGAGCAATTATTTTGAAATAACACTTTAAGATTTGAAGTAGGGTGCAGTGGTTGCATGTACCACAAACTTTCAGATTTCCCAAATTAGCCAATCTTTTGCAGTTCAGACTTCAAAGTTAGTATTTGTTATTTATTTCGTCGATATTACGTTACCTTCGTGGTTACATCTTGATCTCTTTTTCTGTTCTGATGAATCCACAAAATTTGAACTTCCTATATGCCAATTCCATTGTATGTGTACCACCTTATGAATATGGTACTCCTTCTGTTCCAGCATCCTTTTCCTTCAGAAATGCAGGCTCCTTGTTATATTTCTACATACCAGGGTTTCGCAACCTTGTCTTCTTTCTACCAGTTTCTGTAACATACAACTTTAACAACGTAGGCCGATGATGGATAATTAAGGTAACTGTCTTGCCTAATTGGAACTGAAAATATAATCCAATATCTGAAGAAGTTTGGCAATGGGTTGCCGGACAAAGGACCTTGATGTATGTGGCTGACTTACTATAACCAGCATGAATCGTAGGTATTGCATTGTGGATAGGAACACTTTCAGTGGAGGCTTTCACTGTTGACACATTAGTTTACAAGGAAAGACCTCTGTGTCTTGTAAAGGTTTAGGGAATTATGTATTTCGTTGATAATAATACTGAGAGTACTTGTAGTTTATATAGAGACCCCTAGGGGTACTTAGGTAATTATGTAATAACAGCTAATATAATTATGTATCTCCTATATGCCTTGTCTTCGAGTGATGACCTCATTAGCTCTATGGAAGACTATGTACTTGATATTAGTGGAACTGGATTAGGGAATGAGTTGTACACTATAAAGCTTCTGGAACCAACACTATTGATTGAAATTCTTAATTCCTCTACTGTAAGTTAGATGTGCCATAAATTTTACCGGAACTGACCTGTGATTGTAGAAGTAACCAACCAACCATCATTCATTGGACGGAATCGCACACTGCAGAATCACCTACTCACTCATGAAAAGCACGATATTAGAAAGTTACACATGGCTAGACACCCTAGATAAGGCTTCCAGAAGTTCAGAAGATGTCCCAAATTTACCACGAGTGTATTCCTGATTATTTAATCGGTCTTTAGGCTAGCTTGTTCTTCAATTGGTCTGTAGGTTGAACTGGAAATGTTGTAGCTAATGAGCTAATTACTTTTTGCACCACTGTCAGTGGATGGAGGGTGGACAGATACCACCCTTCTGTTACAATCCGTTAGTGGAGGGGTGCAAACTGACTTTTTTGTAACCATTTTACCCTTACAAATTGTGGACAAATAACACCCTTTTTTTGGTTATTATTGAATTCATCATGTTCTTGATATTCGCGGTGTTCTTGAGCACCATCTCCACTACCACCAAATCCTCACCACCAACACCAACACCAACACCAACACCAACACCAACACCAACACTTATTTTTTGTTCAAACCGAAGATGCAAATCAGACCCACTCATACCCACTCAAACATCAAAGTTGAACACATTTGAACTCAATTCAGACCCACTCATACCCAACTCCATCTCAGCCGCGTCTCTTCCACACCAGGGCCAATCGAACACCATACCCATTGAATATCCAAAACCCAATTCGGCACTGCCAATCCAACAACCCAGAAATGAACATTGCCAAATTTGTCACTGCCAATCTAACAACCCAGAAATGAACATCGCCAAATTCACTTTCCATGTCGTCCACTCATACCCAACATTCCCACTAATTTCACCATTTCTGCCATAGATTCAAACTCAATCGGACCAATCAAACCACCAAGAAAGACCTAATTGAACAGACCTAATTGATCAATCTATCTACCCACTAGTTTCTCAAGGTTCGAATTGAACCAGAGCCAGAGCACGCCACCACCGAATCAAACTCAGTCAGAAAATCGAGGTAGAGGAAAACAGAGAGAAGATCGAAAAAAGAAGCTACGAGGGAGAGAGAAGCCACGGAGGTGGAGGTCGTTGTGGTGATGGTGCGGTGGAGAGGAGGCAACAGAGGTAGAGGTCGATGTGGGTGAGGAAGGAGATGGTGTCGCAGGTTTTTGGTGAGAGTGTCCGATGGTAGAGAAAGAGAGATAAGGCTGCTAGGGTTAGGAATGGTAGGAGAAGGTGAACATTTGACTTTTATAGTGGGGTAATTTCGTCAAATTTTAGGGGTAATTTTGTCTTTTTGCCCCTCCATTAGTGTGGTGTTAGTTTTTAACTCTGACAGGGTGCAAAAGGTATTTATCGATAGATCAGGGGGAAAATGTATTTAATCGATAGTGTGAGGGTGGAAAATGTCTTTTACCCATTAATATAATATATATAGGTGCTCTGAAATGCAATCCTTCTAAAGTTAGCAGCTTTCGGCTCTCGCACTCGCATCGGCTACAGGGGACATAGGTCCCATCTGAATTGTAATACTAACTAATAACTGCATCTCATTTTACATCGTTAACAAGGGGTTTTTTAAAAAAAGCCGTTACCGTCACGTTGCATAACTGATCGGGAGTGGCCAAGTCCGATCCACCCAATACGTTGTACGTGAATGGGAGTCACGGTCTTAGTGGCAGATACGCACCGTTAACAGTTAAATTCGTACACTACGCAGGTAAAGATGGTGATTTTCGCAGAAGAAAAGCCCTAATATTTGAGAAATCCCTACAAACCAGTCTTGAACTAGGCCTCCATAGCCTTGAAACCGACCTCCATAGCCTTCAAGAGGAAAGTAGTATGTTTACTCTCTTGTAAAGAGTAAAGTTTCTTCTCTCAAAAAGAAGAGTAAAGTTGTATGTATCTATACTTATGTATTGCAATAAACTCTAAAATAAATAAAAGATCAAGATCTTAGGAGTTACAAGATTTTGGTTTGATGAGTTTTGGAAGAGAGCAGCATCAAGGATAAATTTTGTTTATCTATGCAATATCAAGTGTTGAATAATAAAATGTACATGGTCTAAACATTAGTTAAGCATCTACAGAAGTAGTCAAAATATTATAAATATGTTTGATTTACAAAAAAAGGTTTTAAAAGCACTTTTGTTCATCTTTTAACAACTTATCAAGATTCACGCATTTGATTCCCGATTCCCGTTACAGGCCGATTACGTTACACGCAACCGTGACTGATACGTCAACCTGAAACTGTTTCTAAAACCATGTCATTAACCAACTGGCTTTGTCCTTATTTTAGGCATCTGAAAGATATTTGTATTCTTTAAACCGAGCGTTTTGGTTTGTTTGGTTATTGTGGAGTATTGGATCTTGTTATAATTACAGTTTTGCTCTTTCTACGCCTATATTATTAGGGTTTTGCCATCCTCAGTCGTAATTTTCAGAGGTCCTGAATCTGAGTTGAAGATACTGGACTTCATTTCTTTTCCATTTCACAATTCATACGGCTTCTGATTCATAATTGCATCATTATTTTTTATTAAGATAGCACCGATCGTTTTCATTATGTGGAAAAGTGTGATAAATAAAAATAGAAATTGAATGGGCACATAGGACTTGACATGAATCATGACGCAACCCCTCGTTAAAGGAGGCAGTCATGTCCATAGGGCATAACTCCTCTGTCTGTCCCTTTTTGCATTGAGTGACCATCAGGTCGACGAATTAAAAAATAAGTGTGTCAGCTTAGCTGGGACATCATGATATATTCTTGTGTGTAAAACTGTAAACGGTTAAGCATATCAAAAAGACTAAAAGGCCCATACTTTAGGTAGCAGAGATGTGCATAAACACGAAGATGCGAAAGTAGAGATACTTATCTCACATTCAAAAGGTCAAGTGGAATTTGCAAAAAATTTGGGGAATTATGTGCGATTCTTAGAGGCACGTTTGAAATGTAGGAACATGAACTGGGTCTTTGGTGGTTGACACTGGTTTTCTATTATACCATATGGTTAAGATACGCGTGATTGTGGAGATAGTATAAATAGACCACATGACTATTGGCTCAAGGTCACCGGATGAACCTTATATCCCTACACCCATAAGTATCACATCAGTCAGAGATCGTGAAATCGTGATTATGGTAACTTCTGTCTGCTGTAGTGTTTTTCTCTTCAAGAATTTCCTTTGATAATGTGAAGCAACCAGAGAATGCAACCCACCAGAACTTAGTATCACAGTGCTTTATCTTATATATTGATGTCATTTTCAAACTCAACCTACATAGCTAGTTTTTTTATAATCTAATCCTCCATTTTTAAGACGGACATTTCTGATTCGTTTCCATGTCAGATGGGCAATGTTTGGATTTTCTGTCGGGATGCTGACAGAGTACGCAACGGGGTCAGACTTTGTTGTTCAAGTGAAGATTCTTCTCTCCAATTTCGGGATTTTAGACTTGGATTAACTCAAGTCTGTATGATTTTTCAATGCTTTACATACTCCCTTTGTGCTGTAACTCAGCTTGTCCAAATCCATTGCCTCCTGTATCACTTAATTTGAGTATACTGTACGTTTCAATGTCTATAAGAATTTCACTCCATCGCGTGTATCTCTATTATTCGTGGTAATATAAAAGTTTCAAGTTCATCTGTCCTAGTATTGCGCATGATTTTGGAGATTAATTTTGCTTACTGAATCAGCAGCCTCGAGGGTTTTGTTTGACTCCAGTATACGAGATCCGGCATTACTTAGTTCAGCTGGATCATCTTACAATATTTAGCAGTTTTGTGTTCGTTTCAGAAACCAAAAAATGTGATGATTGTTTCCGATGGTGCCTCCAATCCATATAGAATGGTTGGCGCCTAAAGTAACAAATGATGACCAGAAGCTGATTCTGGCTTGAACCTGATTCATGATCTTTGGTAATTGATTCTGGCTTGAACCTCCAATCCATTTCTAAGCAACCAAAAAAAAATGTAGTTAAAATAATGTATCAGACGCCAGCTCCATGATTCGTTAACTTGTTGATTTACTATTTTATGGATGTCAGGTTAAAAAACATGTATATGCTTTCCCAAACTTAGTAAGCTAAGCCACAACTCAGTTGCAGCCCAAAAAATATAAGATTCTTCTCCACAAAATGAAGCGAAATACGGCATTTTTAAGGCCGGCCGAGGACGGTTCCCTTGTCGTTTCGTAGTTTCCTCCCTTTTCCAGACTGCATTTCTGTTCTCTTCTGTCTCCGTCCCTTCACCACGTGTCACATTTTTTTGTTCTGTAATATGATATTTTTTCTTGACTATGTCACCCCTTTTGATCCCATGTTGTCCATACTTTACAAACTCGACAATTCTCAGAATTGACCACTGCTACACCAGCCCCACAAGCTGTTGAAATTAGTACTTAGTAATGGGTTGTGCTCTACCGAAGCCGTCTGTGAATCTATCGTCGCCTCAGGGTTTGCAGAGGTTGATGATGGAAAATGGGTACAATAAAGGGAAGCACGTCGATGCCCGGAGATCCTCCACTGGTAAAACTGGTACCAATAATGGCGGCAGTGGTGGCCATGATGTGAAATTACCCAGTAGAGAGTCGAGGAAAGATAGTCGTGGCGGCAGCAGCAGTAGTGGCGGTGTTGGTGTTGGTAGTGTCTCCAAGAAGATGACATCGTGGAATCTGTCTGGAGAGGACGAGCTGGTTAACGGGTGGCCAAAGTGGCTTACTGATAATATCCCGAAAGAAGTTCTGGCTGGTATAGTCCCCAAAAGTGCAGACTCTTTTGACAAGATTGATAAGGTAAGATTAACTTCAATATTTTTTTTTCATTCGAAAATAAACCAGATTATGACTCCGTTTGGTTGGTGGTAAAACAGTTTCCTGTAAAATATTTCCCCTTGTTTTGGTGTTGTTTGGTTGGAGGTAAAATATTTTTCTGTAAAATATTTTCCCTCAAATGATGTAAAATGATTTGCACATTTCAAGCCATTTTCCGGAGAGTGAAGGAGCACAACAACAACTCATACTAACACCTCCACCACCAATAACCACAACTACCACCTACCTCCACCACGACCCATCACTGCCGCCCACCTTCACCGCCACCCATCATTGCTACTGCCGTCACGACCCACTGTTTTGGCAAGTGTCAACCAAACACGAGAAAATAATTGCAGAGAAAACTTTCTCGTAAAAAAATATTTTATCCCTTGTAAATCATTTTACTGCGAACCAAACAGAGTCTTGGTATTCTGATTTTTCGTAACAATGATGTGTGTAACAGATAGGGGAGGGGACATACAGCAATGTGTATAAAGCCAGGGATCGAGAAACTGGAAAAATCGTCGCTTTGAAGAAGGTCAGATTCGATACATCAGAACCTCAAAGCATCAAGTTCATGGCACGAGAGATCATGATGCTACAGCAATTAGATCACCCCAATATCATCAAGCTAGAAGGCTTAGCCACATCAAGAATGCAGTACAGTCTCTATCTGGTCTTCGACTACATGCAGTCCGATCTTTCCTCAATCATCTCTAGGCCAAACGAGAGACTTACCGAACCACAGGTTCAAAACCCAAGTCTCCTTTCTCATTTTCTCGCCTTTTTTTTTTCTCTTCCCTAAAAGGTGACTTCATTTCGTGAGATGTCGATGCAGGTGAAGTGTTATATGAAACAACTGCTTTCTGGTCTGGCGCACTGTCACGAGAGGGGGATTCTGCATAGAGACATCAAGGGGTCAAATTTGTTGATAGATAGAAAGGGTGTGCTAAAGATTGCGGATTTGGGACTCGCGAATCACTTTGATCCTAACAAGAAGCAACGCCTCACGAGCCGTGTGGTCACTCTTTGGTATAGAGCACCCGAGCTGCTCTTGGGATCGACGGATTACGGACCCGGGATCGATCTTTGGAGCGCTGGTTGCCTCGTGGCCGAGATGTTTATCGGGAGGCCAATCATGCCCGGTAGGACCGAGGTAATCAGAATATGAGCCTGTTTGGGAAGTTGGTTTTTGGTTTTTGTGAATGAGTGGCTGTGGTGAGGAGAGAGCCACAACCACTCATTTACAAAAACAAAAAAATAGAAAAAAAAAATAACTATCCAAACTAACCCTTTATCCTGTGTCTGGTTTCCGAGTTTATGGATGTTGTATTTGTTACTGATATTTCTTTCAACCAGGTTGAGCAACTTCACAGGATATTCAAGCTATGCGGGAGTCCCCCAGAAGAATACTGGAAGAAACTGAAGGTGTCTTCGACATTCAGGCCACCGCATTCGTATAAACCCAGTCTCCGTGACGTGTTCAGAGACTTGCCTCCATCTGCTTTGCGCCTTATGAACATTCTTCTCGCTCTGGATAGCAGATTTCGTGGCAGTGCAGCCTCGGCTCTCCAACATGAAGTATGATCTGTTCTGACATGATAATGTTCTGTGGCTATCTAGTCCTCTCTTTTTCGTGCTGAAAGGGGTTTTTTTTCTCTTTGTGTTTGCAGTTTTTCCACACGAACCCGTTACCTTGTGACCTTTCTGGTTTACCCATGATCTACAAGGAGGACGACGAGGCATTGCTAACCAGTGAAAGGAGAAGGTGAGTTGAAGTGTGTTTGATGTGAGGATCGCACTCTTTTGATTTGCTCGAACTTCGAATTACATAGTACTTCTGTTTTTGGTACAGGAGCAGGAATCCTAGAATGAGGAGAAGGTCCAAGACACAGCACGAGCGCCACAAAGAAGACGTTCCACAGGACAAAACAACTAGAGATTCACTTTCCGTTAAAGAGGTAACTATCCAGTACAATTACTATTCAGGCCAGTGTGGGAATACTTTTGCTACCAACACAACTGCTTTCCGACAGCGGAAGCAATTTTAGTGCGTTTGGTAAAAATAATATTTTTGACTTTTCAGACAATTTTCGCTGTCTTACAGCAGCTTTGAGGAAGCAAGGGGATGCTTTCCCGGAAAGTGCTTTTGATTAATTTATCTACAACCAATTCTAACATTACAAATTTGAGAACTCTCACGGAACTGATACATGTATTATAGTTTTTTCATTTTAACTTCTCACAACAGCTTCATAGTTGATTTTACCAAACACAAAATTACTATGTCAATATCTCACACATTAGCTTTCTTACCAAACAGTATCTTAATTAAAATTCAAAACAGCTTTTCCATAGTGATTTTCACACAGGAGCTTCTAGCACCGACACAGCATTCCCAAACTAGCACTTAAAGTCTCTTCCAATTAGATGTAACGCTTTGATTTGATCGATGTCGTATTATAGGAACCGGAGAAGATGTCGGAACTAGACCTGATGGTGGATAGCAGCACGACTGGCACCGCGGTTAACACGAAGCAAGATCAGAAAGAAGGAGTCACTCCCCCACCCTTTCCGTCTCCAGAAGATACTTCTCAGCCCAGACTCTATTCTGAAGCACATCCTGGTGCCACCAGGAACATCACCAACCTGCCCCCTTTGCCGGATGGGAAGCCAGGAATGTTCAGGCCCAGAAACCACGAGGGTCTGGGTCGAGTCCAGAGGTCAGTGTCTACGAGAGAGTACCGGAAGATTGATCAAAGGAAACTGTTTAAACTTCACGCGGTGGATGATTTATGATTTTCTGAATCTATACTGGAGTACGTTTTCTGCTTTCTGGAAGGTTTGAGCTTTTCTGAAGTTTTACACATGAAGTCACAAATAAGCATATAGTAATTCAATACATACTATTAGAAATTCAGCGACGATGCATCTACTTCTGTTGGCTGTTGCGTAAGCACGGATTTTGGCTTGTATAATATGTAATATTATTCTTTTTCTGATTTCTTCCAAGGGGAAAAAACTGAAGCCAGTTTGATATTTCTCATAATTTGAACAAGGTTTTTTGTTTTTTGTTTTTGTTTTTGTTTTTGTTTTTTTTTTTTTTTTTTTTTTTTTTTTTTTTTTGTTTTTTTTTTTTTTTGCACAAGCTTTAAAGTATGTAAAACCTTTCTCCAAAAAACTGTGGGTTTCTGGATTATGGTGTTTTTGGTCGGAGTGATCATGGGGTTCCACCTCACGCGATTCTCCACACGCCTCGTCATGCGCAACGTGCAAATGGACAAATTCAGATGCGTGTGAACATACATGAAGAGATTCAGACGGATTTTACAGAGTCACACACAACGTCGAACAGACATGAACAGGAAAGACAAAAGAAAGTCATGGTAAATTAGAGAACATACTCTATGTAGTCGTACCTATACTACAGGAAATGCAGATGACAAAGCGACTAATTCTGTCCCAGTGGTATGAGCGTTTTCCCCTGCTCAAAACTCAGAGACTGTTGATAGAAAAATAATTGAACTGAATGAACCAAAACAAGCACGATGCTTTTGGAGAGAAAATTCCTCACGAGAAGATTATCGGAAAACAAACGTTCATTTGAGATTAAACTATGTACACGTGATCATTTCATAAGAGAAAATTATCCTATGAATTGAATTACTCCATTCTTTGACAAGACAATGCCTTAAGGCTTGCAATCACCACCAAGATCTTGAGATGACACAGTCGTCTCTCTCTCTCTCTCTCAACTCAGAGTCGGTAGCGAGTGTCAGCGAGCTTGTTCTTGATCCACTTGAAACTCCCCCTGAGAGATGATTTCAGCTTGCCTTCTGTGGCAAACATGTTGTAAGATGCAATCCTCTTCTTCCTCTTCAGCTCCGGATCACTCGACGACGCAAAGCCTTCGCCTCTGTCGCTCGGTCCGTTAAAATTGTACGCCTTCGGCTCCTCCGGAAACCCGAACTCGCCGGAGTAAGTGGCTGATGAGTAACCTGGAAATGACCTGCTCTTCTCCATCTAGAGAAAAAACACTTTGTGTGTGTGCGCCCGCTTTGGTTTGCTGATAGTGGTGCAACTTTCTGCTTTCCCTAGTGGCCTTTAATATGAACTAGAAAGGTAGGTACTAAAGTGAAAGGAGAGTTATAATAAGGTGCTCTATCGCCAATAATTTGTTGCCCTTTGGTGGAATCCTTGATTGAGAATGGGTAAAAGGATATAGGTTGTACAGATTTGTCTTGGAGCAGAGTGTTGAACTGTGTAGGCCTGGCACTCTCCATCCCGACACGCCGCCCTGAAGTGAACCCGACACGAAGTTAGTGGGTTTGAGTCGACATGAACTCACAGCATATCGAAAATGGGTGACATGAGAACAAACGGGTTGGGTTAGAGTCAAGCCACACAACCCGAAAACGACCCGTTCAGCCCGCTTGACACTTCAGTAACCCTCTTTTTTACCGTTAGTCAGTCTCTCATACTAATAATATCCGAGTTGACACTGTTGGATAATCTTGTGAGTTGAAGTTTGAGCTCAACTTAAGCTCATGAGATAACCCGGTGATTGAGGGTGTGTTACGGTACAATGTTGTTCAGGTGAATGAGCAAATTGTCCGTGTAATTTGTGTTGAGATGACGTTCACTAGGCTGCAATTTTGGGGAAGAATTGTGTTGAATAAAAACAATAAACACATGCGTGATTCACTTTGGGTGGGTCTGGGTCGTAGGTCGACTCAGATATAATATGGTTTTATGTCTTTATTACATATAATTAATTCTCCTAGAAATTGATTGCCCTAGTTGAAACGTACGTAACGTACGTGAAGATGAAGAGGTGAAAATGTGTTAGCTGAAAGGTCTTCATCTTCGGCTATAAATTGAGAACTGAGTTCTCAATCCATAGAGCACACATCAATCATCTCTCTCACTCTCAATCTTCATCTCGTTCTTGCTTTCAAGTAATCTGTTCATCAAGTCTTTTCGTTCGGGCAATCAAGGGCAAGTGCTATGCCAGTTGATTGCAACAAGAGAAGTCCTGGGAGGCGATTGTTCCGATCAAACCGATAGCACCGGGGGCCAAATCGCTTTAAGGAAAGCGTTAGTCAACGTGTTCCTCTTCTTCTCTTCAGTTCTTTGATTTGGTGACAGGTTCTTCGTTTGATTCTCTTTAGTTCTGTAGACTGCATGTTAATTTTCTCTAACAGACACGAAGACACGACGTGAACATAACACGAAGTTAGCAGGTTTTGGGTCGACGTGAACCCAAAGTGGGTCGACTAAGAAGTGACACGAAATAAATCGACAATTTCTGACTCTACATGATTCGACCCAACCTGCAACTCGACGGGTTGACCCGTATTGCCAGGCGTAGCACGGTTTGATGGTGAAACAAATAATGGACTTTGCTTCATTTTTGCCAGACTCTCTTAGTTCCAATATGGGAATGTTGTTGCTATGCTAGAAGCTGTTGTGTGAGAATTATTGGGAAAAAGTTGTGAGAATGTGAATTTTAGATAAAATTTTAGGTAGAATTTATAAAAAGCTATGATGAAATAATTAATATAGCAGCTTCATGTTTGGTAAAATCAAGTGTGAGCATAATTTGAGAGAGTAAAATAACAAACAAAATGTAACGTGTATCAATTCCGTACAAATAAATCATAATTAAATATCAAAATTTATTAAAATTACTAATAAAAGGTTAATATCGATCGTAGATAAATTAGTTGAAAGCAGGTTTTGAAAAAATATCACCTCCTAAAAGCTTTTATAAGACAGCAAAAACTGATTTAAAATTCACAAGACACCGACCACCCCTGAGTTTAGGCATAATTTCACCCCGCTGCCATGTATTTTGGAAAAAGACATTTTGCACAATTTTTTTGAGTGGAGTTGACGGTAGACTAACAACCCTACAAAAAGACTATTTTACCCCTTGAATGTTATAAAATTACACCCTATATATTACTTCTTCCATTCATTCACCCTATTTCCAAACTTAATTTCTCTCCTTCTTCCCCTCTTTCTCTCTTCCCCCTCTCTCTTCTGTTCGGCAGACCCAAACCACAACACATCATCGACCGACCTCCGCATTTCACCCACCGCCTTCACATCCACATCACCGGTGTTCTCGTCTTCCTAGTCGTCCAAATACCACCCCTTGACGACGTCGACGACGCGGTGGGCTCTGGCGCCAGAGTGGTAAAAGAAGCAGAGGTCGCCGAGTTGCATGGAATCGAGATTCTTCTAGGCTTGCTTGTTCTTGACACCACTTGGCCGGTCCCAAGGTTCGCCGAGAAGCCGTTCAAGTTCCCCAATCTGGTCGATCCTGGGGTTTCGGCGGAGGAATTGAGGCATTTCGCCGGCTACTACAACATCGAGTACTCTCATGCTGCTAGGTATGAGATTTCACCATTTGGCTAGTTTTGTTGATGAATTTGGAGTTGGGGTTTTGTTTTGTGTACTTTGTGAAATTGATGTTAGATCTAGGAAGATGTTGATGCGAAATGGTGAGCCTTTTCCTTTGTTTTTTTTCTGAATCTACTGGTTGTGCGATTTTTCAAGTTATCAATTTATTTTATACTCCTATAACAAGTGACTATATATGTACTGTGTGTGAGAGAGAGAGCTGGGGAGGCAACTCATGAATATCATTCAATCTGATAATGTGACTTTAAAGTGATTCACTGCCATCATTTTTATTATAATGTGATCATGAATATCATTCAATCCGTTAAATGGGTGTAAAGTGTCTTTTCTAAAACACAAGGTAACGAAGTGGAATTATGCCTAAATTCAGGGGTGGTCAGTGTCTTTTACCCAAAATTATTTTGTCCAAATAAGCTAAAAACAACTTTTGGAAAACAGTTAGTGCCAACAAAAAAAATTCTTGAACTGATCTTAGTGGTTGACCTGTAATTCTCAGAATTCACTATTGGCAAGGCTGTTCAAAACCCGTTTTACCCGCCCTACCCGTTCGGGCCAAGCCGAATCGACCCGTGATATAGTTGAATAAGGTCCAAGTGGGTGATTATGGGTTTGGAACATCCATACCCGCCATAATTCGGGTGGGGCACGGGTGTCATTTTTCTAAACCCGCCTAAACCCGTCCCGCCCCGCCCCGAACGATTACAATTTATAATGTTTTTCCCAGATATTTTTATTATTTTAATATTCCTGTAGATAAAGATTGGGTTCTCTGTTGTTTCCTCATAACCTGTTTCTCTATTTCTTTCTCTACTATCAGAGAGGAAAGGACATTGATGAATTAATGTTGGTAATGTGTCTTATAATTTTTGTTGACTTTCTGTTAATATTTTGTCTTTGATAATCACCCTCCATTAATGGATCTTATGTTGGGTCTTCATGTCAACAGGTGTCTTCAAAGTAAGAAAGCTACTACCTACTTAAAACATGAATGGAGTGTCCTTACATCTCTCTTTTCAAACACTAAGAGACATTCTTTTGTTCACTATATTACTTACGTATTGTATCACATTGTTTCTGTGTCTGTGTACCTATTTTTCTGGATGTCCGTCTATCATTGTAGTGTATTGCTTATATGTAATTTTTATTTATTTTAACCTGTCTGAATCGAGCCGAACCGAGCTGAACCGTAATACTTGATCAGGTTTGAATTTGGCGATTACTTGATCAGGTTGGGGTAATGATTTGTCCAACTTGGGCTCTTTGGATAGGGCGAAAATGCGAGTTTCACCCGCCCAAATCGCCCCGCGAACAACCCTAAATTTGGCAGTCTATCTTAATGTCCAACTCACGAAGGAGGTAACCTTCCCTGAACTTTCTGCCCATAAGAGTAAATTGAAGGAAAATAGAAAACACACGATGCATCAATGCACTTCCCTTTTTGCTTTACCTCATGCTAAAATCATGAGAGTAAATTGAAGTGGGATCCGGGATGAGCTGCCAACATCATTTTCTTGTTGATATTTTTTCACTTCTTTGTCTGGGAAATTTTCATTTTCAACTGTACCTCTTTCTAGTTTCTATGCTTCATTTTAATTTTTTTACTTTTTCACATTTCAAGAATGCACTGCTCCTTATAAAATATAAAGTAATGATAAGTAGTCCACTCCCGTAGCCAGAATGGTAGTCCGAATGTGACGTGACATATCACATCAACAAATTTATGAAAGAAAAGGAAAAAAGAAATAACAAGAAAAGGCAAGAAATCAAACAAATCAGAATGGAAAGGGAAGTAATTAAAAACAAACGAAAAAATAATAATTTTTTTCACATTTTCCTCTTACAATGTGTTGATAAGGCATATCACGTCACATTCGGACTACCGTTCTGGCTACGGTAGTGGGCTATTTATCATTACTCTAAAATATATACTTTTTTTAAATGAGAATTATAATTTTTGAATACAGTTGATTACAGTGTCCTACCACACAAGCATGTCATGTGGTAAGGCTAGCCCTAGTAAAAACTTTCTCATTCTATCATCAATTGTACGTAATGGTGGAGCATCTCATTATCTTTTTATACTATTTTCTTAGGCAAGTGATGCATCACGTTAACTTACAAAAGCGACCTATTTTCTTTTAATAATGTGGATGCGCAACTCTAAGAAAATTCGAATTGACAAATTTGTAACTTTTCTTTTGAGAAATACATCGTATAACTGGGTTCGAACTCGAAACCTTATGCAAAGGCTTTAAATGCTTTACTATTGAGCTAGCACTTATCTGTACTGACATATTTGTAATTGTGAATCTACTAAGCAACTCTTGTACTACTTTAGTACTTTACCATAATGTTTCAATTCAAGACCTCTAGATAACTACCTAAAGACTTGTGAGTGTATGGTCAACCAACTCAACTACACCATGTGAGCAATATTGTCTATTTTAATTCTTACACAGCTGTTTATTTTTAGGAGTTGGGTCAAATTTATTTACATTTTCATGTTTTTATTGAGTTATTTTAAATTTACAACATTATAAAAAAAAAAAAAAAAAAAACTAACGCTTTTATTTTGCTTCTCAATTTATTAAATAAAACTGACTAGAGGACTTCCTCAGAAAAGAGTGGCTGGATTGGGAATTACGGGGCTGTTTGGATTTTGAAGTTTGGGGGTTAACCATGACTTAATTCGTGTTTGGATTCTAGAGTTTTGGATTTTAAAATTTGGCTTTTATGTGAGTAGAAAAGTGTGTGGAATGTGAGTCTTACAAATTTTGGATTGAAATTTTAATAGTTTGATGTTAACTAACCCGAAAAATCCGAACAAGCCCTACATGGTGGTGGGTCACAGAATGAGGTGGGCCAAACCGCATGTCATGTGTCCGCAAACCATGGGCCTAAATGGGTCCATATCCAGCGCAGTTTTTATTTGTTCCCCGACCAATGCCTTGTGTTGTGTATAAAAGTGGGATATGCATCTCCTTTGCTTTTCCCCTTGTTTGGTGGCTTTCGGCTCAACATCTCTGCTCTGTATATTTTGGCTTTCGGCTCAACACTTGTGCCTCTATATTCTATCACCAATGGCTATAAACAAAAACAGTGGAAAATGGGTGATTACTAACACTCAAAGGTCTTGAGAAACACTTAAAAAAGGTATAAACAATGTTCTGGTAAGGTTTAAAAAAAAAAAGTAATAACAATGTTCTGGTAAGGGCCGTGTCAATCAATTTTGGGCCCAACGTGAGTTCCAACTTCGAGGTCCTTACTAAGTGACATGGCACGAAATCTCTCTTGTTTTTTTTTTTTTTTTTTTTTTTTTGAAAGCAGTAATTCCATTGCTAATTCAAGCGATTACAATATTTGTTGATCCATTTGATCCTGTCATGGACCTTTTGTACCTCTTTTCTATTAACATAAATGACAACAATGGAATCGAACATATGTTGAAGGCTCAAGATGTCTGTAATCATTTGTTGGATGCCAAAGTGTTTCGTCGGGTGTAAGAGGCTTGTGATCGTGTTAATGGAGTCAGTATGTATCTCCACGTTTTTGTAACCAAAGGATATCATCCACCTCATTGCTTCCGATAAGGCTCTTGTCTCTGCTTGAAGCGGTGTTTCAGCTTGAAAACAGACGTAACCATCCTCTGTTAATTGATTCGGTCTCATCCATGCGGCTGTGCAAGGGTGTTCTTGCTTCCATGAGGCATCAACTAAAAATACCGAACCGGAAGCACTTGCTGATCCAAATTTCCAATGGTGACTAGTAGTCTTTTTTGGGGATTTAGTTTCTTCCACATTCGTCCTATTCGAGCCAAAATCTTTGATGTGCACTTGTTGCGAATCATACACCACCTGACCAAGGGCTGCCAATGAATTTTGTGGTGTAATGGACCGGTTAGAGTTCATAACCACTTCATTTCTGTGGAGCCAAATTTGTCGCAGAGTGAGGAGGAAATACATCCTGTCCTCTTTACATGACAAAGAAGTTAAAAGACTTAGAATAAAGTCTGAAAGGGAGTGCGAATGGCCTGTTGGGATGATCATACCCAAGCGTGAACCAAACCAAATGGCTCTCGAGGACGGGCAAAGGAAGAAGCAATGGAAAAGAGATTCTTCATGAGCATTGCATCGGGGACACATATCCGTAGGAATTGGACAATGTCTGTATTTCAGAACCTGGATAACTGGAAGAGCATTCGAGAGGAACTTCCAACAAAAGGATAATAGTTTCGGTTGTGGTTTGAGATTTCTACTGATTTTCCAAATTTGCAAGGCTGAAGGGGACATATACGGATCACCAGAATCGATACGCTTTTTTAGAACAAGATAGCCTGACTTGACCGTGTAGATTCCATCTGGATTCCATGGCCATACCATTCTGTCGTGCTGGTCTGTACGAGGAATGTAAATGGAGAAAATTTTTTCGGCAATCTGTGCTCCAAAGAATTGACGGACAATGTTGGATCTCCAGCTGTTTGTGTCCCAGTTAATGAAGCTTTCAACAGTTAGACCCGGGTAGAAATCCTTAATGGAGTCCGGCAGCAAGAAATTGGATCCAGGAATCCAGTTATCAGTGAAGGGGTTGATGTCTTTACCATTACCTAAGCTCCACTTTAATTCTTGTTGAAGCAGCAACTTGCCCCAAATGATACTTTTCCAACCCCACGAAGCTGTTGAAGAACTTTTAGTTTGTAGGAAGGGTTTATTTTTACAGTACTTACTTTTAAGGATTCTTGAGAGGAGTAGGGAGGGGTTATGGAGAATCCGGAAAGCTGTTTTTGCGAGGAGCGCCTGATTTTGAAGTTGTAAATCCCTAAACCCCAAACCACCTTCAGAGATGGGCTTGCATAGGAGGGACCATTTCCTCCATCTAATGCCTCTGCTGCTGCCGTTAGACCATAGGAAATTGGTGATAATACTTTTGATATCCTTGAAGAAGGAGATAGGAGCTTTGAAGACGGAGAGGATATAAGTGGGGATTGCCAAGAGGGTGGATTTAATGAGAATACACTTTCCCGTGAAGGAGAGAGAGTGGGTTTTCCATGCTTTAAGCTGAGATTTGAATCTCACAATAATTCCTTCGAACAATTGTTTTTTTGGAAAGGCAGAAATCCATGATTGTGCCAAGATACTTCCCTGGTTTGTCAACTAAAACAATTCCCAATATGGTAGTAAGGTGTTCAGCGTCTGTGAAATCTCTCTTCTTGCCTTGCTGAAGAAAATGGTTTTTTTTCAAAGTGGTGTCAAATGATATTGTATCTCTAGTGTCAGGTACAAATTGAGCCTTAATGGTCATGACCTTGCAGATATCAATTCCAATAGGGGACTAAGACAAGGTGACCCCTTGTCACCATATTTATTCGTAATTGCTGTGGATGTTCTAGCAAAATGTCTTGAAGGTGCTGTTAAAAGAGGTCAAATTCAGGGATTTGCAACACCCAACCAGGGGCCTATCATCACAAACCTTAGTTTTGCAGATGATGTAATCTTCTTCTTGAGAGCAGACAGTGCAGAAGTAACCACCTTTTTGGACATCTTATATGCATTTGGTGTCGATTCTGGCCCAGATTAAATATTCAGAAATCAGGGTTTTTACTTTCACCACATGCAAACAAGGAAATAAAAAAAGATATGAAGGAGTTGTTGAGAATGCCCCAGCTGGAAGAGGATGCAATCTACCTTGGGATACCAATATTTGGGGGGGGGGGGGGGAATAGAAGGAAAGCCTCTAATACACTGAATGAGAGGGTAATGAGACAACTCAAAGGTTGGAAGAGCCTCCTTCTCTCAACAGGGGAGAAAGAAATTCCAATAAAACCAATCATCCAAGCTATACCCAGCTATCTTATGTCAGCTCTTATTCTACCAGCTTATTTGCACAAGAGTATTACTCCAGCTGTGAGGGATTTTTGGTGGGGTAATGACCCAGATTGTAGGAGAATCAGTTGGTTGGCCTGAGACAAGGTAACTGCAAGCAAGGATGATGGAGGGTTGGGCTTCAAGGATTTCAAAACCAATAATCTTGCATTGCTTGCTAAACAAGGATGGAGAATTGCAACAAGAGCTGACTTACTGATAACTCTTTATTAAAGTTATATTTCTTACATATTTTATAACGTTTTGCTTGATTTCGGGGTTGAAATATGAGTTTTATGTTGGATTGAATACTAAAAGCCATGCTTTTTGTATTGGATTATATGAATTTGATATTTATGAGAATGGTTTTGGGCAATGTTTTTTTCATTATATTATTATTGTGCATAGTTGTCTATTGTTCTACATAGTAGAAGATCTGGTGTGTAGAGTCTAGCTTACACACAGAAGATCTTATCTTCGGTTCTTGTGGAATGAAAGTTGTGATTTCACAATCTAGATGGAATTAGACAATCATCGGAACGATTGTAGCACATTGTTTTAGTATGTCTGTCTTGGCTACAGGAAACAGTATAGTTCATGCTATAGTTTCAACTCAATGTGCTAGTATACTTTGTGTATATTGAACAGGACCAAGTTGAGATCATTGTCTTTGTACTGACATAATAAGACAAGCTATGTCTCATGGTTATTATGATTACTTATGCTCTTAATCCTTAGATAGTCAATGTGCACATGTATTTAGTAGTTATTGCTTTGACAAGTCAAGTGAGTGAGATTCCTATGGAATCAATAACCTCGATGAGTTGGGTGATACTATTGAGTCCATGGTGTAAATTGATATATCGAAGGAATCCATGTCCCGGTTATGGGATTGATGATATCCCCTTGATGAAGCTTATAAGTTTTGATTATGTCAAACCCTGCAGGTAGATTACTTGGTAATCTGGACATATCAAATAAGTTAAGTGGTAAGGATCAAGGAAATGGGAAGAGGTCGATTAAATGAATTATTCAGTAATTAATTTAATGGACGGATATCTGTAATCTTAACATGGGGAGATAATAAGTATTTAATAACAGGAGCTCGAAATATTAGTTTTGAGAATATGGACAGGAGTGCAATAACAGTTATTTAGTGGTACTAACTGTTATTAACTTTATTCGGACTAGGTTCGGGTGGAACCAGAAGTCCTAATAAAGTTAGGAGCCTGATTCGTTATTTCTCCTCCAGGTCCCTCCCGTAGCCTATATAAGTGTCCTTAGTCTTCATAATTCGTATGCTTCAGATACACACCGAAATCTAGGGTTTCGAGAGTGAGAGCAATTCGTCTGGAGGCCAAGAAGGATTCTGGAAGCAGCAAGCCCACACTTGCATCCAGGAGGAACTTCAGGAATACGGGAGAAGATTCGGAGTGTTCAGACCTACATCAGATAGCTTGGACGCAGGTATGAACCCTAATTCCGCCTAGTAGGGTTTCTAGCGTTCTTATTGAAACAAGTTTTAATCGGTATAGCAGACATGCAATCGAACTGGTCCAGGGATTCGCCTCCCTTCATTTTACACTATGAATGTTGAGAAAACGTAGAAAGTTGAGTTTTTAGCACTTTATTGTTAATCCGGGCGTTGCGATGCATATTTCGATGTTATTTATCAAATATAATCGCTTGGTATGGTTGTTCATGTTGTCTTGACAGGACGGATGCTAAACGATGGCTAGGAGGCATGAAACGAACTTCGAAACAAAGCAGATTCAAGAGAAAGCAAGAGAAGCATAGTTGGAGGAGCAAAAGTGACCAATCTCCACTATTTTGATAGTATCTTGAGTTCTACAATACATTTTGGAGTGAGACCAGTGGCAAATGAAATTAGACTCAAAGAGCTTTCCAACGATAGGTCACGGAGCTAAAACAGAGATCGGACGAGAAAGTTATTGTCCATCGAAGAGGATGAAAATCTGAGTTCATCTCCAGGGGTGTTCGTGAGAACACTTTTGTGTTCGTGCGAACAAAAACACTTAGAAAATTTTTCAGCTGGCAAAAAAGGGTGGAAAAAGGACTGAAAATTTGTGGGAACAAAAATTTGTTCGTGCGAACAGAGAACAAACTTCTGTTCGTGCGAACACGCAAGGGGTCATGCGAACAGAGGGCCAAAATGCAATTTTCTGGGCTGGTTTGCAATTTTTTAAAAGATTGAGCATGAGGGACTTGTTCAAACCTAGGAGGCCGTGCAAGTAGAAGGGAGACACATCTTTTGGAGGAAGAAACAAGGAGAGACGAAGATTGAAGGCGGAGATCATCAATTTTTGAAGATTACTCGTTTGATTTATCTTCTTTTCCCCCTTATTGATTGATTATGGAGACTTATGTATTGCTAAAAAATTATATGTCTAGCTAGATCATCAATTCTTGAAGATTACTCGTTTGATTTCTCTTCTTTTCCCCCTTATTGATTGATTAGGGAGACTTATGTATTGGTAAATAATTATATGTCTAGCTAAACACTTTAAGCTAGGCCATTGATGAAGAACTAGGGTTTGATTAGTTTTTTTTTCCGAATTGATGGCTTGATTCATGTTTTGAAAACTTAATTCTAGTTGATGTTCTTGTTAGCTTTCTTGTTCTTGTGCTTTAATCTTTAGTATGCTTGGCTTGATCACCCGTAGTATGCTAGTTGTTGATATAGTTGCACGATAGTGAGCTATTAGAGACGTGTTGAAGAACATAGGAAGTATTCTTGTAGTTCTCTGAGACCGAGAGAAGAAGAGAGCTTGAAAAATCGTGTTTGGGTTGTTTCGGTTTGTATCGGTAGGACTTAGTGAAAACGGTGGACCGACAGGACCCGGTGAGCGAGCCTAACGAACCAACTAGAACGTAACGGTAGACGAAGGTGGACCGAGAGGACCCGAAGTCAATCGATTACGCAAATTCATGTGAGATCGACTGAAGAACATGATGAGTGTAGCCTGGTATAACTAAACATCACTAGAGTGTTTTAAGCGTAATCCGGAAACTGCTAAGTGCCCTAGGGATCATCAATTGCCTAGTTCTCTCCATAATCGTATCAATCAAACCTTTCTTCCTTTACCTTGAAAATCATATAAAAAGAGTAGCGTAGTTTGTCATTTACTTTAAGTCACTTGTTTGTGGGTGACGAACCTTCAAATCAAACACTTCTTACCGGTTACTTAGGTAGCTTTAAATTAATTATTAATTAACTAAAAACCATTCATTTCCCTTGGGTTCAATACTCGGAGTCGTAAAATACTCCACTTACTACTTGACCGTATACTTGCGTCTAAACGCGTTACTAAATCGCGTCAAGTTTTTGGCGCCGTTGCTGGGGATTTAAACGGTTATTTAGTTTAGTTAAAGATTAATTGAGGATACCTCTTTTATTTTTGTTTTATTTGCTATTTTGGTTTCTCATTTGTATTTGATTATGCTTTTCAGGTATTCAGTGTATGCCAAGGATCCCTATTGACCTTGTGCCCCCACTCGAAGACCCAGAGCAGTTACTCAAACATCAAAGGAGAAGACAGAAACAGAGCACCATGGGCGATCAATTAACCAACGCGCAACTCAATCAGCGGGTGGAGGAGCTGTCTAAGCAGCTAAATGATCGCAACTCCCAGACACCGTACAACAAGTCTGGGCAGGCTATTGTGGAGAAGTTTCAGTCGTCCACCTGGCAATTGTAGTGCCAGAGATACAGGCCGAGCACTTTGATCTTAAGCCTGCGACAATTCAAACAGTAACCAATCAGTTCCAATTCTATGGGAACAGGGATGAAGACCCCAATTAATTTATTGGGAGGTTCAACGCGTACATAATGACTACCAAGTACAAGGATGTGACTGCAGAGGCGTTGAAGCTAATTATTTTCCCTTACTGTCTGAAGGGTGCAGCTGAGAAGTGGCTACAGTCAAGAGCTCCTGATTCGATCACTACATGGGCTCAGTGTGTGGATTAGTTCATGGCCAAGTTTTATCCAGTTCAGCGGGTGATTGAGCTACAGGGTGATATTCTAGGTTTTCGGCAACCGACCGATGAAACCGTGGTGGATGTATGGGACCGTTATATGCATTTGATCAGGAAGTTTCGAAATCATGATTTTGGGGATTACAAAATTTTGCAGGTCTTCTACTATGGTCTAGAACGTCAAAATTAGGAGCTGGTTAACAAAGAAGCTGGTGGCAATTTTTTGTACTATGTTGACAAAGAAGGAGCTTATGCGCTCATGAAGCAGCTTGCTAAGCAGGACTGACAACTCTATGATTCCAGGAGATTATCGGCATTGCCTGAACCGAAGGATGATGAATGGAAGACTGGGATCAGCAAGATGGTGTCTGACTTAGCCAAGCATGTGTATCGGGATAATAAGCCAGTTGCAAGAGTATAGGAGCAGGAATTTGATTCAGCCTTGGCCCATATTGCAAGTGAAGATGTGAACTTTGTGGGGGCACAAGGACAGCGGCAGAATTGGAACCAAGGGAACTACAGACCAGGCACAAGAGATCATCCAGGTTTCAGGTATGGGGATCAGTCTGGGGCTATATACGCACCTGGGTTCAGCACATGCCACAAGCACCAGCTTCACAGGCTCCACCACCGGCTGTTGTGACGCCAAACCCAGAGATTTCTGTACTTAATAAGGTGTTAACACAACTGAGTAACAACATAAACGATATGACCACGACGGTCAATGCTATGTCTTCTGATTTGCAGGCTACGAAGACTTCTCTTCGTTCACTAGAGGTTCAAGTTGGGCAAATTGCAACGCAATTATCTGCTAGAACACCTGGTTCTCTACCATCTGACACACAGAATGTGCGCCAGGTAAATGCCATTACCACTCGTAGTGGGGTTTCTTTGACTGATCCACCTGACACGAATTCTTACGTGTATACGCAAGTGCAGGGTCGAAGTAATAAAGATTGAGTATTAAAACTCAGGTTGTCGAACCCACAGGGAAATAGACGACTACTAGCTAATTAAGAATTAATTAGAAGATACTTAAGTAATCGGTAAGAAGTGGTTTGAGTGTTCGTCGCCCACAAACAAGCGACGTAAATTAAAGAGCAAGTAAGTAAATATTTTTGTAGGGTTTTCAATTTTTGAACGAAAATAACTTGAAATTGACTACGATTAATGAGAAAGAACTAGGTAATTGGGTTGTTAACAATTTCCGGAATTATGCATGAAACACTCTACTCACGTTCTAGTTATATCGGGTAATGCTCATCACGATCTTCTCTCGATCTCACGTGAATTTGTGTAAATAATAGATTTCGGGTCCTCTCGGTCCACCTCCATCTACTACTACAATCTAATTAATTTGTTAGGCTTCGTTCACCGGGTCCTATCGGTCCACCGAATTCACTAAGTTCTAACACAATCAATCGAAACTACCCTTACACGATTAATCAAGTTTCTATCTCCTCTCGGTCTCAAGAAACTACAAGATTACCTACCTATTCTTTAACACGTCTCAAAGAATTCACTTTCGTGCAATTCTATCAACAAGTAGCATTCTACGGGTGATCAAGCCAAGAACACTAAGAATTGAGTACAAGAATAGATAAACTAACAAGAACGTTCATAGAATTAAGCAAAAGCATGCATCAAGTCCAAAATCCGGAAAATCATCCAACAAACCCTAGTTTTCCATCAATCACCTAGCTTTAAGAAGTTTAGCTAGACATAATATGGTTCAACATATCCAAAATAATGAAGTTCATGAAGAATAGAGGAAGAAAAGATGATCAAACGCTTGAATCTTCAATGTAGTTGACGATCCTTGCTCCCAGCTTGTTCTCCCTTCTTCCCTAGCACCCAAGACTTCAAAGATGCGTGAATATCCCTCTCCCCCCGTTCTCTACCAGCTGGGCACGTTTTTTAATGAAAATATGCCGAAATTGCACTTCAGCCCCTCTACTTTGTAATTCCCGGGCAGAATTCTTTGCTGATTTTGCGCGGGCTGTATCTCCCTCATACGGACTCGTCTTCAGGCCTACCATATACCGTTGGAAAGCTACGGATGTCTACTTGCCAATGCCGCAAGCCTTGCTTCAAAATTCTTTGTAGATTTTCCTCGGCATCGAAAAGAGTGCAGTCTGGTCCTGTGTGACTTTTCCAACTTTGCTTCGTTTGTGCGTCTCCTTTTCTCCTCTTCATCTAGCTCCATTCCAAGCATATCCAAGCATCTCATAAGCTCCATTGCACCTATTTCACCTGAGATACACAACACTAAACAACCCGTGCAATTATCATAGCAAATATGAGAGAAAACATGCACAAATAGGCTAGAAACACAACTTTTCACTCTTAGGCTTGTAAGTCATCAATTCCACATATTAACGCACATATAACATATAAATCATGTGAAATAAGCCTATTACAAGTAATTTGGAAGTATAAAAATAACTCCTAAAAGAGAGTTATCAAATACCCCCACACTTACCATTTGCGCGTCCCGAGCAACAAATCAAAATCCAACCACATTCTCACTTCATCCCACCACCAACAAGATACGAGCCAAGACAATTGCATACTATTCGAAACGCCGCTGCATACAAATCTTAACTAGCCGACTCAATAACAAAATACGACTCAACAATGCAACGATATGATGCAAATGCAAGGTACGACTCGATCCTATACAACACATATTTACACACGCACACAAAAGTATTTCTTTTTGGTTGAGATTGGGCAATCTCCATAAGCAAACTGGTAAGTCATTAGGCTCTCATATCCCCTTTGGAAACTCTACAACCTCCATGATCGGCAGAATTTACGGCCAGTTTTGTTAGACAGAACAAGCACGAGCACTTAATAATTTGCACTCACACACTCATCAGACATATCCCTAGTACTTACCATCCGAGCTATTTATCCACGGGTTAAAACTGTTGAAGGCTTAGGACGGGTGGGATAGGCTATTTAGAAGCGTAGTCCTAGACGTCATGATATTCTCACCTAACCCGTTTCTCACACTCCCTCACCGAAATCCAAGGAACCCAACCGAATCTCACCTACTCCGGCCCTCATTCCCTCAATCCCGGTGCAACGCCGTTCTCGCGGCCACAAATGTGAAAGAGTGTTAGACAGAATCATAGCTGATTTCCTCGGTTTCTTTGCAATTGCCAAAACACGCTCCTTTATTTCCTTCTCTTTCCTTTCATTCTCTCTTTTTTTTTTCATTCATATTTTTTTTTTTCACTTTCCACAAATAATAAACACATGGAGCACAAATAATACTGAATGAACCCGAGGAGATAAAAATATCATTTAGATCACGTGGGGGTGGAATGTGTCAAATCAAAGAGACATAATAATAATAGTCGACACCCCCACACTCGATGTAAACCAACTCACAGAATCCGGTAGTCAAAGTGATACGTGCTTTCCCAACCGATCCTCCTCATCACCTAAGATATAGAGAATAACATGAAAAACTAGCACGTCCTCCTATAATATCAATCAACCCCACCCTTGTGCAGAAAGAATGTTACGCACTACAACACTCCACCTGTGATCGTGGTGTAAGGACACGATTCACCGCCACACTGAAGTGTGCTTGTCGTCTCTAACTCACCCTCACATCCCCTCGAACAACGACATGTAAGAGAATCCACGTGAATATATCAACTCAGCACACCCTCATCGTACCTCCCTAACTCGACTCCCTCTATCATGACGCATAGGAAATGGCCATTCTAACAAGTGATGAAAGTCACAATGAAAGGCTTCCTAGGCTAGAGGCTGTGAATAAAAGGGGTAAATGGATCGAAGAAGGTAACTAGTGGACCTAAGCTGTGAGACGGGACGCGAGGTCCCCATAAAAGTCACTCGCACGACTGTTCCGTTGCCACTACGAGGAGGGTTGACGACTACCTAAATGACGGCGGTGTAGTACTAGTAGGATATCTAAGTCTGAGAGACAGTTACTTGCATTTCTAGAGTGCATAAGCTCTATACGTCTTCCTACTCCAGATTCTCGCGTCTCTGCCTCACTTCGGATCTTCATACTCCTAGGGAATTCTATCATTAAGCCCTCGCCAAGTTCAACTCATTTTGATTGCCCTTTCTCCTAAAAAACAATTTTTAATTTTTATGGATTTTTTTTTTTTATTCCTACACTATATGCAAGGCCAGACGCGAAAGAAGACTCGAAACTGACTCAATTTGGTAGGTGGACTCAATTAAATAAACGTGCAAAAATCAAACGACTAACACATATATACACCGCTAATACATCACCATACGACACTATAACTAAACATAACACGGACCACGAATACGACACAATACGAACTAACAATCTATATGTGACAGGTTAATGCATACACGGACTGGCTATTCAAGACTAAAAATCCCCCCACACTAGAATGCGTCGTTGTCCTCAACGAATTTAGAGATTAATCAAGAGGACTCAACAATTCTAATGCAAGGTGCGGTGAATCTACTCAGGAGCCTTGTCATCTTCTTACTCCTAAACAATTTCATTGCACAAGAAAGTAGCAATTCAAATTTAGAGATGATATTTGCTACGTGCACGTGGCAAGGAGTCTAGACAAAATCGAGCAATTACATACAGATTTCAGACAAATTCAGCTATCAATCCAGTTAATCCTATGCAGGTGCTAAACTCAATTAAAATAGAGAATTTAGTGAAACCTGAAGCCTTGGAGTTCCATTCTGACGGGGCTTGTTCGACAAAATCAGTGAAAAACGGTACGGTTGACTGATTTTTCAGTAACTTTCGCGATGTGAGATTTTTAGCTCAACAGCTTCTCCTTGTCGTTCCCGTCACAACCCCGAAAACGGTTTGCTCTAATTCTCAACGGTTGAGAACGAGTTGGCCAATTTGTCCAGAGAAAAGCCCTAGCTTTCACACAGCCTACACCTTTCACCATGTCATTCACCAACTCAACACCACTGTCACCATCGAAAACCAAGATACAAACTGACCTCCGTAGCACAGTCACGACCTTCAGTTCTCTCCATGAATACCACACCCCATCACCAAACAAAAACACATAGCAGCCTCCGTCAATTACCTGAAGTTTTACACCAAAAAGCCAGCAACTACCTCCACCTCCAATTGAGGACCACCCAAACAACCTCCTCAACTCTCTGCGTATCACAAAACATTCACCTGAACCACCATTAACTGACCTGAAACAACCACCTGTTCCACATAAACCCATTAGCAGCAACATATCAGAAGTAAAAAGAAGCAGAGAGGAGAGGTTGGGACAGGATTTCGCACTCGCTGATTCTTCAAAATCTCAACCCGGAGGTCGTGGATGATGCTGAGCCCAGCGGAAACCACCAAAACCCGGCGAATTCCGGTTATTTTCCGGTCGTTAGCCGTCGTGAGGCGCGCGACTGGGTTCTGAAAGAACTGCCGCGAGTCTGAATCCAAGAACTCCAAAGATGGTTGATGTCGCGTCGTTGTAGCCCCCCAATTTCGTCTGCGCTGATTAGCTGATCGAAACCCACCAAGTAGCTCGCGATTTCGCCGACTTTGGAGGTTCTGGACGAAGTCAAGAGGGTCGGCGGCTGGGAGGTGCTCTGCCTCGTGATATTCCGACCCAATCACACCGAGACTACCGCGACCTGACTCCGGAATCGTGATGGCGCTGTGATTTCGAAGAATAACCCTACAAACAGCCGGCGATTTCACTAAGTTTAAGGGTTTTGGCCAAAATCACGAGACACAGGGCTTGAGGAATGTTTTAGCGCGTTCTTCTCAGACCCAACTCGTCAAAATCACGCGACTGGATGTTGATCACGCTGAGAACGCACAAAAAACCCACAGATTTGCTTTTGATTCTACGGAGCTTTGCGGTTTTTGGCCAGAATCGAGAATATAGGCTCTGGAGAGTTTGATGTTCATCGTCTGAAGGGGATGAACATCTTCATCACGAATTTGTCTTCAAACTTATCCGGAAATACCAAAAATACCCCCCGGTAGTGGCTGAATTGCGCAAAAGACCCTTTCTGGTCGTACGACCACTTGTCCTGGTCGTGCGACCAGCAGAAGCCTAGTTTTTTCAATTTCCCATATTTTGGCTAAGTAAAAAGTGGTCCTAAGACCAGTTGACTGATCATACGACCAGTCTGGAGCTGGTGATGTACATTTTTGGACTCCTTAACCTCCCGAACTCCGATTCATGTGCCGTTTTCACCGTTAATTTCCTTAATTCACGTAGAACTCATTCGCGAGTTCCCGAAACTCACGAAAATCCTCCATTCATGCTATTATGCGACTCTTGACTCGAAATCCACCAACTTTTTTTTTTTTCTATAAATTCATTTCTTCGCGTTCGGACCCCGATGCGCGCATTCTCATATATCTTGACATAATTGTTTTGCTCATATAAGTATCACTCCTCAAGTTCGAGTGATTTGTCATCTTTGATCCGTTTTAAATATTTTCAAGTGGCTTTGTTGGTTTCTATGCATTCTCGTCGGCGCGCATCAAGAAGGGGAGTCTGAATCGCGTCTTCACCTTGTAACCTGCAGAGACTCATTTCAAACGTGAGATCCTCACTCTCTCACCTCTCAGATAACAATACAGTATGAAAAACACACACGAAATTATTTAAAAACTTACTCTCTACACTAAAGCATGAAAATACGTTGGGTTGCCTCCCAACAAGCGCTTGTAATTTACGGTCGACGGCCCGACCATGTTACCTCTGCCACCTCACGAGGGTGGTCTGGCACATTGTGCCGCTTCCATCTTAGCTTTTCTGTGTTGGATTTGAAGCACTGCTTCGTGTGCGTGCACCGCTGATGGCTTATTTCTTTCCCAGTAATCAGGTGGATCTCGTTGCGACAACTCTGGGATTTGGCGCTTCACTTGTACAGCAAATGGCACACCTGGTTGATACTCCCATGAACACTGGGGTGACGGTTTGAAGACCCGAAAAGTCTCCATTTCATCATGTACCCTCATAATTAATTCCCCATTCTCTACGTCAATGAGAGTACGACCAGTTGCCAAAAATGGCCTACCCAGAATTAGTGGAACATCACCTACTGGCATATCTAATATAACAAAATCAGCCGGAATGATCAGACTTCCGACCCTCACTAGCACATCTTTAACCATCCCACATGCTTTCTTGGATGACTTGTCTGCAAATTGGAGTGTTATCCAGGTTTTCGGGGGCTCCCCCACACCTAACTTTTTGAATACCGACAACGGCATCAAATTCACGCTCGCTCCCAGATCACAGAGAGCTCTTCCAGTGTAGGAATCACCCAATGTAGCCTCAATAACAAAGCTACCTGGATCCTTCTTTTTCTTAGGTAACCCATGCAAAACACATGAACTAACCTGTTCATTTAAGTTTACTCTCTGAAATTCATCCACCCCTTTCTTTCCAAGAACTGCATCTTTAATAAATCGAGCATACTTAGGCATCTTTTGAAGTGCCTCAATCAATGGGATATTGATATGCAGTTTAGAGAATACATTCAAAAAGCGCTTATATTCCTAAAAATCATCCTTCTTCTTCCTAGTACGTAATGGAAATGGTAATTCTGAAGAAGAAGGAGAAGATGGAAGTGGTACCTCGGTAGATTTCTCTGCATCCTGGTGAATCATGCCCTTTGATTGGGGGATCATGACAGGTGTCTTCTCAGAATCGAAGACTTCATGTTCCTTCGCCTTTGAGGCTTCCGCTCTGGCATGAATCGGATATGGAGGATCTGTAAGTGCAATACCACTTCGAGTGGTGATGGCTTGAGCCTGTCCCTCTGATGTGTCAACAATACTACCCAGTGCCCTTTGTTCAAGTTGTTCCTTTAGATCTTTTATTTATGCTTGAGCAACTTGAAGTGCAATTGCTACAGAGCTGACCTGTGTGGACATGTCTGTCATGTGCTGAGCCATCGTCTTTATTATCCCTGTCATATCGGTCAACTCTAATGGTGGTACTGGCTGCTGCTGATGCATCTCTGAAACATTTGCTTCATGCACTACTTCTACCGCATTCACCTGAACAGTGTTATAAGCCATCTTTTCATCTCTTACCAATTCCATGTGCCTGTACTGGTAATCCATGCTCTCTTCTTGCTGAACCAAGCATCTCATCAATGCATATGCCCCTTCATGATCACAGTTAAATAAGAAGTTTCCCCCAGCTTCTATATCCATCTTGTCTCTATTGGGCTGTCCAAGTGAATCATAGAAGACCTGGATTAACTGTCGCTTGTCAATACCATGGTTGGGACATCTCCGTAGCAAATGATTGAAGCGATGCCATGCTTTGACAAGTGATTCATCATGCTTTTGCCTGAACATCCATATCTCATTCTGAAGCTGAATCACACGTGAGATAGGATAGAACTTACTCATGAACTGTGCCACACACTCTTCCCACGTTTTGATTGAACAGGATGGCATAGAGTCCAGCCAATCCATAGCAGCTCCCTTGAGACAATGAGGAAAGAGCATCAGTTTGAGCGCTTCAGATGTGACCCCACTATATCGAATTACCCCACAGTGGCTCTGAAATCTCCCAATGAATGCATGTGGGTCTTCCTCGTCTGTCCCAGCAAAAGTGCACTGATCCTGAGCAAATTGAATTGTGCGCAGCTTGAGACAGAAGGTTTCTGCCTGAATTGGTGGCACCACAATTGCTGGCTCCCTTCCTTTAAGATCGGCCTCAAATGCCTGGATTATTGCTTTCCCTGATCGATTATATGGCATTGAGGTCGGGCGCGGTATAGATGTTGCTGCCAATGCTTTCTTTACAGCTTCAGCCACCAAAGCTTGTAGCTGCTCTGTGGTGAGGCTAATCTGTCCTTGGCCTTCCGCCATCGCTACCTGAGAAAACAACACTAGCACACCCGTGACGTAAACACAAAGTAACAAAAATAAATTAAAAGAAGTATCCTAAATTAATTTTTAACTAAACTAATAAACCGTTTAATTCCCCGGCAACGGCGCCAAAGATTGAGTATTAAAACTCAGGTTGTCGAACCCACAGGGAAATAGACGACTACTAGCTAATTAAGAATTAATTAGAAGATACTTAAGTAATCGGTAAGAAGTGGTTTGAGTGTTCGTCGCCCACAAACAAGCGACGTAAATTAAAGAGCAAGTAAGTAAATATTTTTGTAGGGTTTTCAATTTTTGAACGAAAATAACTTGAAATTGACTACGATTAATGAGAAAGAACTAGGTAATTAGGTTGTTAACAATTTCCGGAATTATGCATGAAACACTCTACTCACGTTCTAGTTATATCGGGTAATGCTCATCACGATCTTCTCTCGATCTCACGTGAATTTGTGTAAATAATAGATTTCGGGTCCTCTCGGTCCACCTCCGTCTACTACTACAATCTAATTAATTTGTTAGGCTTCGTTCACCGGGTCCTATCGGTCCACCGAATTCACTAAGTTCTAACACAATCAATCGAAACTACCCTCACACGATTAATCAAGTTTCTATCTCCTCTCGGTCTCAAGAAACTACAAGATTACCTACCTATTCTTTAACACGTCTCAAAGAATTCACTTTCGTGCAATTCTATCAACAAGTAGCATTCTACGGGTGATCAAGCCAAGAACACTAAGAATTGAGTACAAGAATAGATAAACTAACAAGAACGTTCATAGAATTAAGCAAAAGCATGCATCAAGTCCAAAATCCGGAAAATCATCCAACAAACCCTAGTTTTCCATCAGTCACCTAGCTTTAAGAAGTTTATCTAGACATAATATGGTTCAACATATCCAAAATAATGAAGTTCATGAAGAATAGAGGAAGAAAAGATGATCAAACGCTTGAATCTTCAATGTAGTTGACGATCCTTGCTCCCAGCTTGTTCTCCCTTCTTCCCTAGCTCCCAAGACTTCAAAGATGCGTGAATATCCCTCTCTTAGGTCGTTCCCCCCGTTCTCTACCAGCTGGGCACGTTTTTTAATGAAAATATGCCGAAATTGCACTTCAGCCCCTCTACTTTGTAATTCCCGGACAGAATTCTTTGCTGATTTTGCGCGGGCTGTATCTCCCTCATACGGACTCTTCTTCAGGCCTACCATATACCGTTGGAAAGCTACGGATGTCTACTTTCCAATGCCGCAAGCCTTGCTTCAAAATTCTTTGTATATTTTCCTCGGCATCGAAAAGAGTGCAGGCTGGTCGTGTGACTTTTCCAACTTTGCTTCGTTTGTGCGTCTCCTTTTCTCCTCTTCATCTAGCTCCATTCCAAGCATATCCAAGCATCTCATAAGCTCCATTGCACCTATTTCACCTGAGATACACAACACTAAACAACCCGTGCAATTATCATAGCAAATATGAGAGAAAACATGCACAAATAGGCTAGAAACATAATTTTTCACTCTTAGGCTTGTAAGTCATCAATTCCACATATTAACGCACATATAACATATAAATCATGTGAAATAAGCCTATTACAAGTAATTTGGAAGTATAAAAATAACTCCTAAAAGAGAGTTATCACCACCATACCCGAGCCATGCCAAAAGCTGAAGCATTAAAGGCTAAGGAACACGAGGTCTTCGATTCTGAGAAGACACCCGTCATGGTCCCCCAATCAAAGGGCATGACTCCACATGATGAGCACAAGTCCAATGAGGTATTACCACCACACTCTTCTTGTAAAGATGTACCCTTTTCATTGAAAACTAGAAAGAAGAAGGATGACTCTGAGGAATACAGGCGATTTCTTAGTATTTTCTCCAAACTGCACATAAACATACTGTTGATTGAGGCGCTGCAGTGGATGCCTAAACATGCGCGGTTCATCGAGGATGCAATCCTTGGGAGAAAAGCTATGGATGAATTTCAGACAGTGAAGTTGAATGAGCATGTGAGCTCATGTGTTTTGCACGGGCTACCCAAGAAGAAGAAAGATCCAGGTAGTTTTGTGATTGAGGCTACACTTGGCGGGGCTTATACGGGCAGGGCTTGGTGTGATCTTGGAGCGAGTGTCAACTTGATGCCGCTTTCAGTATTCAAAAAGCTAGGTGTGGGGGAGCCTCGTAAAACTTGGATCAATCTGCAATTCGCAGATAAGTCATCCAAGAAGGCCATTGGGGTGGTAGAAGACTTACTTGTGAGGGTTGGTAGTTTGATCATGCCAGCTGATTTTGTGATACTGGATATGCCAGTTGGTAACGTTCCGATCATTCTGGGTAGGCCCTTTTTTGCTAGCGGTCGGACGTTAATTGATGTAGAGAATGGGGAGTTGATCATGAGGGTCAACGATACTGTGGATACTTTTCGGGTTTTCAAACCGACTCCTCACTACACCCGTGGGGTGAAGCCAGGATTGCCATTTCCCGTGCAAGTTAGGCAAGGAATTCCAAAGCTGACACAGGAGGATCCGCTTGAACTTAAGGGCAAAGCATCGAGTGTGCATGCGCACAAGGTAGTTATGAGCATCCAGCGCCAGAAGTTGGATGCGGAATGACTTGCCAAACCACCTTTCTGAGGCTCTTTACGTAACATGGTCGGGCCGTTGACCTTAAATTACAAGAGCTGCTTGGGAGACAACCCAATGTAGAGTAGGATGCTTTTTGTTTTTGTTTTAATTTATTTATGAGTTCTCTATATTTGACTATGAGGGGTGAGAGAGAGTGGACTAAATTTTTCAATCAGTGTGCAGGGACACAGGTACAAAAGACACACCGGATTCCCCTTCTTGATGTACGTGCTAGAGATTGCACAAAGTTGTGGAAAGAAAAAAGCCCCACAGTAGTATGCATTAAAGATATAGAGAATTTCTTGCGGTCGAGGAGCAGTTCCAATATGTTGAGTTCCACACGCATGAGAGGACTACAGTTCATATCTTAGCCGCACATCGGAATCCGGGCGCGTAGAGACTTCTCCGGAAATTGTCAACGGTCCACAAGACCCCTTCTTGTTTCAATTCCGCGGCAACGATGCCCATGTAGGTCCGGGCACCCAGGTACCTCTAACTCTCTCTCTTGTTTCTACGTTTTGAGCAACAAATATTGAAATCAACCACCTGCACATTTAAGCGATGAGTCCTCCTTCATTATCTCTAAATACGTTGAGGACAACGAAACGCTTAATTGTTGGGAGGGGGGTTGTATCTACTTTTACTAGCCATGTCTTTGTTTGCATCGCCTTGTTACATATAGTTATGTGTTCGTATTGTGTTGGTTTGTGGTAGGATTAGTTTACGCATTTTGTTAGCACTTTTACTTTATTGAGTTCCCTACCCAAAACTTGTGTTTAATCGAGTTGACCAAAAGCATATAGAGTCTAGGAAAATATGAAAATACGAAAAAAAAAACGTAAAAATCATAAAAAAAAAAATTTGAAAACTTTTGAGAGAGGGCAATCGAAGAGAGTGAATGTGGAGAGGGTTTAATGATAGAATTCCTTAGGAGTATCAAAATCTGAGGTGAGGTAGACGCGAGAATCTGGAGTAGGAAGACTTAGAGGGCTAATGCACATTAGAAATGCGAGTAGCTGCCTCTCAAACTGGTTATCCTACTAGTTCTACACCACCGTCACTTAGGTAGTCGTCAACCCTCCTCGTAGTGGCAACGGAATAGCTGTGCGAGTGATTTTTATGGGGGCCTCACGTCCCGTCTCCATCTCCTAGGTCCACTAGTTACCCCTATTGATCCCTTTACCCCTTTTATTAGCATCCTCTAGCCTAGGAAGCCTTTCATTGTGACTTTCATCACTTGTTAGAATGGCCCTTTCCTATGCGTCATGATAGAGGGAGTCGAGTTAGGGAGGTTCGATGAGGGTGTGCTGAATTGTTACATCTTACGTGGATTCTCTTACATGTCGTCTTTTGAGGGGATGTGAGGGTGAGTTAGAGATGGTAGCACACTTCGTTGTGGCGGTGAGTCGTGTCCTTACACCACGATCACAGGTGGCTTGTCGTAGTGCGTGATATTTCTTCCGCACGATATGGGGTGGGGTTGGTTGAGCTTATAGGAGCTCGTGCGTTGATGTTCATTTATATTCTCTCTATCTTAGGTGATGAGGAGGATCGGTTGGAAAAGCTCGAATTACATTGACTACCGGGTTGCGAGAGTTACTTTACATTGAGTGGGGGGGGGGGTGTCAACAAATATTTGATTATATCACTGATTTGACACATACCACCCCCACACTATCTGCTTTGATATTGGATCTCCTCGGATATTACTATGCTATTATTGGCTCCTTGTGTTAATTTTATTGTTGAGGAAATGAAAAAAAAAAAAAGAGAAAAATAGAAATTGAAAGTGAAAGGGAATAAATGAGCAAGCTTGAAATTGAAGACCGGGGAGATTATCTATTGTTCGAGATCACTTCTTCACGTTCGTGGCCGCAAGAACGACATTGCACCAAGATTGAGGGAATGAGGGCGGGCGTAGTGAGATTTGGTGGGGTTCCTTGGATTTTGGTGAGGGAGTGTGAGAATTGGGTTTTTGTGAGTTTTATCATGAAGTCTTGGCCTACGCTTATAAATATCCTATCCTACCCGTCCTAAGCCGTCAGCAGTGCGAACCCGTGGATAAATAGCTCGGATGGTAAGTGCTAGGGATATCTTTGACGTGTGTGCGGAAGCAATGTCTTAAGTGTTCGTGCCCGTTCTGTCTAACGAAACTGGGTGCACCGATCACCAAAGTTATAGAATTTCCGAGGTAATATGAGATCCTTATGACTTGCCGGTTTACTTTTTGAGATTGCCCGATCTCTAAAAAATATATTTTTGGGTTGTTTAAATTTTTGCATGGTTTGATAATCGAGTTACATATAGTATAGTCATGTAGATTGCATTGGGTGTGTGTGTTGTTTGTGTCACATGGCTAGTGTAGTTGTATGCAATTTGGTGGATTAAAACGTAGTGTGAGGATTGATTTTGCTCGGGACGCGCAAAAGGGTAGTGTGGGGGAATTTCATAACTCTTTATTAGAGTTATATTTCTTGCATATTTTATATCATTTTGCGTGATTCCGGGGTTGAAATACGAGTTTTACACTATGAATGTTGAGAAAACCACTACTAGAAAAACGGCATTTGCCCACGGGTAATAAACGTGGCCATTGTTAAAATTACCGTGGCCAAATCATTTGGCCACGGTTTATACCACGGTAAGAATTCGTACTCTATAACTTCGTGGTTTTTCTTATTAGCCACGGGTAAACACCGTGGTTAATTATTGGCCACGGTAGTTACCGTGGCTTATTACCTCGCGCTGAGTAACCGTGGCTAATTAAATGACCGTGGCCATTGTTTTATTTAGCCACGTTTTATACCGCGGTCGAAAATGGATTTGGCCGCAGTAGCTTAACGTGGTTAAATGTTATATTGGCCTCTGTTTGTTAATGTGGTTAAATTTTGTTTTGGCCACGGAAATTAGGCTGCTGCCTGATTAATCTCCCGTGGTTAACAAGACAAAATTACTAATGTTGCCACAATATAATCCCGTGGCTAATGTTTATATATATATACCTGAATCTTCGCTACGGTATAATGAATAAAATCATTTCTACTACAATATGCGTATATAATACGCTTCACATGTCATTAACAAAATAATAAAATGATTCGTACACAACTATCAAACTTGCATATATAGAACGTTCCCTGTGACATATTTTACAAAAACATTTGTATTGCAACATAGAAAAGTCGCTCTTTTACTTAACAAAAATGTTCACAAAACATCGACGTAGTATGGACGATGTCACCAAAAAGTTGTGTCCTAGCTAGCGACACTTGACAATGCCCTCCTATGCGCGCCCTGTTGAACAAAACAAAGCAAAATAAGTGGGCGTTAGTAACACATAGAGGAGAAAGGAGATAAATACATTTTATCCAATGATTCAACAACAACCTTGAGCATAAAAACAGTAGCAAGTGTGTGCACAGTGGCTTCTTACTTCCGTGCTTCACAATTTCTCGCATCAAATAGGACATTTCTTTACGACAAAGCAGATTACTAGTTCCCTTAGCTAACAAGCACAGCATTGTCAAGTGGTTTCCTAGTTCCCTTAGCTAAGCATCTTCATCTCAATGTTTTAAGACTTGAAGCCACATGAAACTGCGAGGTTCTAGTTCGCTGGACCACGGCACTAATTAATCTTATCGTGCTTAGGTACCAACACTGCACGATGGTCCACAAAACAGCAGAATTAGGTACAGTCCAACCCAGTAGTTAACAAGAAAGAAGATCACAAACTCTAAGCCATTCTCAGTCTCTGTTAAGGGAGTAATCTTTGCAGGGTATAGAATCTTTAGGCGTGCAGGATACAATCTTTGCAGGGTATAGCAACAAATAGTACTACATTAATGGTATAGAATCTTTGGATAGCAAATTGATAGTGTGTAGGATATAATTTAACTGGATGTTCAAGTAGGCGCCGGTTTTTAGGCGTCCCTTCACAATTGCTGGTCTTGCACATTATAGTTTATCGACAACTTCAGATGCTACAACATTGTGGTTATTTACGAGTGTGCGATATTTTCCTGGGATTTTGTTAACTTGGAACATAATGAGATGGTTATCATTGCCTTTTGAGCATAGATGCTAATAACCAAATCGTGCACCCAAAACCAGGACAAATCATCACATAGCAGGCACATGTTCCTCCTACACTCAAGGGTAGAACACAATAAATCTTGTCATTGATAGAAGCAGCTGTTACTGACAATAATTTAAGAAACAATCAAATGTAACAATTTCAATTCATGAGGTTCGCGCAATGCCTATAGGGTGCCAGTGGTTTACCAAAGAATTTGTTCCATCTCAGCTTTACCAAAGAACTAGAAATAACTGAGATCGATAGTCCTCTCCAGTGGTTTCTAAACTTATACCAACATCATACCCCCTGTCTTTCTAAAAAACCAACCAATTCCATTTGAAAGTACAATCACACTTCACACTTCAACAAGCAGAAAACAACAAATCAACTTGCTGCAACAACAAATGAGGAATACGATAGCCAAGTTTGCCGAATACGATATATGCAGTCAGTACAATAATACAAGGATTTCATGCCATAATGGAAACAAATTATGTTCATCACACCTGCGATCTTGCTGGGTCAACTGTCTTAAGAGACTTTTCAAAACACTTCAACCAATTCATGATTACAAGTCTGTTCATCAAAAACATATTCGACTCCAAAAGGTCTGCCAAAACTCCACTAATTCATCAACAACAAGTCCTTGACACATACAGAGATCACATCTCGGAAAATATTTATGAAATTATATTGGCATAAAGAATTGGTTCAGTTAGCACCAATCAACTCGGCAATACAAACTTCCCCCCTGAGACCTAACCATATAGGATTCTGAAGAAACTCTTCCTGAGACCTTTTTTGTAATCCAGCACATGGTCTCTGATGAAATTATAACTCAAAAAAAAGTGGCATTGATCACATTTTGTGGAGGACAAATTTCAAGTATCGACTTTCCCGTTCCAAAATTTCATAAAACAGATGAAGGTAGCTAATGAATACTGGTCCTGTACATATAGCCGTGACACTAGGCATGCAAAATATCAACATGAAATTGGGGCCAAGAACGTACCTACGAGAAATGACAAAAATTGATCCACATGCTCCCACAGAAAATAGACCGTCATTTATAGTGGAAGTACCTACAAGACCAATAAATAATGTTAACATTTTAATTTGGCGTCACATAGAAAATTATAATTTCAAAAATATCAAATGCAGAAGGTTGAATGTAACTACTAACTACTATGTGATCAGTAGCCAAACTGAAACCTCTGAGGCTAACTACTAACTACTATGTTAACATTTTAATTTAGAGTTAGAGCTTCTTGCGCAGCTTTTTCTTAACAAGATAAATCATTATGTGATCAGTAGCCAAACTGAAACCTCTGAGGCTAACACAAAATGGATATCAGAAAGCACAAGTAGGCTTCTGCTTGATCTTATCATCAGTCCTAACACACGAGGGTAGTAGGCCTAGGGATAAAACCCTTAGCTCCACCCGTAACAGCTAAAAGCATTTTGGCTCCCAGAATACTCGAAAGACAGCAGGTGACTTCACTTATGAATGTAGAAAAGCCGACATTGTAACCACTGTATTACAGTTGCATAAAGTTCCATTCACAGAAAGGATCGAGCTCTGTTGTCAATAGGAAGAAACAATTACAACTCTGTTCTATTATTTTAGTTTCACTACTAATGTTTATCTGTTATCTCTGTACCCCATTGTTATTTGTATCAGCCACGGCCATCACAGTGGCTTTAAACTTTGCCAGGTACAATCCAATCCATGATATTACTATTGATGATTTACACAACCTTGCATTAAAAATAAGAGTACAATTCAGCAGTGGAAACTTTCAATTGTTGTTGAAAGATAAATTATATGTTATCCCTCTACCCCTCTGTTGTGTGAATTATGCGATTGTCGAGAAGAGACCCTAAACAGTCATTCAAACACTACATTATTCAAATCCCAAAAATCATAACCAGAGAACAAATTAACAAAAAAAAAAAAACACATATATTATGAACCAATTCAGCCCCTAGTGAAAAGCCTGAATGTAAAAATTCTAACATATTCCCATAAACCTATCGAATTTCAGATATCAAACCGGCATTGACAGTCACAAATACCAGTCAACATGCAGCGAGACTCGTATGAAATATATAAGAACAGTGAACTTACACAACTAGCCCGCCAAGGCACAGTTTTGCCAACACAAGTACTTATCGCATGGTGTTTTCCAATACGCTTCATTAACGAGTAGTCTTTCATAACACTTTTTATGCAAACTGCCCAATTACCAAAAACCACTGCCTCCGAGTTAATTCTTGTTGTGCTTTTTTTTGATATGAGGACGGCAATCGCCACAGCCTCTTTTGGGGGCTTCGGAGTTAGCAAGTGGACTGTATCCCCAACCTTAGCCTATTTGAAAAGAAATGTTACTTTCACGCAAACTAATTAATTCAACAGATATAATAATCATTATGTATTACATAGAACAATTGACTAACCTCGTCCTCATTATCATTGTTATCATCATCAATGTCCATCAACTCATCTGCATCTTCTTGAGGTTCAGCTTCCTCATATTCATCATATCGACGAACACCGTCCTCAGATTCACCTACCTCTGCTGAATCGGAGTCAAGCATGTCATCATCGTTTGAATTGGTGCATGTGCCCCCTGGAATCATTACTATATACAAGTTTATACACAACCTACTTGACGAAGACTTATGATTTATATAGAATTTTATACACAACTTTGTTGAAAAAAGAGAGTTGAGTTCCTCCTTCGAAAACAGAGGCTTCAAGGATTGGTGATTTGAATATGTGAAGTACTGTTGATAAAGGAAATACCCAAATCCACCATCATTCGACAAAGCATTAGAGCACAATATCTTGACATGCTTCAATGATTTGGGTGATTTTAATCTCTGAAGGATTGGTGATTCAACAAATCCCCCAATTATGATTTGAGGGAACAAACTTCAAGTATCTACAACCAAGAAGAGTCTCTGTATTATCTTTCAAGTACTGTTGCATACATACAAGTCAGTAAACACAGATTATTACATATATATATGGGTTATTACATAAACGCAGATTACTCAAACCCAGATTAAAGAAGGCATATTAGACAGGAGCAGAGTTACACAAACCCTAGGACGCGATGAGCAAACGCAGATAAGCAAGATGAAGGGAACAACACATAAGAGGGGGAAGAAGAGGACGCGAGAGTGAGGAGACGAGGTTACCTGCAGATGGTGACAAAGAGGGCGACGAGACAGTAAAGCACTGATTCCCTCTATCTCCACCCTGATTTCGTGGCTTCCGATTGAAACCCTTCCACTTCGATTCCCTGTATTCACTCTTCGATTGAAACCCTTGATCGATGCAATCTCACCCTGATCTCTTCTCACACTGATTCCCTCTATCTCCACTTCTGATTGAAACGGTTGAGAGAGAGGGATCGGTACCCACGGATAAAGCACTGATTTCCCTCTATCTCCACCCTGATTTCATTATTTTCATCGACGAACCGCGAAACACTTTAGTGTCGCGCGGGGGTCAATTATTTTTATTATTTTCGGTACCCACGGGTAAAGCCGTGGCTAATGTTGTTATGCGAACATATTACCACGGGTAAATTTATTTCCGTGGTTAAAATCTAATTTAACCACGGTTTTTTCTTATTTACCGTGGCTATCGTAAAATAAATTTGCCACGTTTATATACCGTGGTTAATTTTACTAATTGCCACATTCTCTAATTGTGGCTAAATTTAGTGTGGCCAAAACCCATTTTTCTAGTAGTGAACGTAGAAATTTGAGTTTTAAGCACTTTATTGTTAATCCAGGCGTTTCGATGCATATTTCAATGTTATTTATCAAATATAATCGCTTGTATGGTTGTTGAAGTTGTATTGACAGGAACAGATGCTAAAAGATGGCTAGGAGGCATGAAACGAACTTCGGAAACAAAGCAAATTCAAGAGGAAGCAAGAGAAGCAAAGTCGGAGGAGCAAAAGTGACCAATCTACACTATTTTGATATTATCTTGAGTTCTACAATACATTTTGGAGTGATACCAGTGTCAAATGAAAGTAGACTCAAAGAGCTTTCCAACGATAGGTCACGGAGCTAAAACAGAGATCGGACGAGAAAGTTATTGTCCGTCGAAGAGGATGAAAATCTGAGTTCATCTCCATGGGTGTTCGTGCGAACACTTTTGTGTTCGTGCGAACAAAAACACTTAGAAAATGTTTCAGCTGGCCAAAAAGGGTGGAAAAAGGACTGAAAATTTGTGGGAACAAAAATCTGTTCGTGCGAACAGAGAACAAACTTCTGTTCGTGAGAACACGCGAGTGTTCGTGCGAACAGAGGGCCAAAACGCAATTTTCTGGGCTGGTTTGCAATTTTTTAAAAGATTGAGCATGAGGGATTTGTTCTAACCTAGGAGTTCGTGCAAGTAGAAGGGAGACACATCTTTTGGAGCAGGAAAAAGGAGAGACGAAGATTGAAGGCGGAGATCATCAATTCTTGAAGATTACTCGTTTGATTTCTTTTCTTTTCCCCCTTATAGATTGATTATGGAAACTTATGTATTGCTAAACAATTATATGTCTAGCTAAACACTTTAAGCTAGGAAATTGATGAAGAAATAGGGTTTGATTAGTTTTTTTTCCGGATTGATGACTTGATTCATGTTTTGAAAACTTAATTCTAGTTGGTGTTCTTGTTAGCTTTCTTGTTCTTGTGCTTTAATCTTTAGTATGCTTGGCTTGATCACCCGTAGTATGTTAGTTGTTGATATAGTTGCACGATAGTGAGCTATTAGAGATGTGTTGAAGAACATAGGAAGTATTCTTGTAGTTCTCTGAGACCGAGAGGAGAAGAGAGCTTGAATAACCGTGTGTGGGTTGTTTCGGTTTGTGTCGGTAGGACTTAGTGAAAACGGTGGACCGACAGGACCCGGTGAGCGAGCCTAACAAACCAACTAGAACGTAACGGTAGACGAAGGTGGACCGAGAGGACCCGAAGTCAATCGATTACGCAAATTCATGTGAGATCGACAGACGAACATGATGAGTGTAGCCTGGTATAACTAAACATCACTAGTGTCTTAAGGGTAATCCGGAAAGTGCTAAGTTCCCTAGGGATCATCAATTGCCTAGTTCTTTCCATAATCGTATCAATCAAACCTTTCTTCCTTTACCTTGAAAATCATATAAAAAGAGTAGCGTAGTTTGTCACTTACTTTAAGTCACTTGTTTGTGGGTGACGAACCTTCAAATCAAACACTTCTTACCGGTTACTTAGGTAGCTTTAAATTAATTATTAATCAGCTAAAAATTGTTCATTTCCCTTGGGTTTGATACTCGTAGTAAATCGCGTCACTTACTAGTTGGAAAGGTTTTGAAAGCTCTGTATTACCCTCATTCTGACTTTTGGATGGCCAAAGCTGACAAAAATAGCTCCAAAAACATGGAAGGATCTTATCAAGAAAAGAGCAATTCTAGAAAGTGACTCAAGATGGAGAGTAAGCTCATGGAAAAGCATTAGAGTCTTCAAAGAAAAATGGCTTCTAGAAAACATAAAGTTGGATGAGCATTAAAAGCAAGGTGCAATTAATGAAGAACTCTTGGTGAGTGATCTAATTAATTAGAACTTGAAGTGCTGGAGGGTTCAAACCATATGCAATATGTTTAATACAGAGGCTGCAAAGCTATCATAGCAGAAATTATACCAATCCATAGTGATGAAGACAAGAGGGTATGGAAGTGGAAATCGTATGGAGATTACACTGTGAAATCCGGTTATAAGACTGCTACTAGACTTCAAAAATTGGCCAAGAAGGAGAAAGGTAAGACAGTGGTTCCTAGTCGTTCATCTGTGATAGCTGATGAAGACTTGAAAGGCATATGGGGTATGTCTATACCTCCAAAAATTAAACATTTTTGGTGAAGATCAGTTAGAAATATTCTACCCACAAATGCAAACTTCTCTAGAAGAAGATGTGCCAGGAATGCTACCTGTCCTCTCCGCCTCAGCTTCCCAAAAACCACTTAACACTTGTTTTTTCACTGCAGTTGGATTGTGCCTCTTTGGTTTGCCACAGGGGTGATGAACAGAAATGAAGTCCAAGAAATTCAGTAAATTAGTGGATGTAATCTGGCAATGTTTGAGTTGAAGAAAAAGAAGAAACTTCCCCTGACTTTCTGGAAATGGTAATTTATACTTGCTGGGGTATTTGGACTGCTAGAAATAACAATGTGTTCAATCAGGAGCCTCTTAATCCAAGATTGGTTATGGACAGCACCAAATTATGGAAGAAAGAATTCACAAAAGCTGCATACATTACCAAGCCAGTTGTGCAGCACCAAGTAACACAAAGATGCCCAACTGATCAACTTTGGAGACCTCCGGAGCCAAATAGTGTGAAACTGAATGCTGATGCATCATGGAACAAGGACTCTAAATGCTTCTCTGTGGCATTTGTTCTAAGAAACGCAAAGGGAGATATGGAGGAATTATGGATTCAAAGAGGAATGGCAACTGCCCCTCTTAGTGCAGAGTTGCAGACTTTGAGATGGGGTAGTAAAATTTCACAAAACTTGGCTTTGCCCTGCTGTATTGAAAGTGACTGCCAAAATGCAGTCCTCATGGTGATGAAGAAGAAGCCACCATATAAGAATGTGGGAGAGGTGGTTAAAGATGTTTAGCTCAAAGTCACAATCTGAATCTAAGATGGGTGAAGAGATGCTCCAACAACTGTGCTGATTGGCTTGCAAAATTAGCTAGCAAGATACAAATTGGTATTTGTTTACATGGTGATGAGAAAATAGTTTTGACAGGCTTTTGTAGATTGATAGTGAGAATATGTGTAAGCAGACATCTAACCACATATGATGGTGGTTAGAGTCTAATCTTGTATGGTTGCTTGTGTTACTGTTCTTTATAAATTTCCTTTTGACCAAAAAAAAAGGAGGGCATGATGTTTTAAATGAAAAAAATTAAGATGACAAGATAGAATTAATTATAAAATTGTTAACTAAGACCCTGCTTTCTTTGTCTAATTTATGCGACTTTATACATTTTTTAAGTCATAAAAAGAGTTCTATTTATGGCATTATTGTTAGAATTTATGTTGGGTTACTTTTTCCCTTTTTATAAGACTAAAAAAAGTTAGTTTTTTCTAATTTTAACTTTTCTTACTTTTTAGGAGTTAAAATAGAACCTAAGTAAGCAATATTTTTTCTAAGAAAAAGATGCCTAAAACATTTTAGAAAACTTTAACAATATCAAAGTAAACAACTTTTTTATCTTTCCCTTAAAGAACTAAAAAGTCACCCACTTTAGGTAAAGAAAGCATGGTCTAACACTAAGCTAGTATGTTTGGTCGCAGTCCGATTATAGATTATAATTTATAAATTGTTGCAACATTTCATTTACAATAGTAGGCGCTTCTTAATAGATGTTTCAGTCTACTATGTTACCTCAGGATTAATTATTTATACAAGCTCAAGCTTTTATGTCAGACATGGCTAAGAATGACTCCATTGCTGATTTTCAAGATCTCACTAGCAGGTGATGATTTTACTATGAGTCTCCTTGATGGTTGTTTTCTGATCACATTTGTTTTGTTGCAGATGTGCAGCCTTCCGCTCCAGATTTCAGGGTTCATGATCAAGTTTAGAGTCTATTTTGTGCAGCTTTGATCTATGTCTCTTTCGTTTAAGCTCTAGTTTCTCAGTTGCTTTGTACTGCTGTGTACTGCTTAATCGGATGTTAGTACTTATGCTAGTTGTTGTATTTAGGTAGGTTGGAGGGTATGTTCTCAGCCATGTTTTGGGGGTTGGTAGCTTCTATGTTGCTGGGATAGTTTTTTTTTCAAACCTTAAAAGATTTCATTTAGGGCTATCACGGCCAAAAAAAGAGATCAAGGATCATACAGAGAGCAGATTGACAGCTCTTTTTGCACAATAATGAGCCCGCCAATTGTGAATCCTGCTAAAGAAGAAGAAAAAAACAGGTATCAAACCCAGTAGCTAACATCTTACAATCAAGAAGAACATTAAGAGCTTCAGAGGAGCACTTTCCAACTTTAGAGTTTAGAAAATCAATAGCCAACTTTGAATCTGAGCAAATCAAAACTTTCTTCAAACCTTTCTCAGCTGCTAACAATAGAATTTTCCAGATATCGATGCATTCCAATGTGAATGGGTTTCAAATATAGCTCACTGGAAACTCTTGCTCATCAACAATTGAGCTATTTATCCATTCAACAATCCCCAAAACCCCCACATCTTTTGAAGGAATCCACTGCTGCATTACAATGAAAAACACCTTCAAACACACTGAGATCTTGATCATCATTTGCACTGAGGATAGATAAAGTTTTCTGTCTGCACTTGCGGCTATCTGAGAATTCATAAAACTTGGAAACAGCTTTAGCCAGAACCTGGTGAGGAGACCATGAAATGCTATTGAAACTAAATCACATCTGGACCTCCGAATTTCCAAACAGATGTAAGCAATAATGCCAAGAGCTGTAGATTTATCATCAAAGTCACAATGCAAATTAATAACTTCAGACCACCAGTCCCTGATAAAACCTGGGTTTGCAATGGCATGTACACATCTGAAAGGTGACAATTTCCTGATATCTCTGGCTTTTGTGCAGGTAACAATCGCATGCAAGTCAATTTCCAGATCATCACCACATAAGTTACAGACCTCATAATGAATCTGGCATCCTCTTCTTTCAAGAGCAGAAGCTACTGGAACACTGCTACTTAATAACCTCCACATAAAAACTTGAACTCTGGGCTGCACCTTTAAATTCCAAAACTTCTTCCAATTTTCACCTTTACTACAGTCACCAACATCAAAGTTTTCAGCCACAGTGGTAGTCCTTGCTTTAGCCCTATTCATATTTTGCAGCATTTTGTAGATTGCACTCACTGAGATCACTCCATCACTAGAGTAGTGCTAGATTTTTCTATCATCACAATGCTCCGCACCAATGGGTATTGACAGAATACATTTTGCATCTTCTTCCACAAATAATGACATAACAACATCTACCGTCCATTGCCTTGTGGAGAAGTCAATGATATCAGCTACTTTGATGAAATCTGCACAGTGAGGTTCTGGGGATCTAACTTTGAAGCTTCCACCCCTTGGAATACATGGATCCTCCCATGTATTAACTGTAATACCCCGTAATCTTGGGGGTATTTGTAGGAGATTATTGAATAATTGGGGCCATTAATAGAATTTATAAAAGTAGTTTTCTTTATTTTTAGGTGTTATATATATTATGTTTATACATATATATATAATTATGTTTAAAAAAATATATATATAAATAATAATAGTGCACTTTTGTTTTTTTTTTAAACTAATAAAAGTTAGATAAGTTTTTAGTTATTAAAAGTTGTGGGTCGTGTAACATTTTTAACGTGTCCAAAACGTCACGTTTTAGTTAGTTTTACGTGACCAACCACCGCGTCACTTGATAGGCCCGCCACACCATAACAAATCTCCTCTCATCTTCTCCAAACTCCCTCACGAACAGGAGATGCTTCTCCTCTGCCATCTCCGCCTCCGACTTCAACTAGAACACCACCACTGCCTCCGAAATCCGACCAGATTCACTCCCCATCTCACCCGGAAACAATTCGACCCTCACACGGACCGAATCTCGCCCAATTTTCAAACCCAATTCACACCCGAAATTCACTGCCGTCGGACTCCACCTCCCTCTAAAATTCTCCGTTCTCTGGCTATAAATACCCCTGCAATCGATGAGCAAACCCACACCAAATCCACAATCAAATCTCTACCGAATCGCTGCTCCTCTTGCTGCCCTGTTTCGCCGGAAAAACAGGTCCGACCGAACCCAACCAGATCCGGCCGAATCCCAGGCGTCCCTCGCCTCTGCTCCACCGCCGTCACCGACATCCTCCTCGTCGTCGCCACCATCGTTCACTCTCGCTCTCACCCTCTCCCTCTCCTGTCGATTTGCCGAACAACCCGGCCGGAAACCCGCCGAGTTCGACCGGAGCCCAGCCGAACCCAGCGGCGACTTTGCCCCCACCGTGCGACGCCATCGTCGCCGTTCGCCTCGTCGCCGTCCGTCCTCGCCATCGCCACCGTCGGCGTCGTCCCGTCGTCTCTGCCGGGTAAAACCCGATTATCCCTTCTCTCTTTTTTTACTGTTAACTTCTTGTTGGGTTTTAAGGCATGAAAAAAAAAGAGAGTGGATTTAAATTGGAGACTTCCTTTGGAGTTTTCCTTAGCTGGCTATCATTTGGGTGATTGATAACATGACAGTTCATGTTTGGAGTGCATTTTTGGAGTCCGTGTTCAAGATTTTTGTAGTATTCTCTGGAATATTAATGCATGAAGGAGTCATGTCACTGAAATATTAAATAAGGATCGTTTTGGGAGTATGATTCTTATCCTTATAATGACAGTCTCAATTATGATTTGTAATACGTATATACTTGGCGGAATGAGAGACTTATGGAGTCTATCTCTCTGTTTTTGGTAGATGGCTAGAACGAGGTCAATCCTGAGGAAGACTAGTCGTAGTAGACTTATTTGGACCTTGTAGACTTTAGTTGTATTCTTCATTTATTTTGAATAAGGCCATGAAGCCAAACAATACCTTGAGGTTTCTTAAAGTGATTTAGCGTGGCCACGTTTGGAAAAGAATTTTTCTCTGGATGATTCAATTAGGCTAGATGTCTCGTAATGGAGAATAATATTCATGTATTTGAGGATCTGTTTTGGAACTTAATAAGTTATGTTTCTTTGAGTGGAGTATGGTGTGAAATTGACGAGATGTTATGTTTCAAAATTTTGGAGTGGTGCATGCCCTACACCCTAAGTGATGGTGCATATAAAGTGTTCATGAAGTTAGAACGTGAGAACAATGATTTTATGGTGATTAGTAAACACATAGAGCTATACCTGGGAGGAAACCTAGCCCATTTTCGAAAAAAAAAGTGAGTTTAAGGCCTTGAAAAGTTGATGTTTCTGTTTTGATAGTCTGTGTGACAAAACAATATGATTTCTGGAAAAACTTGAGTTCTACAATATAGTTTGAGTTGATTCGTCTAGATTGTGAAAGTAGACTTAGAGATGATGATGCACACCAAGATTCAAAATTTTGTTTGGCGATTGAATTTCTTTTCGATCTTCGAGGAAGAAAGGGATATAAGACATGTCCAGCGTATATGAATTGCATTGTAATTGGTTAATTGTCGAAAAATGTGTTATATTACATGCTTAATTGCACATTTATGTATTTTATTTTCTTTTATTACTTGTAGTTTATGATATATTAATAAATGATACAATAGGTTATAGTGTAGGACAATAGATCACACCCATGCAAAACTAGAAACTGTTCGTTGTAGCCTATGTTGTATTAGGAAATTTTGGGTGTTTATATCGAGTCTTAGGGTTGTTGAGTTGGCTACTATTGGGATTCTAGCTCTCTTAAATTCTTTTATTGATATAGTTCAAGAGTTTTAACGTGGCGTGGAATATTGAAATATTGACATATTATTTGGAGTTCTATAAATCGTTGTTATACCTGGAGAGTTTATGTTTCCTTTACTGATGACAATTTGTCACAACGTCTCATTTGAAGTCTTGTTATCAGGGCGATAGTTTTGAAGATTTTATCGTTTAGATTTGTTTTGGATTTGGGGTTCAAAGTCTCTTTGTTGCAGGACCTATTTTGGGAACCTTAATAAATTGCTTAAAGATCGATATCCAATATCGTGATGTCTCTTGTACATTTTGTAAAGCCTTGGGATTTATGGGAAAATCTTTATAAATGAATGAGCGTAAAAGATTAAAGGAAAAAGAGGGCTCACTCATGTGAAACCGAAGTTTAGGGTGAGGGACTAAGTTTTGTTTGTTATCTTCTAAACTATTTGATTTACCAAATACGGTATTGTGGGTCGCTAAGATGTTAATGGTTACATTGGAGGCATATGTCAGGAGTTTTAGTACTTATCTATCATTTGAGGAGCGGGTCATCTTCTTGTTAATGGTTAGTTCTTGGTGTTATGTAAGTTGTTTGGATGTATCATCTTCATTGTCTAAGGCGTAATATAGTTCATTTATTTATCTATTCACAAGCTGGGTAAGATGTACTGGACCACAAAGATATTGCGTAAGGTTTTGATGTCTCATCATATGGTGAAACCGTGAGAAGAAGGGAACCCTAGCTAGCTGGGTTACACCTGCGACATGTCCAAGAAATATTATGTTAGAAGAGGTACCCATAACCAATTAGTGACTTCTCAAATTTACTTTCGGAAGATTCAAAGAATACTACCAAGAAGACACGTAGAATTTACCAGGCCAGATTACCATCATCTATGTCCAACCGAGAAGGAAACCCCGAAGAAGGTTACAATGAGAAAAAGGTCAGCTAATTTGGAAAAACCAAGGCCAATACAATAGCTGGTATATCCCTATCCACGTTTACGCTTTAGCTTGCTTAAACAAGGAGCAACAGTTTCGACACCTCGTCATTGCTAGCTAGTGAATTACATCTCCAAATTCATATGTGTGTGCGTAGTTGAGTGACGGGGACGTCACTCCTTTTAAGGGAGATGTGATTTAACAGCCGTGCATTACAATTGCCCGTCCTGTTTTGTATTACATGTCTTGCTATTACTTGTGCATTAGAATTCATACATTGCATCGGGGAGTTAGTTTAAGCTTCGGGGACGAAGCTTTGTTTTAAGAGAGATGTGATGTAATACCCCGTAATTTTGGGGGTATTTGTAGGAGATTATTGAATAATTGGGGCCATTAATAGAATTTATAAAAGTAGTTTTCTTTATTTTTAGGTGTTATATATATTATGTTTATACATATATATAATTATGTTTAAAAAAAATATATATATATATATAAATAATAATAGTGCACTTTTGTTTTTTTTTTAAACTAATAAAAGTTAGATAAGTTTTTAGTTATTAAAAGTTGTGGGTCGTGTAACATTTTTAACGTGTCCAAAACGTCACGTTTTAGTTAGTTTTACGTGATCAACCACCGCGTCACTTGATAGGCCCGCCACACCATAACAAATCTCCTCTCATCTTCTCCAAACTCCCTCACGAACAGGAGATGCTTCTCCTCTGCCATCTCCGCCTCCGACTTCAACTAGAACACCACCACTGCCTCCGAAATCCGACCAGATTCACTCCCCATCTCACCCGGAAACAATTCGACCCTCACACGGACCGAATCTCGCCCAATTTTCAAACCCAATTCACACCCGAAATTCACTGCCGTCGGACTCCACCTCCCTCTAAAATTCTCCGTTCTCTGGCTATAAATACCCCTGCAATCGATGAGCAAACCCACACCAAATCCACAATCAAATCTCTACCGAATCGCTGCTCCTCTTGCTGCCCTGTTTCGCCGGAAAAACAGGTCCGACCGAACCCAACCAGGTCCGGCCGAATCCCAGGCGTCCCTCGCCTCTGCTCACCGCCGTCACCGACATCCTCCTCGTCGTCGCCACCATCGTTCACTCTCGCTCTCACCCTCTCCCTCTCCTGTCGATTTGCCGAACAACCCGGCCGGAAACCCGCCGAGTTCGACCGGAGCCCAGCCGAACCCAGCGGCGACTTCGCCCCCACCGTGCGACGCCATCGTCGCCGTCCGTCCTCGCCATCGCCACCGTCGGCGTCGTCCCGTCATCTCTGTCGGGTAAAACCCGATTATCCCTTCTCTCTTTTGTTTACTGTTAACTTCTTGTTGGGTTTTAAGGCATGAAAAAAAAAAGAGAGTGGGTTTAAATGTGGTAAAACTTTGGGGGGGGTGATAGTGTTCTTTATGAAACAGTGGGGTGGCTACTTTGTTTTGGCAAACATGTTTTAATGGTTATTTAAATAAACTTAGTTTTATTGTTAGTTTAAATTAATTAGTTTCTAGGAATTATAAAAACAACTATAAAGTTTTGTTGTTCAAATTATAAGAAGTTTCTTAGTAAAAATAATTGGACATTCTTGGAGGTTCAGGGGAAACTTTGTTGATTTCTAAGGGTTTTATAAAGAAGTATGGCTTTATCAAATTAATTATTATTCTTTTCATAATTAAAATATAAAATTTACCTTAGCATGTGACTATTGTTTTCTAAAAATAACTTTTCAAATGGTATAAGGTTGTTTTAATTGTTTCAAATTAGTTTTCGTACAAATAATAAGACTATATTAATAGGTCTTTGTGTTGTTGTATGATAAGTAATAAGTCGCGCTAAAGTTTAATTGGGAATGTAAGGGGGTGGTATGCATTGCATATAGGATTTGTGTGCACTATTGGCGTGATAGTAATATATTGATTAGGACTATTTACTATTGTAGACATCGAGATCATAGACGGTGAATTTGTGGAGGATCCATACTACGAATACTAGGAGTTTCTTTCGTGTGTCGAGCTCTCTCTCATTCCATGTAAGTATATGTGCACAACACTTTCAACTATCAAAATGTGTGTGATGTTTTGTGTGAGTTACTTCAATACTGTGAAACTATTTTGAGAAGCATGTGGATTTCAAACTTATAGTACTCGTGTGAAGCATGTGGAAGGATTAATGAATGATAATGGAATTGGGAATGATGTACAGAGGATGTGCGTGAAGGCTACGGCCGGGAACACCATTGAGTGATTTCCCTAGGGTTCATACCCTTTTTATTTATCGTGGAATCTATGAGTGCTACCTATGCATGTTTAGGTCATGACTGTATAGGGGTGTCGACACTTAAGGTCTCATTAGAATGGTTAGGGCGGGATAGCGAAGGACTATCTACTAACGTCCGGGGAGAAATTGGTATACCCAAGAATGTACCCCATTATTGGATTTATTGCATCGTGACCTCTCTGTTTACATCGTACCTGTTGGGGCTCGTAGGCTACGCCTCAACCAAAGCATCGATTAAAATGTGGTTATTTCTTTTCTGTTAGCCAACTCTGTTTTACATGTTGTGATGTATGCTTACTCAATTTTACTGATAAACGTTTTCTGCGGTCGGCTGTTGCTATTTGAAAACCCGCAGGTTATGAATAAGGTGGGGGAACGCGCACACATAAGCTGGAAGCTAGGAGCAAGCTAGGAATCATTTATTATTTGAGTAGGATTTTCTATTTTAGAATAGACAATGTCAATTAAATTTTTTTCAAAACTATTGTTGGAGGATTTCTCCGATTTTATTAAATAAATGCGCTTTTGGATTATCGTTTGGTTGTACTAGCAAGGAACCGGGGTTCCGGGGTGTTTCAGTTGAAGTCGGAGGCGGAGATGGCAGAGGAGAAGCATCTCCTGTTCGTGAGGGAGTTTGGAGAAGATGAGAGGAGATTTGTTATGGTGTGGCGGGCCTATCAAGTGACGCGGTGGTTGGTCACGTAAAACTAACTAAAACGTGACGTTTTGGACACGTTAAAAACGTTACACGACCCACAACTTTTAATAACTAAAAACTTATCTAACTTTTATTTGTTTAAAAAAAAAACAAAAGTGCACTATTATTATTTATATATATATATAATTTTTTAAACATAATTATATATATGTATAAACATAATATATATAACACCTAAAAATAAAGAAAACTACTTTTATAAATTCTATTAATGGCCCCAATTATTCAATAATCTCCTACAAATACCCCCAAAATTACGGGGTATTACATCACATCTCCCTTAAAACAAAGCTTCGTCCCCGAAGCTTAAACTAACTCCCCGATGCGATGTATGAATTCTAATGCACAAGTAATAGCAAGACATGTAATACAAAACAGGACGGGCAATTGTAATGCACGGCTGTTAAATTAACTGATTTGCCAAAACCAATAATCCATCTGCAACCCTGTGAAATTACTTTTCTTCCCTCAATTAAGCTTCTCCAGGCCCATGAACTTCCTTGAGGAACTTTTGCATGCCATAAGCTACAATTATTGAAAATTTTACCTTTGAAAATTTTCTTAAAGATGGAAGGTTTGACATTCATCAACCTCCAAGCTTGTTTTGCTATAAGGGACAGATTAAAAAGATGCAAATCTTTAAAACTTAGTCCACCTCTTGACTTTTCTTGGCAAAGGTAGTCCCAGCTTCTCCAATGTACATTCGTGTCAGTGTCACTCTTCTCTCCCCCATAAAACATTGCAAAGCAGGAGTTTAAGTCATCACACACCTTCTTTGGGAATGCAAAGCACCTCATTGCATATGTTGGGAGATGAGAGCACATATTTATTGAGGGCTTCTCTTCCAGCACGGCTTAAATAATGTTTGCCCCAACCTTGCAGTTTTGCTTTGACTTTTTCCTTGACAAAACTCACTGTTTTTTATTTTGATCTTCCAATAATAGCTGGCAAACCCAGGTAGTTGCATCCATCTATACCTCTGCAAATGCCCATAAAGTTCTGGAGAAAGCTTCTCAGCAATTTACTTGTGTTTGGACTGAACAAAGAGTGAGATTTCTCTCTATTCACAGTTTTTCCTGAAGCCATTTCATACAAGCTGAGCACCTTGTTAACTGCACTGCAATCTGACATTGTAGCCTTGCAAAATAGTATAGAATCATCAGCAAACAAAAGATGATTCACAGTGGGACAGTTTCTAGCAATTCTTACACCAGAAAGCCAATTCATTTCTTCAAAGTGTTTCAAGGTAGCTGTTAACCCCTCAACACATAGAACAAACAAACATGGAGACAAAAGATCTCCATGTCTGATACCCCTGCTAGGATTGATAGCATTACTCAATTCACCATCAGCATTGAGTTTAAAGCTCACTGATCTGTCACATGTCATTATCCAGTTAATCCTCTTATTACAAAAGCCGATTATTCTCATGATCTGCTCTAAATAGTCCCACCTCACTCTATCAAAGAATTTTAACATGTCAAGCTTTAGTGCAACCCATCCGTCCATCCTTCCCCTTATTTTTATTTTTGATCCAATGTATGAGCTTTTGGGCTATCAAAATGTTATCTGTAATCAATCATTGCTCACAAAGGCATATTGGTTTTCAGATATAAGCTTATCAATGAAATTTTTTAGCCTATTAGCAAGAGTTTTGAACAAAATTTTGTAGATGGTTGTGCACAAGCTAATAGGTCCGTAATCCTTTACATAAAGAGGAGAATGTACCTTTGGAATGAGTGTGATGTGAGTGATGTTAAAATTCTTTAGCAATCTTCCACTTCTGTAAAATTCCATCACAGCATCACATATATCATCTCCAATTAGATTCCAATAGGTCTGGAAGAATCTGGCTGTGAAGCCATCATATCCACGAGCTTTGTCTGGATTTAGAGAGAATCAGGCCTCTTAAATATCCTCTTTTGTGATACTTCTTGTAAGCTCCATGTTCATGTCATGAGTGACCATCCTCTTGACATTAGTCACAATTGGCCAAGGATGACCAATACTATCTTCAGTGAAAAAATCTGAGTAATAGCTATGAAACACTGCTTCTAACTCTCCTTTTTCAGAGCACCATCTTCCTTCTTTGTCAAAGACACCATTGATAGTGTTCCATCTTCTTCTTTGAATGACCTTAGAGTGGAAGAAAGCTGAATTCTGATCCCCTGCTTCAAGCCAATCAACTCTGGCTTTTTGTTTCCAGTACAACTCATCTTCAGCCCATAAAGTGTTTAACTCAAGCTCCAAGCAGTGAAGTAGTGAAGTGTCAGCATTTAAACCTTGTTCTCTGACTGTTTTGACTTCATTTTCCTTTTCAGGCCTTTCCCAAAAGCTTTACTCCATCTTTTAAGCTTCTGCCTGCAATAGTGAGCTTGTTTTTTACCATGAACATTGCAGTCCCAGATTTTTTTGTGCACCAGGCTTCCATAACAACATTCTCATGATCACTCTGCTTAGTCCACAAGGGATCAAATTTAAAAGGCTTGTATGGGAACTTCTGTGCAGGGGGCTCAGTGTCCATAAACAAAGCTGCATGGTCAGAGCCAGATCATAATACATGTTCGATAACTGCTTTATGAAAGCAATTCATCCATTGCTCAGAGCATACACCCCTATCAATTCTCTCCTCAATGCCACAATACCCCTATCTTCTATTCCACCATGTAAATGAGTAGCCTCTGAAACCCATATCAATAAGCTTTCCTTCTTCCATGAAACTGTTAAGAGCTTTACAAGAAGACAAACTCCTCAAGGATCCTCCTCTCTTTTCCCCTGGATGTGCAATGTCATTGAAATCTCTCCAAATCATCAATTTATCATCACAGCGATGAATGTAGGAGGATAGGAAATCAAGTTGACTCTGTCTTGATGCATCAACTGTACTTAGGTACACAAAAATAACATGTGAAGTAGCATTTTCCTCCTTGATCTCCACATGAATGAAGAAACTGCAAAACTTTAAAAACTTCACAGAGATATCTTTGTTCCATATCACACCCAATCCTCCTGAAAGGCCTTGAGGCTCTTCCCAAATGTTATGGTACTTCCCACAAAAACTGTATTTTTTTCACATGAAATGACTTTTCTGTTTTGTTTCACTAAGAAAAATCACTTCAGGAGTAAGAAGATGTAGCATCCTCTTAAACTGACGAATTGTCAAGGCTCTACCAGCACCTTGACAATTCCAAGCAATAAGCATCATTGGGTGTCGGGGGACCATTTAGGGCTGACTTCCTCCACCCTTAAAAATGATTGATTGCTTTCAAGAAAAATGCTTTAAACCTTCTTACCATCTCCACTCCTGTTGAAATCATCATCGTCAATATGCATATCAGTTTCTCTCCTCTTCTGCACCTTTCTATGAACTTGGGATTGAGTTTCTTGCTCTCTGCGTTGCAGAGCCGCTTGTCTAGTTCTCCGCTTCCACTTCTTCTGGCTCGTCCTCTGGTATGTGTTTGAAGATTGCGAGCAACTAAGCTCTCCAGAAGATCCATCCTGCTCCACCAATATGTGTTCAACATCTTCAACTCCTTCTTTATTTCGATTAGGGTTTTCTCTTTCAATTGTGTCATTCCCAATTTGAGAATAAATCATCCTATGCTCCTTATCAACCACAAATGATGGGCTTGGAATAACTGATGAGAGGTTAATGTTATTGGGCCTATCAGATAAGAAGGAAGCTTGCAAATGGGCCTGATCAGGCAGTTGGGCTTCAAAAACTGGGACATCAACTAGGCCCAGCGAATTATGGCCCATCGAAAATTCTTCAGCAATTTTGAATCTTTCAAAATTCTCACTTTCCCTCGCATTCTCCTTCCCAAGATCTTCCTCCACGCAGACATTAATTTCATTCTCCTTGTTGGCATTGGGAACTTGCAAACTGTCGTTCGACTCTTCGGAGACCTCCCGACTCTTCTACTTCTCTGCCATGTTCCCGCCCTTTTTGGAATCAACCAAAGCAAGCTCGCCGGAAACAGGGGAATTCTCCGGTAGAGCTAAAACAGATTTCTTGTCGGTTGATGGAATAGAGAGAATTCTTCCTTTTTGAATAGCTTCTTCCTTCAAATTTCTGGGAGCAAAAAGTTCAGCCAAACTCTTAGCTTTTAAACTTGAATCTAATTGACATTCCCTTTTGATACCGTCCGCCAAATCCAACCGTTTTTCCGAGCACAATCTTTCATCATGCCCAATAACTCCACAATAAAAACACATAAAGGGAATGCGTTCATATTTTAACTTAACATTAATTGAACCAACTTGCTGGGATAGCTTTTGGTTAGGGTTTGTTGTGGTAGTCTATTCTGGGCTGTTTGTTTTCGTTGTAAATAGTTGGCGCTTCTTAATATTTTTGGGCTTTATCTAACAACTAGAGTATTACCCGTGCCCGAGGGCACTATCTCTAAATTGGATAGTTTTTTAATTTAGAGGTGTTTTTTTTAAATGAATTTAGAGGTGCTATCTAAAAATTATATTTACAAATGTGGTGAAAAAAAACAACTTCCAAGTTAGGGATGTAATTAAGAAAAATCTCTCTCATATTAGTTAGGGACTAGAGTATTACCCGTGCCCGAGGGCACTATCTCTAAATTGGATAGTTTTTTAATTTAGAGGTGTTTTTTTTAAATGAATTTAGAGGTGCTATCTAAAAATTATATTTACAAATGTGGTGAAATAAAACAACTTCCAAGTTAGGAATGTAATTAAGAAAATTCCCTCTCATATTAGTTAGGGATGTCCAAGGAGAATGGGTAGTTAGGCAAGTCCAAAGAGAGTGGATAGTTGAAGATGTAATAAGTAGGTGAGATCCAATGGTGGGAATGGGGTTGATTTAATCTAAGGGTTGAAAATTCAAAAGTTTGTTAAACCATGCTATTTTATAATATATTTTTTTAAATGAATTTAGAGGTGCTATCTAAAAATTATATTTACAAATGTGGTGAAAAGAAAACAACTTCCAAGTTAGGGATGTAATTAAGAAAAATCCCTCTCATATTAGTTAGGGATGTCCAAGGAGAGTGGGTAGTTAGGCAAGTCCAAAGAGAGTGGATAGTTGGAGATGTAATAAGTAGGTGAGATCCAGTGGTGGGGATGGGGTTGATTTAATCTAAGGGTTGATAATTCAAAAGTTTGTTAAACCATGCTATTTTATAATATAGTTTTTTTTAAATGTATTTAGAGGTGCTATCTAAAAATTATATTTACAAATGTGGTGAAAAAAAAAAACAACTTCCAAGTTAGGGATGTAATTAAGATAAATCTTTCTCATATTAGTTAGGGATGTCCAAGGAGAGTGGGTAGTTAGGCAAGTCCAAAGAGAGTGGGTAGTTGGAGATGTAATAAGTATGTGAGATCCAATGGTGGGGATGGGGTTGATTTAATCTAAGGGTTTGAAAATTCAAAAGTTTGTTAAACCATGCTATTGTTGAGAATGAGAGAAGTAATTGACAGAGACAATAAGAGAGATCTTATTGATGTGTGTAAAATAGTCTCCAACCCTACACCCTTTATATAGATATTAGGGTGGGCTAATAGGCCTAGCTCTAAAACATAAAACATGGGCTACCCGCTATGGTGGAAATTCATCCTAAGCCCAAATACAAGTTTCATAACACTCCCCTTGAATATCACCATGACTATGCCTCGTTAAAAACGTTGTCAAGAAAAACCCGGTGGGAAAAATCTGTGACTAAGGAAAAGAGTACATTGGTGATGGGAGACCGATATGGTTTGCCTCGTTAAAACCTTATCACGAAAAACCCAGTGGGAAAAACCGTGATGAAGGAAAAAGAGTACAAACACTAAAATAATACCGAATCCCCCTCATGATAACATCAATCATAAAAGCTCCCTGAGATGGCGCATTCCACACTTTCGGATATGTAGCTTCAATGGTGGGTAGTTAGGCAAGTCCAAAGAGAGTGGGTAGTTAAAGATGTAACAAGTAGGTGAGATCCAATGGTGGGGATGGGATTGATTTAATCTAAGGGTTGAAAATTCAAAAGCTTGTTAAACCATGCTATTTTATAATATAGATGTCCAAGGAGAGTGGGTAGTTAGGCAAGTCCAAAGAGAGTGGGTAGTTGGAGATGTAGTAGTAGGTGAGATCCAATGGTGAGGATGGGGTTGATTTAATCTAAGGGTTGAAAATTCAAAATTTTGTTAAACCATGCTATTTTATAATATACTAGAGTATTACCCGTGCCCGAGGGCACTATCTCTAAATTGGATAGTTTTTTAATTTAGAGGTGTTTTTTTTAAATGAATTTAGAGGTGCTATCTAAAAATTATATTTACAAATGTGGTGAAAAAAAACAACTTCCAAGTTATGGATGTAATTAAGAAAAATCTCTCTCATATTAGTTAGGGACTAGAGTTTTACCCGTGCCCGAGGGCACTATCTCTAAATTGGATAATTTTTTAATTTAGAGGTGTTTTTTTAAATGAATTTAGAGGTGCTATCTAAAAATTATATTTACAAATGTGGTGAAAAAAAACAACTTCCAAGTTAGGAATGTAATTAAGAAAAATCTCTCTCATATTAGTTAGGGATGTCCAAGGAGAGTGGGTAGTTAGGCAAGTCCAAAGAGAGTGGGTAGTTGGAGATGTAATAAGTAGGTGAGATCCAATGGTGGGGATGGGATTGATTTAATCTAAGGGTTGAAAATTCAAAAGTTTGTTAAACTATGCTATTTTGTAATATATATTTTTTTAAATGAATTTAGAGGTTCTATCTAAAAATTATATTTACAAATGTGGTGAAAAAAAACAACTTCCAAGTTAGGGATGTAATTAAGAAAAATCTTTCTCATATTAGTTAGGGATGTCCAAGGAGAGTGGGTAGTTAGGCAAGTCCAAAGAGAGTGGGTAGTTGGAGATGTAATAAGTAGGTGAGATCCAATGGTGGGGATGGGGTTGATTTAATCTAAGGGTTTGAAAATTCAAAAGTTTGTTAAACCATGCTATTGTTGAGAATGAGAGAAGTAATTGACAGAGACAATAAGAGAGATCTTATTGATGTGTGTAAAATAGTCTCCAACCCTACACCCTTTATATAGATATTAGGGTGGGCTAATAGGCCTAGCTCTAAAACATAAAACATGGGCTACCCGCTATGGTGGAAATTCATCCTAAGCCCAAATACAAGTTTCATAACACTCCCCTTGAATATCACCATGACTATGCCTCGTTAAAAACGTTGTCAAGAAAAACCCGGTGGGAAAAATCTGTGACTAAGGAAAAGAGTACATTGGTGATGGGAGACCGATATGGTTTGCCTCGTTAAAACCTTATCACGAAAAACCCAGTGGGAAAAACCGTGATGAAGGAAAAAGAGTACAAACACTAAAATAATACCGAATCCCCCTCATGATAACATCAATCATAAAAGCTCCCTGAGATGGCGCATTCCACACTTTCGGATATGTAGCTTCAATGGTGGGTAGTTAGGCAAGTCCAAAGAGAGTGGGTAGTTAAAGATGTAATAAGTAGGTGAGATCCAATGGTGGGGATGGGATTGATTTAATCTAAGGGTTGAAAATTCAAAAGTTTGTTAAACCATGCTATTTTATAATATAGATGTCCAAGGAGAGTGGGTAGTTAGGCAAGTCCAAAGAGAGTGGGTAGTTGGAGATGTAGTAGTAGGTGAGATCCAATGGTGAGGATGGGGTTGATTTAATCTAAGGGTTGAAAATTCAAAATTTTGTTAAACCATGCTATTTTATAATATACTAGAGTATTACCCGTGCCCGAGGGCACTATCTCTAAATTGGATAGTTTTTTAATTTAGAGGTGTTTTTTTTAAATGAATTTAGAGGTGCTATCTAAAAATTATATTTACAAATGTGGTGAAAAAAAACAACTTCCAAGTTATGGATGTAATTAAGAAAAATCTCTCTCATATTAGTTAGGGACTAGAGTTTTACCCGTGCCCGAGGGCACTATCTCTAAATTGGATAATTTTTTAATTTAGAGGTGTTTTTTTAAATGAATTTAGAGGTGCTATCTAAAAATTATATTTACAAATGTGGTGAAAAAAACAACTTCCAAGTTAGGAATGTAATTAAGAAAAATCTCTCTCATATTAGTTAGGGATGTCCAAGGAGAGTGGGTAGTTAGGCAAGTCCAAAGAGAGTGGGTAGTTGGAGATGTAATAAGTAGGTGAGATCCAATGGTGGGGATGGGATTGATTTAATCTAAGGGTTGAATATTCAAAAGTTTGTTAAACTATGCTATTTTGTAATATATATTTTTTTAAATGAATTTAGAGGTTCTATCTAAAAATTATATTTACAAATGTGGTGAAAAAAAACAACTTCCAAGTTAGGGATGTAATCAAGAAAAATCTTTCTCATATTAGTTAGGGATGTCCAAGGAGAGTGGGTAGTTAGGCAAGTCCAAAGAGAGTGGGTAGTTGGAGATGTAATAAGTAGGTGAGATCCAATGGTGGGGATGGGGTTGATTTAATCTAAGGGTTTGAAAATTCAAAAGTTTGTTAAACCATGCTATTGTTGAGAATGAGAGAAGTAATTGACAGAGACAATAAGAGAGATCTTATTGATGTGTGTAAAATAGTCTCCAACCCTACACCCTTTATATAGATATTAGGGTGGGCTAATAGGCCTAGCTCTAAAACATAAAACATGGGCTACCCGCTATGGTGGAAATTCATCCTAAGCCCAAATACAAGTTTCATAACACTCCCCTTGAATATCACCATGACTATGCCTCGTTAAAAACGTTGTCAAGAAAAACCCGGTGGGAAAAATCTGTGACTAAGGAAAAGAGTACATTGGTGATGGGAGACCGATATGGTTTGCCTCGTTAAAACCTTATCACGAAAAACCCAGTGGGAAAAACCGTGATGAAGGAAAAAGAGTACAAACACTAAAATAATACCGAATCCCCCTCATGATAACATCAATCATAAAAGCTCCCTGAGATGGCGCATTCCACACTTTCGGATATGTAGCTTCAATGTTGAGGCTGGCAGTGCTTTCGTAAATAAATCTGCAGGATTCTCACTTGATCGTACTTGCTGAATAGTGACTATGCCTTCTTTTTGGATCTCATGTGTGTAGAAGAACTTATGAGAGATGTGCTTAGTACGATCACCTTTAATGAACCCTTCCTTAGGTTGTGTGATGCAAGCGGCATTGTCTTCATGTAATGGCGTCGGGCTTTCTTTGTTGAATGATAACCCACAAGCTTCTTTAACATGATGCACCATTGATCTCAGCCATACACATTCTCTGCTAGCTTCATGAATTGCAAGGATCTCAGAATGATTAGAAGAAGTTGCTGTCATTGTCTGCTTCATTGCTCGCCAAGAAATTGTTGTTCCTCCATAGCTGAATACATATCCTGTTTGTGATCTTGCATTGTGTGGATCCGACAAGTAGCCAGCATCTGCATATCGAACTAGAGAAGCATCTGAACCTCTAGGATAGAACAATCCCAAATCAATGGATCCACGCAAGTACCGCAATATGTGTTTAACTCCATTCCAATGCCTGCGAGTAGGATTTGAGCTAAACCTGGCCATTAGATTAACAGAAAATGCAATATATGGCCTAGTACAATTTGCTAAATACATCAAAGCACCAATTTCACTAAGGTATGGTACTTCAGGACCAAGTAATTCTTCGCTATCCTCTTGTGGACGAAATGGGTCATTGTTTACATCAAGTGACCTAACTACCATCGGGGTAGTTAATGGATGTGCTTTGTCCATGCTAAATCTCTCAAGTATTTTCTTAGTATAACTTGATTGATGAAGTAAAATACCTTCTTTCAAATGCTTGATTTGTAAACCAAGACAAAATTTAGTCTTCCCCAAATCCTTCATCTCAAATTCTTTTTTAAGATATGAAGCAGTCTTAATAATCTCTTCAGGAGTTTCGACGATATTCAAATCGTCTACATATACTGCAACTATCACAAATCCCTTAAGAGATTTCTTTATAAATATGCAAGGACATATTTGATTATTGACATACCCTTCTTTCAATAAGTATTCACTTAAGCGATTATACCACATCCTTCCAGATTGTTTCAATTCGTACAATGATCTCTGGAGTTTAATTGAATATGTACTATGTGGTTATGTTGCTTCAGGAAACTTAAATCCTTCAGGGATTTTCATGTAGATATCGCTATCAAGTGACCCATATAGGTATGCTGTCACGACATCCATCAATTGCATGTCCAAATTTTCAGATGCAACAAAACTTATTAAAAATCGAAAACTTGTCGCATCCATAACTGGCGAGTATGTTTCTTCATAATCAATGCCTGGTCTCTGCGAGAAACCTTGAGCTACAAGTCGAGCTTTGTATCTTGTAATCTCATTTTTCTCATTGCGTTTCCGCATAAATACCCATTTTGATCCAACGGATTTCACATCACTTGGAGTTTGAACTACTAGTCCAAACACCTTGCGCTTTGCTAGAGATTTTAATTCAGCCTGTATCGCTTCTTGCCATTTTGGCCAATCCTCACGTCGTTGACACTCATCAACCGATCGTGGTTCGTGGTCGTCACCACTTATCTCAAGTGCAACATTAAAGACAAATGTGTCATCAATGACAACATTTCTTCGTTCCCATATATGTCCGAAACATATGTAATTGATCGAGATCTCTTGATTTTCAGGTACCATTGCCTCTTCAGGGGCTACATTTAGATCAATTACTCTGGGGAACTCATCACCAACACTTGTGTTATCATTTGTTGTCTTTGTAGAATCATTTAGATTTACTACAGTTGCTTGATTTATCTTCCTTTTTCTAGGAACTAAATCTTTTGAGCCTACAGGTCTTCCACGCTTCTGGCGTGCTCTAGATTCATTCGCTTTTACGCTCGAATCTTGTCCTACTGGAACTATTGTTGAAATAGATGCCCTAGAGGCAATCTAGTTTAGTATGAATTATTTGTGGCTAGAAATTCATTTATTATTTATTGGATATTTAATATAATGAAGTCCTTAGATTTACAATTGTGTTGTCTATCTTAAATATCCCTAGTCCAGTATAATGATTAATGGGACAATCATCTATAGACTAGTATGGGGTTGGATTGATATGGAGATATCACGATCCAACACATAGGTGTGCATTAGGGAATGTTGCACCGGATTGACCCATCTCCGAGAAGGCTACATACACGTTATGTTGAGTCACAAGCGCTTCTCGCGGTGCAATGGTATTGTCATCCTTAGACTTGAAGTCACTAGATATTCTAGTTGTGGATTATTGTGATTTTGGTAGCGTTAAACGCTACACCGTAACTAGGTAGTTATAAAGGCGTGTACTGGATACAATAAGAAGCAAGCTTAGAGATCGTAGTGGACGTAGATAGAATTTGTCCCTCCCACATAACGGGAGAAAATATCCTAGGCCACTCGAGGGATAGTGCTTATAGAATGTCTGGCCTCAAATAAATCAATATGGGATATTGATGTTATTTGCACGAATAAGGCTATTCCCATAGATTGATAAACTATGAATTGGATATACGAATGTGACTAGTATGTCTCGTGTCCAATCCGGATATAGAGACAACGGGATGAGACAATTACTTGTACAAAGGTTGTCAAGATGACTATTCTATTAGTTGGCTAGAATGGATGTTTTGCTAGAGACCGCTCCATATTAGCAAATGGTTTCTACCAACTAGATAGAACCTATGGGGTCACACGCTATATAGAGTTGAACTAGATTTGGGAATTAATTAATTGGATTAATTAATTAGAAGGATCACTTTGCAAAACCTTGCAAACTTAGTAGGGACTAATTTGTAAGGAAGGGACTAAATTGAATTCTAGTAGGACTAGAATAAGTCATTTAGGTAGTTGGCAAGGAGTTGTTGGACTATATAAAGGACCTTCCTTCCTTCCTTCCCACAACTTATGCTCATTATTGAACATAACAAGAGTGGGAGAGAAGAAAAGGAGAGAGAGCAACAAGCTAGAGGAGCCGAACGCCCCCTAGCCCGCCGCCCGTCCCCGTCGGCCACAAGGAAAAGAGAGCCCTCCTTTGGGTCTCGTTTTGCGTGATTCTTCTTCCTCTTCCTCTTCTGGGCTAGCACCAAGGACTTGGGAGATTCTAGGATCAACTCTAGGCGTGGATCAACCATAGAGAACGTGACACAATTCGCGTTTGTAGTCATCAAAGGAGAACCCTAAGGTGTGTTATTGATTTCTTCCTTTACCATCGTTATGTCTCTTGACTTGTGATCCTTGGAGGTTTTTGCATGGTTTTATGATTGTTTGTGTTTCCGTTGCGCATCCATGAATCGAAACCCTACAGTGGTATAAGAGCCACAGGTCGTAGAGCATAAACGTGGTTTATGTGTTACGTTTTAGTTGTTTTACACCTTAATTTGATTGTTTATCGCGTAAAACAAGACAAATCAAGCATGGGATGCAATTTGTCAATAACTAATCATAACAAGATCCAATTTTTGCATTGGATGCATGAATTGGTGAGTTTGAGAAAATTTAGGATCCCAGATCTAGGGTTTGGGAATCCTTGGGGAAGAAGGAGTTCTTCCAAAACAAGGAAACAACCAAACATGGGCACCAAGCAAGGGAGTTGTTTTGGAAACAACTCCCTCAAGGAGGTTCGCCCCCCCCCCCCTAGGGACCGCCCCCCTTGCTTGCCGCCCAATAATGGCCGCCCTAAGGGCCGGGCAGGCCCTAACCCGCGGCCTAGGCTTGTGGGTTTTGGGCCGGGCCGGCCCTAGGGCCTTGTGGTTCATCTTATTGGGCCCGGGCAACTTGATTGTTGGGCCCATGGACCGTTTAACCCTATAAATCCTAAAATCAATTAAAATTGACCAAGCGCGTTAAAATTGGATTTTAACTGTTTATGTGCAAATCGCATGGTGATTGGATATGGCCTTAGGATGTGGTTTGATGTGGATGTTTAATTTTGTGGTTTGGTTTTACGGCCTGCGAGCTGATCAATTAATTGTAATAATTAATTAGGGTTTTATGGCCTGCGTGCCGTTTTTTTTCTCAACTTGTGAGATTTAATTTATTTAGTATAGAAGTTAGCTAGTGCTAGATAAAGTAGATTGTTAGCCAAGATTGAAGAAAAGAAGCCCAAAGCCAAAGAAGCCACAAAAGATGGAGCATGGAGCATGGAGCATTCCACATGACTATGAAGGATGGACCAAAAGATCAAGAAGCATGGAAATGTGTTTGTTTTAGGGTTCATAGATAATTCCATTGGCTTGGAATTATCTTATTCTAGAAAAGGCCATATCCATATCACGTTTAATTTCTGTTTTGTGGTTGTTTATTTTATTGTCTTATTATTGTGTGGTTGGTGTATGGATGATGCATGCAATTAGGATAATAAGATAATTAGACAACCCGGATCTATTATTTGGAGTTGTGCCCAAACTCAAATAGATAGATTAGTTGACATTGATCAACAAAACAATTAAAATTGAATTTAAAAATCCCTCAAAATTCAAAATTGTGTTCTTGCCTTCTCGTTATTTAAACACTCATTATCATCACTATTTATCAAGTTCATGCGTGCTTAAGCATGGCAACTTGGTTCATAATGATGGAATGCGATGGCACGTAACAATGTGCAATTGTTTAGATAAGAGGTTGAACACAACTAGGCTATTAATTTGATTAAGAAACCTAGAGGCAATCAATTGGGATTATCCATATGGATCGATAAATAAGGAGTTATTTGCCCAATTGAACTAAGAGTTTCATATGGGATGCAATTGGAACTTCTCCTACCTAAAGTAGTCAAATTATGGGTGACTTGCCAAAGCAAGCTCATAAGGATATGAAAGATGGATCTTGGCCCACTAGAAAATATAAGGATATTTTCCGCATTAATATCTTGAGGGTTATTAATCCGTAGAAAAATAGTGGGAGCTATATTTGATAAACTAGCCATTATTGAATATAGTCAAAAATTCACAAATACTAAAACTTGCGTATTTTCCTTTTTGTAGAATTCCAAATGGCAAACAACTCATCGAGTTCACAACATTCCCTACGATCTGTCCTTGAGAAGGACAAGCTCTCTGGAACCAACTTTCTTGATTGGTACAGAAATTTGAGAATTGTTCTCAAGAAAGAGAAGAAACTGTACGCAATAGAGGAGCATGTTCCAGAAGGTCCAGAGAACCAAACACCTGCTGCCCTAAAGGCGTATCAAAAGCGTGTTGATGATGCTAATGATGCGGCCTGCCTTATGCTTTGCACCATGACTTCTGAGCTTCAGAAGCAACACGAAAACATGAATGTTGTCGATATGATCGAGCATCTGAAGCAGCTCTTCCAAGAGCAGGCGAGGGTAGAGAGGTAAGAGGTCTCTAAGGCACTGTTCAAGTGTCATCTGGAAGAAGGGAACCCGGTGGGACCCCATGTACTCCGTATGATCGGGTACTTGGAGAATCTCGCCCGACTAGGGTTCCCGGTCGGCCAAGAGTTGGCAACCGATCTCGTGTTGCAATCGTTGCCCGAGAGTTATGGACAGTTCATCATGAACTATAACATGAACGAGATCGTGGAACCACTGCCAGATTTACTCAATATGTTGAGGACGGCTTAACAGAGCATCAACAAGGGTAAGGGCAAGGCCATTATGATGGTATGGAAAGGAAAGGGCAAAAGGTTTGCCTCTTCCTCCAAGGGCAAATGCAAGTCAGCTGCCAAGTCTAAGGAACCTGCCCTTAAGCCTGTTGGTGGCATTGCCAAAGGTGTGACTAAAGGTGAGTGTCACTACTGCAGTCAGCCTGGACAATGGAGGAGGAACTACCCAAAATATCTGGAGGACAAGAGGCTTGGAATAGTGATTCCACCACCACCAGGTATTTTTGCTGTAGATGTCAATTTAACTGTCTCTACATCATGGGTATTAGATACTGGATGTGGATCTCATATTTGTCGAAATATGCAGGATCTAAAGAGAAGTAGAAGATTGACTAAAGGAGAGGTAGATCTGCGCGTTGGGAATGGAGCAAAGGTTGCTGCATTGGCCATAGGCGTGTGCGAGCTATCTCTACCTTCAGGATTATTTTTAGAATTAAATAATTGCTATTTTGTGCCTGCTATGAGCAGAAACATTATTTCTATTTCTTGTTTGGACAAGGATGGTTTTATTATTTCAATAAAGAACAATTGTTGTTCCTTTTATTTAAATAATATTCACTATTTTAGTGCGCAATTATTTAATGGACTTTATGTCCTCGATCTAAGCAATCCTGTCTACAACATTAATACCAAGCGGATTAAAATAAATGATTTAAATCCAGCTTATTTATGGCACTGTCGTTTAGACCACATAAATGAGAAACGTGTATCTAGACTCCATAAGGATGGATTACTAGACTCATTTGATTTTGAATCATATAAGACATGTGAGGCTTGTTTATTGGGAAAAATGACAAAGTCCCCTTTCAATAAGAAAGGTGAGAGGACTAGTGAGCAATTGGCACTCATACATACCGATGTGTGTGGGCCATTTGCCACGCCAGCCAGGAGTGGTTATGTCTACTTCATTACATTTACTGATGATTACAGTAGATATGGATTTGTGTACCTTATGAGGGCAAAATCTGAATCCTTTGAAGTGTTCAAAGAATTCAAGAATGAAGTAGAGAAGCAACTTGGCAAGAGTATCAAGGCTCTACGATCGGATTGTGGAGGAGAATACTTGAGCCAAGAGTTTGACGACTATCTTAGAGAGTGTGGGATCGTGTCCCAACTCACTCCACCCGGAGCGCCACAATGGAATGGCGTGTCCGAGAGGAGGAATCGAACCCTATTGGATATGGTTCGATCTATGATGTGTCAAACCGATCTTCCATTATCATTTTGGGGCTACGCTCTATTAAGTGCAGCTTTCGCCATTAACCGTGTTCCATCTAATTAAGTCATGAAGACACCATATGAGATGTGGAGTGGGAGGCGTCCCACACTGTCGTTCATGAGGATTTGGGGCTGCGATGTCTATGTAAAACGTTTACAATCAGACAAGCTATGGCCTAAATCGGATAAGTGTAAATTTGTGGGGTACCCTAAGGAAACTAAGGGATACTACTTCTACAATCCAACCGAGAACAAAGTGTTTGTTGCTCGGACCGGCGTGTTTCTAGAAAGAGAGTTTGTCTCTAAAGAAGCAAGTGGGAGGAATGTAGAACTTGAAGAGGTTAAAGAACCACAAATCGCTGAACCGATTATGGAACATGAACAGGAACCACAAGTAGTTGTGGAGCAACCTGTTCAGGTAACACAAGAGCTTCGTAGATCTAGTAGAGTGCGCCAGGAACCCGAGAGGTATGGACTTCTCGTGACCGATTCCGGTGACACGATGCTCATAGATGATGAGCCTACTACCTATGAGGAGGCCATGAATGGCCCAGACTCTCAGAAGTGGCTGGAAGCCATGAGATCCGAGATGGAATCCATGTATACCAACAAAGTATGGACTTTGGTGGAACCACCCGATGGGGCGCAGCCTATAGGGTGCAAGTGGGTCTTCAAGAAGAAGATCGACATGGATGGTAATGTGATTACCTATAAGGGCCGATTGGTGGCTAAAGGATTCAGACAGATTCATGGTATTGACTATGATGAAACCTTTTCACCAGTCGCTATGACCAAATCCATCCGAATCCTACTTGCGATTGCAGCATACCACGACTATGAGATTTGGCAGATGGATGTCAAAACAGCATTCCTTCATGGGAATCTCCTCGAGGACGCGTATATGATACAGCCGGAGGGTTTTGAGGATCCAAAGCAAGCCAAAAAAGTCTGTAAACTGCAACGAGTTGGAATCGACGTTTCGATGAAGTGTTCAAAGAGTTTGGCTTCATCAGAAACGAAGATGAGTCTTGTGTCTACAAGAAGGTTAGTGGGAGCTCTGTAGCTTTTCTGGTCTTGTATGTAGATGACATACTACTCATTGAAAACGACGTTCGCATGCTGCAATATGTTAAAGATTGGCTAGGGAAGTGTTTCTCAATGAAGGACTTAAGGGAAGCAGCCTATATACTCGGTATAAAGATCTATAGAGATATATCTAAGAGGTTGCTAGACCTAAGTCAAAGTACATATATTGACAAGGTGTTGAAACGGTTCAACATGCAAGATTTCAAGAAGGGATTCTTGCCCATGTCACATGGAATCACTCTTTCAAAGAGTGGTTGTCCCTCCAATGAGATTGAGAAGGAACGCATGAGTAGAATTCCCTATGCCTCGGCCATAGGATCTATCATGTACGCCATGTTATGTACTAGACAAGATGTGTCATATGCCTTGAGTATGACAAGCAGATACCAATCCAATCCGGGTGAGAGTCACTGGATTGCAGTCAAGAACATCCTAAAGTACTTGAGAAGAACTAATGATGCTTTCTTGATATTTGGCGGCGAGGAAGAGTTGCGTGTAAGGGGTTACACTGATGCAAGCTTCCAAACCGACAGAGATGACTTTAGATCACAGTCGGGATATGTGTTTTGCCTGAATGGAGCAGCGGTAAGCTGGAAGAATTCCAAGCAAGAGACGGTAGCTGATTCTACAACAGAGGCTGAGTACATTGCTGCAAATGGCGCAGCAAAGGAAGCTGTTTGGATCAGAAAGTTTGTTTCTGAACTTGGTGTGGTCCCTAGCATTGCGGATCCAGTCGATTTGTTTTGCGACAACACTGGGGCGATCGCGCAATCAAAGGAACCAAGATCGCACCAGAAGTCCAAGCACGTGCTCAGGAAGTTTCATCTGATTCGAGATATTATCGATAGAGGAGACGTTCGGATATGCAAGATTCCTACAGATGAGAATCTGTCAGACCCGTTTACAAAGCCGCTCACGCAGTGGAAGCATGAATGGCACGCTTGGAGTATGGGCATACGAGATGCGCCAGATTGGCTCTAGTGCAAGTGGGAGACTGTTGGAATAGATGCCCTAGAGGCAATCTAGTTTAGTATGAATTATTTGTGGCTAGAAATTCATTTATTATTTATTGGATATTTAATATAATGAAGTCCTTAGATTTACAATTGTGTTGTTTATCTTAAATATCCCTAGTCCAGTATAATGATTAATGGGACAATCATCTATAAACTAGTATGGGGTTGGATTGATATGGAGATATCACGACCCAACACATAGGTGTGCATTAGGGAATGTTGCACCGGATTGACCCATCTCCGAGAAGGCTACATACACGTTATGTTGAGTCACAAGCGCTTCTCGCGGTGCAATGGTATTGTCATACTTAGACTTGAAGTCACTAGATATTCTAGTTGTGGATTATTGTGACTTTGGTAGCGTTAAACGCTACACCGTAACTGGGTAGTTATAAAGGCGTGTACTGGATACAATAAGAAGCAAGCTTAGAGATCGTAGTGGACGTAGATAGAATTTGTCCCTCCCACATAACGGGAGCAAATATCCTAGGCCACTCGAGGGATAGTGCTTATAGAATGTCTGGCCAGACTCAAATAAATCAATATGGGATATTGATGTTATTTGCACGAATAAGGCTATTCCCATAGATTGAGAAACTATGGATTGGATATATGAGTGTGACTAGTATGTCTTGTGTCCAATCCGGATATAGAGACAAAGGGATGAGACAATTACTTGTACAAAGGTTGTCAAGATGACTATTCTATTAGTTGGCTAGAATGGATGTTTTGCTAGAGACCGCTCCATATTAGCAAATAGTTGCAACCAACTAGATAGAACCTATGGGGTCACACGCTATATAGAGTTGAACTAGATTTGGGAATTAATTAATTGGATTAATTGATTAGAAGGATCACTTTGCAAAACCTTGCAAATTTAGTAGGGACTAATTTGCAAGGAAGGGACTAAATTGAATTCTAGTAGGACTAGAATAAGTCCTTTAGGTAGTTGGCAAGGAGTTTTTGGACTATATAAAGGACCTTCCTTCCTTCCTTCCTTCCCACAACTTATGCTCATTATTGAACATAACAAGAGTGGGAGAGAAGAAAAGGAGAGAGAGCAACAAGCTAGAGGAGCCGAACGCCCCCCTAGCCCGCCGCCCGTCCCCGTCGGCCACAAGGAAACGAGAGCCCTCCTTTGGGTCTCGTTTTGCGTGATTCTTCTTCCTCTACCTCTTCCGGGCTAGCACCAAGGACTTGGGAGATTCTAGGATCAACTCTAGGCGTGGATCAACCATAGAGAACGTGACACAATTCGCGTTTGAAGTCATCAAAGGAGAACCCTAAGGTGTGTTATTCATTTCTTCCTTTACCATCGTTATGTCTCTTGACTTGTGATCCTTGGAGGGTTTTGCATGGTTTTATGATTGTTTGTGTTTCCGTTGCGCATCCATGAATCAAAACCCTACAACTATTATCCGTGTTGGAGCATTCACAGCTGGTATATCGAATTTTACAACTTTACTTGTATCCACAAATGCATCAGGCATTTCATTTGCTATGCTTTGCAGCTTAAGTATTCTTTGGACTTCAAATTCACACTGTTTAGTTCGTGGATCCATGTGTGATATCGTTGAAGTATTCCAAGAAATTACACGTCGAGCTTCAGGCTCTGACTTGTCTCCCCCTAATTTCAGGAATACTGTCTCATCAAAATGACAATCTGCAAAGCGTGCTTGGAATAAATCCCCTGTTAGGGGTTCCAAATATCTGATAATAGAAGGGGACTCAAATCCCACATAAATACCCAGTCGCCGCTGGGGACCCATGTTACTACGATGTGGTGGCGCAATAGGAACTGGCACAGCGCACCCAAAAATACGTAGGTGGGAAATATCTGGTGTTTGGCCAAGTACAAGTTGTAAAGGGGAGTTCTTAAGATAAGAAGTAGGACGCAAGCGAATTAAAGCGACAGCATGTAAAACAGCATGTCCCCAAACAGAGATGGGCAAATTTATTTTCATCAACAAAGGTTTAGCTATCAATTGAATTCTTTTTATAAAAGATTCAGCTAAACCATTTTGGGTGTGTACATGGGAAACGGGGTGCTCAACATGTATACCAATTGACATGCAATAATCATCAAAATACTGTGATGTGAATTCACCAGCATTATCTAGTCATATCGACTTAATAGGATGATCAGGGAAATGTGCTCGTAGCTTAATTATCATGCCCAAAAGACGGGCAAAAGCAACATTTCGTGTGGACAATAAGCACACATGTGACCATCTAGTAGATGCATCTACTAACACCATAAAATAATAAAATTGACCACTAGGTGGATGAATTGGTCCACATATATCTCCTTGAATCCTCTCTAAAAGCTTAGGAGATTCAAGACCAACTTTCATTGGTGAAGGTCGTATTATGAGTTTCCCTTGAGAACACGCATTACATGGGTGTTCATTTGGTAAAAGAATCTTCTGGTTCTTTAAGGGATGTCCAATTGAATTCTCAATAATACGCCTTATCATGGTGGCGCCTGGGTGACCAAGTCGATTATGCAAAAGCATAAATTTTTCTGGATCACTTGGTTTCATACCGACATTTATTTCAACTGCTTGGATAGAAGTGTGATATAATCCAGAGGATAAAGCAGGAAATTTTTCTAATACATGCTTCTGGCATGAAGTATTAGAAATAATGCACATATACTCCATATTGTACTCATCGAGAGTTTCAATATGATATCCGTTGAGACAGATGTCTTTAAAACTTACCAAATTTCTGCTGGATTTGCTAGAATATAAAGCCTCTTTTATATGGAGTATTGTTCCACCCGGCAAAATAATTGATGCTCTTCCGGAGCCCTCAATTAGACTAGACATGCCAGAAATTGTATGTCATTTGTTTGAACTAGTGATAAATTCAAGAAATACTCCTTATGGCGCAATATAGTATGTGTGGTTCCACTATCCACCAAACACGTGTCTTTGTCAATCACCATGATATCTATAATTTAAAATACAATCTATAAGTAAATAGAAATTCAAAATTATGATCCATAACTAGAACTCTTATTCAAATTTCATAACCCAAAAATACTAACCCAAATGATAATGTAATTAAAACACAACTCAAAATTCTAAAATAGATGAAATAAGAATCCTAAATCGAACATCTAATAAAATTTAATGGACTTCGTAAAAGTTTGTAGTGTCATTAATCATAGCGTCAAAATCTGTCTCAATGGAAAGGAGATCGCCAACGTTAAACTCCGCGAGTGGTGACTCAAATTCCACGAGATTGAACTCGGGTTTCTCCTTTTGAGATGCCAGGTAAAGGGCAACTAAGTGCCTTGGTGTACGACAGGTACGAGACCAATTCCCACTTGTGCCACACCGACGACAAATATTTATATTTGTGGGGGGGGGGGAACTCCAATTGCAACTTCTGGTGCATTGTATTGTCTTCTCCCAAATTTTCTCCCCCTATTTTGGCATTTTCCACGACCAGATTCATGGTCACGTGGATTATTCTGAACTTGTAAATCAGCAGCATTCATTTCAGGGAATGCGCTTCCACCCGCTTCAGGGGGTGGGGGCACACCGGAGACCAATTGATGATTGATGATGAATGACATCTACAACAATGTTATATATAAAAAAATAGTTACTAACCAGTTTTGACAAGTAATGTAACTTTAATTAAAAATAATAATAATAATAAGGACAATTAAACAGTAAATGCAGTTCATCCTCTTCAGGAGCGTGGATCATTATTCAATATTTTTTTAGCTATCTCTTCAGGAGATTTCTCGTTAAACTATTTTAGAACTGGAGGTTCTAATATTCATAACTGCAAGTTATGTTATCATGTAATATGTAACTTCGGGTACATGTGACATGGCCAAATTTAACATCCATGGCGATTACGAACCTCTTCAGGAGGTGTGCTTTTGATCCATATTGAATAAATGACAGAAATATATAAAAGAACAGAACTGCGTAACATTAAAATATAATAAAATAAACAAATTGCAACCTCTTCAGGAGGTTGGAAAAAAATGACTAGAATTGTAAAAGCGTCTCTTCTGGAGATCTAACAATACGTAACTTCAGGTTACAAGCCATGAAATAGCTGCATCTTCTGGATGCGCTTGTTTGTAACTTTGGGCTACAAGCCATGAATTAGCAGCATCTTCTAGATGCGCTTGTTTAGTTATGTTGTAACTTCAGGTTACAATCACATCATTATGTAAACAAAAATGCGTAAAAGTTGAATAAAATAAAATAACAAAACATAACCTCTTCAGGAGGTTTAGAAAAAAAATTGTAAGACACCTCTTCAGGAGATGTAACAATTATATTATGACTTCAGGTCATATAAATAATTATCGCAACTTCAGGTTACGATTAATATTCCATGTAGTTCATAATTTCCAGTATGAATCATGACTTTTTGCAAGTCTATTAGAAACCTCTTCGGGGGTATCTAATTTGATTATGCAGTTACGGACAATGCATATATTGAAGAACTAAAAATTATAACATGAGAACAAAAGCAAGATCTAACTGGTGTGAACCTCTTTTACCATTGATTAGGTTCAAAACAGATCATTTATTTTATAATATTGGCTCTCAGTTCTTTAAAAGAATTTAACGAATAAGAAGGATAGTATGATTTGTCTAGTAAACAAAACCATGAATTAACTAATACTATAGTTATGCATAATAAAACACACTCTCACAAAAGGGGAGTACAAACTGACTAATCATGACCCTTTTGGCGAGGCTACTAGTCATAGTATAGATCTACAAGAGACAAAACTAGGTCTGGAAGGAACTTTAATATCTTCCTTTCAATATTTAAATTAAACAAATAAAAAAACTAAAGGTAAATCATGTTGATGGAGCATAGCAGAAGGTATAATATATGATACTACTATGTTATTCACGTGATCTATTATCAAAAGCAAAAACAAGCACATCCATAAACGGTCGGTCCTAAACACAAGTAGGGAAGATTCTTTATGACTTGACCTAATTGAATGGCGGCAGTGTTAGCTAAACTGCAACGATGCAGGAAGCTTTCTTCCGCCGCTCTTTTTATATGAATGCAGTTGCAATATTACCTTTGTGTCTTTGATCTTCAAAACTTATTCCAGAGCCGTCGTGCTGATAACGTGTTGAGAATGAGAGAAGTAATTGAGAGACAATAAGAGAGATCTTATTGATGTGTGTAAAATAGTCTCCAACCCTACACCCTTTATATAGATATTAGAGTGGGCTAATAGGCCTAGCTCTAAAACATAAAACATGGGCTACCCGCTATGGTGGATATTCACCCTAAGCCCAAATACAAGTTTCATAACAGCTATTTTATAATATAGATGTCCAAGGAGAGTGGATAATTAGGCAAGTCCAAAGAGAGTGGGTAGTTGGAGATGTAATAAGTAGGTGAGATCCAATGGTGAGGATGGGGTTGATTTAATCTAAGAGTTGAAAATTCAAAAGTTTGTTAAACCATGCTATTTTATAATATATTTTTTTAAATAAATTTAGAGGTGCTATCTAAAAATTATATATACAAATGTGGTGAAAAAAAAAACAACTTCCAAGTTAGGGACGTAATTAAGAAAAATCTCTCTCATATTAGTTAGGGATGTCCAAGGAGAGTGGGTAGTTATGCAAGTCCAAAGAGAGTGGGTAGTTGGAGATGTAATAAGTAGGTGAGATCCAATGGTGGGGATGGGGTTGATTTAATCTAAGGGTTGAAAATTCAAAAGTTTGTTAAACCATGCTATTTTATAATATAGATTTTTTTTAAATGAATTTAGAGGTGCTATCTAAAAATTATATTTACAAATGTGGTGAAAAAAAACAACTTCCAAGTTAGGGATGTAATTAAGAAAAATCTCTCTCATATTAGTTAGGGATGTCCAAGGAGAGTGGGTAGTTAGGCAAGTCCAAAGAGAGTGGATAGTTGGAGATGTAATAAGTAGGTGAGACCAATGGTGGGGATGGGGTTGATTTAATCTAAGGGTTGAAAATTCAAAAGTTTGTTAAACCATGCTATTTTATAATATAGATTTTTTTAAATGAATTTAGAGGTGCTATCTAAAAATTATATTTACAAATGTGGTGAAAAAAAAAACTACTTCCAAGTTAGGGATGTAATTAAGAAAAATCTTTCTCATATTAGTTAGGGATGTCCAAGGAGAGTGGGTAGTTAGGCAAGTCCAAAGAGAGTGAGTAGTTGGAGATGTAATAAGTATGTGAGATCCAATGGTGGGGATGGGGTTGATTTAATCTAAGGGTTGAAAATTCAAAAGTTTGTTAAACCATGCTATTTTATAATATAGATTTTTTTAAATGAATTTAAAGGTGCTATCTAAAAATTATATTTACAAATGTGGTGAAAAAAAAACAACTTCCAAGTTAGGGATGTAATTAAGAAATATCTTTCTCATATTAGTTAGGGATGTCCAAGGAGAGTGGGTAGTTAGACAAGTCCAAAGAGAGTGGGTAGTTGGAGATGTAATAAGTATGTGAGATCCAATGGTGGGGATGGGGTTGATTTAATCTAAGGGTTGAAAATTCAAAAGTTTGTTAAACCATGCTATTTTATAAGGATTTGGATCTTCTCCAGCGTCCAGCTCCTCCAGCCGGGAAATCCAGACCATCTAATTTTTTTGAGTGAACGAGATTCATCCACGTCACCATTTTGTTGATGAAATTTCCACAACCCACATCGTCCTTTTCCTCTGCGAATCACTCTCTCTCCCCTATCTCTATCAATCCCATTCTCTATCTCTCTGAATCCCATTCTATCTTTACACCAGATAAGTCGAAGGGATCTGCAACCCACATGAGTGTGTAAATTCTCGCAACTCATTAAAAGTAACCACAAATTACGTTTTTCTTCTCAAACATAGAAAATTAGACGACGGCAATCGAATTCCGGTGGTTTCAAAGGTTTCAATGAGTTTGCCTCTCCTCAATTGACATACAAATTAATAATTTTATTTCTAGCCTCTACCCAGAACATATGAAACACAAAACACCGATGCACTGTTATCCCAATCGAGGGTTTCCTCCCTTAAAAAAAATCAAGGGTTTACCAAGAACGAAGCAAACTTTTCAAAGCTTCCATTGATTGGTTTGTTTCTTCTCAATTGATTCGCGCAATGTTTAAGTGCTATTGAGAAAACGAGTTGCAGAGTACAAGCGAGAGACAAACCCAGGGACGATGGATTTTTGCGGAGGAGTTAACACAGAAAGTGCAAGAATCGTGCAGGTTAGAGAGAGGAAGAGAGGAGTTTTCAGTGTTGTAGCCTATAAGAGTTATGTAATGACGTGCAATAATCCTATGAAGCCTCAAAATTCAACGGTCCAGATTCTCGCTGGAGGAGCTGGACGCCGGAGAAGATCCAAATCCATTTTATAATATAGATGTCCAAGGAGAGTGGGTAGTTAGGCAAGTCCAAAGAGAGTGGGTAGTTGGAGATGTGATAAGTAGGTGAGATCCAATGGTGAGGATGGGGTTGATTTAATCTAAGGGTTGAAAATTCAAAAGTTTGTTAAACCATGCTATTTTATAATATATATTTTTTAAATGAATTTAGAGGTGCTATCTAAAAATTATATTTACAAATGTGGTGAAAAAAAAAAACAACTTCCAAGTTAGGGATGTAATTAAGAAAAATCTCTCTCATATTAGTTAGGGATGTCCAAGGAGAGTAGGTAGTTAGGCAAGTCCAAAGAGAGTGGGTAGTTGGAGATGTAATAAGTATGTGAGATCCAATGGTGGGGATGTGGTTGATTTAATCTAAGGGTTGAAAATTCAAAAGTTTGTTAAACCATGCTATTTTATAATATAGATTTTTTTTTAAAATGAATTTAGAGGTGCTATCTAAAAATTATATTTACAAATGTGGTGAAAAAAAAACAACTTCCAAGTTAGGGATGTAATTAAGAAAAATCTCTCTCATATTAGTTAGGGACTAGGGGATTGCCCGTGCCCGAGGGCACTACCCAAAACACGTTTCACTTATTGTAATGTCATAAATTAAAATAAGTATTTTTATTTGCAAACATGGGCATAAAATGAAAACAACATAAATAATTGTAGTAAATAATCAGGAATAAAGAAAGCCCATTTTTTATATAATTATGTTAAAATGAATGGATAGTTAAGTGGGTAGTGAGAGGGTGGTAGGTGAGATCTAATGGCTGGAGTTAATTCAATCTAAAGGTCTAAAAGACATTTTAAAGTCAACCGTCCTAATTTATAATATAGATGTCCAAGGAGAGTAAGGGTGAGTTTGGGAATGCTTCTGCTGCCAGCACAGCTGCTTTCCGATAGCAGAAGCAGTTTTAGTGTGTTTGGTAAAAATAAAATTTCTACTCTTCCGGACAGTTTCTGCTGTCCCACAGCAGTTTTCAGGAAGCAAGGGGGAGATGTTTTTCCAGAAAGTGCTTTTGTTTAATTTATCTACAACCGATTTTGACCTCACAATTTTTTAAAATATCAATAGTTATCTTTCCGGAAATGACACGTGTCATGTATTTTTGTCATTTTACCCTCTCACAGCAACTTCACAGTTGTTTTTACCAAACACAAAACTACTATATCTATATTTCACAGCAGCTTTTACGTAATATTTTACCAAACAACATTTTATCAAGAACTCACAACAGCTTTCTACTGTGTTTTCACACAGCAGCTTTCTACCACCGCCACAGCATTCCCAAACTAGCCCTAAGTAGTTAGACAAGTCCAAAGAGAGTAGGTAGTTGGAGATGTAATAAGTAGGTGAGATCCAATGGTGGGGATGAGGTTGATTTAATCTAAGGGTTAAAAATTCAAAAATTTGTTAAACCATGCTATTTTATAATATAGATTGTTGAAGTTCTTCAATAATAGCCCTAAGTGTTCGCCAAATAAGGGTTAACATGGTCTTTTTATCACCATCTCACCTCATTACTTAAAAATCTGAGTGGGTGGGTCAGTAGGTGTGGGCACAGAAATAATGTTCCCTTCCATTACAGGGGCATGTTCTGTGATTTGTAAAATAACAAGGGTATGGTTTGGCAATAGAAAACGTCTTGTACCAATATTTAAAACTTAAAAAAAAAAGCGTGCAATTTCTTCACAGCCCCAGTAACGGGGGACGAGGAATTGACTGGAAGAGTCCAGGGGAGCACCCACGACGACGGCAAGAGCGACGACCGGCGGCGAGGAGGACATTATCTGACGCTAGCCAACCCGTCCAAAGTTTTACCAGGTGCTTATATCAATCCATTATCTCTTCTCTGCTGTTCCATTATTGGTTCTCTGCCCTCTTATTATAGACACTTTTCCTCTTTCGTGAATGGTTAATTTGTTTGCTGAATTTGAAATTGTTCGCACTTAGGCTCTAATTAGTTGGAAATTGGGATCGTGTGATGTAGTTGTGAGACTTATGAACTGCAAAGTGGAGGTTGAAGAATATTTAGGGTTCTAGAAATTGAGAAATCGGTGGAGTTAGCAATTCAAAAAAAAAAAAATAAATCAAGTTTTGAGTCTTTTTCCTGTATGGCTGCATTCATATTTTGGGACTGTGGGATAATTCTCAGTTTGTATAATGTGCGAGTTGTCGAAGATCAGAATCTTATACTGTTTATATGCTGAATGCTTTGAGAAAGAGTAAGGGAAGGAAGGGTGCGCAGGGAAAGGATTAGACAATCCGGTTTCATTGATCTAACTTTACGTTCTTTGTAGTTGTTTTCAATAATTTATTTATCACCTATAAATAAAAAAACCCATGCGAGAGTGCAGGATTAACTTACAAAAGGGAAAGCCATCTGGTTGGAAACGAGAATGTAGAGGGGAGAGGGTGGTGGGGTCTAGGCCAATGGCGGGTCTTTGGTTGGAGATGGCCTAATATGCATTTTCTGGAAAATTCTTCTTTTCACTTCTTTACAATTATTTCTATCTGAACCAGAAGTGGTTTTGTAAGCTGTCAATATTTATATTATGCATCTTTTTATTTGAAGCTAGAGCTTTTATTTGTGTGGTTTGCAGTTGATCAAAATTAATGAAATGGAGTTGTAGGTTGCAAATCATGGATTGAGATGTGTGAAGATAAGAGTCCTATGTCTTTAGTCTACAATAGAACAAACTGGAGCCTTTTAGGAATCGTGCTTTCAAAACCACGTCTGTTCGGATGATAGATGATTTGTAATATTCAGGGTTTTAGAAATTAGGAATTAATTGGTGCCCACATAGTGGATAATGGATAACCTTGTATTTGGGATGTGATCTGGATTCGGTAGGAGTTCAGCCCATATCTACTGTTTGGATGCAGCAAAGGGTCAATGATTTGATTTGTCTCACATCCAGCCCCTCAGTTTTAATCCAAAACTTAACCCTTTCAAATTAGTACATTGTATGTCCTGTCAAGTGGAATCGTCGTGTCTGTTGCTCTTGTCTTCATTGAACTCACTCCTGGTACGCATCTCTCTCTCTCTCTCTGACGTGATAATTTTCTTCGACAGTTCAACACAACCTAGTTAAGCATGCACAGTAGAGATCTAAAATTAAACTCATGTTCCGATTAATCTCCTTGTTGGTCGACCCAACACCTCAAATACATCACCTTTCCGGCAAAATTTCCCGGAGCTCTTGAAATCACCAAGAGATCTTGCTTGCGGTCCATGGCGACCAAAAGAACACCGTGATTGCTAAATCCGGACCCGCTTTACTCCACTGTTACAACCCGTTGGATTTTTATCCTGAATTGTTCCTCGAAGGACCATTTTGATTCATGGCGTTGTTAAACCATTAGGTTTGTTAGTTTATATAGAAATTAATGAAGACCTGGAATTTAGTCACCCAATTGTTTGTCAATCAGTCAACATGCCTCTACCAATATAAATTAAAATGCACTGGCAACAAATGGGGGGGGGGGGGGGATGTAAATACATCAAATGCGAAATGCAACTTATGTACACACCACTTCACATAGAAGGAATGCAGAGAGCCGGAGACTATAGCCGCTCTGTTACCAAGCTGATCGAAACTTATGGTTACACACCGTTGTATAGGTATGACTGACTAATCAGAGAGCTTAATTAGCCGCTTAACTAAATATTGACTCCATCATGGTTGAACATCCTTAATGACCACTTATTACACATGGTTCCGCTGATCCTCCAATAATCTCATAATATGACCTTGTTTAACTGATCAAGAGCAAAGCATTCTTTATTTATAGGCATATGTTAATTTTCACGATTTTATAAGTAGTAAAAGGGGTGTTTTCTTGGAAGTGTAAACATCTTATTAAGATGATTAGTCAAGTAGAAAGTCTCTATAATCTCTAATATTTGACTGTCAGTGAATATCTTTCTTGATAATCATTTGATCACAGTTTTGAAGAATGAATATCTAATTTGCACGCTCACTTATTTGCTTATTCGTTCCTAACATTTGTCGAGTAATTTCAAAAGAATGAACTAGGACTAGAATTATAACTCTCTTTATATTTTGAGAAATAGACTTTGTTTTGAATCTTATAAATAAGGATCTTCTCAATTTGACGATATCTGTAATATGGACTTTTTCCTAGAGAGGCAGACCGTAGGAATTGCAATGTGGACTTTGTACAGCTACACCCAAATCCAAATTTTATGGATGTTCGACCATGGCATGTTTTCAGCTTGGAAACTTTCTAAGTCCTATTTTCTTTTGTATTTGGAACTTTGCCTTTTTTCTCTCTTGTGCGCACTAGCCTAACATAATTGCCTTCTTGGTTTCAGTGATTCTTTTTGAATTTGTTTTTCAGTGAATTGTAGTACATTGACGCATCCTTGTTTTGTCATTTTAATTTTAAACAGCCTGAATGTTCACCAACAGTAGGAGGCAAGAAGAACGTACTGGAAAATCTGGAACTCCCAGACTTCAGTATCTTCAGGTACTTCCTCAATTACATCTGGAATCATAAATGATAAATCTTTTTCATTGTCTTTTTGATGTTAATGATTGTAATATTTTACCTTTATGTTTCAGGATTTGGTCTCCCAATTCCAAAATTCAACAGATGAAGGTGTGCATGTCTTGAACTTGTCCTTTGAGTGAATTTCAACGGAAATTTCCTCCTCTGTTTAGTTTTGTTAAATTCTGAATCTTGGGAAAAGAAAATGCTTACTTTGTGTGCAAGTTTCTTGGAAGTGTTAGGTTAGAATGGTTCAAATAGTGTTGTTAATGGCATGCACAACTTGCATTTTGAAGTTTTAAAATCGTAACTGTTAGTGGTCCTATTTCTAACATCTAGCTGTTTAGTTTTAGTAATACTTGTTTTCCTGCAGAATCAAAGGAGAGGATTGTTGCAAATTTAGCAAACTTCGCATATGATCCTTTCAACTATGCCTTCTTGCGCCAGGTTCATGTTCCTGAAACCAATGACTTGCAACATTTTATCAGTTTCTTGTTTTTTCCACATTAAATGGACTGCTATTTGTTGTATGGAACAGCTCAATGTTTTGGAACTCTTCCTGGACTGCATGACGGAACCAAATGAGAAGCTTGTTGAATTTGGTGTTGGAGGGATATGCAACTCTAGTCCTGGTAGCCTACTGATCTGAGCCATGTTTTACGATTTTATTTTCCATTCACAATAACCTTCTCATATAAGTACACTCTTTGGTTTCTTTCTGGTAGTCCTAGTTGGTATAACTTACTGTCTGCTTCAGATGCAGCAAATGCGAACATTATCACTCAGTGTGGCGGGATCGCTCTTGTCATTCAATGTCTGTCCAGCCCTGTCAGAAACACTGTAAGTGAAAAGCCTATTCATTTTTATCACCTTTAGTGGCAGTAGACTTGTACAGTCTTGGTAGGAGGTGCAATGTTTTGTCATTGATTGAAGAGTAATAGACACTTTCACCCCCTCAGGTTTGGCACGAAGACACTTTCACCCCTTCTGGTTTTGGAAATGACCTCTCACCCTTCAGTGTGCCAAATTTCAGGACACACACACCTCTGATTGTGCCATTTCATACTCCAAAAAGGGAAATTTTTAAACTACTCTTAGTGACAGAACCCCACCCCCAGACTATCACAGTCACAATTAGGAGGTGTAGGTGTCCTGAAGTTTGGCACACTGAAGGGACGAAAGTGTCATTTTCCGAACTAGAAGGGGTGAAAGTGTCTTTGCATCAAACTTGAGGGGGCGAAAATGTCTTTAACGTTGCACTGAGTGCAGAAACTAAATATATGTTTGAATTCACCTAAAACTTTCTGTAGGTGAATTATTCTCTTGGGGCTCTGTATTATCTCTGCAATGCTTCTACGAAACCGGAGATACTAAGGCCAGAGGTGATAGATGTTATCAGGAGATATGCTGGTGCTGGTGCTGTGAGTGTAACCTTTAGCAATCTTGCACATGCATTTCTTGACAAGCATGTTGATAAACACTAGTGACTTCTTAGTATTATTAACAAGTTTTCACCTTGTCTTTTGTTATCCCTTTAGACAAGGAACTGGTAAAGTTGTGGCTAAGATATGGCAGACTTATCTGGACTAGCAATTATTTTATTTTTTTCAAATGAATTCATTAACAAAAAGCTTACTACACCTTCTCTATCTCTACTTGCTAACAGATTCTAAGCTTGCTAACATACGACCAGGATGTGCATTAAAAAACATTTTAATTAGTTGGTCAGCTACCATATTAGCATCTCTAGATACCCAAGCAAATTCAACTTTCCGTCCCTCCACTATTTGACTAAATGTCTCTTATAATGACTTCACCTTCCAATTTTGACATCTGTTGCCGGACTACTTGTATGAGTTCTTTGTTGTCACCTTCAAATACAATATCTTCTCTTTGAAATGTCAGCTTCAGCCACAAATGGAGAATTTGCATACTCAGAACTCCAACCCCGTTTTTTTACTTCTCCTTTTGAATCCCTTAACACCCAACTCTGGTGTGCTAGTTTGGATTGATTCCATCCTGCATCAAAGTTGCGTTTCAATTTTCTGGCAAGTTGCCAATTGAACCAACTCAGCTGTCTGAGCATTCTGAATTATAACTTGGTAAAAGGCACTTTCACCCCTTTAGCGTGCCAAATTTGAGGACACATGCACTGCTTAAACAAACTAACACACTATGCCTGCAGAAGAAATTCAGAGTTGTAAAATGTCCCACATTGGAACTGTAGGGCGGGGATAGTCTGCTACAGATTTTGGTACGACGACATTATAAAAGAAAGAATTGTACGTGTGAAAAGAAAATCACCACTGCACTTAAATGGGGACTCTATTGTTATAAAATATTAGCTTTTTTGTATAACGAACAACGAAACATATATATGAAGAGTATTAAGGAGAAGCAAAACCTTATGAAGAGCCCTAAGGAGAAGCGAAACCTGCAAAGAATCGGTGTAGTTGAATGGTCTATGTTTCGACATAGTTATCTGAATAGCAGTAGAAGCATACTAGACCATCTTGAAGGCATTAATTTATATTTTGCAACACTATTACTTCATGTACAATTAACAATGACATGTCGTGTAGTTGTAAAAAAAAAAAAAATTTGCTCCTAAAATGGTGAAGCATAGTCATTTTGAGTGAAATGCAATATGGAAATTTGTAATCAGTAGCTGAAATATCATAAAATGTTTCCAGGATACATTCACAAAATGTTCATTTAATTGGAACGGTAGTGAGATCATTTCCCTTTAAACAATTGATCGGATGATACATAATCATTCAACACGAGTTGATGGAATTCAATATTTGTGCACTTGAAGGCCCTTGCATATATGGATGTAGCATTGACATAAAATAGGTTAAGTTACACGATCTCAATGCTTTTGCTCACCTGTCTACAACAATATATCAGAAAAAACTAGTAGAAATACAACGCACTTAAAATCAGTGAGGTAGACATTTTGTAAACAACATAATTGATGTTGTTTGGATAAATGATTTTTTGGTTTTTAGTCTTTGGTTTTTAGGAAATGAATTGAGCTAAAGAGAGATAAAATACTATATTCTGTATAGTGCATCTCCTCATCTCGACCACTTATTTGTAAAAACTAAAATTAAGAAACCGATAAATCATTTCCCAAACAGCTTCATTGTCTGTCAGGCTTGGCACTTAAGGATATATCAATATTTTCCAATACGAGGCCTTCACAAGGTACTGTTCCACTGATTCACCGCCCACAGTTGAATTTGATGTGCCCTTTTGTCCCTTACATTCCGAAAAACCAACATCTCTCTGATCTTCGATAATGGTTGCTGCAGTCACAAAAATGTCACCCACAAGTTGATTAGTCCAAATTTATTAGTAGTATAATGAACTTAGTGAGTCCCAAATAAAAATCAAAATTATGGATGCCATGGCTTTGCCTGGGTGTGTATGTTGGTCAATGATGATTGGAGTTTTTCCGTGTAGCATAGCTTTGTTTTCAGTGGTGATACTAGACGCCTCTATGTGAGTTGAACTGTGGAAGGTTAATCCTTAATCCATTTTCCGTTCCCTTCAGTGTACAATTCGAAAACTGAATTCCTCTCACGTCATCTTCATTTCACCGCTTTCCAAGGCTTCCAATGCTGTTTAATCAAATGGGTAAAAGAACTTTCACCCCTTCTAGTTTGACCCAAAAGGAGATTTCCCTTCATGTTTGGAAAATAACTTATTCACCTCCTCCGTGTGTCAAACTTTAGGAAGCTTACATTTCTTGATTGTAACACAGTTGGTCTAGGGGTGACGTCCTGAAAATAGTGTTGGAGACATTTTCTTCTCTATTACTATGTGGAAAGTTAAATATATCCTCGAGTAACCTCCATACCTTGCATAACGTGGGGGCAAAATTGTCACAACAAGGGATGTAACTGACTAGAGCTGGCCGGTTGAGCGGGGTGAGTCTGTTTATAAACGGGTTCAAGTATAAATGAGTTCAACCTCATCCTTCAAATTGGCGGATTATAATGGGTCATACAAATGCGGACTTGTCCGTTTAACAAAAAAAGTACCGTCAACATGACTCTCAAACAAAGGCACACCACCATCACTGCCACCAACGCTGCCATAATACCATCACATCATTGTTGTCGCCACACCACCAACACGATCGCAACTTGAACCAAACAAGAAAAAAGAAAGAAAGAATCAGTCTCTCACAATTGACAAAATATCACCGCGAACTGCCACCGCATAACCATCGTCTCAACAACCACCAAGCCACCACCGCTGCTACTAGCACCCCGCTACTCTCTCCTCATCTCTAATCAACCAACCCACCATCAAGTTTCCCAATTGGATCAGAGAATTGGTTACCATTCGCCAAAGACCCACAATTGAATTTAGCATAGACGCCGATCTCACTTACAGGGAACCACCGGTTGGCAAGACCGCGGAGGTTGATTTTGGGCAACTATTTATGTTATCCACATTCAGAATCGTGCTGGAAAAATTGGTGTTCAATGAACTGTCATTCATGTCCGGGAAGACTAGATTCGTCTCTGGCCCGCCGAGGATGAAGATCTTGTAGATGAGATCAGGTTCAGCGTTGTCAGATGCCGAAAGGAAGGCTCTCTGTTCGATGAATTTCGCTTGGAATCGGACGGGATGTGCTCTTCCTTTCATGGAAATGTCGATGGAGAGAGAGAGAGAGAGATTTATAATTGGTTGTTGTGGATAGAGACTAGGAAGAGGTGAGAGATAAGTTTGGATTTAATGGGATTGTGAACCCGCCCACGTCTGCCCATTTATATATAGGTTTAAAATGGGAAGGGTACCATGAACCTAGATCACCTAAAACCTCTGGGAGGGGCTTCGCTCCCTCTCCCAATCCTCGCTCCCGCGCTTTCAGTTCGAATTCGCCTAAAATCCTCGCTCCCAAAAATTCTAGAGCACGCTTTCACCAACGCTCTGTACTTTCTCAGCAATGGGTCTCACTACTAAGTTATCAAGCCCATTTGAAAATAAGTCAAACTAGAATTTCAACTAAAATTACATAGTCAACCTCCTATTGAGGTAGCCTCCTGCCTCACCATATGTCAAATTCCCACGACTAACACTCACTCAACCTGAACATCCATTACATTTGTCAGTATATTAGGTTATAGTTCTATATATGAGATTTCTATCTATTGCCACAAAATCTAAATTATACAAAAATTCAATATGTAATATGTTTATATATAAAATTATATTAAATATATAATTTATATACGCGCTCTTAAGCCGCTCTCAAATACAACTTTTTCATAATTTGTCGCTTTCACGCTCCCGCTCCCGCTCTAGGTGACTTAGCTATGAACCCCTTTAAATATCAGACGAGTTTCAGCCTATTTAAAGTCTGCGGGCACGACTGCAGGCATGGCGGACAAATGCATTTTCTGATTTTGACTGCTCTAGGTGCAAGGGTCCTGAAGTTTGCCACACTATTGGGGTGAAAGTATCCTTCAATCAAAACAGATGGGGAGGATGAGGAGAATTCGGAATTGGGCACTTCTGAAAATGTCCATTGTGATTGAGAGAACTGGTAATGGTTAAGACGGATCAGAAGGAAAATGACCTTGTAAATACTTAATCTTTCAGTTTTTGATTATCTGTTCTTTTGGGATTGAATTTCATGACTCATTAGTGTAGTTGCATAGAGATACAACATATGGTTTGCCAGGTTGCTTTGGCTGAGTTCTCTTCCCTCTTATACTATCATTGCACTTTGCGAATGAAGTTCTGTTCCGCAAATCATTAGCGCTCGGCCTTATGGGTGGCACTCTCGTATTGAACTGTAGTTTTCTGAACATTGGTCTAATGGGTGCGCTCTCCTACTGAACTGTAGTTTTCTGAATATTGCTCTAAAGCTCAAATGCAACAGAACATTACAAGTACCGGCTACAAAATTAAGTAGTGTTTTAAGTTCATGCTACAAAATTAATTGTTCAGTGTTCCGGCAGTCATTGATGAACAAAGGTATATGTTCTTTTCCTTCCTCAGAGCATAATTTATTATATCAAAGACTATTACAAAGTTTTCATCAGAAAAAAGAACTCTTACAAAGAAACCTCATACTTCGAAAATTACAAGTACCTAACAAAAACACGGTAACAGCGTAACAGGTACATAACTTAAGACGACAACACCATGACAAATTAGAAACCGGACAGTATCTCTACATCTTCCACCACAGACGAGATGAATGACTTCTTACCAGAATTGGGAGCAGAGCAATTCCTCCGAATCTCTCCTTGAGTGCCAGTAACAACATTCAGCTGACCCATCTTCAACATCCCAATGACAAACTTCTCAAAGAAGAGGGTCTGGTTAACCGCAAAGCTCTTGACAATGTCTCTGGTCTTAGGACTAGTGTACAAGTCTTGGTCTGATGTGAAGAGGCCTTGTCGGTTCATGAGATCAACAAAGTACTTGTTGTCGAAAACATTGGGACTCCTTATGTCCTGCACGACAGTGTTGGGGGAATCTTGGGTCGGGCAAGAGGTTTTAAGGTTGTTGGCAAAGGTTTTATCCATGGTTGGGTCTTGTGTCGGGTATAGCCTATCAGTGAAGGACGTGCAGTGGCCGATACCGATGGTGTGGGCCCCAGAGAGCGCGACAGCGTCTGTGGCATCAAGTTTCTTGTTGGCAAGGCGAGCTAGGACTTGGTCAGCGTCGGCAGCTGGTCCGACGAGGTTGTCCAACGTCGCCTGTTCTGTTGCGAAGGTGGTTCCGTCTCTCCTTCCTAGGGGCACATTGTATTCAGGGCCACCTGACTAAGAAATTTGAACAAAACAAGAAAAAATTTAGTTGCAAATTCAGTTTTAATGGTATCTCTATCGAGGCCTTTGAATAATTTTATAGAGAAAATTTTGCTTATACTTACGAGGACAACAGAGTCACGAGCAGCGATGGCAGTGATGTCAGAGCAAGATACGACTTGTCCGCACTCCTTGTGGACACGGCGACGGAGGTCGTTGATGATTTCGAATGCCCTGGCTCTCAAGGTCAAGTTTGGAATAGCAGGTTTTTCACCAGGACCGCTTGCAGATCCGTCAAGTAACACTGAACTATCACATCCCTATTTAGATAAGAACATTCAAAAGAGGAAACATTCGTTATAAAACTTGTAACTTACTATTACTAAATCGAGTATTCGAGTGCTATAAAGTGGAATCTTCGTGGGTTCTAAAATTCTTTGATAGAACAGGATAAGCAAAACAAAATGTATTTCAGGACGCCTTTGTAATACTTTTTTACTTTGATACTACTCCGTCTCTGCTCTTTGTTCCCAATTTCCATTTTGGTCAGTCTCTCCTCTTTGTTCTCATTCTCAATTTTAATAACCTTAAACAGCTCGATTGTCCAAAATACCCCCTAATCACATCAACCTTTTATCTAAAAAGGTGAAGTCATATGCAGGTAATTTTTGTTATTTCTTCTCTAAGTCAGGTTTTTTTTTTGTCTTTCTGCCTCTCCTCTTATTCTTTGTGCCCAGCCGCAATGGGAACATGGAGGAGAGACAAAGTGGTAATTTGTAGTGGATTCTGTTATATTTCTCACTGTTTTTATTTTTATGATAATTCTTCACTATTTAAAAAAAAATAAAAAAAAATGTAACACTGAATATGAGCCAACCAGCTATGACAGACGAGTGATAATTAGATAAACATTGATGGTGACACATACCATATTAATTTATGCGGAAAAAAGGAAAGTATTCAAGTCAGCCAACCACTTTCAGTGTATCTACCAAATTAACAACACGACATATTTATGAACATCATGTACTCATGGCTTGGTCTAAAATGTGACAGGATATTGAATTTCACCTCTTTGACGTGAAGAAAAACACAATGTGAGAGTAAAAATACACAGAACGCATCAGGTCTAGTTAAGTTGTCCGATAAGCAGATTTGATGTCCAAGTTATCAGATCTGATTCCCTCTTAATCATAGCCTTGTCAGATATGAACAACGTAAAAGTATGTACGTACTTTAACTTAACAGTATGCGATTTCTCGAGTTTAGTGTTCATTACCGTGTGAAAAAGTAACCTTTAAGCTTAAAAAAAACATCTACCACTACTTATCATATAGTCCTGTCATTCTTGTTTTCTGTTTCGAACTTTCTCAAGTGATTATCATTTGAGGCAGAAGTAGTTTTTCAAGTCAAATACATATTCTTCATTCAAGTAAAAAGTCAATAATAACACATAAAATATGATGAAGGTAGTACTGTATTTATGTACCTGAACGAAGCAATCGTGGAAGTGAAGGCGGAGCAGACCGGCAGCCTGGCCGATATCATCCTTGAAGACCTTCTTGAGCTGTTTCCTGATGATGGATTCAACCTTGGGGCAGCTAGAAGCATAGAAACTCCATGAAAGTCCCTTCACAACTGGAACGGAGCTCTGAGCTTCAACAAAGAAGTAAGAAGACAATGAAAGTGAAGAGATCAACAAAATGCAGAGGAAGAGAGAAGAAGAAGAAGAGGCCATGGTTGGTTTTGTGGCTTGCTGTGTGCGTTTTGGACATGAAATATGAGACATATTTATAGGATGATAAGGTCATAGGGTCATCCTTTCCAACTGCTCCTCAGTTTGAATAGTCTTAGTTTTTGGGCTATGAATTTCTAGGAGCCAGGACATGTGGTGACCACATCCCTTTTCTTTACTTTGTAGTATAAAAATGTTGCAACTGGAAATAAACTTTGTTCGACTTGGGAATAGGAAGAATCTTGTCCTGTCACATTATCATTTTATCTAAAAAAGAAAGACTATAAGCTATATGATTGTGTATTCAGGGGAGCTGCGCCTGCTCTTGTGCCCAGTGTGAATATGTTTGTTGCTCCCGCATCTGATTAGATGTTAGTCTGTGTTTATTAGTCTATGTTCGGTGAGAACAACTAAACTACAAATGGCCGCATAGAGTTATTATAGTTTCCGAGTGTAAGTATGATGATGAGAATGAGTACACTTTAGTACGTATTGGTCAAGAATTCAACTTCTGAAAACGGAATCATTGTCATTCCATCCGAAAAAACAAACGAAAAATCAGAGGGAAATGATTTTCGTGGAGAGTTCGATGGAGAAAAAGTAGAGCATCCAGCAAAGGCTGTTCATTGTACTACATCTATGATGGCTTAGCATATTCATGGCAAGTGTTGAAATATTAATATCTCTTTGTTTCACCTTTAATTTCAAAGATACAACTTTTGAGTTGGCAGTGTGAATTGTTCTTAACCTTATAAAGACGTCCAGGAGTTATAATTGCGCGATCCTAGAGCAAAATACACGTGGCACTTTATAGTCTATATCATAGGGAGGGTTCAGACATTCCATATGACATGAGATCCAGCCGTTTTGTGAGGCTAATTAAAACAATTGGTGTCATTCCTAGTGTATTTGGGCACACATTTCACGATAAAAGTTTCATGAGCATAATATGAAATTCGGGTGTTTTATGCGTTGATTTAAGTATTTTTATTAGATATGGTTGCGGGTTTTGTGTTTCGTGTAGTCTATCAAAAGAAAAGGGAGCTCGAGGATCAAGATGGAGCATGGTGCGATCTTTAGGAATCCAGAAACTCACTAGAAAAGTGAAGAGGACATGACGAGAGCAAAAGTATTGAAGAAAGTATGAAAAGAAGACATGTACAGAACAAGGAGCTCACACGAGCTACACAACAGTTTGCACGAGCTGCAGAGGAAATCAGTAGCTCGCACGAGCTGCAGAGGAAATCAGTAGCTCGCACGAGCTACCCAAGGAGCTTGTACGAGTTGGGTCAAACAACCGCTGATCGACATAGTGCAATTTTCCAATCATTATCCAAAAAAATCGTAATCAAAAGGTCTCTATGAACTAGAAGAAAGAAAGAAAGACATAGAGAAAAAAAGGAGACCCAATATGGAGGACTGAGAGAGATACATTGGAGAGCACGGGAAAAGCTGAAACTCTGGAGATCATTCGTTGAGCAGAGATTTGTGGACATGAAGACATCGTCACTTGATTATTCTTCTCTATTTTGTCTCTTGCTATCATGAAGAACTTATGTTTTATTATTTTCATGAGTAGCTATGTTATTTGCCTAGGTTTCATGGTGAACCTTTGCCATTATTAGACGTTCTCTATGATTATTACTTTTGACTTCACGATCTATGATCTTAATCTAGTACGCGCTATTTGTAAAGTTTCTATTGTCTGAGCTTATTTCATGCTTGTCGATTTGATCACCCTGTCAAGCTTGCTTTTTAGGTTGATGAGCAAGAGCCACGACCTAGATACGAAGGTGACCTTAAATTTGACCCCATATCGGGGAGATAGAGAGGTGATAGTCAGGATTAACCAAAACGTTGGATCGGTTAGGAGCTGTAAGTTAACAGGCACTATTGGAATGTGTGGCTGTAGTGTTTCGTTAGGTTGCAGGCTAACGATACGTAACGATTCGTTAGGTACCGCTGGACCAAGAGGCTGCGTGTACCGAAACGTAACGATGTGTGTTATGGAGAAGTTGTCACTTCTACCCACATATGTGGCATAGATAAAAATCATAATTGATTATTTAAGAACTATATTGCTTGGAAAATAAGTAATCTCACGCTATAAATAGAGGGTCAGGTTCAGAGGAACTAAAGTTAAAAGCATTCAGGTCTAGCCTCCCTAGTTTTTGTGTGTGAAAGAGAGCTCCATATGGTTTCAGCCAATAGCAAGGAAAAGCAGGGCGATCGTTCACCTCCTCTTGGAATGACCGTTTGAATTCCAGCCTCCAGCAGTGAGAGTTCATCTTCTGGCGACACTTCAACTTCGAATAAGGTTCTGAAGTTTGTTTATCATTCTAGAATAAACTCAGGTTAGTATGACCTTGTTTCAAATTGAGTATCTGTATTATTCTTCTTCTATTGATCTGGAATAAGTCTTCTGTCCGTTTACATGTGTAATACCCTGAAATTTCTAAAGGGGCCAAATTGTAAAAAACAATTATGTAATTCCTTCTTAAGAAATGCTTGCTGACATCTAATCAAGATAGAATATCTACAATGAGATTTCAAATTGAGGAAATTATGCTAATACTGAGAAACAAGAGTAACTTTGTGTTCGCCCCAAACCTGATTTTCTGGTTGATTCTTGGCCAACTTGTGATTACTAAGAACTGTGGGGCTACTTTTAAAGCATTTAATAATGGGGCCAATGTGATTTGTTTAGAAAAATGTCAGTATCTTTTTTTTTTGATAAATGGGCTTTATATTAAAAAGAGCAAAAACTCAAATCTAGGCTTAAATCCTTACACACACTATCTGGAAAAATATCCAGCTCAAGGCTACCATCAAAATTGTTAATCCTACTCCATCTAGCTAATTCATGTGCTACAAAATTAGAATTCCTGCTATAAAAAACCAGAGAACATTTATCATGCTTACAAAGCCACTCCTTGATTGCGTCCACCCTTGTTCTCCAGCTCCAATGTGCCTTTGCAGTGTTCTTGCAGGCATCCACCAGCAACTTACAATCAGACTCAATAATGACCTTTTTCCAATCATTTGAATCCACAATAAGTGCAGCCCTTTTAAATGGCTAGCAACTCAGCTTCAAACACATCCAGGTTTTCCCCAGCTCTGCCTTCTGTCTTGATAACATTTGCATTACTATCCCTGCATACACATCCCAGACCAAAAGTGTTGTTCTTCACACTTGCATCAACATTGATTTTGATGTGATCCGCAGGAGGGGGGCTCCATCTAACAGTTGAGGCACTCTCATTGGGGTTCTCATCCACCTCATTGGTGTCCATATTTTGAGAGCAAAATTCCAGATATCTATCTTTAATTTGCATCACCACCCCCTTCTACTCTTTTTGGCTTTTCAGAATCTGGGGATTACACCAACTTTGATTTCTCTCCTTCAAAAGTTGGTCCATAATAATAACAGACATAAGCTTGATATTGAAGCCATTAGCAAATTTCTCCCCTTTTACAAAAAGCAACATTTGAAACCAGTCAATCACAGTTTTAGTGTGGTGATCTACTGTTCTGATTCCCAGCAGCACAAACCATATAATTCTTGCCAAATCATAGTTGAAAAAGCAATGAAGTTCATCTTCAACCACATCACCACCGTTAGGACAGAATGGATCATCAATATAGACTCTGAAATTAATATTACCTCTTGTGGGTAGAGTATGTGAAAGAATTCTCCACATTAGCAACTTGTGTCTGTTGTGACAGTTCAGCTTCCAAATAAGAGCCCACTTATTGTTCCCAGCCAAATGAGTGTTGTTTCTATTTTCCATTTGCCAATGATAAGCATTCTTGACCACATAACTTCCATTCCTACTCAAATTCCATCTCCATTTGTCTTCTTTGCTGGATTGGGATCTTAAGCTTGCCAATTTCTTATTTTTCTTCTGTACTGAACCACTGTTGTAGAACCCCTTGTTTCCAAACCTTGCTTTCCCAATCAATTAGCTCTATAACTCTCTTTGGAGCTCTTTGTAAATCATCTAGGGGTTTTGGTTTTGCAGCTTCTAAATTAGGCACCCATATGTCTTGCCAAATATCTATGCTTGCACCATTACCAATGGATATATACACATTCTTCTCAATTATATCTCTATCTTTCAAGAGACCTTTCCAAAACCAAGAATCACCTCTCTTAGGTTCCACTTTCTGAAAATCCCGAATCTTGCAATATTTATCATTAAGTGCTTTAACCCAGACGCTCTCCTCCTTCCTTTTTCATAAGTCAAACCAACTTTTGTAATGGATTTTTCTCTTTCCATCTTTATCATTCCACAAAAAGTTTGCACAAATGGAGTTTAACTTATCAGAGATTTTTTTTGGAAATAAGAAAGTTGACATTGCATAAGAGGCCATGGAGTTAAGGGAAGTTTTCAGAATAATCATCCTGCCAGCTTTTGCCAACATTTTACCTTGCCATCCTTTGACTTTGACATTCATCTTATCCACAATGCTATTAAAATCAGAGCTTTTGGAGCTTCCCCCAAAAATAGGCATACCCAGATAGATTGAATCCTTCCTACCCTTCGTGAGTTGAAACTTTGATTTGATAATTCTTCTGAGGTCACCTTTCACATTTCCACTAAAGAAAACTTCAGATTTGTGTTTGTTCACACACTGCCCTGAAACCTCTTCATACAGTTTCAGACAAAGATTTAAATAGGCAGCTTCTTCTCCACTTGATTTAGCCATGATAATCAAGTCATCAGCAAACATCAAGTGGGTGATAGGAATGCTATTTCTAGCAAGTAAAATTCCAGAAATCCACTTTTGTTCTGCAGCAAAGTTGATAATTCTAGATAGGAGCTCTGTGCAAATAATAAAGAGTGTAGGGGAGAGAGGGTCTCCTTGTATCAATCCTCTAGAAGCACCAAAATACCCAACACGACTACCATTAATCAAGATGGAGAACTTTGCAGAACTGATACAGGCAAAGATTAACTTGCAGAATTTGTCAGGAAATCCCAACCATTCCAAAACCTTTAAGAGACCGCTCCACTCTATTTTGTCATATGCCTTCTAAATGTCATACTTAACAAACATGAGGCCTCCCGTTCCTTTCTTTATTTTAAGAGTTTGAAACACTTCATGATGTAGGATTGTATTATCCTGAATATTCCACTCAGGCACAAAGGCATTTTGAAAAGGGCATATAATATTTTGAAGAAGAGGTTTAATTCTATTTGAAATGATCTTGGCTATAACTTTGTAGGAGACATTGCAAAGTGAGATAGGTCTAAAGTGAGCTACTTTGGAGGGGCTTTGAGTTTTGGGAATAAGATCTATAAAGGTATTATTGACGTTTGGGTGGAGTTGTCCTTCCACAAACACCTTCTTGACAAGAACACAAAGGTCCTTCCCCACAGTTTTCCAATAATTTTTATAAAATAAAACTGAGAAGCCATCTGGCCCTGGTGACTTATAACTTCCCATTTGACAGATAGTCTCAAAAATCTCATCATCATCAGGTATGGCAAGAAAAGATTCAGCTTCAATTGGGGAAATTTGAGTAGGGAATAAATCTTGGAGCCAGTCAGGGCAGGGGTTAGAGGAAGAAGAGAAGATATTTTTAAAGTACTCTTCAAAAACTTTACTTATACCTGCATTGTTGGAATGCCAATTTTGATTTTCATCCATTATTGCCTCTACTCTGTTTTCTACCTCTAATTGCAGCCATAGTGTGGAAGAACTTTGTGTTGGCATCACCCTCTTTGATCCAGAGAGCCCTAGCTTTGTTCCTCCAAGTAATGCACTGTCTTGTATAGAGCTCATTTAGCCATCTCTTGCAGTGTTGCTCCTCCTCTACATTGTCCTCTCTAGCTTGAAGTTGCATCTTAGAAATATGAGCTTCAGTAGTCCTTATTTGTGATTCTAAATCGCCAAACTCTACTCTGCTCCATTTCTTGAGAGCTTGCTTTGTCTCTTTTAACTGTCTACCCCATTTAGAACCATAGTTTCTACACACAACCCTCCCCCCAGGCTTATTTAACCACCTCTTTGCTTGACTTGTCTCTAACCCACATTGGCTCAAATCTGAAGGGCTTCTTCCCTGAAGTAATTCTTTAGAAAGTTCTAAGACAATAGGAAGATGATCTGAAGACCCATCAGTCTTGTGAATGGTGATGGCATCAGGAAACATTCTTCTCCAATCAGGATTGACAAAGCATCTGTCTAGTCATTCCCTAATAAGACCTCTTTGATGCCATCCATTACACCAAGTGTAAGGTGCACCAATGAAACTAATGTCCAGCCAACCCAATTCATTGACAAGGTTGAGAAGTCCCCCTTTAGATTTCTGGTTCACTCTTTTTCCACCCATCTTATCACTTTGCTCACACAGTTCATTGACATCACCTATCATTGTAGTAGCCATTGGACAAATTTTAGTAATATACTTGATTTCATTCCAAAGAGCTTCCCTTTTTCTATAGCAACAAGGAGCATACACACAATGAAAGAGCCAATTTTCAGTAGTTTCAGTATTGTTGATCATGACAGTAAATAAGTACTTGCTACAATAAACAACCTCCATTTCCACATCAGCTCTCCAGGCAAAACTAAACCCACCACTTTTCCCACAGTGCTCAACTGTTTGAACATTGCTTAAACCAGCATTCACAAGATAATTTTTGTATTTTTTTCATCAATTTTTGTTTCTGCAAGGCATATCCAGTTAGGACTTTCTTGCTTTATTTGGGTCTTCAGTTGTTGGATTGCAGAGGTCTGACCCAACCCTCTGCGATTCCAATAAAGGCCTCTCATGGATCAGTGGGGGGCGTGCTTAGGCCCGCCTCCCCAGGCTCAGATTGACAAGATACAGTTTCACCCTCTCTCTTGTCTGTATTAACAAAATTAGAACTCATACCTTCCTTCTGCGTCCTGAATTTGCGATCCATGCCTCTGTAGTACATTTTCCTTGTTGGGAGCATTCTCAAGGAGATGAAACTATCACCTGTGTCAGGACCAGTATTGTCAATTTCAGTGACCTCCATGTCGCTCTGTTTTTGCCTATCCCAGTACCATCCTCCTTAAGGACTGCTTGTCTTTTGTAATCGCCTCCAAAGTAAAACCTGGAGTCCATAAACTCCCTTTTCAACTGGGCTTTCATTTTGAGATCTTCTGCTAAAATTTTATTCACCGTCATTCTCCGGGTCCCTCTTTGAAAGCTACCATATCCATCGTCTTCGTTTGAACCCCCTGTGAAGTTTTTTGTTGATTTCCTTCTCTTTTGAGATTTCTTCATCTTCCTCCGGTTCCACCCCTTTCCCTGTTGTATCATTTCTGAAACCCTCAAAAAAATTTGGTGTTACAGATTGATTGAGAAGTTTTGACGATCCCAATTCCTTAACTGAGTTAGGCGTCGCCGTTTTGGGTGGGTCTGCACCAGGACTTATAGTAAATGGGCTCTTACACTGACTTAGTCCATCTTCTGCAATAGGCCCAATAGATTTCCATAATTGTGCTATTGGGCTTGGGATTTTAATTAAAACATCCCGTGGCCCACTCCATTTAGGCCCACTAAAAATGTTTATCCCTACTTCATTATCTTTTTCCCTGCTCAAAACCCTATTACATTCGTCAGTACTCCAACTAGCCAGCTCATTGTTCCGTACGAAAATGGTACAGTCACGTGCTCGTAACGGATTTGCCACCTGTTGGATCCTGGTAGTTTCCTCACAGCTGTCACGATTCTCAATCACCTGCTTTGTCCTTGCCTTCCAGCTGTTCACACGCTCCCCCACCATCTCATTGGGATTTGGTACCGTTTGAGACACACACGCCACCATCCCTTCCAGCTCCGATGCATCATAGCGCTGCGATTTAGGTTTCCGCCTGTAGAAGCTAATTCTCCGATTCTCCGATGCTTTAATGTGATTACCGTAGCCTGAGTTTAAACCATCAATTTGACTCAGAAACTTACATTCCTCCTTATCATGTCCAAGCCTACCACATCGGAAGCAAAAATTCCCCAACTTCTCGTACTGGAAAGGGAGCCATTCTGAAACTCCGGTACTCATTTGCAGGTAAAACCCCCTTTCAAGAGGTTTTGAGCTGTCAATTTCTACTCTCACCCTAATCGGAGACATTAGGGTTTCTTCTTCATCGTTTTCGTCATCTGCGTCTATTTCCAAAATACACCCTATTAAGGCCCCCAATTTTATGGCATTCTTGACTACTAGCTTTTCCAGTGGTAGTTTATGAATTTGAACCCAGAAGTCACAGAGCTTGTAGCTGAGTTCCTCCGGTCTGGTCTCTGGTTTGAACCTCCTCATCACCATTTGGTGGTTCTGCACGCTCCAAGGTGTTCCTTTCCATATTTTTTCACCGTCTTCTGCATTTTTGAAGGTGAACACGAAGATATTATCTCCTCTAGCTGTAACTGTGAAATCATCTCTGATTTTCCATATAGCTCAGAAAACAGCCTCCACATTAACTGCTCTGATTTCTATCTTTGCCATAACCTTCCCATAGAGACACCTTTTGCTAAGAGTCTCGACTACTTGGATTCCATCCTCTAGCGTAATCGGTGTTTGGTTTGTGTTGATTCTCAGATCTAAATTTTCTGGGTTTTTGGCCAGAAAGACGAATAGAGAGGGAGTAAGAAAACTTAGAGGGTTGACAGGAAAGAGAAACAAATAAATTTGAGAGAGTAGGAGAGAATAACACAGAGCTATTGAATACTCAAAAAAAGAGGGTTTAGAAAAGGGAGAAATAAAGGAACTTTCCGGTGAATAACACCGTACTCAGGTACCAGAGGGGTAACAAAAACTAGAAGACAAGAATTTGGGAGAGGGGACCTCTCGCATTTTCTCTCTCTAGACTTTTAGTTCTGCGAGAGGAAAAAAAATGTCAGTATCTTCTAATCCTACTTCCAACCTTAACTTTGTAGTATTTACTTCCACTCAATATGCATGTGTTCCACTTGGTAGTGCATTTTGACATCTCACCCAAGAAGTGGAAGAATATCATCACAACGTGCTCAAGCAAGCCAAGATAGCTTCCATGTATCACCATTGTTCATCATATTCATCATCTTCTTCTTACACCAGTAACCACCACTGCACCACCTCTGCTACTGCCTCAACTGTCGACCTACTGCTGCATGATAATCCCCATTTCCTGCGGATCAAAACTCCTCCCTCAATGCAAGAATCCACTATGTATCAAGAGAGAAAAACTGGTTAGTTAATCATGAACCCTAGAACGTTTCTAGCCAAATTCTCCTTCCCAGTTGTATTTTACCGTGATTGAGAAATTGAAGATCCTGAGGTGATTGTGAACACACGGAGTATAAGCTCGACCCTCAACTCGTCGTTTTTCTCGGAGTTCGCTGGAAATAGGTCTTCAAGCGATGGAATTCGTACATCTTTATTGGAGCTTCGGTAATCCTTTAAACTTGACCGTTTTAAGTTCTTGTTACGTCATTGAAATCCCTAGGTGGTTTAGAGATCATTTAGAACCCTTAAAACCAACCCAGAAACACGTTTAATTGTTGTTTGATTTGTGGAGTTAGAGTTTTTCCGGCGGTTTCGTGTTCCCTTTTCATGGGGCTCTAACTCAGTCTATGTGGAATGCTTTATCATTTTGTTTTATTATGGTGGTTCACCGTACTTAGGACTACCTTTCCCCTGATAATCAACTCTTGTGAATCACACTCTAGGTGCTGGGTTGTCAAACCCTGCAAGCAGCAACCACCTTCAGAGAATTATACCGAGCTCAGTAGTTGATGGAATTCTATGATTCTTGAACATGTGCACTCTCCAAAATTATTATTCTAACTTTCAGTTGATTTTTTATTGAAATTCAATCTTCATAATCATTAAATTTGGCTTCAAAGTGTCATAAAAATGTTATGGGTATAATTTTACAGCTTGCTAAACATTCTTAGTCAATTAGAGGGTTGTTTTATCTTTTTGGATACTTGGGCATTTAAGGATTTTATTGACCCTGTGTACTCCTGGTGGATCCCTCAATGAGTTCAAGGAGATTACATATCCCAATTCCATCTTTAGGAGACTCAAAATCTAAGGCAAAGATACCGTAAAATGTGGATAATATGTCAATGCAAGTGAATTTGGCTAAGCTGGAGTTTTGCTTGAAATTACTAAACTTTGATTATCATTATATCCTTGATACTTTGAGTAACTAGGAGTTAAAATGTGTTCTTGATCCATGATCAACCATCTTCAATACCCTAATTCGATTTTCCCGAAGTCTTTCTCAATCATAAATCAACTCTAACGTTGACTATTTGAACTCATTTCACTCAAACTTTGACTTTCAGTTTGTCATTCAAAATGACCTACCTAGCCTTCACATTCTTCAACAAAGTTTCTCAAATTGTTATTCTGAGTCTAAGCATCAAGTTTGTCCATGATGATCACCAAGTCTGATTGAACAAGATGTGAGGGCAAAATAGTACTTTTACATAGCAGTTGTGTAAAGACTAAATTGATGTCTTCGAGTTATCAACATGTCTTTCATGGATAACAAGAGTTACGGTTCACCAATATCAGCTTTAGGGGCTAATGTGAAAATAATCAAAACTTGGTAAAACAATCTCCTTGAACTAAATTATGGCTTTTGGATACTTAAGACCAATAAATTGGGCATATGAGGAAGACTTCAGCCCATACTGGTCTTCTCAAACCAACAAGAACTCTGATATTGTGGGTAAGGGAAAATGGTGATTATGTGACTTAAGATTTCTTCACAAAAGATTCTTTTCATGAAATTTTAGGTCTAAGGGTCAAGTTTGACCAAGCTTGATTTCATGGGAACCCTAGATGAACGGAGCTGGCTATGAGGGGTAAAACAATAATTTCACACTTTCATCAATCCGACACTCAGATCTTGATGCATTACACGACCTCATGTATCTATGATAGTTTCATAACATTTAATCTAATTGTGTCCATCTAGACTTGAATTTAGCTAATCATATTGATTTAAGGACTAAAATTCAATTTAGACAAACTCCAAAAGTTCAATACAATCAGTTGAAACTCGAGATCTACTCTTGCCTAGTTAACTCTAAGACATAGGAACTTATGAGAGTTTATAGTTAGGCATTACTAGGGGTTCAAGAATAGTCAGGGACTGTATCGACAAGACTCAAGGTGGCAGCCCGGATCAACCTGCCTGCAAAAATGGTCCTGGCCGCGCCCAACAAGGGTAAACCCGGCCCACACAAACCCCCTCCACCCTCCGCCCGTGTATGGCCCGCCTAACTCACACCCAGCTCGTGGCAAGCATGAGTCTAGTTTATCCATGAGTGAGTCCGTCCCAGCCCGGCCTGGCCCGCATCGCCTGAGCTAGATCGTCCCCAAAAAAATGTCCCCCGTTAACCTCAACCATTGAACGGCCCGCCTAACTCACACCCACCTGTGGCACAAACGGGTCCTATTTCTCCACCCTCAGACACGGCCCCTACCGGGCCCGCTCCACATGGGTGCACAACCGCCCCCGTCCTGCTCTCCTTCAGCCCACCATTAACCCGGTACGAACCGACACGACACAACCCACTCTCACCTTGAGTTAAGACTGATACTTGAGGGGCAAAGTGGTAACCGTGTGCTAGTCAGTCAGTATGACATCTCCATATGCATTCTACCTTACTATTGAGTATATGAATGGAATGTGTTTATATATATATATATGTATATATATATATATATGTGTGTGTGTGTGTGTGTGTGAGTGTGTGTGTGTGTATTCTAGTCATTGAACATGTGAATATGGAGTTATTCATGTGTGCATTTGAAGGATCGACCGATAATAGTTCATATTTACCTTTAGAACTTTAGCTGGTCATTATTCTCTTCAGACGTCCGACTGCGGTAACAGACATGGGACCCGGTCTTCAAGCTTCTTTTAAGTCGGGAAATATCTAACCCCTGAATGCAGGTAGCTAGTACTACTCTCTAGACTGACGATTTTGTAGGGAGTGTGTACAGTTAAGGTTTAGTTTGACTTGGTGGATTAGTGGATATTTTTCTAAGCAATTTGATTTAGTTTTTCCTTCCTTGTCAGAAGTGAATCTGGTCTCACAACCCTATGGGTAGTGGGATTGAAATCCTCTGTATGAGGCTGGATTTTTGTAGCTGAATAACTGGTATATACGTCCTTGTAAGTACAATTAATCGTGTCCAAAACCTCATATATTTACTTCTGTCATAATCCTATCTTGCTTGTTGTAATATGACATCGTGACGTCTTTGCCTTTTATATTTGGCAGACGAGTGCGTGGAAGTCTGGGGAATACTCCATCCCTTAGAAGTTTTCACATCAAAGTATGCAAACTACGATAGCAAGTTTTAATTAAGCTTCAATTTATTTTATTCCGTATTGTAACATAACTGTTTGGATTTGACTCCTTGCTGAGCATTTTTGTGCTTAACAGAGGACATCTCTGGAGAATCTGAGGGATTCAAGTGGAGTTCTCAAGTACTCTAGGAAGGGGTGTTACAAGTCGTGCCAAGCATACATTATTGTTTATATAGAACAAACCAATCTCTTTGATCTCATTCTTAGTTTGGTTTTGTGTCAGATATGTGTTTCAGACAGTCTCTTCTTTATACAAGTCTCACAGATTCTGAACACTAGGAGTTTTCTCTCATATTCAACCTATAGTCTATATTGTTTCCAGAGTTGTTATCGCGAACTATTACATATTGAACATGTTATATATGA